>HG992314.1:12402500-13602500 GCA_905220615.1 Tinea trinotella
GTGCGTATTTAATTGACAATTTTAAAAATATATTCCCCGATTCCTTCGTCAATTATGGATCGATTTTACAAATTAAATTTTTGTTTGCAAGGGTACACCTTCGAGGTAATTCCATTGTGACCAAATCTAATCTGATAAGGGGATCTCATGGAGGGTAATCAAGGAAAACCCTTGACTTCCTATGTCATCAATGTGGAAATTGGCGCTTCGTTGTTTATACCTATTCCTGTGAAAAGGCGTGAAATTAATGATGATGTCAGGATCATAGCAATTTATTTCTGGTGACCAAACCGTCAGCAGAGAGAATTTTCCACCACTATCAATACCGCAAATCGATTTAATTTGTTAGTTATTATTAGTTTTTTCTTAGATTTTGGGCGAATATTGAATAATGAATTAAACAAATTTTATGCGGCTTACTATCGCGTTTATTTTGGTTTTAATTTTAAGCTCTCAAAACGTCGGAATGATAAAAAAAATATTGTAAAATCAAAACAAACGCGATAGTAAGCCGCATAAAATTGGTTTAATTCAATAATCAATGTTCGCGCAAAATCTAAGAAAATACTAAATTTTATGCGGTTTACTATCGCGTTTATTTTGGTTTTATTTTACATTTTTTTATTATTTTGACGTTTTCACAAAGTTATTAGTTATCAAACTTGCTAGTAAATATTTTGTTTGAATGAGCTAAAACAAAGTTTGTTTATTATGTGAATATTCAAGTTCTTCATCATAAATAACACGACTCTACAAAAAAAATTTCGTTCTTTGTCCTAAAGTTTATTTTATGATTTTCCGGTTAATTATGCACAAAAATAAAAAGAAAATACCTTTTTTTGGTATAAAGTTTGCTTTTGTGATAGTTATAGTAATAATACTCATTTTTGAATTTTTTGGAAATTTTAATTAATTTTAATACCTTCACAAATACCGCGCGATCAGAGTGGGGTTTTACCATTCACACAGTGCCACTAGATGGCACTCGAGTGATAAACAATGATCAGGTGCTTTGTACAAATCTAGAATTACTTAAAATGTCGTCCCGAAAGTGTAAATATGATGCTGATGCATTTTGTTATATATGTGGCCAACTTATTAAAGTTCGAGACGTAAAATACAAACTAAAGACATCTTACGTTCTCTGTGAAGCCTACGAAGCATATTTTTTCATTTATTTATATTTTTCGCATATATTTAAGTTTGGAATCAAGACAAGACATGGGCTCCACATTTTGCTTGTAGTAATTGTAAAAGATGTTTGAAAGGTAAGCAATTTTTGAATAAACGATGCATTAAATATAATAGACATAATAATTTCTATATTTTGGGTTGGTATCGAGGTGAGAAAAGGTCTATGAAATTTGCAATTGCAATACCAAGGATCTGGCAAGAGCCAAAAGACCACGTTAACGACTGCTACTTTTGCATTGTGCATCCGAGTAAAAAACGTAAAGATAAAAATGCAAAACCTATCGAATATACCTTGAATCTTCTTCTGCTACAATCGCACATGATCTGACACAACCAGTACCTGAGCCACCGAAAAAATTATCGCAGAAAAGTACAGAAAAGTATTTTTTCCGCAGTTATCAGAAGCAAAGCTAGAGTTTTTGTTGGTCCACAAATCAGACAGATTTTCACTGATGAAACATTGCCAACGTTGCTGAATCATACTCAAAAATCGAGTGGGAATAGTTTCAAAGCAGTCATTTCTAGATTTTTAGAAAATAACAAACCTGATAACTACGAGCAGCTAGTTGAGAATATGCTAAAAAAAAATTAAGGCCATGAGCTGCAGGATGTCATTAAAAGTACATATGCTGCATGCTCATTTAGATAAATTTAAAAACAACATGGAAGCGTATTTAGAAGAGCAAGGAGAACGTTTTCATCAGGACATTATGGAATTCGAACAACGTTATCAAGGCCAATACGATGAAAACATGATGGGAGACTATATTTGGGGTTTATTAAGAGAAAGTACTTATCAACATAAAAGAAAAAGCAAAAGCGTGCACTTTTAAATTATTTTCTATTTTTTTGTAAGTTGTTTTAATAATAAAACCTAATAAAAATATTAAAAATGTTTATTTAAATGGTTTCATCTTCAATTAAAAATTAAAACCACGGATTTTGAAAAATATCGTTCAATCGGTCTCCTAAATACAAAAGCAAACTTATTGATGCCATATATTATTTTTTCGTCTAATTACGACCTAAAGAATAGAAATTTAATGCTTTAAAGTTTAGGTCAAATTTTGTGTTGACCCGTGTAATCAATGAGTTCTGCTTACCCTTTCAAACGCTTAGTCCTAAATCTTTTATAACAGGAAGTTGATGGAGCTTAAAAAGAAACACCTCAATTTAAAAATATTCACACTCACTTAAAAAGTTCTTAAGTACCAAAATACCAGAGATTTTCTTTTTAGGGTTGAAAAAAGGTTTACCATAGATCACATAATTTTACAGACACCCTCTTAACTGCAGGTCAACTCCAAAGGGGTATTAGAAATGTTAGGAATATATTGATCAACAGGCAGTCATGATGTCGTGGTGGTAAAATGGTCACACAAACCGAGAGTCCCCAATCACAAACCATTTGCCGGTAAAATGACCTCCTATTGAAGGTCACCATTAAATTCAATAATGAAATTTACCTATGTTTTTATTGTGATTCGACATCTGACCTTAACCCGCCTTTAAACAATCAACAATTCTTTAAAATATTTCGGGTGGAACAATTAAATGGGCTAACAATAATAACAAATAAATGATTTGTATGAAAATTATTACTACTGACTTTCTAGTGTTAAAAATAAATGTAATGACGCCATTTGGTGAATCTTGGAAAGTTTTTAACCTAATTGTTAAGAAGTTATATTGTTTTAGCTTACGAGGAGCTTTCAAGGATTCTTTTTAGTGTAGAGACTAAAAAGCGAAAAATAACAACCTAGTATTTACTAAATGGGTAATTCTACGATAAGAGGTTTTAAGTCCATAGAGAACACGGCCACGGAGAAAAGTTGCTGTTTTTACATTCAACACTAATATTATGATTTTTGTCCTATTTATGTATCTTTTCAAGTAAGGGCAAGTCAATTTATGCATATTTTATTACTTTTTGCAAGGCCAGGGTAAATACATTGGGCAGGGTAGAGAATCTGTGGCAATAAAAGTAACAAAATTAGTAAAATCAACTTTAATTAAACATTGTACATTACATAGAATCAGACTATCATTTTTACCAATCATATTAAACATTAACAGACTATATTATTCCAACCTTTTTTGAAATTTAAAACAAAACAAACAAAACGGCACATAACCTCGTATTCGAGTCATCTTGGAGAAAATTTATAATTTTTGTCTTCATTATTTCATAACTTGCTTTGACTTTCCTTTTAATTTCATTTATTAGTTACATTATTAGTTACATTTTGAAGTCGTTGCCTACGCTCTCTTGCTTTCTTTTTCCATATCTTTAGTGCCTTACGTTGCTTTCTAGGAGTCATTTGGTTGACAGTCTTTATAATTACTTTCTCCTTCTTTTTTATATATTTTGCCATTTCTTTTTGCTTTTGTAATTCATTTTTTCGGGATCATTTTTTAACTTTTCAGATCGTAGTCTCTCTGCTTCACGTTTCTTTTGTAATCTTTCTTCACGTGTTATCTTATATGATCTGACTTTATATATGATCTGTGACAATATTAGACGATAATATAATAACAATATGAACTGAGAACCTACTTTATTTTACGGTTTTAAGAATTTACCAAAATTATTTAAATCTGTTCGTTGATAAAAATATGCTATATCTAAGTTTGTTTGCACTAATATTATCTCCCCTGGTCAACAAGTAGCTCCCCTGACATTTATCTTTATGGCAGAGAAGAGACGTTTTCATGATAAATTTTATAGTTTTAATTGATATAATAAATGTTTCGGTACATTAAATATCACACTTTAACTATTGCATTATAAATAAATTAGACCCGTAAATGCAAATAAATTAAATAATGATTATAACTTTTATGACTTACCAGTGGAGAGACACAATCACCTCGCGAAAGTACCACTTTGAACCAACGCGTCGCAACAACTAACAAATGGCGGCGCTCTTAACGGCTCACGTGTTTTGTATTGGTAACTTCACGTCGATAGATGACTTTGGGCGCTATTTGGAATATGGCTATTTTATATTTGTGTTTGTAGTAGCGGAATAAAATTTACCAGGGTTGATACCCAAAAACAGTGGGACAAAAGTTAAGTTAAAAAAATATTGCAAATAAATAAATATTGTTCTATTTTTCCTTAACAATACTTAAATATATTTATTGAAATTTGTGTTCGCTATTCTTTAGTTTAATAACTGATACAAAGAAGGTATGTATCGTTTGCAAAATAAACTAAAACTGATAGTGGAACAGGCCAGGGTAGAGACTTTTTTAGACTTTATAAGGAATTTCAAAAAAATATACTTTAATTAGGCATTTAATCGTGACGTTATTTAATAAAGTACATTTAGATGATGTGTTTCATTGCAAAAAATAACAACACATAGAATAAAATTTCTATTTTAAACTAATTGCCGCACAAGTTACCTCTTATCGTAGAATTACCCAAATACAAAGTAACAAAAGTTTCTAAATTATGATGACATTTTTGTTATATTTAGCAAATTTCCTGCGTGAAAGCGATAGAAAGACATCAACCTTGGTAAGAAGCCTTAGTGAGGGGTGATAACACACGGTTCTTTTTTATAAAACTATACCATCTACTCTTAATTGCTGCTGAAAAGTATAATTATTAAATATTGCAAAAAATAAACCTATTAATTGTAGAGATCCGCAGTGCTCATAACCATAGAGAATGTATGAAGAGAATGGTTAATGAAAGCAATAGTAGCGGTCTAAAATACTTATATTATGTGGCAGAATTTCGTTTTAAAATAAGGCAAAATAATTTTTTGAAGACTTGGGCTGAATTGTATCAACAGTTGTATATACATTTTAAAATAGTTTAATGAACGAAGATTACAATGTTAATGGAAAATATCCTCTATTCTGCATAGTTTAGGTGTGATAAATTATCAAACTATAAATATAATAGTTTAAAGCAGTACTGTTCATATGGCGTGTCTTCGTAATTGAGAAACGATACAAAATCTACATCTTATGTTCCAAGTAAATTGCACGGCATTTTATAAATACAATTACCATTTACATTATATTTATTATCATTGGGCATTACAAAAATAGCCCAATATGAATGATGTCCTTTTCGTTTATATTTTTTTTTTATTATTTTATTATATTATTATAAATTATTATACAATGCAGCTGTCGGCGTGTTCTCAAATAGATTTACGACCTGTTTTGTCAGTTGTCACTTGTTTATAATAGAAGCTTGTAAAGTTGACTTATTCAGTTCGTTGCAACTTTACTGACCTTGACCCGCCTGATGGTAAGCAAGAGGAGGTCCAAGAGTGCTCACGACTGCAAAAACCGAGTCTCCACGGTTACCCCAGTCGCCGTCACTATGCTGGCCAAATTTACTAATTTACTGAATAACAAACTGAATACACAACTTTCAGAGTAGACCCTACAGACCTTGTTCTTTATCCAAATCGCTTCATTACGGTTGATGATATATATGTAGTTTACCTGCATATTTTCTTATAGTATACTTACCTAGGTGTCAAGCTCCTAACTATAATAAACTAGCTGTGCCCGCAGTTTCACCCGCGTAAAATTAGGTTTATAACACAGTCATAAAAAAGGAGGAGGTTCTCAATTTGACTGCGAATCTCTTTTTTTTGTATTTATAACTCGATAACTCATATAAAAATGACAGACAAAATAAAAATAAATATAGAAAATTCCAAACAGCTGAAACTAAAGTCAATTGGAAACTTGCAGCTCATTGCAGCGCCGAGCTGTCCGAATTATACGTGATGCAGAGGTCACGCGAACTCTGGAGCCCCTGCAACTATGCAGAGTCATGGCAGCTCTGTGCGTCCTCTATCGCCTATATAAAAAGTTCGGTGCGTCTTTTCTTTGTAGAACAATTGACAAGTGAAATGCTTTGCCAGCCCATGTGTTCTCTTCATCCTATGACCTTAGATCCTTCAAGCGATGCGTGAAGAAGCACCTTTGGCCGGCATAATGACGGCGACTTAGATAGCCGGAAACTAACTCGGTTTTTTCAGTCGTCGTCACTCTTGGACCTCCTCTTGCTTATTATCAGGCGGGTCGAGGTCAGATGTCCTGTCACAATAAAAAAAACCTACAGTATTTTTTTTAATTAAAAGTATCCTATGTTACTTCTAGTACCTCCAAAAATATGTGTACAAAATTTCATGATGATCGGTTAAGAAGTTTTTGAGTGAAAACGTAACAAACAAACTCACACTTACATCATAGGGTAGGTATATCTATCGGCAAATAAAAAGAGCACTAGCTTTCAAACTGCGCAACATACCAATCTAAATATTAAAAGAGGACTGGACGACTATTGTGGGAAATAAGTCTACGCATCTGTGCAGTCGGGCACATAATTAACGATATTTTAAAATTTATACACATTTGAACTACAAAACGTAAGCAGTTGACTAAACTAGTTACAGCGCAGCTTGAAACCCGGCGCGCTTTTTATCTGCCGGGGCCTATATATACTAGCTTTAATACTTTAAAGCTATAATACTTTATACGATTCTGATACAATGGACATCATTTTTTTGGGGCTTCTATGTACTACTTTTGTGTTGTCCAATGATGAAAAAATATATAAATGGTCGTTTCGATACTTGTATTGATAAAACTAATAACAATATTGTATTTAATTGCTGTGCAATTGAGTTATTTTGAAAATAAGATAATGGATTTTATATTGTTTGTATTTGTTCTGCTTTGAACTGTTATAATTATAGTTTGATCATTTTGAACACCTAAACTATGCATAATAAAGGATATATTCCAATTACATTGCAAACTTCGTACATCAAACTATTTTAAAATGCATATTAAACTGTTAATACAATTAAGCCCAAGTTTCCATACAAAATGAATGATGTCCTATCTTGCTTCCCTCATATCTACATATTTTTTATTGAGACACCACAATTGACTTCGAAATCGCATGCAAGGTAAAGACCAAAATCATCGACCATTATTTTTTACGATTCAGTTTACGGTTACCTTAGTAGTATGCCGGCTAAACGTAATTCACGCCATGCTTGAAGTAATAGGATAGGTAGGTAGAACACATGAACTGGTTATAGCATTCCACTTGTATATTCTGCAACGAAATAAAGAGACAAACCTTTTCGTCGAATAAAAATTGGTAAAAGCATTTTTTTATTATATCTTGGCTTTTGACAAAATCCCATCTGATGTTATGCCCTGGAGTGCTGTCCATGAATGAACGCGACTGCTACTATAGTTAAATAACAGAAAATAGTAGTCGCTACTATGCCAATCTGGATGGAGCCTGCAATTTTGAAATAAATCCCGAAACGCGACTAAGTCACTTCTCGACCTGTACGCTTTTGTAACTGATGGAACTACTACCCCGGATCAGCAGACCTCTCTTATGGCATTGTATTTTCGTTAAATTTAATTCCATCTATTTATATTAAATATTTATTTGCTAAGAACAATATGTGTGTGACGTGGTCTATAAAATCGCTGACACATTGTGGTACGTGTTAAATGATGCCTCTCATGGCACGTGTCAGTTTTATACGAGAGCCTTACGTAACGGGCCTGCCAGAAATCTTTTTTCTCCTACTCTTTATTGGATAGAGCGAAAAAAAATAAAAAATTAGCCCTGAATTTCGAAGAATGTGAATGATTTTTTTGTGTCGCTGAAATCCGTGAGTTAAAATGTTTTCGAGTTTCCGCTACAATTTTGGTGCTTGTTACAGTAGATTTTATGTGATTTTAGACTTATGTAATAGGATACACGATTATAAAGTAACAGTATTTACAATTATATGGTGACATATAATACAGGCCGATGTACTATTTTTAAACAACAAACCAAATCAAATTGTATCCATGTTTCCTACAGGAATAGGCAGAGACAATGGAGCGTCACTTGCCACGATCTTGACACAGCTCCCTCGCTTCCTAAACATTTACAATTCTCTATAGTAAAATATAGGATTACAAAATTAAGATCAAGAGTTATATGTCAATAATTAGTGGTTTTTTGCCAAGTCTTCTAATCTGGTTTAGTACCACCACTTTTAAATGATGACATGATGACATTTCGGGATCACCTTAAAGTTTTCACATTTTTGCCAGGCCCGACACTCCAGCTGACCTTCTAGTGGCTAATTATTTATTATTATTAGCCTTTTTATTTGTTCCACTGCTGGGCAAAGGCCTCTCTCTCTTTTTTCCATGACTCACGACATTTGGCGATCTCTCGCCATCATGACCAATAGCAAAGAACATAGGTTGGACAAAGATGGACAGGAGATTGTTGTTCTTGCAAGGAGATCTTGCGTTAAACAAGGCAGGCCCAGGAGAGTGTTTTCCGACCAAATCGGAGACATCCTCAAGAAAGCTAGGTTGCCTAGTGCCCATAACCACGAGAACCAAGAGAATTGTGGATGTGAAGGAAGCAAGGGAGCTGTGTAAGGATCGTGGTAAGTGGCGCTCCATTGTCTCTGCCTATCCCTGTGGGAAAAAGGCGTGACAATTTGATTGATTGATTGATTGGACAAATAGTCTCCTTCCAGACAAGGCAAGAAAAAGAAAATAGAACGCCGAGTAGAAAATGCCTGGAAGAGCTGTAGGTCCATGAAGGGCAGCCTACCACTCTCCTTAAAGAGAAAGCTCATGGACATGTGCATTCTCCCTGTCCTCACCTATGGTGCAGAAACTTGGTTACCAGGCTCGGGGTTTGTCAAAGACCATAGAGCGCAAGATTCTGGGCGTAAAACTTAAAGATAAATTTCCCTCCAAACACAAATTGCCGATGTAGCTGAAAAGGCCGCCAAACTGAAGTGTGACTGGGCAGGTCATCTCAGTCGCATGTCCGATGCATTATTATTATTTTAATTGTGACTCGACATATGACAGCACCCAGCTTGATGTTAAGCTGGAGTGTGGTCCATAAAAGGATGTCACTGCTACTACAATTCAATTACTGTAAGTAGCAGTCAAATCCACTAGTTGGAACCGGCAACTTACAAGCTGATCCTGAAACGCGACCTAATCACTTCACGGTCTGTATACTTATAACTATACTCCGGATTACTCGAACCACTGCCTACCACTCTTTGATAATTTGACCCGAAGCAAATATCAGCCTCTTTTTTTTATTAACAAATATTTGCAATATTTAATGTAATTTTTAAATATTACAAATAAAAGCTATGATACAAATATTTGCTCCGACCGGGAATCGAACCCGGGACTTTACGCGCAACAAACCAATCGCTGGACAATCGGCCACGCCTGTACTCAAAATGGGGCCTTATGAGCCATGGGACCTTATGGACCAAGTTCACTACTGAGTGGACTCCAGATTCAGAAGACATCGTGGCCCAAACGGACATGGCGAGATAAGGTAAAAGATGGCAAATAGAGCATAAAAAAAATTGCATGATGGTAATCGAGGTAAACTCCAACTTATTGCAAACATCTTTTTTATAAATACTTCATTCCCGTTACTGAATGTTTCAATTTTCCCAGGACTGTGGTATAAATTTACGTTATTGAGAAAAAGTGCAAAGGTTTCTAACATTACTTTAACAAAAGAACAGATTGCACGGACCTTTTGAGGAAGACCCGTGTCTGGTGTTAGTGGGACTGTATAATATATCTATATTATAAAATCTATATTTTGACGACAGGCGTGGACGAACGGTTTAGCGACTGGTTTGTTGCGCGTAAGGTCCCGGGTTCGATCCCCGGTCGGAGCAAATATTTGTTTCATAGCTTTTATTTGTAATATTTAATAATATTAAATATTGCAAATATTTGTTAATAAAAAAAAGAGATGGATATTTGCTTCGGGTCTGGTTATCAAAGAGTGGTAGGCAGTGTTACCCAGTCTGCCGATCCGGGGTAGTACCACCACTTACAAGTATACAGACCGTGAAGTGATTTGGTCACGTTTCGGGATCAGCTTGTAAGTTGCCGGTTCCATCTAGGCCGGCATAGTGGATGTGATTGCTACTCACAGTTATTGAATTGTATTAGCAGTGACATTCATTCATGGACCACACTTTGGCTTAACATCAAGCGGGGTGCTGTCATATGTCGAGTCACAATAAAATAAAATTAAATTAAATCTACCTTAAGGTATTGTGGCTTGACGGTACCCCATTTAATGCCGTGGAGTATCATCATAATGAAGATATCTGCAAGTACCAATCGTATCCCAGCCGGTAAATTAAAACCTTCAACAATCAATCTGATCTCGAAACGCTACAGTTACTTAACGGTCACCAGAGAATGGTGCAATCTGTCTATCACTCCTAAATTCTCGGACCCGGAGAAAAAAGAAAGACCCATAAGTGGGTAATAAAACAAATAGCTTTATTATTATTTTTATTTGTATGAATGTTATTTTATTTTAATTTTTTTATTTGAACACATATTGTTGAATGTTATGTGCGGGCTTGTTTCCGCACTTGAGTCCTTTGCGGTTTCTTAGTGCGTTCTTCAACGGTTCTCCTTCAGTGGAGCCACCCGATCTCCTCCAGGAAGGCCAGGAGACCCTTCTCGTTCCTGCTGAACTCCGGAAGTATTTGCGTATATTTGTAATTTCCAAATTAAATATTATAAATTAATGCTATAAAAAGCCTTGCTTCCACCGGGAATCGAACCAGGGACCTACGTGCATCAATTTTTTTTTAAATTCAAATAAATATGATAAAAAGTAAATTTCAT
The DNA here is from genome assembly GCA_905220615.1 of Tinea trinotella. Classification (NCBI taxonomy): domain Eukaryota; kingdom Metazoa; phylum Arthropoda; class Insecta; order Lepidoptera; family Tineidae; genus Tinea; species Tinea trinotella. The sequence goes on from HG992314.1 coordinate 12,413,412, forward strand.
TTATTAACCGAGATAAAACCATAACGTTTTTATTATCCAATAATGTATTTATTATCTTAGAATATATATTTTAAGCCACTGTAACCCCACTAATACCACACCCACATAGACATATAACAAACGAGCATGTATTCTTGGTCTATTTGAGATATGGACAGCGCAATATATCGTTGGATATTTTGGCCGTTTGTGAAAAATTGTTTAACATTTTCCTCGGACGTATTGCACATTAGGCTTGTCTGTCAATTGGTTGCTTCAATGGGCAATCGCTTCTTAAATTCCGTAGCTATCTGTCAGCGAAATATGTCTCTTAGAACCATAAAGTTCAATAACTTTTTCCTATACAGGAAGTCTGATAAACAAAGGAAAACGCAAAGGCCAAAATAATTTAGAGATCTATAATGGTATTATAAAGTACTAATATACCATCGCACTATATTACCGACAGTCACGTCAACATTAAATCCAATTACCTATACTATGAAGACTATACTTTGTACACTATACTTTCCATAGACTATACTTTCAGCTGTTTAGAATTTTTTCTTTATTGTTATTTTCTTCTGTCACTATATGCATATCCTATTATTATTATAAATGTGAATGTGAGTTTGTTTGTTACGTTTTCACACAACAACTACTTAACCGATCATCATGAAACTTTGTAGATATATTTTTGGAGGTACTAGAAGTAACATAGGTTACTTTTAATATATATATATATATATATATATATTTTTTGCTATAGTTTCCAATTGACTATAGTTTCAGCTGTTTGGAATTTTTCTATATTTATTTTGATTTCTGTCTATCATATGACTTATAAATACAAAAAAGACATAATATGTACAGACATATACATTATAAGACATATATTATACAGTCGAATTGAGAACCTTCTCATTTGTTATGACTGTGTTATAAACCTAATTTTACGCGGGTGAAACCGCGGGCACAGCTAGTATTTTCATATATTTGTATTGGATCGCGTCAGTAGTATAATATTTTTTTTATCGTTCATCCATTATCCCGAAAGTTTGTTTACTACTTTTGCCAGGTAAGGAAAAATGTACAGTAAGTATATCTGTCGCCTATCCAGCCACACAGAAGGTCAGATAAACTGTATGCCTCGAGCTTAGAAAGAAGAGCCTTGTGTCAAACCCTGTAAAACACTTTGGAGATGTCCAAGCCGATGGCAAGGGCTTCTTCGTTGCTATTCAATGCTTCACCCCAGATGTGTGTAGTGTACGCCAGAAGGTCAATGGTCGATCGTGATACCTACTTTTTATGGTATTTTTATGTATTAGTGTTTTACGCGGCTTCTATTATATCTTATTATTAATACATTATTATAATAATTCTATTCATATACATAGAATAAAATATTTGAGTTTCTAATAATACATGTTTTATATACAAGACGTAATAGAAAATATCTACATATTTTTAAATCCCTATAAAACTCCAGATCCTCTGAAAAAGCAATTTTAAATTTAAAAAAATATATCGTTGAGTTACTTTACACTTAAGTCAGTACAAGATGTCAAGAGAGGTGGGGCTTGACGCGATACACCAGAAATAGGAAGTCGTGACTCGACGATTTACGATTCTATCCAACGAAGTACGCTCCAGCTGCAATATACTATAATGTAACTCTTTCCTTTTGAGTACACTTCCGAATAGAGCAACATAATTATGATGATGAACAAGTGTGTTCAATTGTATTTGCTATGACAGATGACATACAGTCACAGCGTTTTTCTTAACTAGTTGATAATTTTGGCTGGCATAGTGACGGTGACTGATTTTTTTTAGTCGTCGGCCTTTGCATTGTTTACCATAAAACAAGTCGGGTGTCTGATCTCAATTTTTCAAAATCTGGCAGTCAAACTTTGAGTTGTGCAGAGAGCGAAAGTATGTAAGTAGAAGGAAAAAATCTTATGAGTAGTATTAAGAAATATTTACATAAAATATATAATTATACACGAAGGTAATTAATAATTAAAGCAGCGGCGTGCTATGACGGCCGTTTTGACGTAATTTAATAATTACGTTTAAAGGAATAATTGTTGTTCTTTGTTGTCACTAGAATGAACAACAATTGTTTAAACGTAATTATACATTTATACGAAACATCATAAACGATGCAAACGTCAAAACGGCCAAAATAACGTGCCGCTGGTATAATTTAAATTTAATAGACTTTATGTAGTGCAATAAAATATGGATGATAATTTAATTGTGGATGTGAGGGAAGCAAGGGAGTTGTGTCATTATCATCAGCCAGAAGACGTCCACTGCTGAACATAGGCCTCCACCTTAGAACGCCATTCCGAACGACAAGATGCCAATTATGTCGTCGTCAGTCCACCTAGTGCCTGTTAATAAATGCTAGATATTCACCATATTGAAAATATTTGCGTATTTTTTTTTTATATAAATAAAACGACTACAATTAAAAATATTTGAGCATGATTATTGTCTCAGAATAGTGGAAACGAGGCGCTTCGTTGTATTTATTTTATTGAGACGCCACACCTGATCTCGCCTTGCCTGATGGTAAACAAGATCTATGAGCGCCGACGCGACGACAAAAAAATTATTCAGTTTACGGTTGCCTTAGTCGCCGTCACGTAACAACTTCTTTAAATTGGTTATATTATTATTATTGTCTCCTTTTTTATTAAATATTTTTCGTTCCTTTATTATGCCTAAGACTCGGAAACATACCTATAGTTTCATAAACAATGTGCCAACGCTTATTAGCTTCGAGGAAAAAACTCATATTACCTACTTAATGCTACAAAGAAACTGGCAGAGTAAGTATGATACAAAAAGTAATAATACCTGATCATAGAAAACGTTAGTGGTGTAGTAAGTCTCCTATTTTAAGTTGTGAAGTAAGTTGTGTCAACATCATGGCAAGGGGCGCTCCATTGTCTCTGTGGGAAATAAACGTGACAATTAGATTTTTTTACTTTCACTATTATAGTAGCACATAAAACATTTCGTTAGCTATTGTTAGATTGCATTGTTTAATTTATAATTACTAATTATTTTCTGTTCCTTATTATCACTATAAAGAACAAAAAATGTACCTTTAAACGTAATTAATAAATTATACGATACTAATGATTGTGCCTTTGACTATTGCCTCAATAAAAAGAAATCTATTTACTAACATTACATAGTTTTTGTTTTATAATTGACACTATCATTGTATGAAGTAAATAAAAGAAATTTCAATATTACCCAATGTACCTTCTACTAAAAAGTTAGATTAACAGCTGCATATTTGCATTGTCAACTTATAAATTAAACCATGCCTTATTCCCGTTTTAGGTATGCTGTAATTTCTATTAGATTTTATTAGAATGCTATAGGTGTCTTTCTTTAGCGCATCCATGCACATCAGATTTATCCATTCATGCAAATTCCTTTCGTCAATCTACTTTCACTCATCCGTTCCATGCGCCCAAATCATCAAAGCATTTCTTTGTAAATCCTTCACTACATCTTCTTTCTGACCACTGTAATCGCGCACTATGCTATTCCTTATTCTATTCGTTATCGTCACTCCATATATAGTCCTTAATGACCGCATTTCTACAGCGTTAATTCTACTCTCGTGCTTCTTCTGCCACACCTAACTTCCATACATTAAGTACCGCATTATGAATAGCCATCCGTAACTTTTGGGACATCATTTAACTGTTCATTATACTATGGATGGCACCGTTCATTACCTATTGCATTTTTCTCTCAATATCTTCATCACAGTATTTTCTTAGATTTTGCGCGAACATTGATTAATAAATTAAACAAATCAAATACTATCGCAAAAAAAGTCGACCATTAGCCAGGTACGCGAGGCTATTGAGATTAAAAAAAAACATTTTAATTTTAATAGAGAAGGTTGGAGATTAACACTAAATCAAGTCCCATAATACACAAACTCAAGTCCCAAGTCCAGCAAACTGCCAAACCAGTTGACACCGTCAGTTATTTTTGTAAATTAAATCGAATTAAACCGGGAACAAAAAACAAAATCAAAACTTCTAACGGGGTAGTTTTGGAAACAATAACAGCATCAACCAATAGGACGACCAACACCTCAGTCTCTCCGTGACCACGATGGCTGCAAAGCGCTCGAAACGTCGAAATAATAAAAAAATGTTAAATCAAAACCAAAATGAACGCGATAGTAAGCCGCATAAAATTTGTTAAATTTATCTTCATCACACTTCCCATCCCTTGTAAACATACTTCTCAAGTAAACAAATTGACTTGTTCCACTTTCTTTTTATCTATCATTATCTTACTCTCTCTCTAAGACCATTACATTAGTTTTACCCACATTAACTTTCATAACTTTTTTTTCTAATTCGGCATTCATAATAGTTACCATTTCCTGTAACTTATACGCTGAAGATGCAACGATAACTTGATCGTCGGCATACAAGAAACATTTGATTACCATTCATTCCTTATGTCATTCCAGATGTCATTAATTCCCTAACCATACTTCCTTCCTTCACGCAACCCTTTAAGACTCCATGAATAGATTAAAGATCCATGGTGACGCTACACATTCCTGCCTGACACCTTTACAGATACCAAACCAGTCAGATAGCGCCCTATTAAATCGGACACATGCACTGGAATCCTCATAGAGAGATTTCAGCGCAGGAACCAAACGCTCTCTCAACCCAAACCCGGACATCTGCTGCCCCAATTCATTCATGTTCACTCGAATATAAGCCTTCTCAAGATTAATAAAAGCACAAAACACCTGATATATTGCCTACATCTTTCCTAAATCCTGCTTGCGTATCCCAAATATGCTCATCTGTTTCATGCATCATTATTTTAATCAATACTTTTGCATACAACTTGCCATTTATACTGAGAAAACTGATGCCGTGATACATTTTGGGTTTCTATTGTGACCCCTTCTCCTTGTATAGTGGTACTATGACAGCCTTGCACCAGTCACCTGAGACAGGACCGTTCACCCAGCACTTATTAAAAAGGAGACACAACCAGGAAGCCACGAGCTGACCATCCCCTTTAGCATCTGTGTCACTGAATAACTGTTATTCTGTCACACCCAGCCGCTTTTCCAACTTTCATTCTTTTTAATGCATTCAAAATTAAAAAGAATCTTTTCCATCTATATCACATTTATTAGTTTCACTTTGAGTCAGCATGAAGGAAACATCAACTCACTTTGGTGCTTATTTATTCCACAAATAAACTTTTAAAATACTCCTTCCATCGTCTTTACACTTTCTTCTCTTTAGCCACTAAATCACCATTTAATGTGATTAGATCATTATAAATGTGAATGTTTGCTTGTTACGTTTTTTTTATTTTTGGAGGTACTAGAAGTAACAAAGGTTACATTAAATTTAAAAAAAAATATTTTTACTATAGTTTACAATTGACTATAGTTTTAGCTGTTTGAAATATATATTAATTTTTATTTCCGTCTCATTTTTAGAATAAGAGTTATAAATTCAAAAAAAAATGTCGAATTGAGAACCTCCTCCTTTTTTATGAATGTGTTATAAACCTAATTTTACGCGGGTGAAACCGAGGGAAAAGCTAGTATAACTTATAAATGGTATGATACAAATCTTGGCTCCGACCGGGACTTGAACTCGTAGTGGACTAGTGCGTTAACAAATTGCTACGGGGGGATATTAAAATGATATATTAGTATAATTTTGAGGTGACCAAATGGGTATTCGGTTTTAAAAGGGGATAATAAAAAAATACAGACAAAAGAATAATAACCATTGGGTGAATTTTATACAGTTTTTGCAAATATCCGGTTGGATGCGTAATTGTCACACCAACTGTTTGGTTTAAAAGTATGGAAAGAATTTGGAATAAAATATAAACAATAAAAAACAAGTCAACTGTTTTTAAAGGGCCGTTTATATCTACAGACATCGATCGCGCCAGACACGTGACGTGACAAGCGCAGACGTCCATTTCGAGAAGATAAGATTTTAGTCGTCGGCACTTTTGAACCTCCTCTTGCTTAACATCAGGCAGGTCGAAGTCAGATGTTAAGTCACAATAAAAAAAGATGTGAATAGAAGTACCTTTTTATTGTGACTCAACATTTGACCACGACCCGCCTGATGGTAAGCATGATGGAGGTCCGCGAGTACCGACGTCTGAAAAATAACCGTCACAGTTCACAGCTACCACAGTCGCTGTCACTATGCCAGCCAAAGGTGCTTCTTCACGCATGACTTAAAGGATCCAAGATTATATGATGGGGAGAACACATGGGTTAGCAAACCATTCACAATAAAACTATAACAAAAACATCCACAATAACAAAAAAAAACTAGTTGCACTCTGGGGGTGCCGGCATAAGTGAAAACTAAAATAATAACGTTGTGCATTTTTGATATTTTGGAATGGTTAAGGAATAATTTTGCACGATTTGCTTTGATTATCAATATGAAAGTACTATCATTTATGTGGTAAAATACAATATTCCTTTATTGCGTATGAAGAAAATTGAGGATGTAAAGGAAGCAAGAGAGTTGTGTAAGGTTCGTGGCAAGTGGCGCTGCATCGTCTCTGCCTATCCCTGTGGGAAATTGGCGTGACAATTTGATTTGATTGATCGGAACTATTACAATTATTTTACATTAAAAAGTTGATCTCAGAAAATTAACTTCAATCTATAATTTCAAGTACCTATTTTGAGGTACATTTGACAATCAAATAAATACTTCTTGAAATATTATTAACTCAAAAACATTGGTGTATTACGTGATAACGTTATAAGAAAACATTGATGAAACTTAAATTATACAGATTAATTATAAGTAACAATGTGCTATTAACAATTTATTTACAACTTTTATATGTTAAATTAATCATTACAAACAAGATTCCGAAGAAAAAAATTCTAAAATACTTCTTGAACGTAGTGGCAGATTTGTGAGATCTATAGGTTGGTCTGTCATGGTGTGATTGTAAGACCGCGTTCTCACGAGGCGATTTGAGTTGATCAACTGCGAAATCGTTCGAGATTTGAACCGTCTGAACAGACTTTCAACCAAATTGAAGCAATTAATACATATAATTTTTGTTAAACGACAAATATTGATCAACTGAAATCGCCCGGTGAGAACGCGGTATAAGCGGTTCTGCAAAAGAAATTGTTGAAGAAACCAACGATTTTAATAATTTTGTAACATGAAAAAGTAGTTATAGTGAAGAAACTATTATATTTATATATACCCTATCGCGGACTTTTTATTGTAGATTTTAATAATATGTTAATAATATATTTAAATAATAAATTTATATAATATGTACCTTAAAATTGTGGAACATTTTATTGTCGTCTATATTTTTTACAGCGTACGCGATGTAAGGAATTTTATGGGTAATTTTTTTACACCCTAGGTTACATTATTCGAGATTTCGTACGGAACCCTAAACTTTTTGAAAGTCCAATATAGCCTATGTTACTCACGAAGAATGTAGCTTTCCAATGGTGAAAAAAATATTAAAATCGGCACAGTAGTTTTTGAGTTTATTCATTACAAACATACACACAAAAATACTAATCTTTCCTCTTTATAATATTGGTATAGATTATCACGTCATAAATATATATGTTACCATTAGGCAAGACGAGGTCGCGACTCTGTTTTAAGGTATACAGGAATATTTTGAATTATAAGTTGGAGAAGAGATTGTGTAATAAAGAAATACAAAAAATAAAGCTTATTTTAATGATATCACAAATCAAATGTTTTATTGTTTGTAATTTAGTCGCCTAGTGTCTATGATACAAGCAAGCACTTTTAGCTGATTCAGATAAATAATAACAAAATAAATATTCAAAAGCTCGACCTAAAACAGAGATGCCATTAAATCGTCCAAAGTTTCACTTAAACTACAGTGAAAACTTTACAACACCTATTCAGAGTGAAGGATTGCTAGTAATAAAACCTGACAGGGTTCCCCTGTGGATATTACTCGGATCTGACCGCTGTACTACCATAAAACTAAGTTACACACCATTAGTTACAACTATATTATTTTGCTTAAACATGTTTAAAATATAAATAAACTTATTTTATCGTGGTAAAATATTATCTGACACTGTGCAGTCCGAAAATAAAGATGACTGTAACAACTGTGAAATACCTACAAATAGCAGTCTCATCGTCTATGTCAGTTTAATTTGAAGAAGCAACTTTGAGGTTGATTTTAGTATCAACCAGTTGCCACTGAGTTTCTTTACGGTCTGTACAATTCACGGTCGTACAATCCCCGATCTGGGGCAATGATCACCAACTGTTTGTCTACCACTAGGAATGGGCTTCGTTTTGACAGTGGAACTCCATTAATGAGTCCATTACTAAACTTCACAATTAAAATAGAGACCGCGTAACGAAATGTCTCCCTACCATTGACAGTTAAAGCTCATTGAATTGTGTCGGCCTTTGAAAAAGTTCGCACGTTGTATAATTCATTTTCAATAAAAACATAATGTCATTTTTAAACTCATTTATTCTTTTGTTTTTTATATTCTATTTTTATGTCAAATAAATAAGTCTTCTTCACAATTTCAATGGGTGCGTTTCATTTCACAACGTCCTTGACCACGTAGCGTCAAAATATTGACAAAATTAATAACGATTGAGTGTGCATCATGATGGCGGGTGTATTGTAACGAATACGCGTGCAGTAAGTACGAAAGCAATGTACCTAGAATTAATAAGCACGGTCGAAGTCTAATTGTCGAGCGAAAGTCGTCTTTATCCCTTCCTCTAAGTCGTATCGTAGTCGCAGTTCTCGTTGTTCAAACCTAAGTCCTTGTTTTCTAATCGCAGTTGTTTCACTGTTTCTCTTTCGCTGTCCTTACCAGACTGACTTGCGTGCCGACTGAATATTCAAAGCATCTAGAAAATTCGACTTGGATCTAACACGCGACAAGTCCTTTGTTTTCTAAAAAAAATGCTCGCAAAGTTACGCAAAGTCCCATGGACCTTATTGTTCAAATCTATTGTTACGAGCTTGTCTATGTTTATCTATTTGCATTTGGGAAATTGGGAAGGCCTTCTAGACAATCAATTGGATTGCGGGTGATACTGGCAGTGCGCAAAAGTATTATTATTATGTTTTAGCGACATGTTCATAAAACATGTCTTATAAGCATCGGTTAGACAGCAAATGCGGATAGTGATCAAAATCTTACATTATTTCCAAAGAGTGGTCTGCCGATCTGGAGTAGTACAACCACTTACAAGTATTCAGACTGTGAAGTGATTTAGTCGCGTTTTGGCATCAGCTTCTAAGTTGCCGGTTCCAACTAGGCCGGCATAGTGGATGTGACTGCTTCTTACAGTTATTGAATTGTAGTAGCAGTGACATCCATTCATAGACCGCACTCTAGCTTAACATCAGGCCGGGTGCTGTCATATGTCGAGTTATAATAAAAATATTTATATATTCATTTATTTATTCATTTACAAGTCATGGGTTACTATTGTCTTAAATCTAAATTAGTTGTAATACATAACTGCTCATTGGGCGTGTAAATATTATTTCAATTACTATGATTATACAATTACTAAATTAATTCATACAATTATTATATTCAATTAAAGTCAATATCAATAAAAAAATATGTTAGTTAATTATAATAAATATTTATATATGCTGTGTGTCTATGTGCTGTCTTCCATATACTCTTGAGTGTAATATAAAGTATAATATTATGTCTGGCCTATGGGATATTCTTTTAGTTTCCTTTCGAAGGCTGATTATCTCGCTTATGCATTCCGGCGGCCTGTTGTAAATCCTTGCTGACATTACATGTGGGCTATTTCTATGCATTTCTATTTTAGACTTAGGTAGAATCAGTAATAGGATCCTATTACGGACTTAGCCTCCGTAATAGGATCTGCATAGACACTATTATGGAGTGATATAGAATCAAAATTCATATTTTAGGGTTTCGTAAAAACAATAGAGATCCAAATAAATTTTTAAATACTCTAACGATGTATTATTATTATTTTGAAGGTTGGATTTATAGACAAATAATAAATGTAAAACGATGATGTTCCTTTAGTTCAGAATAAAAATTCTCTTTAAAGTGGGGATGTTATGGATATGTAATTTCCGATATGGATACGAATATAGAAATAATATTATACCGGTTTCAGATACGATTACGGACATGCAATTATTTCGTATTATCCGATAGTTTCGGAAAATTTCGGTAACAGATATTAGATTTTACTAAGATATTTAGGTATTTAAGAAGATTGTCACACGAAAATAATTTTTAAAATAATAAAGGTTATAATTAAAAATATAGAATTTTCTTAGATTTTGTAAAAACATTGATAAATGAATTAAACTAATTTTATGCGGCTTACTATCCGTTATTTTGGTTATTGATTTTACATTTTTATTATTAATATTATTCTGACGTTTCGAGGGCTTTGCAGCTATCGTGGTCACGGAGAGACTGAAGTGTTGGTGTCCCATTGGTCGATGTCATTGGCATTGTTTCCAAAACTATTCTGTATTGTATTGTTCCCTGCCTAATTCATGGCAGAAGAAGCATAAGAGTAGAATTAACGCTGTAGAAATGCGGTCATTAAGGAGCGTATGTGGAGTGACGATAGCGGATAAAATAGTGTGGAATAGCACACTGCGCGATATATGTGGTCAACGCATTTTGGTTGAAATATTTGTTGAAAAGGATAGGAAGGTAAGGAAGGAAGGTACGAAACCCATATAAAATACAACATTGCACCCTCCGTATTAGAAACTGACTACCGCTGACTAGGCTTTAACCACAATCGTACCTCCGTAATAGGGAAAACAGACTTGATTTTTTAAATTATTACAAAAGATGTAATACTCGTATACCTTTAAAACAAACATAATGTCAGTTGCATATTAAAATTATGAAACCTGTCATAAATCTTACATATGCTTATTTTTCTTTCTTACTTTGTAATGTTGCTATATATTTCCGTAATAGGGGCTTTTACCTTAGTGTAAAGTTTCATTAATATCCATTTAGTAGTTTTGCGTGAAAGAGTTTCAAACACCCACGCATCCACTCACAAAGTTTCGCGTTTATAAGTAAGGATTTAAAAAATGTATTGCAAAAACTTATTATGTTTATTCAACTTGATGTCTTTTTATTCACTCCACATATGCGAATATCGTAAGTAAGACCCACTGAATTTTTCACAAGATTAATGCCATGAGCATATTCGCATACATCAAAGAAAGATTTCTCTGTAGCTATAAAAACACGAAGAAAACTACTACGAAATTAAACCCTACGGGCAGTGGATACCACAGGAAAATATAATATGTGCTCGTATTTTATACGTATAGTATACTAAAATATAATGATTACTTATTAAGTATACAACTTACGAGTTACATGTACACGAGTTACAACTTACCTTTTTTGCGGCTTACTATCGCGTTTATTATGGTTAAAACATCACATTTAAATAACCAAGCACGATAATAACTCGCACAAAAATTATATTTAAATATATATTTATATATTATATTTATATTATTTATAAATATATTTAAAAGCTGACAATAATTGTATGAATCAATCAATGAAACCGTTACGCCTCAATTACCACAGGAATAGGCAGTGACATCGGAATACAAACCTGACCAAACAATCTCACTTCCTTAACATCGACACTTATCTGTGTCAATTCCCAAAGCCGAGCCATTAAGTGATTATGTATTATCGTACTTAACTCAATGAGCTGAACGTTAAATTAGTTGCGACGATTATACTTAAATGCTACTGGGTATTTAAAATATTACTAGGATCATAATAATAGCCTAATAATAATAATTACCGTACTTTCGTAATTTGTCTAGACGCCTGCTACAAAAGGTGGACTTATAATGCCCAAGTCCCAGTCTTATCTTTAGGATTATTGTGAAAATTGTGTTGACGGGGAGCAGTGCAATAAAAAAAGACAAAATAATTAATTATGTACTTTCCATACAAACAAGAACTTGATATCGAGAAACAAATAAAATTCAGCCGCTTGGACAACTAAGAAGCCAATGGGCCAGGCGCTTAGCTGTAGATCCTCAAGAGCCCATCGTCTCGATATCTATTTTGTATATAGGTTAGGTATTGTATAATTTGAAAAGATTATGGAAAAGATTATCAAAAAGTCTATTCTTAAGTTAAATATAATTTCTTTGAAGAGAACTAACAGAAAAGTGTATATATATATGGCGTGTTGATAAAAATAAATTACTTTCACATAAAACAAACTGGAATCAAAACTTTCAACGTCGAAGCCGAGATCCGTGATCCTACCACGGCATGAACATGGCGGTCGTAACAATAAAGAGATTACATAAGTAAAATAAACCATTTGTAGGCTACCGTGGCCCATTAGTACACCAGTACGCTACGCGTAAAGTCATGGGTTCGATTCCCGGTCAGAGACAGGATTCTATCCCACCCAGTAACTAATTTAAACATAAACTGGTATTGTACCTTACTATAATAGATAGGCATATACCAGCGCGATGTTTTTTTTGTGAGTAATTATGAGTACTATTAATAAATATACTATTACTGTATACAGTAATGGTTAGTATATACAGTACTATTAATGTACATTTTTAGCAGCGCAAGCATAATATTGACTTATACCTTTAGGTAACATTTTGATACTTTGGGTTAAAATGTTTCAATTTATGTAGGGATCTTTATTATTTTTTAAATATAGTATAGCGTTACTCGGCGAAGATGCAGCTCTCTATAGGTAAAAAAAGCACGGTACCGGTAAAATCAGTCGAGTAGTTTTTGAGATATATACAAGATCGTTAACCCTTTAACGAACAGTGAATAAAAGTGGACCCTTTACATTTTACGAGAAATAAACGTAAAATTGTTAGGGATACTGTTAAAATAACAAAATTTCGAAAAGCGTAAAAGCTTTTAGTTGCCCTTTGATGGGTTAATATGTCGACCTATTGAATTTAAATATGCGTTTAGGTAGGACTTAAAATTTATTATTTAGTATTATATAAAATGTACATCATGCAATTGAGTTTATTTTTTTAATTAATAAATAGTTTATTTTAAGACCACATCAGCCTGAAGACGTCCACTGTTAAACATAGGCCTGCCCCTTGGAATGCCATTCCGAAACAATTCGTATCATAACGTCGTTCATAAAACCACAAAGAGTCATTTAAGTGCAAGAAGTCATTTAAATCTGTTGTACAAAATGGAAACAATACAATAACAATAATGTTATTCTATTGTAGGTAAAACCAGCGCCATTTCTTAATAAGAATCGACAAGTGGAATGTTTTACATCCTGTAACCTTGGATTCTTGAAGCGATGCGTGAAGAATCACCTTTGGCCGGCACTGGATTTTTTAGTCTTCGCACTCTTGGTCCTCATCTCACAGATCGAGGTCAGATGTCGACTGTGAGACAATAGTAATAAAAATAATATTTTAAACGAAGAGCTCCAAATTTACTTCAAAATTACTTGCCGTTATTAATGTGTGATTGATACATATTATGTATGTACTTTGGTCGTGCTGTTTCTATGATATAAGCACATTTTTATAGAAAAATACAGATAAACTTTACTCCGACCGATGCTGGTACTTATTGATGTAAATTGTATATATCATATTGCTCTATGCTGAAATTTAGATACTGAAGCTCTATAATGAAATTGATAGCTTTGGATATGTATAGTTGATTTGATATAATAGTTTTTATTATAAATTTGATATCATAAGTCAGGTAAATTCGGGTGTTCGGATGTTCGGTAGATATAAAAAAATAGGTACTTTGAATTTTATTTAATATTTATTTACACTTTAAAAATATATACAACGTCAAATTTTTACATCTAAAATTTATATACCTTTCATGACATTGTGAACAAAACTATGCAGTCAAATAGCAAAGTATTGTGTTAGGTACAAGACCTAGGCCTAGTTCACGGAGACGCGACGCGATGCGCGGCGCGATGAGAGGTACGATGATGAGCGGCGCGATTTGCAGGGTGTGTCACGTGACGTCTCGCGCGGTGTAAACATTCATGTCAACTTGTTTCCAGTAAGGGATCCGTGGGTCAATGAATGGTAAAGAAGACCATTTACAATTAATGTTTGCATGCATCGACATCGCGTGCGACATGGTTGAGATATCGGGCCGCACATCGCGTCGCGTCTCCGTAAAAAGGGCTCACTTAACATACGTTTTACTCAACATACCCAAGTTTTAAAAATACATTTATCGATTTCTTCAGTTACACTAAATATTTGATATTACACTATATATTCTACGTGAGAAGTCTAGTGAATAACCCATATTGTAATTATGTTTTGTAGATGTTTGAAAGGATATCTAAGTTAGTTTCATTACGAAAAAAATAAGTAATAAAAATAATAAAAATAGTGATGTAAATTCTATTGGCATACTAATTTATATACATAAATAATAATAAATATAATTATATATTTATATAATAAAAAAGCAGGTATCTGCGTGCTTAAAAATTGTGTCGGGGTTGTAGAAAGAGGCGCATCGCATCGTCCTTGCCTATCTATGTAGAAATTAAAGCGTAACATGGATGAGGATGTTGATGAATTTGATGCACTGAACTTTGTCAAAGTAACAAAACCAGACTTCAATGTGACGTTTTGCTGATGATACTTTTCTTTGACTTTTCTTTGTCTTATAAAGAAATACGTGTTAAATAAAAATAACCTTAATACTATTATTATGTTCGTGATTTTTTTTAAATTCTTCGCAATTTATAATATATGTATATAAACATATATTATAATTATTATATATCGTGGAAAGTTGTGTCGGAATCGTCAAATCGAAAGGACAACTAAGTAATAATGATAATAATGTATTACTTAAATTACTCTTATCTAATTGAATTCAAACTGAGGATTTTTTCCGTCGAACCCTGAGAAATTTCATGTGTATTATATTTTAAATAAGCCTAGTATTGTAACAACATTATGATGACACAACGCTTGATCCATAAGTCCAGGAGACTGCTGCCACAGATGAATGTCAGCAAGCAGCAGTCGCACCTACTTTGTCTTAAATTAAGAAGATATTTACAAAATTAACCACATTCCAATTGGTATTAATTGCAATAGTGCTCTCAGTGCTGTAAGGCCATGGCCCGTAGTAATAGGCGGAGCGATTGAGGATGACCGCGGTACACGCTCGTCTGACATAACGCTTGAAGCGACAATTACACGGCGTCCGTTGGAGCCTTCTGTGTTCCTGTTATCATCTGCTACTGATATGCCGCCCGGTTTAGGAGGGACGCAAGTAGGAAGTTTTACCTGTAAAAAAAAAATATTTCTTATGAATAAAAAAACAACCAATCAATCAAATTGTCACACTTTTTTCCTACAGGGATCCTACGATCCTGACACAACTCCCTTGATTCCTTCACATACACATTTCTCTTTATACAGGCTCTGTGGTTATGGGCACTAGGTAACCCAGCTTTCTTGAGGATGTCTTCGATTTGGTCGGAAAACACCCTCCTTAGCCTGCCTTGTTTAACGCATCCTTCCACATTAGATTTATAAATTCTTTTCGTCAATCTACTTTCACTCCCATCCCAAACAAAAAAACAGTGTGACAATAATACCAATTATTACAAGAAGATGGATATCCCCTTATGTTGGGTCCTTGGAAGTACTAGTAACTATGGGGAGCAGATGGCATTTCCAAAATGTCAGACCAAACACGACACCCTTTAGTTCGCATGACTTGATGATACTTTCAATGGACAGGAAGGTTAGAACTCCTAATTAATAATTACACATTTCAATAAATATAGTACATTAAAATGAATACTGTTAAAAACGCCTGGAATAACATGTTAGCATGTACGACAGTTGAGTTCTCGTCACGTAAGTTGGCAAGATTTGAATGTAGGGAACGTTTGCGCATGTACACTAGCCGTGCAATAAAAAAGGGTCTTTTAGATTCATAAAAAAATAAAAAAGTGGTTTAAATGAAAGTAGATTGACGAAAGAAATTTATAAATCTGATGTGCATGGATGCGTTAATCGAGGCAGACCCAGGAGGGTGTTCTCCGACCAAATCGGAGACATCCTCAAGAAAGCTAGGTTGCCTAGTGCCCATAACCAAAGAGCTTGTATGAAGAGAATTGTAAAGAAAGCGAGGAATTTGTGTCAGGATCGTGGCAGGTGGCGCTCCATTTTCTCTGTGGGGAAAAGGCGGGACAATTTAATTGATTGATTTTTAAGTTTATCGCAACAGACAGACGCGGCGGGGGACTAATATGTAGTAAAACTATTAGTATGATACGAAAACCAGCGGTGCACCATTTTAATTCACCCAAGTATAGGCGGGAGCGAACGGAGCGTGGATTCCACGCGCGAGTCGAGTCGATGATCGACTGGCCAGCCAACCGCGCGTACGGAACTTTGTTAACTCATGCCCCGTGTCCCCTGCGTTCCTAAACACACCTAAATAACGACTTCTGCGTATCTAACTACTCTTGCCAACTTACGTGACGCGAACTATACGTCACTAACATTTGGGAGCTTAACCTGTAAGATAATTAAAATATTTAGAAGTAGGTTCAAATTAAATAATGTGAGACAGCATGAGTTCAATAAGAAGCTCCGTAATGTCTATTGCCGAGTCCACTATGAAGTATGTTAACCGTTAATATAATAAAAGTAATATTAACGCAATTCTTTTATTTAATTTTAATTTTTCTGTTGGTCCATAAGTTTAAATGGCAGAGAATAAGCGGCATTAGGTTCGTCTTTCAATATAGTGCACAAAGTTTTAAAATTTAATAAAAATATGTTACAATTTAAACAGACAAGGATAAAGTATTTTCTTAGATTTTGCGCGAACATTGATTAATGAATTAAACAAATTATATGCGGCTTACTATCCAATAAGACGACCAACACCTCAGTCTCTCCGTGACCACGATGGCTGCAAAGCTCTCGAAACGTCGGAATAATAAAAAATTGTAAAATTATATGCGGCTTACTATCCAATAAGACGACCAACACCTCAGTCTCTCCGTGACCACGATGGCTGCAAAGCTCTCGAAACGTCGGAATAATAAAAAATTGTAAAATCAAAACCAAAATAAACGCGATAGTAAGCCGCATAAAATTTGTTTAATTCATTAGACAAGGATAAAATTTTACTTTATAAACATGCGCATAAATAGCAGCAAAAGAACTAATTTCAATGACAACGACGGCAACCATTTTTTTATGAAATGAAATAGAATAACAAATTAACTTAATTGTTATACTATTTCATTGTCGAGCCACAATAAATATAATATCAATCAATCAATCAAATTGTCACGCCTTTTTTCCACAGGGATAGGCGGCATATAAAACTTCATTATATGCTTGTACCTACTTGTATATAAAATTTTACATAACCTCCAACATCATTAGTACACACATGAACATTCCCAACAAACTTTAAGCGGTAAAACCTTGCCTATTTTGTTTCACCTTTATCGGTAACTAACTAAGGAAAACTTACTGGAGTTTGGTTGAAGTTCGCACGTTCTTGGCAACGACGCGCTTGATGAGCGAGGCAAGCTGAATACGCTATCGCGTGTGGTATGTAACTCTGTTCAACCACACCGGCGAATAATATTGTAGCCATTGGACCTGAGAAAATATAAAATCGATAATAATATTTTAGTCAAAAAATCGCAATAAAAAGTCGGAACATTCTCCGTGGTACGTATAGACGATAAAGAACGCATAAATCCGTTATGTCTCTGCGAAGTTGCAGGGGCTCTAGAGTTCGCGTGGCCTCTGCATCTGCTGTAACTTAGACAGCTCGGCGCTTGTAAATCGAAAAGATACTTGGCAGAGCAGTCCCAAAGGTGCGAACAGTCCGATATACACAGCTACGAGAATTTGAGCTGATATAACATCGTCAAGGCGAGTCAATTTTGCTGCGCACGTTCTAAGCAAAACGTCGCACGGTGAGCTACGTTTTTTACTGTTATTTTTTTTTGCACACGCACTCACTGTTGTACCAAGGCCTGCTCCAATTGTAACGAGATGCACAGTTGGATAGAACGTAATATTTCATCCCCAGTAATATCTCATCAGCAACAGCCAAGGCATATGTGGACGTACCCTCGGAGCTAAAGCAAAACATCAGGCGGGGTGCAGTAGTAATATTTCAAGTCACAATAAAAAAAAACTACTCGTTATACCCATGCATGACAAAGCGTTTCTACACGAAATGGTAATCTGCCATTTAGTGGATGGACGCTATCTTGAATATACCATGACAATAATTAATATATCACATGACATTGTCATCAGAACAAAGGGTAAAACTACAGGCCTATCGGATAACGGGAAGTGGTCGAAAACTCGGTCACAAATTAAATGAAAGCTTACTTATCAATCAATAAAATTTTAACGTTTTTTTCCCACAGGCATAGGCAAGAACAATGAAGCGCCACATGCCACGATCCTGACACAACTCCCTCGCGTCCCTCACGTTCACAATTCTCTCCATACAAGCCCTACGGTTATGGGTACTAGGCAGCCCTGCTTTCATGAGGACGAAGCATACTTGTAAATGTAACATTTTCACATAGAGATACCCAGTCGGATAAAGGCGTGACAATTTGATTGATTGATTAAACTAAATAACAGTACAAGTAATAAATAATTAATATAAATACTTGTAATTATTACGATATTTTTAGAAACTCGTGTTGAATATTTAGGCTTATGGTTATTATGTAAGTAAATAGTTAATACTTAGATGGGTTGCCTAGTGCCCATAACCGTAGAGCTTGTATGAAGAGAATTGTGGACGTGAGGGAAGCGTCTCTACCTATCCCTGTGGGAAAAAGGCTCCAATGACGGGTTAAGGTTATATATTATGTTAGGAAATAACTAAAAGCGTACATAATGGTCTTTATTAAAGGATGCTTAAATAATAAATTTTCGTTTCATCCTAAAAATATAACTTAAATTAATTCCTATGTGGGTGTGAACAAATCATCGATCAAAAACAAGGATATTCATGAATATGAAATTTAAATATACATTTTCAAGATTGATAATTTTAATTTCCATCCTGCTGCATGTGTAAATAAATATGATATATTTTTGAAGGCGTCTTTTAAACTGATCCCGAAACGCGACTGAGTCACTTCACGGTTTGTACACTTAAAGTTGGTAGTACTAAGCAAATGAGCATCAACTGCCTATGATTATATTGGTTTAAGATCCGCCTAAATTATTAATAAATAGTAGCCTATATCCTATTCCGGACTATAATCTATCTCTGTACCAAATTTCATCCAGATCCATTTATCCTTTGTGACGTGTTTGAGTAACAAACATCCAAACATCCATACGTACTATCGTTATATCAAATCAAATCAAATTGTCACGCCTTTTTCCCACGGGGATAGGCAGCGACAATGGAGCGCCACTTGCCACGATCCTGACACAACTCCCTCGCTTCCTTCACATCCACAATTCTCTTCATACAAGCTCTAAGGTTATAATATATATATGTTATCGTTAAATAACTCAATGAATACTAACACAAACTCGAATATTAAATAAATTCAGGGTTTTTTTTTCATATTGTTCATAAACACTAATTTCCCGAACCGGCTCACAGCACTTTGGACTCTCGTGTAACTTCGTTGTGGATAAAGCAGGAAGTTTGAATGTTCAGTAATCAAGAGGTCATATTTTAGCCGGCTATATTGCCAATATAATTAATAAACATGCTTTGTAGCTTACGAATCACCGCTGGTAAATGTTCTTTAGTTATGTCACTTATGACACACTTACCGATCATAAAAAAATTCAAGGTACTTCTAGTAGTTTCACAAAATTACACATTATATAAAAGAGTAATGTTTTCTTTTAACGCCCTAAATATAAATAACTCCAACAAAAAACGCCTGAAATTATTTAATATTCGAGTCACTTGTATTCATTGAGTTATTTAACGATAGTACATAATAACTCATTGCTTGTATTCATAAGCTCAATCTATAAGATTATTCTAAAATAAAGATTGTAAGTCAAGCATGAATTTCATTCTATAATGTCCATTGCCTAGGCCAATTAAATCAACTGTTGTAATGTTGATTCCGCCTTTTAAAAACTCTTGAAATGAGTTTTTAAAACTAAATATAAGAATTTAACAAAATATATGCGCCTTACTATCGCGTTTAGTTTTGGTTCAGCTTAACATCAGGCGGGGTGCTGTCATATGGCGAATGTACTCGATATAAAATAAAATCTTACCCAGTGCGTAAACAGGAACATCTTCTGCCCCATGCGTTCCCCATTGTCTCGGGGCTGCGGCTGCATGTACAGCGTCAGAGGCAGCGGTCAATGAATCGTTTACTGGTAACATTCGCGGTTCAGAATGACCAGGGCCAGTACCGTATAGTATAGTCGTATATCGAAGACCGTCAATATCTGATACTACCGTGTCTGTACCTGTTGTTAACAGAAAGATCTATGCATTAAAAGTCCATTTTTTATTGTGAAACATCTGACCACGACTTGCTTTATTGTATAAGAGGGAACTAAGAGCGCCGAACACTGAAAAAACAGTCACATCTATCTGTTGACTCTGTCGCCGTCACTCAGCTTACCGCACATTATATACTTTATTTTGCTTCCATGTTTTTGCGTTATTTCTTTTACTGTAAGGAGATTGACGAAAGAGATTCATAAATCGACGACGAGTGGAAATATAAAACAGTAACGTCCTAGAAGAGTGTCCCTGGAGCAAACCGGGACATTATTACAGGGATATGCAATGGCCACAACTATAGAGTCCGTATGAAGAGAATCGTGGATGTGAAGAAGGCAAGAGAGTTGTGTTAATACCTTGGAAATTGGCGTTTCGTTTGGTATTCCTATTACTGTGGACAGTGACAATTACTGATGATGACGATTTTATACTTAAAAGTTGGAGAGTTTTGTTCAGTTGAAAGAATGTAATGGTTTCCAACAGTACCTACTTCAAAGCAGCTAAAATTATATCAGTTTGTTATTCATACTGATTTTTAATTTTTTATTGTGACGACATATGACAGCACCCCGCTTGATGTTAAGCTGGAGTGTGGTCTATGAATGGATGTCACTGCTACTACAATTCAATAACTAAAAGTAGCAATCGCATCCACTATGCCAGCCTAGTTGGAACCCGCAACTTACAACATGATCCCAAAACACGGCCAAATCACTTCACGGTCTGCAAGTGGTGGTACCATCCTGGATCGGCAGACTGGGTAACACTGCCTACCACTCTTTGATAACCAGACCCGAAACAAATATTTGCTCCGGAAAACGAATCCGGGACTTTACGCGCAACAAACCCATTGCTAACCGTTCGGCTACGCCTGTCGTCAAATAGGCTTTTAAATAAAACAGTTTATTTAAAAGCCACAGTTACACAAACGTTTTATCAACAGAAACTGTTTTTGTAAACTTTTACCTTAACTGTGAACAAACACAGTTAGAACTTTAGAGGCTCTATCTATTTTTACAGTGCCTAACATTATAGTTTACTCATGTAGAAGCATCGGATTTTTAGAATCGCGTGTAGGGATTAAATGTAAGCATAATGTTATTTTTTATTGATGCTCGACATAACGGCACCCCGCTTAATGTGGAGGTATACAACTGCAAGTTAGAATAGCAAAAAAGTATGTTAATATTGCGTTAATAATCGGCTTTGAGCTTATGTCTTTTCCAATTTATCCTGAAACTTCTCAGTACAGTGTACAGTACACAGTTCAGTAGCATTCTTATGCTGTACTGAGATTTTGAGAAGTTGGAGTTTTGACTACAGGCGCATTGGTAAGTACATCAGTTTGTTACGCGTAAAGTCTCGGGTTCGATTCTCGGGCGGAACAAATATTATATGTGTTTGATAGCTTTCGTTTGTAGTAATTAATAATTAAATTTTAAAAAGGTGGGTTTTCTGGGTCTGGTTATAAAAGATTAGTAGGCAATGGTGCCCAGTCTACCGATCCGGGATACTACCACCATTGATAAGTATACATACCGTGAAGTGACTTAGTCGCGTTTCGGGATCAGCTTGTAAGTTGCCGGTTTAAAATAAGGCCGGCACAGTAGATGTGACTGCTACTTTCAGTTATTTAACTATAGTAGTAGTCGCCTCTATTCTAGTACTGCGCTCCGGCTTGACATCAGGCGGGGTGCTGTCATAAGTCAACACAAAAAAATAGGTAAGTACCTACTTTTAATTATCCATTTATAGTTTTATTTATTTATTTATTCTTATAAAGGACTAGCTGACCCGTGCCCTCTTTGTTGGCACAATCAAATATAGAATTCGTTTAAAGAGTGTTACGATATGCTTCCTGACTGCCAAAAGGAGAACCCTCACATTAACAGTAAAAATATAACCAAACCACTACCCATGTAATAACCTATATGTAATTTTTCAATTTCAAAGTAGGTAAATTAAAAACCAACTAAAAAACTCTTACTCCTAGAAAATAGTGAACATGTAACGAAACAATTTGAGTTCAGAAGAACAGAACAGAGGAAAAGTAAAAGATACCCAATCAAACAATAAAGTATGATATAAGTGCTGGATGTCAATTTTTAAACGAAGTCGTTGAGACACAACCATTAGCAAAGCCTGCCCGCGCGTTTGAGCCCGGTAGCCTTTGTGAATTTTGTAATATTAAGTCGTTGGGGGGAGGCGCCCGACGGGACTAAATAAACAGAGAAAAATAGCCAACAGCAAAATAATAATATATATATTGTAATATATACTTCGTCGCCATAGAGAAATATACATAGAGTAGCAAAATGATCCAAAAAAAGTGGAGACGGCTGTCACCAGTGGCCGCAGTGCGAGTTTTGCTAGCGAACGCGTCACACGGCTAAGAACAAGTAAATAATTAATTGAGTAATTGCCGTCTTGCGTTCTTATACTGCTAGAATCGTAGCGTGCCTTAGCCCCGTAAAAAAATTGTTTGGAGGCCCTTGGGAAAGGTAGATTTCTCAGAAAAAAAATATTTTTTATTAATTTATGCTTACGCACGTTGGGGACCCCCGTGACCCGGGGCCCCGTATAATTGATACCTCAGATAGGCGGTAGCTACACCCATGTATAGTGCAAATATAATACTCAAAATACATCTGAAGACGTGGGTGTAACAGGTAAATTGATTGTTACAATAAAATATTCGCATAAATTATTATATTAAAAAAAAAGATTTAATACACCATAATAGCTATCCCACTTGCACTTACTGCATAATATGCTCACGCGAGAGAGGCGGCCTACATTTTTACAAAGACCATCTTACAACCTTATCGAAGAGTATGTAATAGCGCAGAGAGCAAAGAGTAATAAATAGATTTTTTAAAGTATATTAATCTACATTTTTCTATATACCGATTTAACATACTCCTCTAAGTACACAATTCGTCATTATTATAATTATGTATAATCTAAATGACATTATTATTTATTAATTAAAATATATGTGTCATAATTTTAAATATCCAAAGTGATCACACATGCTAGGTGGCGCTACAGTCGCCACCTAGCATCGGAATTGGCTCTTTCCTTGTGTAATGTGTAATACCCATTACTTTCTACATACTCTGTGATAGAATGTTTGTCAACTGCAGCCGGCGGAGGGATTTCTCGCCTCGCAAATTTTATTTACAGCAGCGTCTAGTGTAACATAAATCTATCTCTATGCTCGTCGCGAAAATTTTTATTCATTTTTAAAATTTCTAATATAAAAGTAGCCTAAGTTACTCCTTATTTCATCAGCTATCTGTATAATATTTACCGTGCGTATACATCCATGTGCATTTAGTAAAAAGCGGTTGTTTTATTATTACAAACAGACACTACACTATAGAATAAACTGAATAATAACAAAATAACCTTTACTTGCCTAATAATAAGAAAGGCACTGATGACTGAAAACCGTTTCATTAGGTGCTTAGTAAAGGAATTAAATTAAATTGGCACGAGATGTATACAATAAAGAAGTTATCCGCATAAGACTTATTTGAATTTTCACAGAAATTTGAACCTTACCAAAAACTGGATGTCCTCTAGGCGTTGTTTGACCACCGAACGTCATTACATGCCCATGATCAGCTGTCACCACTATTAATGTTTCTGCTGGATTAACTCTTTCTAATGCTGCAAGTAGTGCTGTTTCTAACTCCAAAGTTTCATCTAAAGCTCTATATGGATTGTTGTAATGATGGGCATGATCTATTCTCCCACCTACAATCAAATTAAAAGGAATTTCCTTATTATATTTGCTTTGTTGTGACTAGCAATATTAGCATGGGTAAAAGGTGGATTAATGAATTAAACAAATTTTATGCGGCTTACTATCGCGTTTATTTTGGTTTAAATTGTACATTTTTTTATTATTCCGACGTTTCGAGAGCTTTGCAGCCATCGTGGTCAAGGAAAGACTGACGTGTTGGTCGTTCTATTGGTTGATGCTGTTATTGTTTCCAAAACTTCCCCGTTTGATGTTTGGATTTTGTTTTTCTGTTTCCGGTTTATTTCAATAACAGCATCAACTAATAGGACGGCTAACACCTCAGTATCTCCGTGACCACGATGGCTGCAAAGGTCTCGAAACGTCGGAAAATAATAAAAAAAAAATGTAAAATCAAAACCAAAATAAACGCGATAGTAAACCGCATATTTTTTTAACACATTTGGAATTTAAACGAAAGTCGAGAGAACTTCTTCTTCTTTCCCACACTTTTCAATGCTGATGGAATGCGACAGTTTTAAGACATGCCATCTAATAATAACATCCTGGACAAGCAGCTTACGTGCCATCCGAAGCACGAATGCACACCTAAGCTATGTATTCTTACGAGTACAATGCACGATTCTTCGTACATTATACGCAACTGTAAATACAATTTAACCCAAGTCCCTATAACAATATCCCTATACGAATGATGTCCTATATTTGGTACGCTGGCATAACTCCGTTCATGCGTTTTTTTTAATATATATTGTGATGCAATATCTGACTACCTCTTGTCTGGTAGGATTCAAAAGTAGGGCCAAGAACACCGGCGACTACTGAATAAAACCGACTAAGGAATTTCAGGATAACCTTTTAACCCTAGAACCGTAAGAGTTTGTCTTTCCATATTTGTTGTTACTGTTTAAAGCACCATAAACCATTGTCAATAAGAATTAAGTTAGTATTGACCTAATCCTCTTGTTATTATCTGAACAAAGTCCTTCGTCAAGCTACGCACCAACACACATAATTATATAACTACAGTTCTGATATTATTATTTTGTGTTATTTCCTGGATAGAACCAAATAAGGAAAAATATAAAAATACAATCAAAAATATATGGTATTGATAGACGCAGTATGACTTTTACTTACAAAAAGGGTATTTTTCCATCACCTATAGCGATAAGTTTCAATCAAAAATATTACCTTCGATAAATAAAAAGAATCCCTTATCGTTCCTGGAGAGAATTGATAACGCGGCGCGTGTCATATCTGCCAAGGATGGGTCGTCTGTTTTCGTCCCTTCATTCTCCAAATTCGCCCCTCTTTCCTCGTTAAATGCCATGTGTGAATACTCGAATAAACCTGCCGAATAAATATGAATAATTTAAATTTCTAAACTAAATTTTTATTAGTATTTTCTTAGATTTTGAGCGAACATTGATTAATGAATCAAACAAATATAATGCAGTTTACTATTGTGGTCGCAAAGTCTCTCCGTGACCACGATAGCTGCAAAGCTCTCGAAACGTCGGAATATTAAAAAAATGTAAAATCAAAACCAAAATAAACGCGATAGTAAGCCGCATAAAATTTGTTTAATTTATTAAATTTTTAATAAGAAATGATGGCGAAAATGGGTACTATCCATAATATTGTTTCTTTATTAATTCGGAATTCGCAGCGAATAGCAACCATTAGGGTTGAATGAAAAGAATTGTGGAATCGTGGAAAGTGGCGTACCATTATTTTTGCCTATCACAGTAGGAATCGAAGCGTGGCAATATAATTGATTTATTGATGTTTGACTACAGGCGTGATCGATTGGTTAGCACACCAATTAGTTACGCCTAAAGTCCCAGGTTCGATTCCCGGTTTGAGCAAATATTTGTTTCATAGCTTTTATTTGTTTTGAATATTTTTTAATGAAAAAGTGGCGGATATTTGCTTCGGGTCTGGGTATCAAAGAGTGGTAGGCAGTGGTGCTCAGTCTGCCGATCCGGGGTAGTACCGCCACTTACAAGTATCAAACCGTGGAGTAGTTAAGTCGCGTTTCGGGATCAGCTTGTAAGTTGCCGGTTCCTTCCACTATGCTTGCTAGGCCAGCATATTAGAAATGACTGCAGTTATGGAATTGTAGTAGTTGTGACTAAGATTTTGTAAATCTTAGAGCAGTGACATTCAATCATGCAGCGCATCAGGTGAGGTGCTATCATATGTCGAGTCACAATAAAAAAGAGGTTACATTTCCTTTGTACTATCCAACTATATAGTTGAATCCTTCAATCACCTTTTTTATTGTGCCTCGGCCATGTGACAGCACTCCGCCTGATGCTAAGATAGAGTCCGGTCACAATAATAAAAAACCATCAACTTTTCTCTCTACTCAACCAACCAATCCCGCCTTCGACATTGGGCTTTTAAAAGAACTTTGTAATATCAATCAATCAATCAATTATCACGTCTCAATTCCTACAAAAATGCGATCCAACGAAGCGTCACTTTTCACGATCCTCCACGACCCTCTCTCCTTTACACCTACAATTCTCTTCGTACAAACTCTATAGTTGTGTTTTTTAGAGTCTATAATATAATTATGAGTAAAAAAACACATTAGCTTGTTTGAAAATAATTTCTATATGAAGATAGAATGGCAGGTTGTGAATGTGAGTGTTGTTTGTAGACACTTTTATCTGTTGCGGCAGTCGCTTCTATTCAACAACAGCTAAATAATAGTAGTTTGCGATCTCCGGTGTAAAGTTGCCTGTTTCAACAAGGCCGGCATCCAGCTTAACATCGGCTGCCATATATTGTTATTAACATAGCATTAGAGTTTAAGCTATTACAAGACAAACAATACACTTTTTAAAAGAATAACTGCGGTTTATAATGCATCAAATGTGCTGACTTTCTCACGGGATTCAAGATGCACCGACCTTTTAGTAAATACTGAGATGATAGAAGTGCATGTCTTCTAAAATGCTAAGCCAGAATAATGTAAAGCCGATAGGGACAATATTGGCTTTACATACACATCGCTCGATGAACAGATAACCGATGGGGAAGAAAGGTTCTAGAGTGGAGACCACGAACCGGAAGACGCAGTGTAGGTAGGCCTCCCACTATGTGGACTGACGACATAGTGACAGTCGCGGGTAACCGGTGGATGCAACTGGCATCTTGTCGTTCGGAATGGCGTTCTAAGGGGGACGCCTATGTTCAGCAGTGGACGCCTTCTGGCTGATGATGATGAAGATGAGGGACAATATTTCTATCTATGGAGCCTGAATTTGAAACTTTCTTGCTCTTAAAGACTTTTACGCACGAATAGGGCGCAAAAGAAAACAATGTTATTCTTCTAAAAAGCCTGAGAAGGAATTTAGCCTACTAAAGCTCGTGTCGAATCACCCCCAATTGACATTCCCTCGTTTAATGGTAAGATACATAAATGGCCGGTATTCTACGAATCTTTCAAAATAAACATCAATTAATTAATCAAATCGTCACGCCTTTTTTCCACAGGGATAGTGAAGCACATTTTGCCACGATTCTGACACACCTCTCGCGCTTCCCTCACATCCACGATTATTTTCATACAAGCTCTACGATTATGGACACTAGGCAACCCAGCTTTTACGAGGATGTCTCCGATTTGGTTGGAAAACACATCATCAATTATAAAAGACTTTTAAGGGATTTATTTCAAGAGATCGGCGGTAGAAACGTGTTTGGAAAACATAAATATTATGTCAAGATCAAAACAATTTTCTTCTATAAAAAAACATTATTCCAACAATAATATATGAAAAACAACATCAACATATAGGCCCTTCTTTATATTATCTCGAAATAACATTATTTATTGCCTAATATTTAGATGGACTCCCAAGCGTGAGTAAAGGCGATTGCTGCAATAGGTAAAGCGGAGTTGTACCTACAAATCGATTTTTTAAATCAACCTGGTGGTAAATCTTTATCAGCCGAAATGCCGGGCTCTCACCGTCTAAACCCGATGACTGTGTGTAATGCAACGAACGCTCAAGCTCGCCGACACAACAAAACGTTAGTTGTTCTTAGGCCGAATATAACAGTACATTTGCCTTTAAGTCACTTGCATTGTTTGCAACGTTTTACGTGATACTTAAAGTTATATGAGCGATACATGAGCGATACATGAGTGATACATGAGCGATACATGAGCGATACATGTGCGATACATGAGCGATACATGAGCGATACATGAGCGATAC
The DNA here is from genome assembly GCA_905220615.1 of Tinea trinotella. Taxonomy (NCBI): domain Eukaryota; kingdom Metazoa; phylum Arthropoda; class Insecta; order Lepidoptera; family Tineidae; genus Tinea; species Tinea trinotella. The sequence continues at coordinate 12,442,051 of HG992314.1, forward strand.
ATGAGCGATACATGTGCGATACATGAGTGATACTTAAGTTACATTTATTATTTCAATTTACATAATAAAGTTAGCTACTCGTGCCGGTTTCTTCTCTTTATTCCACCGCGCTTAAACCATAGATATTTGATAAATCACAAATTTTCACATCAAAAATTATATGTACCGACGCTAAATTATTTTGTTCCCTTATTAAGAATATGGGAAAAAATTGTTTCCTTGGGTTTTAATATTAGCTACTACATATACTACTAGTACTACATACTACTTGATGTACGACGACCGGCGTGGACGAAAACGGTTTAGCGATTCGTTTGTTGCGCGTAAAGTCCCGGGTTCGATTCCCGTTCGGAGCAAATATTTGTTTCATAGCTTTTATTTGTAATTATTAATAATATTGCAAATATTTGTTGGCCTGGTTATCAAAGAGTGGTAGGCAGTGGTACCCAGTCTGCCGATCCGGGGTAGTACCACCACTTACAAGTATTTACAAGTTTCGGGATCAGCTTGTAAGTTGCCGGTTCCATCTAGGCCGGCATAGCAGATGTGATTGCTACTCACAGTTATTGAATTATAGTAGCAGTGACATTCATTCATGGATCACACTTCGGCCTAACATCAAGCGGGGTACTTTCATATGTCGAGTCACAATAAAAAAATAAAAAAAGTCGTGAATATGCGGGTTACTATCGCGTTTATTTTGATTTTACAATTTCATTTTGTTTTATTATTCCGAAGTTTCAAGAGCTTTGCAGCCATCGTGGTCACGCATAAAATTTGTTTAATTCATTAATCAATGTTCGCGCAAAAACTTACAAAATATTACTTTAGTCGTTCTGTTTCATGTTACAAGCATGTTTGGTAGTTTAGTTTAAAATGTTTTAATTAATAATATACATAAAGCGGTTGGCTTAGATAAAAACATGTACTATGAAAAGATTGATATAATTAAAAGGCATTAGGTCTTTTGAAAATTTGCATATAATTAATAAAGACAACAAAAGGTAGAAATAGCTAACGGCCATTTTGTGTAATGTTAAGGCATTAACAGCTTTTCACGCTTACACGAATTTGTTTAATCTTTTTGGGGCTTGTTATTAAGTGATGTTACAATTTAAGCGGTTTTTGAAAGCCTTTTTCAGTTTCGTTTTTAACAATTTATTTGTTTCGAAATTAAAAACAAACCCTTTATTTCTCTATCCTATAATCATATTTTATAACTACAATCCTGCAAGCATAGTGACGACGATTGAGGCAACCATAAACTGACTGTTAACGACAGGCGTGGTACACACACCAGTTTGCGTAAAGTCCCGGACTCGATTTCCGGTCGGAGTAAATATTTGTTTCATAACTTTCATTTGTAATGTTTAAAAATTAGATTAACTAATACCAATTTTGTATATATTGTATATTTATTTATTATACTAGTGTATATTGGAGACTTAAGAATGCTAGGTTGCCTAGTGCCCATAAAGGTAGAGCCTGTTTGAAGAGATTTGTGGATGTGATCGTCGGAAGCTAATTTTATTTAACGTGACTCGACATTTAACCTTGACCCGCTTAATGGTAAGCAAGAGAAGGTCCAAGAGTGCCGACGACTGTAAAAACCGAGACTTCGCGGTTGCACCAGTCGCCGTCACTATGCCGGCCAAAGGTGCTTCTTCACGCATCACTTGAAGGATCCAAGATTATAGGATGGAGAGAACGCATGGGCTGATGAAGCATTCCACTTGTCATATAAATGCAAGTCCGAATTAATGTTGGACTTTCATTTGTTCTCAGTCCAAAATGATGTATGTGACATTACATTTGTCACAAGTTTATACTTTAAATTAATGTGATAAGGTACAGTTTACGATTTACATTCAATAAATTCAATTACACAGGTTATATCAGTGTAAGTGAATTCTGACACGCGGACAATTTCATGACTTTATTTTGTATGGGACTGCATCTATTAAAAATATATTAAGATCGATGCACCGAACTTTTAGTTGTCTTTGCCTATCCCTGTATATAATAAGGCGTGAATCATCATTCATTTTGGGCTTCTATGTACTACTTTTGTAATGTCCAATGATGAAAAAATATATAAATGGTAGTTTCGATACTTGTATAGATAAAACTAATAACCATTTTACTTTTATTTGCTGTGCAATTGAGTTATTTGGAAAATAAGATATGTATTTTGTATTATCTGTCACCCAACGCCATATTAATTCTGCTTTGAACTGACATAATTAAAGTTTGATCATTTTGCACACCTAAACTATGCATAATAAAGGATATAATATTCCAATTACATTGTAATCTTTGTATATTAAACTATTTTAAGATGCATATTAAACTGTTAATACAATTAAACCCAAGTTCCCATATAAAATGAATGATGTCTGTACACCTACACTACTACTGACGATATTCCCTTGCAGATTCATACAAACAATACGGATATTTCCGACACATTCAACACACAACATGCACACGTAGAGACATCATACTCAGTCCAAACATACTCAGACATACGCAGACCACTCCTTAAAGTGATTCCAGTCACTATAAGTGGTCCGTCGGGCAGCGTCAATACTTTTGCTTTATTGGATGATGTCTCATGGTCCACTCTGATTGACGCTCAAATTACACAACAAATTGGTGTTTCTGGTCCCACTCGTGTCATCCAAGTTGATGGTGTCGGCGGTTTGTCTCGACCTCGCCACGCATAGAATCGAAGTCCGCCCATCGTGTCCGCAAAAGAACGCTTAGTTTAAAAACTAAAACGTTCAAAAGTTCTGGAGACTTTAGATAACTATCCTCATTTAACAAACGAATAGTCTTCACATAATTGCGAACACGACACGCAAAAAATATAACAAATAAACAAGGACTGTATGCAATCACCTCCAATCTTGGACCGCACTCCAGCTTAACATCAGGTGGATGCAGTCATAATGTTAAGTCACAATAAAATAAAAAACTTAGATATTAAGTAAAATAAGGTAGATACGTAACTTACACGAGTTTTACAACTGGTGCCATTTGCGAACACTACCTACTACGCATCAATCACGACTAGGCATAAATACAAGTGGAAGTGGGACAGAATCATAGTTATTGAGAGCAAAAAAGAGACAAATATATCTACGCTTTATCGTTATTATTGGTTAGTTTAATTTGCTAAAGTATTAAGTTCTAAGTATCCGCCAAGTTGCATTTTATTAGTTGAAAGACTCATGGTTAGATTCGAAACTGAAATGCTTTGTAAATCCTTAACATACAACATATAAGTACATATAAGGCTTAGCTAACAGATGTTCTGTCACAGGCTTCCTAAATTTGTCCATCTATATTGAATTGAAAGGAATTAATTTCATGTAAACTTTAATTGATTATTCTGGTGTTGACTGTACTTATAAAATATTGTCAATTAATCAATCAAATTGTCACGCCTTTTTCCCACAGGGATAGACAGAGACAATGGAGCGCCACTTTTTTTTCGGATGACATTTCTATGCTATTAAAATCTAATTGCTAAAGTTCCTACATTGAATATTATATTCTATTAAAAAACGGCGTAACTTTGATAAAAAATATCTTTCTAACCACTTTGGCTACCATTCAACGCCTTTAAGTTTATTTCGTCTAATTCTAATTGACAGGCGTGGCGCGTTGGTTAGCACACAAGATTTTTGCGTGTCCCGAGTTTGATTCCCAGTTCGAGCAAATATTTGTTTCATAGCTTTTATTTGTATGTTTTATAATTAATTTAAATAATTGCAAATTTTCATTAATAAAAAATGAGGACAATTCTCCTGGCCCGGTTATCACAGAGTGACAGGCAGTGGTGCCCAGTCTGCCGATCCGAGGTAGTACCACCACTTACAGACCAGTTTCAAGTAGGCCGGCATAGTGGCCTACTTGAAACTGACATAGTGGGAGTGACTGTTACTTACAGTTATTTAACTGTAAGTAACAGTCACCTCTATTAACGAACCGCACTTTAGCTTAACATCAGGCGGGGTGCTCTCGTGTTTCAAATAACAAAAAACTGATATAAACAAGTAACAACGACTGATTCCAACTAACTGATCACAGATACTGTTTAGAAACATAACAAATTACTATTTATTTAATTTTTACATTATTGTGCGGTACGATTAAGACCTTTATCTGGGCGACAGAGAACACTCTGTGGAGCTCTTTCACATTGTTTCCACCCTTGCTTTCGCTGGATGCTTCTTTGGGATGCTTTCGCGTTATTACAATCGGATCAACCTTCAAACCTAATGCTCAGGGTCGTCGATACTTTTTGAACAATCGAAATTTTTTTGCCAGCTCATGTGTTCTTCACAATCTTCAACCTTGGATCCTGGCGAAAGCATGCAAAGGCACTTTTGGTCGGCATAGTGACGATTGAGCCAGAGGTAAACTGAAACGCATTTATAGTCGTCAGCACTCTTGTACCGCCCCTGGGTAAGGAAGGTCGAGGCCAGATATCGAGTAATCATAGTGTAACAAAACAAGATCAAATGTTTCTTGTACGCCGACGATCAAGTTATCCTTTCATCTTTTGCGTATCAGTAACAGGATATGGTTACTATTATGAATGCCTTATTAAAAAAAACTAAAGTAAAGTAAAGTAAGTTTTGGAGAGAGAGGATAAAATGACAGAATGTGAGATAATGATAGACGGAAAGAAATTGGAACAAGTGAAACAATTTGATTACCCGGGAAGTATGTTTAAAAAGGATGGGAAGTGTGATGAAGATATTAAGAAAAGAGTGCAGAAGGGTAATGTAGTGAACGATGCCATCCATAGTATAAAAAACAGCGAAATAGTGTCCAAAAAGTCAATGATGGCTGTTCATAATGCGGTGCTTGTTCCTACATTAATGTATGGAAGTAAATGTGAATGAAGAAGAAGATCTATATATTAACATATTTAATGTAGTAGCTATAAATGTAAATACATTAATAAAACTTTAGAAGCTGCAACACCTCACTTATCAGTCATAGTTTCCTTTCAAACGTATATCAAATATTTGAAGATATTAAAAAATTCTGAAGTACTTTCATAAATTGAGATGTTGATATTTCAAATGAATGGACGCTGTGGTTCCATTGTTATACTTGGCTTTTGTAATGGTTCATAAATTATTTAATTGACATTGAATTCCAGTTGGTATAACTCAATAGTTTAATGTAACAATAGCTGTGTTGTAATGAAATACAATCTACTAAGGCGTAGGAGTTAACACGCGATAAGTCTCGGGTTCCGTTTCTGATCGGAGCAAAATTTTAATAATAAAACAATCACGACACGCCATGATTAAAGTCCTTCAATTCCCGGTCGGAACGAATATTTGTTGCATAGCATATTTGTACTATTATTGAATATTACGAATATTTGTTAATAAAAAAATAATAAAGAAGTGGCAGATGTATGCTCCTAACCTGGTTGTTTGAGAGTGGTAAGCAGACAGTTGAAAGTGATGAACTAATGACTGTATAGAGTTTTATTAAACGGCTTAGTTGCATTTCAGTATCAGCTTAAAAGTCGTAATCCTTAATTATTAGATAAGTACCTGTGCCTCGTAATATAGTTTTTGGTAAATGAACCCTTATCCAATGAGGTTCACTCACATATCTCTTGGATTCTCCTAAATAAACCACTAACTCTTTACACACTATTCTCAGAAATACATTAAAACTCTATTCTATCTTAAAATAACACCCATAAGAGTATTTTCCGACCAAATCTTCAAGAAAGCTGGGTTGCCTAGTGCCCATAATCGTAGAGCTTGTGAATTGTGTATATGAGCGAGCTGTGTCAGCGTCGTGGCCAGTGGCGCTCTATTGTCTCTGCCTATCCCTGTGGGAAAAGGCGTGGCGAAACAATTGAAACTATCGTAATAAAAAAAATCTATGTGAAGTGCCATATGCTTCTAACCGTTAAGGAATGCTGTAGTCTCCATCGTTTATAAAATTTAATTAATTCCCTCGATATCTATTTGTCCACCTCGAAAATATATATTTCAAATAAAATATTATTTTCGAAATCCATCCATCGTTGAGTAAGAAATCGAAGACCAGATATATGAAAAAATTACAAATTTACAAACTGTGAAGTCACTCAGTCGCGTTTCGTCAGCTTATAAGTTGCCAGTTTCAACTAGACTGGCATATTGGATGCAACTGCTACTTTAACATAAAAAACATAAAAAAAAAAAATTCTCACCAAGTAAATACTCCACACTCCTCGGTTCTAACTTAGCTAATTGTTCTTTAGAATGAATGTACTGAGCTCTTTGTCTTCGTCGTCTCTTATTTCGTACCCAGTCTTCTGCTAAATTTCTGCCATCCAGTCTTCTACCTTCTTTATCAGGATGCTCTGGATCTTGTGTAACTGTCGGTAGGAAATGTCTTCTACCACCTCCCATTATTACCTATTTCAAAAAAGATAATATTATATACTTATCTAGCGGACCCGGCAAACATCGTCCTGCCCGAAAAAGCAGCGCCACATTAAATATACAAATAATTAACTTTTTTCTTCATTTTGAAATCCTATAATTACTTTTAACGAACCTACGTTTGTCATTCTTTCTATCTAAGCAATAAATAGTACCGGTCAAATTTATGTAATGTTGTCAATTGTTTAGCAAATCAATTTTTTTTGTTATGTTTGTGTTTTGGATTCTTCTCTAGAAATAAAACCATTTTATTTTTAGTTAATATCACGAGAACTTTATTTAGTAAGTTAATATATTACATTGTTTCTATAATCTGCGATAAGGCAAATGATGTATGAAACATGTTTATAAAAATAAAAGCAGATTTGAATCGTTTGGTGGAGCAAGAAAAGAATCGATAACAAATACAAAAACATGAGACTTTGACATCGAAAATGTTAAAGTCAATATAATGATAAGACCGATTGCAGTCTCATCATTGAGCTATTGAGCTACATTCTGTAGTTCAAGACGTAGAAAATCGACGGATTGTCACGGTTTTTAAAAATGCTCCATTTGGAAGAAAACAATCAGTAACTTCCCTACTAGGAAGTTACTGATTCAGATAAAATTGTAGATGAAGAACCAATGCAGACTGTAAATAATATTAAAGACAAAAAGGGTGATGTTCTTAAAGATTTCAAAGATATACTAGAATCGGAAAGGTTTGTCGAATCTAACGATGAAGAAATTTCATCAAAGAGACAAAAATTAATGAATAAGTGATTAGAATTTAAGATAAGGTATTTATAAATAACAAGATTAATGTAATTAAATAAGTTATAATTAATAACGTAATCAGTATGAAGTATCTAAATTCAATAGTACGATTTACATGTATATTAGATTTTCTATAATATAAATGTAATTAGAATTTATTAAATAAACTTCTATTTTCACATGTTTTTTGCAATCTTTATGTTTTAAGGATTTGTAAAATTTTTGTTAATCAATGAAACATGGTTATTAAAGTGTAAATTTTATTAAATAGTTCATAATTGTACCGGATTCGAGTTTTTTCCGTTTCTTTGCATTTTCTGAGAACATTTACTATTGTAATGTATATTTTTTACACTATCAGAAAGTAGAGATTTCAACAAACAAAAAGCCCGCCGACTTTTTAAAAAAATCAAATATTTTAACGTTTGAACTTTTGATTGAAAATTGGGGTGTTTTTTCGACATTAAGTCAAAATAAGGTGATATAATAAATATTTTAATAAAAAAAGTTACAGTGTATTTGAGATATTAAAAGGTAAGTTTTCACTAAATTTTGTGAAAACTGAGGTTATGTAATAAAAATGTAAATACAAAAGTTGTAGATGTTTCTATTACCTAAAACTTTACCATTTAACTATAGTTAAATGATATAGTTAAATCCATAGGACTTGTAGTTTTGCCGGAAATCGAGATAAACCGTTTTTACCATTAAAAACTCACTCCCTTTGACTTCCCCACCTTAGATCGCCCGTAAATTGTTTTTCCTTTCACTTTTGTTATATTCTCTTTAGTCCGGTCAATCTAGACCAAAAAATGAGAGTGAAGGTGCATAAAATCCCAACTAGCTAAAAATCAGTAAAATTGTTCAAAATATAATTATAAATATAATTTAAAAGTTTCCCATCATTCCCGTGTATAGAAAAAAATTATTCGAGGTCGAAGATTTTTAGCAAAACGGTAAGTTTTATCATAAAAGTACCAGAGATTGTAAAAATTGTATAAATACTTTTTCCCACGAGCCACCGTTTCTGAGATAAAACGATTCAAAAAATTGTAAAAGATACTTTTATGATTAAGCTTACCGTTTTGCTGAAAATCGCGAAAAACTCATTTTTTACCTTTGAACTCGAATAATTCTTTTTCCATACACGGGAATGATGGGGAACTTTTAAATTATATTTATAATTATATTTTGAACAATTTTACTGATTTTCAGCTTGTTGGGATTTTATGCACCTTCACTTTAATTTTTTGTCTAGATTGACCGGACTACTTCCTTTTCCGATGGGTTTTATTCTACTATTATATTTAATGTTTTTTTAATTATTAAGAACTACGTAAAAGTTTGTTGGCCTTAAAGGGAAATCGTAAAAAAAAACTTAATAGAAATATTTTTACGCAAATTAACAATCAAACAAATTGCCACGCCTTTTTTCTGCAGGGATAGGCAGAGACAAAGGAGCGCCATTTTCCACGATCCTGACACAACTCCCTCACATACACAATTCTTTTTATACGAGGTCTACGGTTATTAAAGCAAATCAACACCTATTCAATATTTTATTGAATAGGTGTTGAAAACATTTGTATATTCTAAGGAAGAGAAACAAAAAGATAAAAACCATTATCAGACTTACATTGATACTTTTACCAGGTTCATTCTCAATTAACTGCAAGGCTATATCTTTGCAGTCTTTCCTATCTGTTGGTGGCACCCTACTATCATCCTCCCAATACCTAGATGGTGCGTGGGCATATAAGGCTGCTGGTGTCGCGTGGGTTATCCTTGCTGTTGTCACTACTCCACTCCATTTACCTGATAACAATTTGAAATTTATCCGGAGTAGTACCACCAATGTATTCCTTAATTTTTGTTTTTTGTGTACCTTCTGTTGTTTTTTCTCCGAATAAATAAATAAATAAATTACAAGTTTTCACAACCGTGAAGTCACTCAGTCGCGTTTCGTCAGCTTGTAAGTTGCCGGTATACTTGTCTACATAGAATATTATTATAAAATTACTTATTTTTATTTAAACGCGACAGCTGACCTCGAATTGCCAGATTGTAAGCAAAAGAAGGTTCAAGAGCGCGGACAACTGAAAAAAAAGTCTTATTTTATGTTTGCCTCAGTCGCCGTCACTATTCTGGCCAAAGGTGCTTCTTTACGGCTGGTAGTCTGTGTTATTTATAATTTTATGTTGACTCCGCCTGATGTTAAGCATGAATAGAGGCGGAAACAAACAAATAACGGCAAGTAGCAGTCGCTTTTAATATACCGGCCAAGTTTAAATATTTTTCAAATTTTTAAATTGATCCCAAAACACGACTAAGTTACTTCACGGTCTGTACACTTAAAAGTGATGGTACTACCCTGGATTAGCAGACTGGGTTAATGACCACAGACTATCTACCTACTACTGTTAATTTATATTTTTATAAATATTACATTAAAAGAGTCCCACGTGTACACTTTAAAGTACTATACTTACTAAACTTTAAGCGAATATTTAATTAGCAAGAAGCGTTTCTTATTAATTCAGGATGAGACGACCAAAGTGGAATTGTTTAAGTTTGTTAGTATTATAACCAGTTTTCAGAATTAAGTGCACATTCATAGTAAATCTACTTTGCTGAAAAAAATATCAAGGGAAAACTATTTAACATAACATAAACATTATGTTAAATAGAGACTACATTTATTTCTCGATTAATTAATTACCTGGCCTAGTAACAGCGACTGAATTAATCATAATACTGAATTGGTTATTTCAATTGGTTATAGTCAAATTTAAATGTCGCGTCACTTAAAAAAATTAACACATCTAATTGGATTTCCACGAAATTTAGTTATTTTTTAAATTTTTAGGCAAATTTTATCAATATTTAAATTTCATGTACTAAGCTATTAAAAGTGCTTGTTATATAGAAACTGGACGACCGGTATTCAAATTATTTAAAAACGAATAATTTAAATACCTTTTATTATCATGTAAACTATAGTAAGGGAACGAGCTAAATGAACGGGCTAGGAATGTAGTTGTGACGTCATGGTCACATGTCTATTATGAATAGTGAAGTAAAATGCAAAATGTCGATAACAATAAACACACACTTTCCTTAAAACGCAAATAGATTTAGTTATTAATAATTATAAATGTGTATTAAATTGAAGTATAAACATTAGACAGCTACAATTTTTAATAAATTATATATTAATTTAATTTTGAATATAGTGACAGCATGTTTTTTTTTTCTTTTTCACACATTTTAATCACGTTTCTTATAATGGTTCTAGCCTGACTACGGATGACGACTCTCTTTTATTCAATTAACTCGCAAATTTTTCAATATTCAAACAAAGAAAATATGGACACGTTTTTATCGATATTAAATGACATCGCCGAGCTATGAGCGTCACTAAAAGCGGCCACTAAGATACGTCGTTTCACGCCCCACCGCACCTCAGCCCCCGAATTCATTTAACTCGTTCCCCAACTATACATAGATATTAGGTTTCAAACCAACATTTTTTCTCAAAAATTCAACACTCCATTTTATGTCCTAACTTTTTTTTTGTAGGGTAAAGTCATAGACAAGTTTTAAAAATAAACGAAGTGAAAACAAACTTCAACTACTCAGTTTCTTACCAGCGTCATGTGCCCAATCTAATAAGGATGTTACTCTTGAATTCATTGCTGAAGAACAGATGTTGAAGCGTCCACCAGCATCCAAACCCAACGTTTCATACCGAGCCTTCACACCACACAGTAAGGCTGTTGCGCATGCAGAAGATTCACCAGTTTGGGCATCTATATTATATGTCTGTAAAAAGTATTAATGATAGATTTAGAACATCGAGTTAGCAAAAACAAAAAAGACAACTTAACTATATAAAATTAAAACTAAATAAGTTATTAAATATATTTTTTAATGCACACCTAATATTAATAATTCAATGTCAAAGATCTCAATGTTTCATTAAAATTATTACTATGTGTAATTGTTTCAAAAGTTTTTGGAAATCACATATAATTGTAGTACCTATATCTAAAGGATTAAAGTATTAATATATGTTGTATTTATTTTTTTTGTATTTCTAACGATTTAATTACTTTTTTGGTCAGGTAGTAAAGTATATGAATTTTTATTTACTTTATTTACATACTCTTTTATTTAACACTTTGTGTTTAGTTTTCGCCATTGAAGTATTTTAGGTTAGAATTTCTAGCTAATAAATATAATGGATGGTCGTAAATTGGAATAGTAGCTAGTTGGGGTGAAAAGGGGTGGGTATTAATAGTGTACACTTTACAATGTGTACAGTCGGGAGTTTTAATTTTGATGGAATTCCTTTAAATCTATCATAGCAATTAAGTTTAAATTATGTTTCAGAGTCTGACAGCCTACAAGGCGTGGCAATTTAGTTCCTTTTTCTTATTCCACAAGATGAAGTCGCACCTCAAAACGCTACGTGGTCAATGACGTGATATTTTTTTTTTTTTTTTTTTTTTTTTTTATTGTGACACGACATTTGACCTCGTCCCGCCTGATGATAAGCAAGAGGAGATCCAAGAGTGACGACGACTGTAACATCCGAGGTAGTTCACGGCTGCCTCAGTCGTCGTCACTATGCCGGCCAAAGGTGCTTCTTCACGCATCGCTTGAAGGATCCAAGGTTATAGGAGGGAGAAAACACGTGGGCTGGCAAAGCATTCCACTTGTCGATTGTTCTACAAAGAAAAGACGCACCGAACTTTTTAGTTCGACTGCCGATTCGGTCGACAAAATGCGGATGCTTTCCCCGACCAGTGCGGGTATTACGGGTGTGAAAAGATGAGGTAGGAACAAGGTTAAAGAGCTCCTCGGAACATTCTCCGTGGTATAGGCGATAGAGGACGCACAGAGCCGCCATGTCTCTACGTAGTTGCAGGGGCTCCAGAGTTCGTGTAACCTCTGCATCTCCTATAATTCGGACAGCTCGGCGCTGCAATGAATCCAGGGCATTGAGAAGATACTTGGCAGAGCCGTCCCAGAGATGCGAGCAGTACTCCGCGCACGAGCGTATTTGAGCCTTGTATAAAAGTAGGCGAAGCTCTGGCGCGAAGAACCGCCGCACCTTGTTCAGGATGCCAAGTTTGCGGGAGGTGGTCTTAATAGCCCGCTCAATGTGGTCCCTGTAATTCAGGTCGCGGCGAAGGGACATCCCTAAGATGTCAAGTCTGTCCGAAGTACCGAGGGAGATGTTACAAAGAGAAGGAAGGGGGATAAACGGGGATTTTTTCGTCGAGAACGCGCACACCTGAGTCTTGTCTGCGTTAAACTGAACCAGGTTCTCGACGCCCCAATGGGTAATACAATCAAGAACCCGGTTCAGCTCCGCTACAACAGACTCTCTCACATCGGCTATCTCCTGTTTTCCGGCTGCGGGGCGGGCAGTGTAGCGTCCATGCACCGTGCTGTCGTCTGCATAGCAATGAATGCTGGATCCAAGATCCAGCATGTCATTGATATGCAGAAGGAACAAGGTTGGCGACAGCACGGAGCCCTGAGGAACGCCCGCGTTCACCGGCATCCTGCGCGAAGCACTTCCATCCACAACAACGCGAATGGAGCGGCCACACAGGAAGTCGGCTATCCAGCCACGCAGACGGTCAGGTAAGCCGTATGCCACGAGCTTAGAAAGAAGGGCCTTGTGCCAGACCCTGTCAAATGCTTTGGAGATGTCCAAGCCGATGGCTAGGGCCTCTCCGTTGCCATCCAACGCTTCACCCCAGACGTGCGTGGTGTACGCCAGAAGGTCACCAGTTGACCGTTTCGGCCTAAAGCCATATTGACGGTCATTAATCAGCTGATGACCCTCCAGGTAGGCCATGAGGCGGACATTAATTATCCGCTCCATGACCTTGCACAGAACCGAAGTTACAGCTATTGGACGGTAGTTTGCAGGGTCCGATCGGTCGCCTTTCTTCGGGACCGGTTGCGCGTTAGCCCCCTTCCAAGCCCGAGGCACACAGCCCGTCGAGTATGAGAGCCGGTACAGCCTCGTCAAGACGGGAGTCAATTCCGCTGCACACGTTTTAAGGACAAGCGCTGGGATACCATCAGGCCCACTGGACTTCCGGATATCGAGCGATCGTAGCTCCATGCGGACATCGCGTTGTCTGATACGGATATCAGGCATCGTATGCCCGCATGGGCGCAAGGTGGGTGGCCCTGCACCACGATCGTCGATCCGCGAGTTAACGGCAAAGAGCCCAGCCAAGAGATCGGCCTTCGCTTTTGCCGTATGCGCCAGTGAGCCATCAGGCTGTCTCAGCGGTGGCAGTGAGGAACGACAGAAGTTAGATTCCACAGTTTTGGCGAGACTCCAAAAGCTGCGACTACCCGTTGGGTGCGCTAATAGACTCTCGCCAATCCTGGAAACGCGCTGTGCCTCCGCCCTTTTAAAGACTCTCTTACAAGACTTGGTGGCACGATTAAAAGCTGCTTTCAACTCATCCACGCGAGGGTCATGATTTCTTCGACCCTTGACCCAGGCACTGTGAGCCGCGTTTTTTGCCGAAACAGCAACCGCGCACTCACTATTGTACCAGGGCCTGCTCCGGTCGTTGCGAGATGCAAAGTTGGATGGAACGTAATATTCCATCCCCAGTGCAATCTCATCAACCACGGCCGAGGCACACGTGGATAGGTCATCAGAGCTGAAGCAGCGCTGCCACCAAGGGAGCGAAGCGAAATAGTTTCGCATTCCCTCCCAATCCGCCGACCGATAGTGCCACAGACGCCGCACCTCATGCCTGGCAGGAGGAGGCACGGCGCGCGGCACTGTCGTCTCGACCAGGCAGTGGTCAGAAGTCCCAAGAGGGGCCTTGACCGTAATTTTGTACCCGGTCGGACGATTGGTCAGTAGAAGGTCCAGAAGAGAGGGGGCATGACCGACAATATGCCGTCTCAAGGTGGTGGTGGACGGCACTGAGATTGGCGTGGATTCCACGAATATTCGTGAAATCCACTCCAAGCTCATTTGAGGTGGGGATTTTAACGGCCGCTGAGTAAACTTTTCTTTTTAAACTGGCTTTCATATTGGAGGGTGGGGGGGGGGGGGGCGTGAAGATGTTGGGGGTTGTTTGTTCGGTAGGGACGAAAAATGCAGCTATCCGCTTCGCCACACGCATCCCGGCGGTGTGAGTCTGCTGATCCGCCGGACGGAAGGGCCCCCGTACCCTCCCGGAAGTGATCGCCTGGACCCCATATCCGATCACCAATCGGCTAGACGACTCACCCCGGGATTATGCGCCGCATGGTGGGGCAGCCTCCCTCCGTGGTTAGCGGTGGGCTCAGGCCCCTGTACTGTGCGGCGGGCGGCCAGCGGTTAGCCGTTGCTACGGGTCTCCCTGGCCGACGGGTCAGCAAACTCTCACCGGAATACAGTGGATCAGCTGGATGCCACTGTCCCTAACCGCGTCCACAACCCCCAACGCAACTGGTACTACACAAACTAGTCCCCGAACGCGACGTAGTCACTATGGGGGGATTTGCATCTGTGTAGGGTGGTAATTGCAACCAGCTGAGAACACTTAATAAACCGGAAGTGTCCTCTCCCACTCGGGAAAATAAAACGCTCAAGATGAAATTATGAAGAAGACTGTTTTATTTGACATAAATAGAATAAAAACAAAAGAATACATGTGTCGAAATGACAATGATTTAATAATGAAAATGAATCGTTATAAATTCTAGTGCGAACTTGAAAAAGGTCGGCACACTACTCCCTCTCAAGGGAAACGTACGGACTTTCGCGAAATCCTCCCTTACCTAGTTGCGTAGGAATCCTGGGTAGCTAATGCAGGACTCCTTATGCCGGGGTGACAAAAATCATGATGCGCTTTGAAGGCGGCGAAACGATATATCAGTGGCAGTAAGGTCTGGGGGATGTTGTTGACATCTCGCAGGAAATTGTGTGTGTTGATCTTGCAGTGCGATCTCTGCAAATTTGAGGTTGGCTTTTGTGCGGCACAACTTTAATTTGTCGTCAGTGACCTGGTCAGTAGCTAATTTGTCGTAGTCGTTGTCGGCTTTTGAATCTCTTTTATACGGGCTAGAGCCATTGCTACTACGATTTTTTCGCCTTAAATGTGTCATATGCCTGAACAGAACTAACTGATGAAGTGAAGTTGTCGTTTACGACGCGAAGTGTCAGAGTTGCTGGCGGACTTGGTGAGGGCGAAGGAGAGAGGTTTGTGATCGGTTATATTGACTACGTCTGTACTTCCTTCGATAAGTCGGCGGAAATGTCTAACAGACATGTACATTGCTAGAAGCTCGCGCTCGTACGCACTGTAGCGGCGTTGAGTGTCACTTAAGGTTTTCGAGAATAAAACTAGTGTTCTCCAAGTGTTTTTAATCTTTTGCTGAAGAACTGCGCCAACGCTGTGATGTGAAGCGTCGGTCATAAGGCATAGTGGAGAGCCGTGGACTCGGTGAGTGAGAGTTGAGGCTTCGGAAATGCTTTGTCGGCATTTATCAAAAGCAATGTCAGCACTTGGCGTCCAAAGAATTAGAGTTTTTCTTTTTACTGTGCAAATACGAAATAAGTTTCTATTTGAAATACAAAATTTGTAGAATTTGTAGAAACTTATTCCGCGAGAGATTCATTTTTTTGCATCACGGAATATAGTGGCCCGGCATACTGACGATGACTAAGGTATCCGTAAACTGACACAGTTTCAACATTTAACATAATTACCGACGTGAGGTATGAAAGACCACCATAGCTTAACTAACGAAAACTTCTGTGTTATTTTATATTTTTCTAACTAAACAAAACAAAATATAAAGGTTTTTACATTTATTACTAATTATAAACATTTTTATTGCAATCATGTAATTTTTATATCATGTGACTTGGGTAAATTTCCAGCGTCTAAAAGCGCTTACGACTGAAATAAACAATTCGGTATTACTATTACCGTTAGGTCTGTTAATTACGGTCAGTAGTTTGATGGGTAAATACTTACGAGTCGAAAATTCACTCATATTACATCTCGACCCTACTTGTGGTTAGAACGGAACATTCAACTACATATAATACTATATATTATATGTACTTGTTTATATTATAGAACAAACTATACTGTGTTATTGGTGTCAATCCTCTTGGCACACGATTATCCTAAAATCCTCCTAAAAATAATTTAGACCTGTCAAAGAACTTTCGCTATTCTGTGTGTCCCATATTAGTCCTAATTTAGAGCTGTCAAAGCTTTGACAGGCCTAAATGTCAGTTTACTTACTTAACTTAGATATTTAGGCTGTTTTCCTATTCTGTTGTACCAATTTTAGGTGTGAAATTAGAAACGTCAAACTAAATTTGTTTAAGATTAGACGACACCATTTTAGGTCCCGCTTAGCCTAAAAGTTTTAATTCTTAATAAGAAATATGAGTAATTATGTGGTTAATGCTCTGACTGAAAATGCCAAAAGGTAAAATAAGGTGATTTATGTATTTTTATTTATTGTTGCTCGCCAACGACATCATTCAATCTGATATTAAACTGGAGTGCGATCTATGAATGGGGGCGACTGCTACTACTGAAATAAAATTTCTATTTAAATAACTCTATGCCGGCCTAGTTGGAACCGGCAACTTGAATTATTTCGATTTTAAAGTTTATCTGAAGAAGTCTGGGAGGGAACATAAAAAAACACGTATCACAGCATTAGATTACTTGTCATTATACTGTATAACATTTCTTTATAACAATTTCATCATCATTATACAATTATATTCATGAAACACAAGTATTACAAATAATTAAAATCTGTCTTCTGTAATTACCGCCAAAACTCATCTATCCAACAAGATGCGTTCGGAAATTAATTGTGTTACTATTACAAAAGTACAAAGTATTTTCTATTTTTATTAACGTGAAATTAAGTTTTTATTTACTCAAACCATTATAACATTCAATATGGTACATTATTACTTATTTATTAATAATAATTATATAACTTTCTTATTATTTTATATTATTTTTCAAAAATGTAAATTTTACGTTGGCAATAATTTAGGCGTGTCATATTAAAATATAGACATTTCTTATATTTAATTCACTGACGACAAGAGAATTGCGTTTTCGCTAAAATTACTTATAAATAAAAAGTGTAAAATTTAGGATAAGTTAGTGAATGTGCCAAGAGAATCGACACCATTGTATTGTTTAATTTTGATTTTAATATTAATAAATCAAATTAAATTGTCACGCCCTTTTCCCACAGTGATAGGCAGAGACAATAGAGCGCCATTTGCTACGATCCTGACCCAACTCCCACGCTTCCCTCACATCCACAATTATTTTCATACAAGCTTTACTATTATTGGCACTAGGCATCCCAGCTTTCTTGAGGATGTGTTTGATGCACATAAGACTTAGAAATTCTTATCGTCAAACTACGTTAACTCACTTTTCCATATGCCAAAACCACGGAAGTATTGTCACTACATCTTCTTTCAAACCACATCTATCTCGTGCACTGGGTATGCTGTGTACAAGATAGATGTGCTTTTAATCTATCTACAAAACTCCATTTTGTTTTAGAATTTATGTTTTTTATTTTGATTATTAAATGATGAAATAATATCGTAATTTAAAAGTGAAATTAAATTCATTTCTTTAAATTCATGTTGTCACGTTCGTGACAACATAATATTTACTGGACTTAATGTTGTGGTCCTTTGGATTGTTTGTTTCCTACGAAACGGTGAGTTTTATGAGTTTTTTTATTGTTACTCGATTGTGACTGCGTTCGAACCGTCTCGAACGCAGGTTTGATGACTTCCAGCCTCCTTAAAAAGCCGGTTTCCGAAAAGGCTTCGGCACCATAGACCACATACACACGCTCCGCCAGATTATTCAGAAGACTGAGGAGTATAATCGGCCACTGTTCCTAGCGTTCGTAGACTATGAAAAAGCATTTGAATAAATCGAGAAATCGGCAGTATTGTAGTCCCTTCAGCGATGTCATATTGAATATAGGTATATCGAAGTGTTGAAGTGTTTATATAGAAACGCCACTATGTCTATCAGGTTACAGGATGAGAGCACAAAACCAATCTAGTTGCAGAAAGGCGTGAGACAGGGAGACGTTATTTCCCCGAAACTGTTCACGAATGCACTGAAAGACGTGTTCTAGCTCTTGGATTAGAACGGTTACAGCATCAACATCAACGGCGAATACATCACTCACCTTCGTTTTGCCGATGATATAGTCATTATGGCCGAGTCGCTGGAGAACCTCAATGCTATCCTCAGCAACCTGAGTAACGTTACCCAACAGGTTTTTTTTATTTTATTGTGACACGACATCTGATCTCGACCCGCCTGATGATAAGCAAGAGGAGGTCCAAGAGTGACGACGACTGGGACAACCGAGTCAGTTCCCGGCTGTCCCAGCCGCCGCCACTATGCCGGCCTAAGGTGGGTAACGTTATTACCCACCTATTGTATAAAATTAACATGGACAAGACAAAATTAATGTCCAATGTCCATGTTGTGCCCATACCAGTAGTCGTTGGGAACGATACTCTCGAAGTTGTTGACCACTATAATTACCTCGGCCACATTGTCCAGTTAGGTAGGTTAAACTTCGAAAAAGAGGTCGCTCGAAGAATCCAACTCAGACGGGCAGCGTTT
This sequence comes from Tinea trinotella, assembly GCA_905220615.1. Lineage (NCBI taxonomy): Eukaryota > Metazoa > Arthropoda > Insecta > Lepidoptera > Tineidae > Tinea > Tinea trinotella. The sequence continues at coordinate 12,460,976 of HG992314.1, forward strand.
GGGAAATTGCATTATATCTTCTCGTCAAACATCCCACAGTGCCTGAAGACAAGTGATGACAAGTGGTGCCTGAAGACCGGTGTGTGTTGCCAGTGATGACATATGGCACTGAGACGTGTCCTCTAAATGTTGGCCTGTTGGAGTCACTTAGCGGGTAATGGAGAGAGCTATGCTTGGTGTGTCTCTGCACGATAGAATCCGGAACGAGAATATTCGCCAAATTGGAGTTGCCGCACAGCTCGTAGGATTTGCGAGCTAAAGTGGCGACGGGCTGGCCACATTGCTTGAAGAACCGACAAGAAATTTCTAGAGTGACGAACCGGAAGACGCAGCGTAGGCAGGCCTCTAGACTAGGTGGACTGATGACATAATGAAAGTCACGAATATCCAGTGGACGCAACTGACATCTTGTCGTTCGAAATGGCGTTCTAAGGCCTTCTGGCTGATGACGTCACCTGACAGTTTTCAGGTGTCGATAATAAACTAAGATGTCCTCCTATGATACTGCTAGATCTTCAGGTATATTATAGTGCTTCTCGAAAGTATCTATACGTATTTTTCAGACAAAAAGGAAAAAAAAAACGCGACTTAGTCATTTCACGGTCTATATATAAGTCGTGGTACTCTGGATCCGCAGACTGGGCACCACTGCCTACCTCTATTTTTTTAATAACAAGTATTTGTAAATTTAATCAAAACTTTTAAATATTACAAATAAATGCTATGAAACAAATATATCCTCCGACCGTGAATCAAACCCGGACAACGGACTGGTTTGATTCACCACTACGCCACGTTTGTCGCCAAATTTTAATACAACAAACAGAACAAACTGAAAAGAGAGCTTACCGTCAGCCCCAGTATGGTTTACAATTTTTGCCAAAGAACATAAAGCAAGTGGCGTATGCCATTATACCACCACTTTTATTCTATTCTTTATACATAAACTAAACAACATCGGAGAGGAAATTAGTATAATGATGTTCTTTGAATTTGCTTTTCAAAGATCACCAACTTGCTTTTAAACAACATAAAAGAACGAAAATTAAATAAAATTATTCAATATTTTATGTCAGAAGCTACTTTTTGATTTGCTAATCAAATGTTTTACTAGCACGTAAAAAAGTAACTTAGTTTTAAATTAAGAAATTATGCGATTGGCAAAAACATTAACAATTAAATTAAACAAATTTTATGCGGCTTACTATAGCGTTTATTTTGGTTTTGATTCTACATTTTTTTGTTATTCCGACGTTTCGAGAGCCATCGTGGTCACGGAGAGACTAAGGTGTTGGTTTAGGGAATCGAAAAGATACGTCTTAACAGATCCGTGCCAGAGGTAACAGTATGCCGCGCATGAGGTTTTATGTCTCGAGAGGTTTATGTCTATAAACGCCAAAAATTGTAACGTTACTTGAGGACCACGAAATTAGCGCAACACCTGTGGCGTTTATTTGTTACAAGAGTGATTATACAGCGTTGAAGTCTAGGCTCCGAAACATGGGTTCGCTTTAGCGTTATGTACGAATGAAGGGAGAGGGAGTATCGAACTCTCTCTTTACTATAATTTATCTATAATTGAACAAAATACACCTAGTGTCAGTTTTGATTTTAAATATTAGGATTTTAACGTTAACACTTGGACCCCCGATTCTTTATGCCAACGAAAAAGCAGTGAAATTAGTCGCGGTCGTAACTGATCAATTATTTACCTATTGATTTGTTTCTATTCCTATTCCTATTCACTTATAGCTTATTAGAAGACATCCTCAAGAAAGTTGGGTTGCCTAGTGCCCATGATCGTAGAGCTTATATGAAAAGAATTGCAGATGTGAGGGAAACGAGGGATTTATGTCAGAATAGTGGCAAGTGACGTTCATTGTGACAATTCGATTGATTTATTACGATTGATTGAAGATGTCAACTATCAGTTCAAGTTTGCCAGTTCGTGTAATAAGAGGATTGGGGTCCTTTTTGACAGAAGCGCGTGACGCGACTGTATCACGCTAAAAGCACCAGCTGAATACCACGATATAGCCACCCGAATCCCACAAAAATACAACAATATTGCACAATATTCATATTATTTTGTCTATTTCATATATTACTTAACTAAAAATATAGTTATTTAAACATTAATTAATTATTACCTTAGCTAATGCGACAGCAGGGAATGCATCCCACGCCAAGTCTGTATCTTCACCAGGTTGGCCTCGTCTCTGGCCGCGCAGGATCCTCGCTGCGGTCGCTGTGGCTAGACTCATCCCGTCCCCGACCAACAGTATAATGTTCCTTTTAAAACAAAATTAATTATTACACTATGTCTGAATTTATGTTAGTGTTGAATTAAGGTTGACGACACGAGAAAGTATGGGTTTAAGGAAATAGAGTTGGTATTGTGTGGTAATAATTTTTTTTCGACTGATATAATGTTATGTTATTTATGATAAGATATAATATATTAATATTATTATATCTTACTGGATATTATTAAGGTGATATTGTGATATTTATAAATCTGATGTGGATGGATGCGTTAAACAAGGCAGGCCCAGGAGACTGTTTTCCGATCAAATAGAAGACAACCTCAAGGAAGCTTGGTTGCCTAGTGCCCATAACTGTAGAGCTTGTATGAGGAGAATGAGAGGATGTGAAGCGAGGAAGTTGTGTCAGGATCGTGGCAAGTGGTGCTTCTTTGTCTCTGCCTATCCCCGTGGGAAAGAGGCGTGACAATTTGAATTATTGATTAATATTCAGTTAAAATGAGGATCCATAAACATGGACTGCATAGGATTGCAGATGCATAATTGTCTGTAAGCAGCAGTAGCATCGCAAACACAATGGGTGAAAAACCTTTGAAATGCCGCATTGACATAATCAATAAGTCTTGTAGTAGAGAAATATTCTTGGTAGTGAAAATCAAAAGAACTAGTTCTAAACCAATTTCCGGTACCTTGGATATAAGTAGCCAAGTTTCTATGATACACTTTTGGTATACTCGTAGGATAGAAAGTTCTTAGAGTAAGTTCGAAATGGATTGAATCGATTCTATTAAAAATATACATATTTTATTCCGCATATTTTATTTTACGCATTAATGATTAAAACTTTCTAAACTTAAGTTCAAATAGAAATTTTTCTTATGAAACAAGTTAAATTGTAAAGAGTGATTGATGTATAATAAAAACAATTTAAAGTTTTTTTTTTACTTCTTTTTACCAAAACTTCATTATTTATACTAATCACATAAGTTTAATAAATTATGTTGTTTATTTAGCAAGTGACACAAATAAGATTATTAGGAGGCGAACACATTAATGGAGACATAATATATTCGTTGCCGCACTCATTCGAAGACCGCACTCATACTATTACATCATCCTGTCATATTTCGAGACACAATAAAAATGTATTTTATACTTATTTATTTATTTAGCCAATCCAACAGTACAATTCATGATATATATTTACTACAATAATTAAAAACACTACCATTAATAGGATTGATCAATAATTTAACTATGTATTTACACTACAAGGTAACTAAATAATTTTTACTTAACAACTTTAAAGAAAGAAAGAAAAACTAAACGTAACCAGTATAAAATTTGTGTGTGTGTGTTGTGTAAGTGTGTGTGAGTGCGTGTGTGTGTCCATTAATTTATAAAATTTCCTTTAAATGTTTTATAGTTATTTGCTTCTTCAGAGCCGCCTTACCAAGAACAAATATGTCAAGTTCTGTATAATTACATTATACATACTGATGGAAATGTATAATGTCCTCGCTCGTGACACACTGTTCGACATATGGCTTAACATAATAATATGACCTCGACTTGAATGATGGTAAGCTAGGGGCTTCAAGAGTGCCAGCGACTAAAAACCGCCTTAGTTTACGGCTGCCTTAGTCGCTGGTAAAAAGCTATAGGATGGTCTCTCCATGGGCTGGTAAAGCATTTTACTTGTCAATTATTTTAGTCTCGAGCTTATACTCGTAAAGAAGGATCTTGTGCTAGAGCCTGTCAATTAATTTGAATACGTGTAAATTGAATGGTGAGGGCCTTTCCATTGCCACCTAACGCTTCACCACGTAGGTGCGCTGTGTGCGTCGGAAGGCCATATTGCCGGTCATTGATCAGCTGACGACATTCCAGGTAAGACATGAGGCCGTCCGCCTTAATTATTTGCTCAATGGCCTGTACTAAGTATCCGCACAGTGCTGAGGTTTCATCTATTACACCGGTAGTTTGCAAGGTCTGTACATTCGCCTATCTTAGGGACCGGTTGCACATTGGCCACCATCCAAGCCCGAGGAGTATGAAAGCTGGTTTGTATAGCCTCGTCAAGACAGGAGTCAACTTCGCTGAGCACGTTTAAAGCGCTGTGATGCCATCAGGACCACTGAACTTCCAAACATCATAGCTTACTCCGGACGTCTCGTTGTCTAATACGGAGACAACGTAGGGGCTTTAACCAAAATTTTATACCCCCAGTCGAAAGATTGGTCAGTAGAAGGTCCAGTAGAGAGAGTGCATGACCGACAATGTCTGGTACACGGGTGGGCTGGGTCACCAGCTATGTCAGGTCATGCAAAAAAGCGGTCAGTCCTTTGGGATCCTAACTACACCTCATTGTGTGCGTATATATCCCCCCACGACGACATCCGCGGTTGGCAACCGCTCCAGCGCGCGAGCCATTCGCTCGACTTAGTACGGCAACCCTAAATATTCAAAGCAATGATGCGTAATTGGAGCATCGAGCTGTTAACCGGCTGGCTCTTGGTTACAATGCTCCTGAGGCGATTCCAAACATTTTTTATCATTGCACAAACGCTCCCAAATTGGCGGCAACAGAGATACGCGAGGGTGGAAAAAAAAAATTTTTCGTTTGTTAACTGAATTAAACTTCAGTTAACATGAAGTTTATACCCAAACTATACTACTACAATTTTTCCAGCTGAAACGTACGAGGAGGTTGCAAATTATAAATAATTTAAAAAAAATTTCGCTTGTTAACCGCTTGAAACTTTGAGGGATTGTTGATTGTACTCCCCTTATTATCCGAAAAAATTGCCATCCGTTTTTACTGAGAGGATTTTGCACAGTTAATTGTTGAAGTTGGCGAAAAGTTAGAGTTACAAAAAAAATAGCAAAATCATATTTAATATTGTTAAAAACGGATGTCGATGGAAATGTAGCATCCTGGGAGGTTCAAAAGTAATATATTTTACTGCCATCCGTTTTGAATGAAATTTCACCACAATTTATAATGTAGCTTTTGAGAGGGAGATACTCATACATGACCGACATATATATATACGTATGTATGCATGTGTGTATTATATATTATACATAGTAGGATGATTAGGTTTATAATGAAAATAGCGACATGTTTCAATTTTAAATATTATTGAAAAGTACAACTTACGTAATGCTTGTGTTACAATATATACATATTTTTCATTAAAAGGTTTTTTAAATCATCAACCCATGCTGTTAACACCCTTTCCTCATAGTTAATTTCTGATATGGATATCGGCTGCCGAGAAAAACCCAATCAAAAAAATCCATATGGATCGATATATATACGATATAATTTTAAATGGATGTGGCGTTTTGGAACAAAATCCATATCGATTCATATGGATTTTTTTTTATTAAGACAAGCGTAATGAGGACAAAAATGAAATGAAATTTCCAAACAGTAAGAAATGAGAAAGTTTATCATCTACATTGAATGAGAAAGCAGCCACTTGAAAATCATACCGTGTCACCCTTGGGGCGGATGGGGTGGGGGGCGAATGGGTTTAATTTGCGGTGAAGACACATAAGAAACATTAGAGATCAATTTCTGTTGAAATATGGTCGTTACAAGAGCTTCCAGACACACCCCACCAGCCCCAGCAAGCTATGTAATTTTCCAGGGTTGGGGGTTCAAAATTGGGGTGAAATTTCATTCAAAACGAATGGCAGTAAAACATATTACTTTTGAACCTCCCAGGATGCTATATTTCCATCGCCATCCGTTTTTAACAATATTAAATATGATTTTGCTATTTTTTTTGTAACTCCAACTTTTCGCCAACTTCAACAATTAACTGTGCAAAATCCTCTCAGTAAAAACGGATGGCATTTTTTTCGGATAATAAGGGGAGTACAATCAACAATCCCTCAAAGTTTCAAGCGGTTAACAAGCAAAAATTTTTTTTAAATAATTCATAATTTGCAACTTCCTCGTACGTTTCGACTGGAAAAATTGTAGTAGTATAGTTTGGGTATAAACTTCATGTTAACCGAAGTTTAATTCAGTTAACAAACGAAAAAAAATTTTTTCCACCTTCGCGTATCTCTGTTGCCGCCAATTTGGGAGCGTTTGTGCAATAATAAAAAATGTTTGGAATCGCCTCAGGAGCATTGTAACCAAGAGCCAGCCGGTTAACAGCTCGATGCTTCAATTACGCATCATTGCTTTGACTAAAACTCTTTCTGCGGGCCGACCGCGTAACTCAATGATAATAATGAGAATGGGCTTTGTTTTGACAGTTAAACTCCATTAATGAGCTTAAAAATTGAAATTGCGACCGCGCAAAACACTGGGAATCGATTTTCATTTTCATTTCAAGTTCAAGCTCATTTAAACTCATTGTCCTAATAAATAAAAATGTTTTGACACTAACAGTGACCGCGTAACTTTTTGCAAAACAAGAATGAAGTAGTTGGCGCTTGTAGACCCACCCTGTTTACCTTCAGGCGAGTACAGGTTTTACTTTACATTAAAAAAAGATTACCTTGTTAAAGCGCTTATTGGTGTCACACATAGGTTTAGTTTATTTTTTCCACATAAGTTTGACTATGGCGTCGTATATTGTAAACTTATTTGGTATTGGGTTGACATATCTTAGAAAATAATATAGCATCTAGATCGTCGCGACTGGTTGAATAAAGAGAAAAACCAAAAAATATTTGAAAACTTTTTGAGTGCTTACCTAGTAAAAGTTTTCCAACAAGAAAATAACTCGACAAATGTTTATAGTACCCATATAGTTTCCTGAGTATTTAAATATAATTTGTAACTATCAATTTGTATTTATAATCAATCAATCAAATTGTCACGCCCTAATTCCCACAGCGATAGGCAGAGACAACATATCGTCCTGACAAAACTTTCTCGGTTACTTCAGATACATAATTCTCTTTATTTCAGCTTTAGAAGAATCTCCCTGATTTGATTAAGCTCGGTATCGTCTCTCAGATATAGTATCTGCATAGAAAAAAATAGTCCGGAGCAGCCAATTCTCATCTTAGCAATTTATTTAAATTAGGTAAACAGTTTTGGAATAATACAATCTCCAAAACTCTTTGTCTCTGCCTCTTCCTATAAGAATCATTTTTTAATTGTTTGTCTCACAAATTAATAACAAAGTAGTAAATTTAGAATATTCACAGAAAACAGTGTGTCACAGCCTAAAAAAGTTTCGTCTAATATAACTTAGGAGAACCAAAGAGAACTTCTTTGATCTTGTTTCGTAATTTATTTTTCGGTGTCACATTGGAACTTCTGAATAATATTTATTATAGATAATTTCTTCATAATTGTTTTCTATTGTTTTCTTACTAAGCTACTAAACGTGCCTGTAGCATGGAAACGGAACGACCAAAGTACATATAATATATACATAAATAATAACATGGGTACTGGCTAGTGATGTACCTAAGTTTGCGAGGCTATTCTATTACTAATAGGACACGGTCGCCTTTATATCTTTTTTTATATTTTTTATTGTAGCTCGACATCTGATTTTGACCTGCCTGATGGTAAGCATGATAGAGGTCCAAGAGTGCCAAAGACTAAAAAATAACCGTCACAGTTCACAGCTACTTAAGTCGCTGTCACTATTGCGGCCAAATGTGTTTCTTCGCGTATCTCTTGAATGATCCAAGCTTATAGAACGGGAAGAACACATGGGCTGGCAAAGCATTCCACTTGTTAATTGTTCTACAATGAAACAGCGCATTTTTGCTGTGAGCTGCGTTTTTTGCTAAATCACTGCGCCTGGTAGAGATTGTTTCATTTAAGAGTGCGCGTTCGGTATGATGTAGGACGCGCGGAAAGGGGAACGTATTTAAAAAACTAATATGATTTTCTATCTCAAAGTATGCTCCACTTTGAGTTATTTTTTTTATAATATCTATTAAAAAAATGATATATATAATAAATGCTAATTGCTATGTATGTGTTATATATAAATAAAGGAGGTGGGTAAAGACCATCCTTTATCGCCTATTTTACAAATCTTAAAATATACCTTTTTTCCTAATTTTTATAACGTATATTTAATTGTATTTACTTTTACTGGCAGATCAGTTATATCTAAATTTTATGACTTTATGAAATTAGAAACACAAAACCAAAAGGCAGAAAAACTCGGATGTGCTCCATCGAGACTGCCAAAGCTTTAGAGTCAGTGAACGCATCATAACTAAAATACTTTACTCAATAAAAAATAAAATAAAAATAAAGTAGAGCAGACTTTCTGACGAAACGGTTTGGGAACCGCGTGCACTGTTCGACGAGCTACTGACCGCGCGCCCTGCCGCTACCCGAATTGTCTTCTCTCTCCGCGCGCCCCGCCTCATACCGAATGCGCACTCGTAAGTGAAAACATCTATACAAACCAAGGCCTGCTCTGGTCGTTACAAGATGCACAGTTGGATGGAACGTAATATTCTATCCCCAGTAAATGGATCCTCGAAGCTGAAGTAGTACTGTCACCAAGGGAGCGAAGCAAAATAATTCCACAACCCTCCTAATGCGGCGACAACAGATGTCGGATTTTCGCGAGAAATCTTTCCTCAAGCATGTAGCCGGGGTATTGAAGGCACGAAGTGTCATCCGGTACCTGTATCTGCGTCTTCGTTAGGAAAAATCTCGCGGCTAGACGACTCACTCCGAGAATTATGTGCCGCATAATCTCGGCAGTCTCTCTCCGTGGTTAGCGGTGGGCTCAGACTCCTGTTCTGTACGGCAGGCGGCCAACGGTTAACTGTTGCTACGGGTCTCTCTGTAAGACGGGTCAACAAACTCTCGCCAAAATACAGCAGGTCTGCTGGATGCTACTATCCTTAACGCATCCACAATTCCCAACGCAAGTGGTGATACATGAACGCGACGTGGTCCTTATGACTCTTACTCTGACTCATGTTGATTTAGAGATTGTATGTTTACTTTCTTTTTTTTAAACGCAGCATTTAAATACTATTTTATTTTTCTAAAGAAAACCCATGTGGTCAATCAATCAATCAAATTGTCACGCCTTTTCCCACAGGGATAGGCAGAGACAATGAAGCGCCACTTACCACTATCCTTACACAACTCCCTTGCTTCCTTCACATCCATATGGTTTGGTCACAAATTTAAACAATGCCAATTGATTCAGATCATAGGATGGAGAGCACATGCCTAGCAAAGCATTCCACTTGTCAATTGTTCTACAAAGAAAAGACGCCCCGAACTTTTTAGTTCGACTACCGATTCGGTCGATAGAATGCGGCTGCTTTTCCCGACCTGTGCGGCTATTACGGGTGTGGAAGGACGAGGTAGGAACCCAGTCTGCCGATCCGGGCTAGTAACACCACTTACAAGTATACAGACCGTAAGTGATTTGGTCACGTTTCGAGATCAGCTTATAAATTGCCGGTTCCATCTAGGCCGGCATAGTGGATGTGGTTGCCACTCACAGTTATTGAATTGTAGTAGCAGTGACATTCATTCATGGACCATACTTCGGCTTAACATCAAGCGGGGTGCTGTCATATGTCGAGTCACAATAAAAAAAATGTCTGCGTAGTTGTAGGGGCTCCAGAGTTTACGTGACTTCTGCATCACCTATAATTCGGACAGCTCGGCGCTGCAATGAATCTAGGGCATTGAGAAGATACTTGGCAGAGCCGTCCCAGAGGTGCGAACAGTACTCTGCGCAAGAACGAATCTGAGCCTTGTATAATATCAGGCGAAGCTCTGGCGCGAAGAACCGCCGCACCTTGTTCAGGATGCCAAGTTTGCGTGAGGTGGGCTTAATGGCCCGCTCGATGTGGTCCCTGTGATTCAAGTCGCAGCGAAGGGACAGTCCAAGAATGTCTAGTCTGTCTGAAGTATATCAGATATAATTAATAATAAAACACATTTCTAGGCTACTACGTTTAGTTTACGATATAACTTGAAGGACTTCGAAAGTGGATTGTATTTGGACTGTGCGAATAAAGCGCTTCTCCGACGATAATCCGAAAGAACGTTACTGTTGCACTACCTACATAAGGTAAAAAAAACGATTCAGATAACGGTTGCCTTAAGCAACTAATATACTTGATGGTGTGATATTACTAAATGGGCTGATATTACTTAAAATATATTTACTATATTGCCTAATATTATCTACTCCTAGTACAATTACCAGATTGACTAATTTTTGTATTAATTTGTCGTTATTTCTAGAAAAATCCAAAGCAAACATAAAGTTACAATAAAAAGTATTCTTGTGTTTCAAATGACAACTTACTTGGCAACAGGTTTTTTCTCAGTAGCGTATAGTAGGCGCTTCTCCAAGGTCTCTTGGGCTTGAGTGTACCAATAATGTCGATCTGTAGAAAATAATAAAATACATTTTCAATATTATTCTTTTATAAAAACAAATATTTGTCAGTGAAATATTTTAAAAGGTTTTGACATTTTTGTAAATATATTTTCACTCGGAGATATTTTCAGATTTCTTAAGTATTAATTCACATTATTTTTATTTTATTTTTCGTGAAATATAGAGACTTATCAAAAAATTTCCATCTTTGAATATTTAATGGTCTTCATTAAGACCATTAAATATTCAATCTTGCTTCCAAAACCACTTGCCGATACCAGTTTCATTATTATTAGAAAGTACGGGATTGTATAGAAATCACCTACTTAATTAAGGAACTGTGACTCCTGAAAGAGGTCCTGGGAGTGATTCTCTATATTGAGATTAAAGTATGAGCATTATTGGCTTTAGTGGTCGATACTGACTTTCGAACATCAAAATTGTGTGTAATCTTTCGAATATCAATTTAGCTTAATATTTTATAACAATCAGTCTAAAGTCAGTTTGTTAAAGTCTCATGGTAAAGTTGTACTTTCCTAGATAACTCCAACATATTGGTGAGTATGTCCAAGTAGACTCAGGGATGGTGTCCATAAAACATAAGCTGTTTATGGATAAAAAACGAACCTCAAACAAAAGAGCGTTACAGTACCTACAGTTATGTTTGTATATTATCCATGGTCAGGTTAATTTTAATCATTTAAGGTTACCGAAAATCTAGTAGTAGAAAAATGGTGCCGCAATCCAAGAGCTAACGTTTCAAAACCACTTGTCGATACCAATGTATCTTTGATGTTGTATTTTGGTGTTTTTGTTTCTATAATACAAACATCTTTAGAATTCTTGTTTTTTATTTACACTTCTATACTAAGCTACTAAAGTGCTTGAATCATAGAAACAGGACAACCAAAGTACATATATCAAAGATACATTGTTACCGGCAAGTGGTTTCGAATCTGCTTACGTTACCATTGGCACTACACCAAGGGCGCCCTTTAGAAATGTAATAAAAAATATTACCATATATTTCTTTAGCTTCAGTTTTCTGTGGTGCCGGCGACAACACGCACTTGCTTATCGTTGACATTGTTATTAAAACGTAAAACCACCCGAACATTTTTCATGAACCCCAATGCGAACCATTAGTACTATCCGCAGTCGCGTCCGAAACATAAACGAAGTTGTATTAAAGAATTAATTTCAGAATAATTATTCCTCATTTTTATGTTTTAATAGGCTCCGTTCTTCTCACATTCTGTTAATGAGTTTAATCTGCAACAAGAAAACAATGCGTTATAAATAGTTGAAGGTTTTTATTTTTTTACTGTATTTATCAATTTTACTTTATATCAATATCTGACCTCGACATTCCTATTGGTACCAGTAAAGGTCCATTGGTGCCAACGAATAAAAAATCTGATCCAGTTCACGGTTGCGATAGTCGCTCAGAGGTGGTCATTTACGCCTAGCATAAAGAATCCCAGGTTATACATAGGACGGGGAGAACACACAGGAGACAAACATCCACCTGTTGACCAGAATGCGGATGCTTCTTTGGATCTCTGCGCGTGTTATGGGAGTAAAAAGACAAGGTCTTGTCACGCCTTTTTTCCACAGGGATAGGCAAAGACAATGGTAGTACACTATTCTGAGTCGTCCTTATTTCTACACCTTGTATTCATACTCACCTCTCATAAAAAGGCGTAACAATTTGAATAATTGATATATTTCGTGAAACATGCTTATAAACGAAACGAATGCTACTTAAATATATAAATGTTAAATTGAAACAAAACAAAAACGCTTTCAGCGACTTATATATACATTAAACGAATTTATTATAATTGTTTCATTTACCCAATTTCTTTAAAATGTCAATGGCATTAAAGAGCAGTCATGACATCAAAGTTTCTCAATTCCAGATTTATATTTCACAACCGTCTAAAAAATCCGTATCTCATAAACGCAGAAGTATCTACATTATTCCCTAAATACCATTCGCAATAAAATCAGACGAGTTATTTTACAACCGACCTTGTTTGATCTAATCTCATTTGCTCTGAGAACGAAAGAGATAGCAGAACAAACCCCGAGAGTTCTCAAGATAAAAAAATGTATAAAATTTTTATTACAATCTCGATATCAGTGTTTCTTAGGATTTAAGCAATGAAAGGAATATCTTTGTTATGCTAAGCGCGTTTAAATTATTCCACTACAGAGTATACTAAAGAGGTTTTTGTTTCAAAGTTGCATTATTATTTAATTTTATAATTAAATTACAACTGCGTTGTGTTTGCCTATACATGTGTGAATTAAAACACGAAGTTGTGGATGATGATGACCTACCCTTTTTTTCATAATAATAACAATGTTCAATAAAATATATATTCTCTTCATACTATAATGGGAACTAGGCAACCCAGCTTCCTTGAGGATGTCTCCGATTTGATCAGAAAAACCCTCCTGGGTCTGCCTCGTTTAACGCATTCATCCACACGTGAATTATAAATTTCTATCGTCAATCTACTTTCACTCATCCTTTCCATGTGCTTAAACCATCGTAGCATTCCTTTGTCTATCCTTATCACTACAACTTCTTTCAAACCACATGTTTGGTGCACTGTGCTATTCATATTTAATCCGCTATCATCACTCTACAAATACTTATATAATAAATAAATAATAAAATATTTAGTATAACAATGCCTTCATTTTTATTTACATAATAAAGTAACGCTCTCTCTTACAAGAGCGCTTTCAGCGACTTAATACAGTGAAGTTTAAACTAAAACGAAGGAGTAAGTTCAAAAGATGTACAAACCAAAAACTTTGGAACTTTAAATTAAAAGCTACTAGGTTGGAAATGTTAAAAATAATGTCGTTGTACTTTCATTTTATTATGAGAATGTAAACATGGAAGAAAATTAAGATAAAAAGTATGGTACAAGGCAGTACGAGAAACTTCCATGGAAACTTGTACAAAGTTTGTTTTTAATTTATATGTAATATTTACTACCTACTTATTTAATTAACTGACTGTTTTCTATGTGATATTAAAGGTATTTAGTGCTTGTAATTGGTGGCACTAACCCGGATCAGCAGACTAGGCCTACCGCCCTTAGACAAACAGACCCGGCAAATACCTTAATTTACAAATAAAAGCTATTAAACGTGATTAAAAGCTATTACTCGTGATAGTCCAGGTCGTGACAGATAACAAAAAATAAAATAAAAAATAGTCATTTACTGTTAAAATTATAGGTATTAAAAGAAAATCAAGAAGATAGCCATCATGTGATGATGTTTCAAGTATTACCACTAAATGAGCGACTATCCGCCTCAATCAAACTTATATCTGAAACTTATTGCCTTAGATGAATCCTAGAGTGCATAAAAAATATTTAAACTTTTAATAAGAATTACCTTTAATTTGGAATAATATTTTCGTTATTAAAGAAATAATTAGGCAAATGTTATAATATTTTGCAATTGAAAATAAACACGCCATCTTTTGAAGTTACTTGCCCAAATAGCGAAGTTTTTTATTATTATACTAAGTTTTTATTAAGTTTAATGTTAGTTTAAGGCTTGGCAAATAAGTGATAATTTATTATAAAACTGAGATATTTGTGTATAAAATTTACATTGTAATCTACATAAAACTCATTTATTATTTACCTTACAACAAAAACAAGAAATTAATATTCAACGATTATTGTGATAATACTTGAAAGAACATCACACAATGGCAATTTTCTCGATATTTTATTATCTATCAATTTTTAGGTAAATGTCAAAATTTAAAAAAATATTTCCTATAACTAGTTGTCATATCATCAGTTGACCTTAAAATGGTAGATATTTTGTTAAAATGGTTTCAGGAGTTCAGAATTAACTTGTGGAAATTTAATGTAGGCACAGCAAAGCCTTCCTGCTTTCACACATACACAGACACACACAATTACAATATTTAACAAAAACGCAACCCACATTCCATCCAATTAGCGACAAACTTTCTATACCATTCCTTTTTACAAATACGAACATATGAGTGAGCGAGATGAAAAATATTCTTTTCTATTGGCATACATTCTACATAGTGTTAAAACTTTGACTGAAACTCTACTTTTAAAAACAAACTAGGTCGTTACTTCTTCAACACTTGTAAAAATATACAGTCTACATAGCAACAGACTCCTTTTCTTTAGAAATTTGTATCAAAAATAAATCTTTGTGGAGCTATAGTATGGGCTGTGTTATCTAGTTAGTATATTTTCTGTGTGAAATCGGAAACAAACTCTTCGCCACAATGTCGTAGTAAAGTTTCCATCTAGATAAAAAAAACTTGAAACGTTTCGAAGATCAAACGTTGAAGTTTTGGACCAAAGATTGTTTGTCGAGTAAACTCTTATTCGATTAAAATCTATAAAAGCTGCTTTTTCATTGCTTCCTTACTGTTTTCTTTTTAATTAGATATCATTTTATTTTTATTGTTTGTTAATTTAGCGTATTTCATTGTATATATTACTATATACCTATATCATCATCATCAGCCAGAAGGCGTCCACTGCTGAACATAGGCCTCCCCCTTAGAACGCCATTCCAAACGACAAGATGCCAGTTGCATCCACCGGTTTCCCGCGACTTTCACTATGTCTTCCGTCCACCTAGTGGGAGGCCTACCTACACTGCGTCTTCCGGTTCGTGGTCTCCACTCTAGAACCTTATACCTATATACCTCCATGATATATATATATATATATATATATATATATATATATATATATATATATATATATATATATATATAGGTATATATACATCAATCGATCAATCAAATTGTCACACCTCACACCCGCGGGGATAGGAAGAGACAAGTAGTAGTGTATATATGTAACTTTTTGGTCAAGACTGTAATGACAGTCGATTATATGATTGATCTCTTTCAGCATATTGCTCGCTTGATACGTGATAAATTAATACATCAATTCGCTCGTTGAATCCACTCAATGTAATTATTATATTTTAGTATTTTCTTAGATTTTGCGCGAACATTGATTAATGATGTAAACAAATCTTATGCGGCTTACTATCGCTTTACCCAATAGTACGACCAACACCACAGTCTCTCCGTGACGCGAGAATAAACGCGATAGTAAGCCGCATAAAATTTGTTTAATTTGTTATTATATTTTAGTTTTTTTTTTATATTATTGTGCTCGGTATATGACTGCTCTCGTCTGATGTAAAGCTGGAGTGCGGTCCATGAATGAAGACTGTTAAATAACTTCAAGTAGCAGTCATATTCACTATGCCAGCCTAGTTAAAATCGGCAACTTACAAACCGAAACGCGACTAAGTCACTTCAGTCAGTTCTGCCAATTGAACATCAAATGTCTGCCTAACATTATTATTTCTTTATATTAATTCCAATACTAGTACTATTACTCTATAAAAGCTTTTAGCCGACTTATACGTGTTTTTTTTTTAATTTACATTAAAATAATATGTTCTAATTTATTATCAGTAGATTGCTCATTAATCGCAAAATATTTAATTAACATAATGTAGCGGTTCTGAATGCTAAAATAATATAAAACATATGGATCACTTAGAAAAATTAGAAGTGCCAGCCCTAAAGTCCGGATGCGTTCTAAAAATAAGTTTGATAAACCAAAAGGATTCTCCAATGTTCTGATAACGCCATCCTTAGTACGATAAATTGAAGTTAAAATAAATTTGTTCTATTTTAATAATTGTTGCGAAAAAATGTGTCAGGGATTTGGAAAAAATCTTATATCTATATTTTTTGGCACACTTTAACCAGAGCCCCTTAATACATTATTCCGATGAAAAGGCAGTGAAAATGCGCCGCGATCGCTAGTGACCTATAATCAAGATACTTTACCTATTGATTTGTTATTTTCGCCAAAATCGAGATCCTGGTCCCCGATTTTCTTAGTACACGATAGTGAAATGACTTGCCGACGAACTTGCACTATTTTAATAACGTAACTTTTATATTTATTAGAATAACCAATTAATAGGTAACCACGTTGGTTGGTAATATCAACACAATTTTACTGCTTCTAGATCCCCATAAATATTAATATTTAAATTATTAGGTTTATAAAGTGAGCCACGTTGATAAAGCAGTGCAAGTTCGTTACCAAGTCACTTCACTGTAGTGTATCAAAAGAATCTAGGGGGGGGGGGGGCGATTGCGTAATTCTATTGACTATGACAATGAATTTCAAGCCCATCATCATTGCGATGAGAATGGACACGAGTCTGAGTATTCTGGCCTAAGACCTGATCTCGTAATTCGACTGAGTCACTTCACGGAATTCTAAGGGGAAGGCCTATGTTCAGCAGTGGACGTCTTCTGGCTGATGATGATGACTTAATGGTCTGTACAGTTGAGAGTGGTGATTTGCCCAGATTGGCAGAGTGGGCAAATGACCAACAACTGTCTGCTTACCACACTTAAAATTAGTTGATTTTGCTCATGTAAATTATCTAACGTAAAGTGGGCGTGTTCTGTACGGACATAAGTAAAACCTTAGCGAAGGCGCACAACAGATTTATAAGTTCACTAAAGCTAATTTCTATTTCTACTATTTAATACTGTATCCGAAGTCAGTAACGAGCCATGTTGCGTGACTCTAAGCTATAATTACTTAGTTTCCTGCGTGTTTAAATAATATCGTGCATTTATTGGTAGATTAAACTAAATTGAAGGTTTTTTCTTTTCTTTATTTTTTATATGTTTTTCCATGTATACTCGTAGCCACGTGGCGTTGGTTAACACATTAGTCTACCAAGCGTAAGTAGCGGGTTCGATGAGCAAAGATTTGTTTTATAGTATTTATTTATAAGTTGTAAGTTGCAGGTTCCAATTAGGCCAGCATAGTGGATACAACCTGCTACTCGCAGATGTTTGTTTAATCATATTTTTCTAAATAACAATGAATAATAAATTGTATAGATTATATAATAGAAATAGTTATAGTGGCGCTCCTTTGTCTCTGCCTATCGCTGGAGAGGAGGGCGTGACAGTTTTATTTTACATTTATGGGAGATAAAACCAAAACTATTTTGAAAGTATTTTTGAGACCTATATTTTTTATGTAGGTATCTCATATTTGGCCAGCGTTAGCCACACAAGCATATAAAAGCGATTTTTTTACAAAATATCGTCATAGCTTGAAAAATAACACAAAACCTCGTCAAGCCCGCATCGGAATCCGTTGCATGATTTGTAAGATAATAAGCGTACACACAAAATAAGTACTTATTTAACAAATTAAACAAACTTTATGTGGTTTCTATCGCGTTTATTTTTGGTATAAATGCGATATCAAGCCGTATATATTTTGTTTAATTCATTAATCAATGTTAACGCAAAATGTAAGAAAATCCAAGAAAAGTACTTTATTTTAAAGTAAGTAAAGACTGTCCTTTAGTATAAGGATGTAAACTTATAAAGAGAATTCAATACGAAGTTGAGACAAGTAAAAATGTAGCTATTGAGGTTATCGCCTCAGCTTTGTATACAAAGAAAATCAATTTTGCTTACTTTATATTCAATCAGCAATTCATAATTCAGATAATGCTAATATTGATAAAAAGGGCTCCTCGTATTTCTTAAAACATGCTAAAAGTTAGATATTTTCAAACTTATTCCTTGGAGGTTATGGAGGTGGTTATCCTTGAGTTAATATCGGTAATATTATGTTGATTGCACTTTTGCAGTTTACAAGAGCTCTATTACTCCAGATGTATCCGTCTGATCTTGTGCCAAATAATCGTCATTTGCGGGAAGTGTTGCTTTTCTTCTTTCATTCGAAAAAAACGGCGGCTGAAGCGCATCGAGAACTCCAAAATGTTTACGGAGATGTTGCTCCAAGTAAAACAACGTGCCGTGATTGGTTCCGTCGCTTCAAAGACGGTGATTTCGATGTTGACGGCCGTTCGCGCGAAGGAAGGCCAAAAACCTTCGAAGACGCTGAATTGAATGCATGGCTTGGTGAGAATCCGCGCCAAACGTAGAATGAGCTTGTTTCAGCATTGGGAGTTACGCGCCAAGCCATTTCCAAGCGATTCCATTCGCTGGGTTTTCTCAATCGCATCATTACAGGTGATAAAAAATGGATTTATTACAGCAATCTAAGGAGAAGAAAATCACAGGGACTGCTTCTACGTCATCGGCTTGGGCGAATATTCACGCTTCGAAGGTTTTACTGTGTATTTAGTGGAACCAGGACAGTGTTATTCATTATGAGCTGTTGAAACAAGGCGAAACCATCACTAGGGAACGGTATCGAACTCAATTGATGCGATTGAGCTGAGCACTGCGCGAAAAGCGGCCACAATACGAGCAGAGACACGAAAAAGTGATTTTAAAGCATGACAATGCTCGGTCTCACGTTGCCAAACCCGTTAAAACCTACTTAGAAACGCTCAAATGGGAAGTCCTACCCCACCCGCCATATTCCCCAGATATTGAGCCGTCCGATTATTACTTGTTCCGTTCGATGGCACATGGTCTGGCTAATCAGCAGTTCCGCTCATATGAAAACATCTCAAAATGGCTTGATTCGTAGATCGACCAGTTCTACCTTGACCGTATTCGAGCTCTGCCAGAAAGATGGGAAAAAGTTGTCTCTAGCGATGGGAAATATTTTGAATGATTCGTTTGTAACCATCAAAAAAAAAACAGCGAGAACCTAATAAAAAATATTTTCAATTTTAAATTTCAAATAGACAAATTATTTTTTTGTCACTTGTCTGCATTGTTTTGGGTTACTAGTGGCTTTATTATTTGTTTCTTTGTTTTGATCGACTGTGAGCTGTTTGGGTTCAATTTTTTTCTTGTATAAATAAATAATGAAAATTGGATAGTTAATTGACCAAACCGGTACATTATTATAAAAGCAGAGAAGGGTATGCAGAGAATTGTGGATGAGAAACAAAAGAAAGAGTTGTGTCAGGAGCTGTGTTGTGTGGAAGGATATCTCTGTCTGTCCCTGTGGGAGCTGAGGCGTGATAATTGATTGATGTTTATTGGTTTAAAAAAATAATGACTTAAAATATGAACGGTTTAACCTTTATAACAATAAGACCCACACAAAAGAACGGAAACAAACAATAATAATTTAATATGTATAAATAAAGTTCGACCAATTCGTGCCCCCATTTAGGTCATTTAGTTTAATAATGAGAAAGGTTTTAAGTGTTAGCTTACCCATTCTATTTATAATTCATAGCTAGGATACGTATTCTTGTATGAACTTAAATTTTAATAAGAAGATATTTACGACAGGCGTTTGTAACGCGTGAACTCCCGGGTTATATTCCCGGTCAGAGCAAATATTTGTTTTATAGCTTTTATATTATTTATTTGTAATATTAAAAAATATTGCAAATATTTTTTAATATAAAACTCACCTGGTTTGGTTATTAAAAGAGTGATAGGCAATGGTGCCTAGTTCAATAGGCGTAGTCAGCCCAGCTTATAGTATAACTAATATAGTCTAATAAAAATTAAATAAAAATAAAAATCAACGTAAATCCACTATTATTATTATTATTACTATTAAAGTGATTTTAGATTTGAATTATGATAATACAGAGGAAATATTGAATGTACCTAATGAATGAAGACCGCACACACACACAAACAAACATTTACATTTATGTTAATAGTAAAATGTAAAAATGTCCGATAATTTTGTAAAGTTGTATTGTAACCGAAGATACAGTTCCCCAATTACTTTCGGTACAGAGACAAATGTTGTACATAGGCTAACTTACTTGAATAAATATTATTATTAATAATTAATGAACGAAACTATTTACTGATATATGATATTATTGTTGAGATGCAAAAGAGGATCATAAACTCAAATTACTAGTCACAGTTCTTAAATGCGGGTAAAACCGCACAGTTCAAAGATCAAAAGGACATCATTCATTTTGGGCTTCTTTGTACTACTTTTGTAATGCCCAATGATGAAAAAATATATAAATGGTAATTTCGATACTTGTGTTGATAAAACTATTATAATAACAATTTTGCTTTTAGTTGCTGTGCAGTTATTTGGAAAATAAAATATGGATTTTATTTCGTTTCCCAATGACGAAGACACGCCATATTAACAGTCCTGCTTTGAGTTGTTTATTATTATAAGGGGTGTCCCAAAATTAATGCAAGTTTAAATTTGCCGCAAATTATGCAGTATTGTTGACAACCCTAAAAAAATTGACAGCTGACAGTTTAGGTTAGTAAAAATGGAGCGTTACACGATAGAACAATCTGTCTTCATTATTGAACAATATTTCAATGAAAGCTTGGCGGCTGCAGTCCAAAATTTTGTACAAAATATGGTCGGAATACTGTTTTAATTTCGTCAACTGTGAAGAGAATAATTGAAAAATTCCGGAAGACAAGATCTGTTAAATAGGCCGTTTAACAGATCTTGCCGTTTCTAAACCGTCTTCTAAAACAAGCCGTTTAAATATCAATATCGAAGCAGTGCGTAAGAGTGTCGGTGACAATCCAGGGACCTCAACTCGGCGTCGTGAACAAGAATTGCAAATTTCAAGAAGTTCTCTATAGCGTATATTCACTACAGATCTGTGCCTCAATGCTTTAAATTAACACAACAAGTGAAGCCTGCACAATGACCATGCACAGTGAAGAGATGTTGTTCAATGGATTATTGAGCATCTTCAACAAATGGATGCTGATTTTTCGAGCATCCTAAGCGACGAAGCACATTTTCAGCTTGGTGGGTTAGTTTATCGCCAAAATTGCCGCTTTTGGGATTCTGAGAACCCACATGTGATTGTCGAAAAACAAATGCATCCTCAACGTGTCACTGTTTGGTGTGGGTTTGGGCTGGAGGCAATAATTGACCATGTTTTTTTGAAAATGAGGCTGGTCAAGCAGTGACTGTTACTGGTACTCGATATCGCGACATGATACCCAGTCTTTTTGTCAAAATTGGATGATATTGATGTGGCCAATATGTGGTTTCAACAAAACGATCCCACATGCCATACAGCCCGTGAAACACTAATTACTGCATGAGACATTTCCAGATCGTGAACTCTCTCATTTCGGTGATCAGTTAGCCCCCTAGATCGCATGATTTAACACCATTAGATCTTTTTTTATAGAGTAATTTAAAATTACAGGTCTATGTCAACAAGCCCACTACCACGCTGCACGCGTGGTTAAAGGAGGACATTCAACGTTGCATCAACAAAATTCAGCCACATTTATGCCGAATGGTCATGGAAAATTTCGACAAACGAGTGGCGTATGTGCATGCAAAGCCGTGGAGGCCATTTGCCCGACGAGTTATTCCATAAATAACCCTATCCTATACTTTATTTATCTATTTCATTCAAATCTTGCGTTAATTTTGGGACACCGTACAGTTTGACCATTTTGCACACCTCACTATGTAAAACAAAGGATATATTCCAATTACACTGTAATCTTCGTATTTTATTTTTTTTAAATACTATTTTAATTGCATATCAAACTGTTAATATAATTTAGCCCAAATCCCTATACAAAATAAATGATGTCCTTTCTTTTTTCGTATTTAATGCGCTGCCGTACGCTTATTTTTATAAAGTTTCGTATAAATTTTGAAGGAGCACGGAAGTTTGTTCTTTGTTGTCACTATAAAGAAAAACTGTAGTTCCTTCAAATGTAATTATTAATTTGTACGAAACTTCATGATCTATCCAAACGTCAAAACAGCCAGCATAGAGTTCCGATGGTATAGCTAAAAACATATATTTGAGAACATTATATTTACCTATATCGAATCGTTAAGTCAGCGCACGCCGATAAATCAACGTTTCAGTCCGTTTTGTCATTAATACTCGTGAAATATTTTTTTAAATCGGTTCATTAGTGTATATTATGTCACCGTATAATTGTAAATACCGTTAGTTTATAATCTAAGAATCGGACAGTTTGTGAACTTTGTTGGTAAACGCAGGTTCGTTTACAATTGGACGGTTTGCCATGGATATATTGTAAACTATCGTAGGTCAATAAATACGTTATATTGTAAGCAGTACGGTACAGTTCACAATTTATCGACAGTTAACAATCTTACGAGATCGATAATAAACTAACGGTATTTACAATTATACTGACATAAATAAGTATACAGAATGATGTTGCCAATTGTCAGATTTCGTTATCAAATGAAACTAGAATAGCTTATCAAATATAACCTGCGTGGCCTACCTTTATAATGAATATTTGTGCCTACATTTTAGCTACCACAATGTCAGGTAATACTCGTATTAATTTAGTACCGTTCTTTATTTCAGATTTTATTCCACTTTCGAATTTATAATATCTACATGATATTTATTACTATAATAGTTGAGCCTGGTTGCGATGGTTTGGGCTGAAATGTGTGAAGGAAAAGTAGAATGCTTTGCCAGCCTATGTGTTCTCCCCATCCAAAAACCTTGGATCCTTCAAGCGATACGTGAAGAAGCACCTTTGGCCGGCATTGTGTTGGTTATTTTTCAGTCGTCGCCGGCACTCTTAGACTTCCATCTTGCTTACCATCAGGCAGGTCGAGGTCAGATGTCTGGTCACAACAAAAATTGTTTTATAAAAGCAGGTCTTCACAGTGTCATGTATGAAGAGAATTTAGCTTGTGAAGGAACCAAGAGAGTCGTGTCAGAATCATGGAAAGTAGCACTGTGTTGCCTCTGCCTGTCCCTGTGAGAATTGAGGCGTGATATTGATGATGATGATAAATATTTACTGTGCCCACCACCGAATGTATTGAGAGAGTTTTGGATTTAAAGAAAGCAAGAACTTTATCTTAGAAACAAGCGCTGTCTGCCTTTGTTAAAGCAGTAGCACAATAGTTGAGTTTCTTAGCACACCAGTCCGATACGCGTTTTACCCCTTTTTTTGTTTTTTGTTTTTTTTTATTGTGACTCGACATATGACAGCACCCCGCTTGATGTTAAGCCAAAGTGTGGTCCATGAATGAATGTCACTGCTAATACAATTCAATAACTGTGAATAGCAATCACATCCACTATGCCGGCCTAGATGGAACCGGCAACTTACAAGCTGATCCCGAAACGTGACCAAATCACTTCACGGTCTGTATACTTGTAAGTGGTGGTACTACCCCGGATCGGCAGACAGCGTGCTACTGCCTACCACTCTTAGATAACCAGACCCGAAGCAAATATCTATCTCTTTTTTTTAATAACAAATATTTGCAATATTTAATATTATTAAATATTACAAATAAAAGCTATGAAACAAATATTTGCTCCGATCGGGGATCGAACCCGGGACTTTATGCGCAACAAACCAGTCGCTAAACCGTTCGTCTACGCCTGTCGTCTGGAGCAGGTCGGAGCAAAAATTTGTTTCATAGCTATCTATTACTTGTAATGTTTAATAAAATAAAAGAGGCAAGTATTTATTCCAGGTCTAGTCGTCTAAAAGTGGATGGCAGTGGCGCCCAATTTGCCGATCGGAGTGGTACCACTATTTAAATGTATACAGACCGTGAAGCGACTTGGTCGTATTTCGGGGTCAGCTTGTAAGTTGCCTGTTCAATACCTAGTGGTAGTAGTCGCTTACATTCATGGATCGACGAACTCCAGTTTAACATCAGGCGGGTTGCTGAATGATGTGAATGCGTGATTGAAGACTACAGTTTCTAATAAACTCGAATAATTTCGCAGGCTGTTATTTGACTTAAATAGCTGAATAGCCTTTAATATTAAACCTTGTTTATATGAATGCAAATTATACTAAACGCCCATAGCAGGAATACTGTTCGGAAAGTTATATTATTACCTTTGTTTTCGAAGTGCCATTGAACAAAAGTCATTTACAAAAACAATAACGGCACAATAGGGCAATATGAATATGCGTGACAAACGCCAATATAGAGGATAATGAACAAGGGGTGAGTTCGGCTCGTGCCCAATTAAGACGCAAGCTTTTGTCCAGAGTTTCAATTTATAATTCTGGTACATAATTTCTAACCGTGTGTTTTGCTATATGGGTTTATTTGTTATCTGTAGTAACTCAGGCAAGCCGAGATCAGACGTCGAGTCACAATAAAAAGTGTAATAATAAATAAACCGTAGAGCTTGTATGAGAATTGTGGATGTGAGGGAAGCGAGGGAGTTGTGTCAGAATCGTGGCAAGTGACGCTCCATTGGCTCTGTGACCATTTGATTTCATTGATTGTTATATTTCATTTAACGAATTTTGTTAAAAAAATGTGACCATTTATACCAGCAGCGATACGCTATTATGGCCGTTTTTTAGAGTTAGCCGTACCGCTAGTACGAGTTAGTTTAATTCCGTTTTTAGAGATTCGACAATAGGCACATATCAGAATAGGATAAAAACATATAGAAGTTACAAATCCGATCCGGCATTGATTCTAGTTCATTTCCGAGCACTGCCGAAATCCTTTGTATTTAAAAATAACTACTATTTGCTTTTATACTCAGGATTTTTAACGGAAAATTTATACAGAAATAAAATACATAGTTTAAATAGCTATAAGTAACGTATGTTATTCTTACAGAAATACTCCTAATATGCTGAAACGCAAACTTTATTGTTTAAAACAAAAACCTTAATATATTATGATGTTTTAGAAACAAGAAATTTGCATTACACTGCGGTCTACAAAGGAAGGTAGCTTTTTGCAGCCCAAACAGAAACGATAGTCGACAGCTTTTTGCCCATTTCAGCTGTTATTCAATGCTTGAAATTTGATAACTTGGCTACAAGCCAGATTGTACATTCAACTAACGCCAACCAGTCCCACAGAAGGCTGACTATTTAAAATAAGTAAAGATCACCATGTGTATTCTCATGCATTCGTTAAGTTTGGTTGCACACATTTATATATTTTTTATTGACTCGACATTAACGTAGTTTTTTACCTATAGATTTACCTATAGTTAATTGGTTACCTGAAATGACACTAACATTATCGCAATATCATTGACTTTCCATCAGTGTAACAAATCGATAGGTAACTACGTTGTTTGGTTACCTACGAGAATACCGAATATCATTGAAACAACACTAATTTTCCGTCGTTATAATTATAATTGCGGCTTGTGAAGCGGCTAAAAAAGATAAAGCGTGCAAATACAGGGTTCTAGGCTCCGAGTATGATTTTGTCCCATCCGGTGTCGAGACCCTTGGTTCGTGGGGTCCTAGCGCTATAAGGCTTTTTAAGGAAATAGCAAAAAGGTTAGTCGACATCACAGGAGACCGAAGAGTTGGCAGCTACCTCGGACAAAGAATTAGTCTAGCTATTTAAAGGGGGAATGCTGCCAGTTTCTTCGGAACCTTGCCTAAAGGGACTCTTTTTAATAATGTATTTTAGTTATTATTATTTTTTAAATATATATATGTCGCGGATTCAAAAGGATTTTGTTCGTTGGCAGCCATAACGCTTTCTTTTTAAATGAATCAGTGCGCACACCCGGCGCAGTCAACCCTCAAACTTCAAGTAATCTTGACAGTTCTCTTGAATTGAACTACTGACCCAAGGAAACTAACAATTCGTTCACATTCGTTCAGCAATTTATCATTTGTTCATTCATTTTAAATGTCAAACACTAGTACGTGAATCTCTCAATAGTTGGCGTTGCACTTAATCGAACTGTCAAATATAGTTCTCAGTACATTCAAGAGATGGCGTGGAAATCAATACGAGAATAGCCTTTATATTTTATTCTCCGACATATATATTTTAGTTTTTTAGTATTAGCAGAAAATAAATATATTTGATTATTTTTTTGATTGGTATAAAAGTCAAGTTGATAAAGCAGTGGGTTAGTAGACAAGTCATTTCGCTGTTGTGTAAAAAGAGAATTCGGACATTGATCTCGACTTGCCTGATACAAGGCAAGGGCAAGTCTAAAAGTGCGAATGATATCGGTATTATGTAGTACCACCACTTTTATTACCTACCGACCGTCACAGGTTTGAAAGTTGCCGGTTACAACTAGACTCGCATAGTAGACGCGATTGCTACCCACAGCTTATTACCTGTAGTAGCGATCGTCTCTATTCATAGATTGTACTTAGCTTAATATCAGACG
Source organism: Tinea trinotella (assembly GCA_905220615.1). Lineage (NCBI taxonomy): Eukaryota > Metazoa > Arthropoda > Insecta > Lepidoptera > Tineidae > Tinea > Tinea trinotella. Next base: position 12,487,761 of record HG992314.1, read on the forward strand.
TGAAACTGTCATAGTCAAGTCACAATAAAAAAAGTTATAATAACAGCTCTCATTTTAAATTGTACAAATATTTTTCAAAGAATAAAGCGCAATACCTATATATTTGGGATATAGTTATGTTGATATGGAAGAGGGTTTCGTATCACCGAATAACTATAATTCAAAAGGATTTATTCTTGAGCCAAACAAATAGTATCAGTAACTGAGTTTGCAACGTTATTTTGCTGTACAGAAGATTTATGCCAGAAGACTTTTGAACGTTAAGGGACACTTAAAGTAATTGATATTTTACCCACTTAATATTTTTGTTGGTGATAAATATAACCATTGATCCCGATCTGCTACTCGCTATGTTTCATGGTATTGGATTTTCCTAGAAACTTTGGATTGGTTTAAGCATTACTTGCACCGAAAACAGAAGCAGATCCTGTCTTCCTACGTGGACTTATCTCAGACAGATCTTACTTATGCGCTGGAGTTCCACAACGTGGTATCGCCTCCACAATACTATTCTTATTGTTTATTAATGGAATTACATCCTCTTTCCACTCGGACTACTATTTGTATGCTGACGACCTGCAGCTCTATGTGCAGACTGACGTTGGCACTTAACGATGCGATGTCTTATGTTCGCTCTTTTTCATTCACTTAATAAAATTAAAACGTTTTACTTTCAAGATAACCCTTATCCAATTTTAAATACTCCCGATTCTTCACTATGGTATAGTACAAAGACATTAGTTTATAAATAATATATAAATAAATATAAATTACATAAGTATACACGAAGTTCATGTAGAAAGTGGAAATCCCTGTAATACATGCAAATAAAAGGTAATGTAAAGAAACAAAACGAAATAAAATTATTTTAGGGATCGACTTCCGTTCGTAATTTTGCTATAAAACTTAACCTGATGCCCACAATGATCAGAATTTAAGCGACTAAATAATACATTTTCTACTGGATCCATTTTACTTTAGATTTTATTCTTCAGACATGTTTTGGTGAATGCAGTAGGTTCTAATAATAAATAACCTAAACTAAAACACCTAAACAAATTCAATAACCTCGAGGTTAATCTGTTTTTAATATTTATTAAGAAACAATAAACATTAAAAACAGCAAGCAAATAAGAACCTCGTAAAATTTTAGGCAAGTTTCGTGTTTATATTGTACACGTAAAACATATTCGTACATTTCGTAAAATCAATATTTTTGATTTAAAAAAATAAATAAATTAGGAACTTTTATAAAGGACATCATTCATTTTGGACTTTTATTGTAACACTTTTGTCACGGCCTATGATAAAAACATATATAAATGGTAGTTTCGATACTTGTATTAACAAAACTAATAGCAATTTTGCTTTTAATTGCTGTGTGATTGAGTTATTACGCGGAAATTTATACGCGGAAAAGACATATTAAAAAATAAATGTCACTCACACAGTTGACCAAGGAACATTGTACTCAAGAGAAGAAGCTCGACTGCCATAGACAAAAAGTGGCAATTAGAGACGCCACGACGGAATATCACGCGAACTAAAATGTTGAGATGTTGGTGAAAGTGAACCTTACTCAGCAGGAAATAATCTAATTATTTATTTATTTATTTATTTCTTTGTACAGGCGTACAGGCGGACTTAAAGCCCGATTAGATGAATTAAACGACTTTTTATAAAACATTATCTTTTTTATTTAATTCCAACTTACTTTTCAAGACAATAGTATCACTAAAAATATGTATGCTAATTACTAGTTAACATCAAAATAAAATCACTATCTCAATAAAATAAAACTATATGTTATTGAGATAGTGTTCACTATATGTTCACTTCTTCAACACAATAGATTTACATGGAACACAATGGAGTCACTATCCTAAGAACACTTTTTACACAATTAGGTATAACTTAATGCAAATAAAACGAAGTATTAATAACAAACTCGACGATTAGCGCAAAAAATAACAAAGTTGGTAAAAATCAGGTGCAAAATCAAAAACACGCTCAACAGCTTTTACTAACGTTGCCATTTTGTTTACAATATTCGCAGCATTCCGACACGATCTAAAAGTGCTTATGGTCTGCGCTCCGAATTATAAAACGACAAATAAAATTTAACATGCACAACAGGAGATAATTTTTTAAAATTTAATCATTCTTGAATGATACAAATGAATGATGTCCTTTCTATTTCTTCACCTAAAATTATGTTTCTAAAGGTTCGCTTACACGGGCATTTAAAATTGCTCAATTGTAAGCAATGATGGTCGATTCCGACGCGACAAAATATCTAGCAATTTACGACAATGGCAACAAGCATTATTTGGGAAATATGTTTTGCAACAACCTCAGAGGAATAATATTATAATATAATTAAAATAATAAAATTAATGGGAACTCTGTGGCATCAACAATATTAAGCGATAAGGAGCAACTCCAAGAAACTAGACAATAATTTCCTACACGAGTAGTTCTGTTACTCGCTATGGACGACATAGCGATTATTATTAGAGTCAAAAGCAAAAAAGAAAGAAAAGGAATAGGCGTCGTCTGCCAAAGGTAGTCTTACAGACTGTGAAGTGATTTATCATGGATCTATCTGGAGAAGTTAGTGGTGCAATATGGAGTATTTTCAATAAAATGCTTGTTTCGGCAATATTGCTTCTAATTGCTCTATATATTCCATATTGCTCAATGTCGCTGATACGGATTGCCGAATATCCAGTGGATATGGAAATTTAAGCCCAAGTCATGTGATTCCCGAGACGACAGATGTATGTATGCACTCGTATGTCTGCATACACTACAATGACCTTCAACGATACCTCATTCGTCAAATTAGTATAAGTATTTTGTGAACATACCCATGCCAACATACTGATCAAAATCATAACATTTGGCTATGCTGTAGTCGGGCATAAATAGTAGCAGCTTAAGATCTACGAATTTTTCAAACCGGAAAGAACTTGATAGTTGCGCCTCTCTCCAGCGTTTGAGATAAATTACTTAACAACTTACAAAAATATATAATGTTCACTTATGGTGTAGCGCCTTTTCAAAAGTCAACGGTGAGCCAACCAGGCTTCTGTAAGCCAAGCGCTTTGTTGAGCAAATTTTTTACATTAAGTGTATTATATTTTATGATTTTGTGGCATGTTATTTTATCTCAAAGAGTGGTAGGCAGTGGTACCCAGTCTGCCGATCCGGGGTAGTACCACCACTTACAAGTATACAGACCGTGAAGTGATTTGGTCACGTTTCGGGATCAGCTTGTAAGTTGCCGGTTCCATCTAGGCCGGCATAGTGGATGTGATTGCTACTCACAGTTATTGAATTGTAGTAGCAGTGACATTCATTCATGGACCACACTTTGGCTTAACATCAAGCGGGGTGCTGTCATATGTCGAGTCACAATAAAAAATAAAATAAAAATATATAAACAGGTGTGTTAACAAAATAAGGAGTGACATTTAAATGGGTAACTTCAACAACAAACAAATGGAACGTTACAACATGTACACAAAATAAATAATTCAAAAGAGAAGTGATAGAAACATTTCTGCGAAAAGAATATGTTCAATAAAGAATAAATCGTCGTATATTTTACAATAACTGTAAAATTTACGAGAATGAGACAAAGCTAAAGTGTTAAATATTCTTTAAATAAGAGTTTCTTTTTAAATATATTTGCACGACATATTAGGCTAAGAATATTAATTTTATTGCACTAAATATTACAGTACATAAAATTTATAGTAAAAATTAATGATTTCCCTTGGTAACGCCATAACTTGACAACGGCTGTACCTATTTCGCAATTCTTTATTTGTTATGTTTGTAATTGTCTGGACAAGATTTATATCAAAGAAAACATTCCAAATCTGAATAACCTATTTATGTACCCTCTAAGATCAGCAAAACTACAAGATTAGAGATAGAACTATAGTGCTTCAACTAAAATTGACACTTTACTTGAACTATTATTAAATTGACGGCCAGGAGTATCTAATGATGGACTATGAGATTTCGTAGGAATGTGCAAGTGATAGAATTATAGTGATTTACCTAAAACTGTTGCTTACTATGAGCCTTTATTAGAGCTATTAAATTAAAGGCCAGGAGTATGTGATGTTGGACTATAAGGATCCGAAGGAATGTGCAAGTGATAGAATTATAGTGATTTACCTAAAACCGTTGCTTACTATGAGCCTTTATTAGAGCTATTAAATTGAAGGCCAGGAGTATGTGATGTTGGACTATAAGGATCCGAAGGAATGTGCAAGTGATAGAATTATAGTGATTTACCTAAAACTGTTGCGTACTAGCCTTTACGTGAGCTATTATCAAATTAAAGAACTTAAGTACATGGATCATGAGGATCTAAGAGATATGTAAAACATATAACTATAGTAATATCAGATATGTCTAAATTGGTTCTTACTATAGCAGGTTAAACTTTTACCAAGGCTGAAATGACATTAAAGATCTAGAGTACATATATCAAACAGGAGTAGAATATTATACATATATATTATATTAATATTTTTATATTATGTCCCAGAGACTACATCGAGCGGGCCATTGAGACCTTCTCCCGCAAACTTGGCATCCTGAACAAGGTGCGCTAGAGTTTACCTGCTATTATACAAGGCTCAGATTTAAAGTTGTACTTTAGGAAAGTCATCTTTAGGAAAGAGAGGGAAACCTTTACGAAATAAAATCATGTGTTGTGATTGCCACCATATTATCCGTATTTTAATCCCATTGAAAATATATGGTATCAACTAAAAGGCTATGTAGACTCTAGAAATGTGTGTATGAATTTAACTACAGTAAAAACATTATTGACTGAAAAAAGTAAACATGATCGGGGCTGAAGAGTGGAAATCGGTTTGCGATCATGCAATCAAATGTGAGAATGAATATAGAAGCATTCAACACGGTTTAGACAATAACACTGATAGACTAGTGATAAATATGGCTGATAGTGACAGTGATATTGACCTCTTTGAGAGCACAGATAGTGAAATGGAAGTAATTGAGAATTAGGAATATTATAATTTTTATTACAATGTCTCATTTTAACAATATGTATAATAGTGTAATTATGTACACTACAGCTGTAATTTTCCAAAATAATTAAATACGTCAACAAAATGTGAACATGTTTTTTTTATTTTACTTTACCCCAACCTAAAGCCATCACTTATATAATTTTTTTACACAAAAAATAAAATAATTATTAAAAGAAGCAAATCATAATTGTTTTAACAGCTCCTAATAGATACCGGACTGTTTGTATTTCGTGCGACAGAGATAACGCTCTACGAAGCCGAAATTAGCCGATTGTCTCTTTTGCAAAGGTCGATGTGCAATTCTTATCGCCGGTACTTTGGTTGTCCTGTTTTTATAATACAAGCACTTTAGTGACTTAGTATAAAAATATAAAAAAAGACTATATAATAATAATATGATTCTAATGGTTAATAGAATTATATTGGAACAAATCTTTGGGTCAAAACAGTATAAAACTAAGAAAGCATTCTGTTTGTGTACGCGTATCGCTGTTTTAAATGGCCGGATTACTGTGCTTAAAAGGTAATTTTAGACGCGATGCTCACAAGATTATTCTCAAACTTCTATTATACAAAGAACATTCGCGAAATGACTCCGATTTTATTTTACTGCTACTAAAATAGCAATTTGAAATTAAAGTATTGCAACAACAACCAAAACAGACGGATCCGATTAAAAAAGTATTAGTAATAAAAATGTAATTAGTATAGCCATAAGCATGCATTTTTTATAATGTAGAAAAGTTATGCCTTATTTTTTTTTATAATTCGACCTAAGCATTACTTTCAAACCCACAGTTGCGGTTGGCACTATAAAGAATTTCATCTTTACCCATCGTAACAAGACCATGATAACATCCTACATGTGGTATAACAACAATAAATCCTCTCTGGGTCGACGCGACTGTACCGCGCGCGCGCCGACTTGTTACTGACTATGATGTTAGCGAGGCTGTGCCGGAGGAATGGAACTTTAGAAAAGCTAATTTTTCAGTACTTTATGATAAGGTATTAAACACTGATTGGTCTGAGCTGTTCAATATTACTGATAGCACAGCGGCAGTTTCCTTCTTTTATAAAAAAATAGACACATGTCTGTTAGAGAGTGTTCCTAAGAAGAAGAAGTCTAGGTGTGATAACAGGTACCAGTACCCCGTGTGGTATGACGGTAAAATAATTAATGATATAAAAAATAAATATAATCATTTTAAACAATATAAAAAGTATAAGTTGGATGCTGATTTTGTTAAATTCTCTGAGCTACGGAAATCAGTTAAGAGTCAAATTTAAAATTCTATTTAAAAATTATGTTCGTAGAATTGAAATGTCGATTAAAAGAGATAGTAACCAATTTTAGTCTTATATTAAGGATAAGCAGAAAACTTTAAATAAAAGTGACTTTTCAGTCCCTGAATTTGCTAAAGATTTTGCTAATCACTTTAAAAGTGTATATCTGAACTGGGAACCGAAATTGGATGTTGACAGATTATTACAGCAGGATAAAGGTACCAGCGGATTAAGCCGCGTCGCCATTGAGGCGATCTCCTTTAATGAGCTTAAAGCTGCATTTAAGTGCCTTAAGCCAAAGTTTTCGTGTGGTCCAGATGGCATTCCGCCATTTATTGTGCGTGATTGTCGCACGGCGCTGGCTAACCCCTTATTATTTATTTTTAACTTAATATTAAAGGTCGGTGTGTATCCAGCATGCTGGAAAGTCTCGAGGGTGATCCCTATCTTTAAATCTGGTGAGAGGTCTTGTGTAAGTAACTATAGACCAATAGCTATACAGTCTCCTTTTGGAAAACTATTTGAGAGTATTTTATACAATGGTATTAGAACTCAACTAGTTCCCTGGTTTACAGATGCCCAACATGGATTTCTGCCTGGAAGGTCTACAACTACTAATTTATTAACCTTCCTCAGCTATGCCACATCGGCAGTGGATGCTCGTAGACAGGTGGATGTGGCGTATTTCGATTTTAGGAAAGCGTTTGACCGGGTGGATAATGACATATTGCTCCGGAAGATGGCTTTGGCAGGCTTCACACCCAAACTTCTCCGCTTGTTTGCAAGCTATTTTTCAGATCGAATGCAGTATGTCCATTATGGTAATTCGAAGTCGGAACCCTTCTATACTAGGTCAGGAATAAGCCAAGGGTCAAATTTGGGCCCCTTAGAGTTCCTCGTCTTTATAAACGACCTCCCGAACGTTATCACCAACGATTGCCAAATTCTTTTATTTGCTGATGATGTGAAGCTGGTGAAGTCAATTGAAAATCAGCAGGATTGTCTCATATTTCAACACAACGTAGATAAGGTGCATTTGTGGAGTGTAGAAAACCACCTTGATTTAAATATCGAAAAATGTTCAGTCGTATCGTTTTCCAGATCTCAGCATGTTATTTGTCATCCTTACACACTGACTGGAGCCCCACTTACACGTCATGATGTAGTGAAGGATCTAGGAGTTCTATTTTCTAGTGACCTGACCTTCCACTTGCATATTACTAAAGTGTGTGCCAAGGCTAGGAGAAATTTGGGATGGGTTATGAGACAAGCACGGGATTTTTCTGACCCTGCTACAATAACTGTGTTGTACAATTCGTATGTCCGTAGCGCTCTGGAGTTTAATGCCATAATATGGAATCCCAGAGAAAGCACATACACGCTAATGATAGAAAAGGTGCAGAAATTGTTCCTAAGAGCTTTATACAAGAAGGTCTATTCTCCCCTTTTTGTACCCTACGGCATTCATTCTTGGTATGCTGAATTACAATTCCTTGGAGGTTAGAAGGAATAGGACGTTGGTCTTATTTATTTTAAAAATCCTAAAGGGTAATTTGTACCTACCTGAGGTGTTAAAGCGTATCTCACTGATCGTTCCTAACAAATATCTACGCGCGCGCGGGCATCGACTATTCGCAGAGGAGAGTGCTCGTACGCACTTACTGCGGAGCGCCCCTGTCTCCCGTGCAATCGTTTTGTTGAACAGGATCCTACATATGGCAACACGAATTTCGACGCTTTCGCATCATCGGATGCACAAAGCGATAAAATTGTATTGAACTACTTGGAGCGATTAGGTTAAGTTAGGTTAGTAAATTAAGCTTAATATTAAGATTTTTGTAAGAAATATATTGTATTAGTTGGATTAAGTCTGTAATGTACAATATTCTGTTAAATATATAAATAAATAAAAATAAAAAATAACACAACAATTGAGAAATAACTAAAACTAAAAAGATATTAGTTTCGTGTGCGTGTGCACCGTTCACAAAGTTTCTTATAAATTAATAATTACATTTGAAGGAGCAATTTTTTTTATATTTAAAGTGCTTGTATCATAGAAACAGGACAACCAAAGTACATAAATATCAAGAGATACATTGGTACCGATGGGTGGTTTCGAACTCGTGCTCTCGGTTTTGTGTAACCATTGCACTGCCACTACACCACCGTCACTATAACAAACAACAAGTGTTTCTTTAACTGTGATTATTAATTTATAGGAAACTTGATGAACGGAGCAAACGTCAAAACGGCCCTCATAACATGCGCTTGTATAAGTAAACTCGCAGCTGGGCAAATGACCACCAAATGCCTGTCTACCACTCCTAATACATCATCATCAATAATTGATTAATTTCCATATGTGAAAGCAGCCTAACTCTTATCTATTAACTCCTTAATTATAAAAAAATATATAATTCAAAATAAAACGTTTTTTACAAAGTGAAAACATCAATCAAAAATAAACATATACAACCCGTACGCACAAATAAACCAAATATGTGGGGAAGGGAAAATACACACGTGAAAAACATAAATAATATATTATTCTGAAAATCAAAAGGACTTTATCGATGTCCTCTCAAATTTTGCTGTTATAAATAAAAACACGTTAGCAAAAAAGACAGATTTTAAATGGAAAAAATAAGTATTATTTATATGAATTATAACAAAAAGGAGAAAATAATTTAAATAAAATTGAGTTTTTTAATAGGTTTTTATTGTGGGTGATAATGTGAAAGGTAACTTCAATCAATCAATCAATCAAATTGTCACGCTTCTTTCCCACTGGGATAGGCAGAGACAATGGAGCGCCACTTGCCACGATCCTGACACAAATCCCACGCTTCCTTCACATTCACAATTCTCCTCATACAAGCTCTATGGTTATGGGCACTAGGCAACCCAGCTTTCTTGAGGATGTCTTGGATTTGATCGGAAAACCCCTCCTGGGCCTGCCTTGTTTAACGCATCCATCCACATGAGATTTATTAATTGCTTTTGCGAATCTACTTTCATTCATCCTTTCTACATGTGTCCAAACCACCATAACATATTTTAATTTATAACATAGGTTCATAATATTGGTTTCATATTTTTGCCCAGTGATTTTCTGTTAATAAACATATCTTATTTTAGTATAATGTATTGTGTTGAATCTTAGTACTTTTTCATTCCATGCCCACCCACATCTATTTCATAACTTTAAGATTGGTTGCCTGGAAGAAATCGCTAAATAGTAATCTTTTATCGTATTCCATTTTGTACAAAAAATAATTTCATCTGTTATAAAAGAGTGGTAGGCAGTGGTACCCAGCCTGCGATCCAGGGTAGTAGCACCACTTACAAGTATACAGACCATGAAGTGATTTGGTCACGTTTCGGGATCAGCTTCTAAGTTGCCGGTTCCATCTAGGCCGGCATAGTGGATGTAATTGCTACTAACAGTTATTGAATCGTAGTAGCAGTGACATCATTCATAGACCACACTTCGGCTTAACATCAAGTGGGGTGCTGTCATATGTCGAGTCACAATAATAAAAAAAATGTCACAATATTTCTATGTTAAAAAAATATTTCTCTCTTTCGTTTTACACAGCAGAACATTTCCTGTTAAATAGCTTTTTATTATACACCGCCGGCAAAAAAACTTCGTTCAGAGGAAAATTTTGAATGAATGTTTATCATACGTTTTCCCTACATCCGATTTTGTGAAATAATCTGTCCTACGTGAACGATTGTTTGCGTCAAAATATATGATTACACAAAATGTTAATTACCTAATGTTATTTTATTTTTAATTTAGTTACTGTTTGAGTTTTGTCGAAGACTGATGCTCGTACTTAATTCAGCTCTTGATAATGATGATAATGATTTTATGCGATGCGATTTTATGCGAAATATTTCTAATAAGGAACACAATACCAGTAGAAGGAGACATTATATTTTTAGACGGAGTTAAATGAAAGCCAAAAAAATAATGTTATAATAAAATTAGCCGTATGCTACCAATAATTCCCTTAATTCTGAACTTACGTAAGACAACGGTGTAGGGCTCTTTATTTATGAAACTATTTGTGAGCGTCTGCTATATTTCACCTCGTACACGTCAGATCTGAATGGAATCTCGTCCTTCTAGATTTTCGTATGTTAGTATGAAATGTTCATTTATCATTTTGCACATTAAAGCCTTTTTCCTTGATATTATTCCACGCTTTGTTCATGCAGCTAATGATACAAACTGCGTCTTGTATTGTTTGTGATACATTGAGTCGAATAAATTGAAATCAATCATTCATATTGAGAGAAACGCATTCTTTTCGTCGATGTCTTTTGTTTCACAAAGATATTACGCGCCAAAACTTTAGTTCGACTACTGATTCGGTCGACAGTATGTGGTTTCTTCAGTAAAAAGACGAATTAGGAGCAACGTTCTCTGTGGCTCAACATGCCCCTGCCTATAGAGCCGCCATGTGTCCGCGAACTCGCAGGGGCTCCAGAGTGCTCGTACGATAATTAGATTCAATTAAGTTGTCTCAAGTTATTCATATCTGTTTCCATATTCCTAAATGAACAATCATGATAACTGAATTCGCACGGGGATAGGCAGAGACAATATTGCGCCACTGTCTACGATTCTGACACAACTTCCTCGCTTTCTTAACATTCACAACACTCTTAATACTTGTAAACTCTATGTTATACTCCTCGTATACTACTTGTGTATACTCTCGTATATTTTTATACTACTATATTATACTGGTATATTACACTAATCGTGTATTTGAATATAATCTGTACAGTGAAATATTAAAGGTTGTGAAACCAACAAATTTCCTCACAATAAACATAAAAAGTAAATATCAGTCGCAAAAGGGTCGTAAATATCTTTTGAGGATTTCTACATCCTTTCAAGATAAACTCGCTACTTTGATGTTACTTGAGGCTGGTATTCATTCAGGCTCTACACATGATAGCGACAAATCACAGGGACCACACCGACTTGGCATCATGAACAAGGTGCGGCGGTTTTTCGCGCCAGAGCTTCGACTACTGTACTAGGCTCAAATTTGCTCTTGCGCAGAGTACTGTTCGCACCTTTGGGACGGCCCTGCCAAGTATCTTCTCAATGCCATGGAATAATTGCAGCGCCGAGCTGTCGAATTATGGGTGATGCAGAGGGCACGCGTACTCTGGAGCCCCTGCAACTACGTAGAGACATGGCGGCTTTGTGCGTCCTCTATCGGACAATACCACGGATAATGTTCTAAGGAGCTCTTTAACCTTGTTCCTACCTTGTCTTTTCACTCCTGTAATACCCGCACAGCGAGGGAAGCATCCACATTTTGTCGACCGAATCGGCAGTCAAACTAAAAACTTCGGAGCATCACTTCTTTGTAGAACAATTAAAGAACTTGGATCCTTCAAGCGATGCGTGAAGAAGCAGCACCTTTGGCCGGCATAGTGACGGCGACTGGGGCAAAGCCGTAAAGACTCGGTTTTCGCAGTCGTCGGCAATCTTGGACCTCTTCTTACCATCATGCGGGTCAATGTCAGATGTCGAGTCACAATCTAAAATATTTATAAAAAAGCATCTCACCTCATGATAATTTGGAATGCGATCCGTTAATAGAGATTAGACTAAGATTGTTTCTTTCTATGCACCTTTAGTTGGGCTGTTCTCAAATTGAAGACCTAGAGTACGGTCACAAACTAATCAATTCTAATGATTTTTTTGTTGTTATAGTAATTTACGATAACCTTGCTAAAAGATAAGCCAATCCTTAAACGCGACTAAGTCACTTCACGATCTGTATAACATGCTACTTGTAGGTGGTATACGGATCGGCAGGGCACCACTGACTATCACTTTTTAAAAACCAGACCCGGGGCAAAAATCCTCCTTTTTTTAATATTTGTAAATTTAATATCTTTATTAAATGTTACTAAAAAGCCAAGAAAGAAATATTTGCTCCGACTGGGTATCGAATCGGGGACTTTACGCTTTACAAACTGGTGTGCTAACGATTTGGTCACGCATTTCATCAAATACAGCCTAATAACAGTAATACAATAAAGCCTAATACAGGTCCCACATCTTCGTACGAATACTCTTATTGCATAGCGCCAGTCATTTATTTTGATTTACTTTATTTTAAAGATATAATTTGTCGCTAACGTCTAGAGTTATTGTTTTTACTAAATTCCAATGGTCAGGTACAACCGTATGTGTCTCAAACTGCAAATTTTATTATTTTGTTAAAATCACTATTTTGGATATTATTAGCCATAATTCACTAATCACATTAGCTACAGTAGTTAATTATACCATTTTTAAATCTGCTTTTAATAGTCATTTTAAAAAAAATGGCCATTTGTGTTTACATAATTTCCTTTTTTCACCACAGATGTGAATATTGGAAAATATTCATTCACAATAATTCACAATTTAAGATTTTTTAAATCAGGTTTCTGTAATATTTTATACAGCTTTATTTTAATGATATAATTTACTGTATTTAAAAAATACAGCTTATCTTTTAGCACAGTTATCGTTAAAAACTATAACAACAAACAGTCATAAGAATTTATTAGTTTGTGGCCGTGGTGAGTAAAAATGTTATGGGAGGGGGAAAACTTTTGAAACTTTAAAAAACATGAAATATCTTATGAAGCACGAGTTTTTATTTTTTTAAATATTTTTTATGGTTGCTTATAACCCGCCATAACCCCTTACAGGGATATCCATTGTTTAACGGGCACTCTTGCATCATTACGGTGATGCAAGAGGTTCTGTCATGTACTTACGTTATGAGTCACGGCTTAAAAACACAGGTGAAAATGCGTGGAACAGCTAGTAAAAAAAATAAAAAAGAATATTCAGTACGTGTAGATTAGTATTAATGTCCAATGAATGGGAGCCTTAAACATAATCGTATGCCCTTAAGGTAAAGGAGGGTATCGTTGAATTTCGTTCAGTTCATTGATAAGTAATGGAAAAGGTTATAGGAATGTTTTCATGTTGATATTCTTCTAACTGAAAGGGCAATATCAAATAATCTATTCATAAATATTATTGTAAATATGTAAATGAATATCATTGCATTAGTAAATATGCTTTTATATAATGTATTAATAATACCTAGCCTTTTATTATAGATAAACATAAATAGCTATACCGGTATGGTGGATGTGACTGACACTTGCAGTTAACGCACTTCAGCTTACCATCAATTTTCTTTATACAAGCGCTTTGTTGTGGGTACTTGGGTCCTAAGAATGTCCCCGATTTATACAAGGAACAATATGTATAGGTTATACACATCCACATCGTATAACAAACAAAATTCAATGGTAATTCGTAAAGGATTTGATTTCAAAAAATATTATAACAATATTCATTTTAAAAAATACAAACCTTTTCAGACAAATGGTTGATATTATTGTGAAAGAAAACATGAGGCTTTTAGGTCAAAATACCACTGGTTTATTTAATAATTTATTCGTATTTGTTTTCTAAATGGAGTATCCGACAAAAACAACGAATAACACATTTTAGAGACATTTTAAAAAACGATTTTTGAAGAGGATTAGAGCGAACGTGGTGTAGTGGTAGTGCAGGCATATCCTATATCTATATATCCTATATAGACCTATCTGCTATATCCCGTGCAATGGTCACGCAAAGCCTAAGCGCGCGGTTCAAATATCACTTTCCGGTACCAATGCATCTTTGATATATTATGTACTTTATTTACTCTGTGTTTATGGTACAAGCACTCTTATCAGCTCACTATAGAAATGTAAAAAGGTGATTCGTGTAAGCACTAATCTTTTAAATGAATTATTACAGAACAGAGAAATAAATCATTTGTTTTGGGTGATTTACCTTAAAGGTGACATTTTTCAATTTTTCTTTATGCCAACTTCATTTTGTACAATATGTACAATATTTTTTTGTATAATACAATATGCGTAAATAATAAAAATACACACTTAGCGTACAGCACATACATACATGAATAAGGGTACATTAGATAATTTACTTAATGGTATTAACACCTGTGTATTGTATTAAATTTAATGTTATCATCTGTTAAACCTAATGCAATGTTTTCATGTGTCTTCAATTTCTTTGTGCACTCTTTGAGCAGGAAGGTCCTTGCTTTTTGAGGAAACATAATTCTATTTTATGCCGGTTTGATCATAATCGAAGATAACCAACCAGCGTCGCACTAGTCTGCAGTCGCGATTGTTTTGTTTCCAAACATCCTATTTATAATCTATGACTTAGCAAGTGTTGATTGTCGCAATAGTGTCGCCTTGCACGGAATCAATCTCATACAAACCAGTAGTGCAGTCGCCGACGGCATCGCACCTTAGACCCTTAAAAAATAGAAAAAACGGCTTAATTATTTAAAACAATAATAAGCTTAAGGGTATATATCTCACATTATCCGTAAATCGTTAATAGGATATTAGTAGGTATTATTAGAGGTATGTATTTTTGTGATAATAATACAAGTAAATAAAAATACAAAGTTGAAACAATAAACGATCATTACAGATTATACTTACTTATTTAACTATGTGCGTTCTGAAGTATAGATCATAAAGCCATTCAATCAAATTGTCACGCCATTTTCCCACAGGGATAGGCAGAGATAATCATGCGCCACTTGTCACGATCCTGACACAACTCTCTCGCTTCCTTCACATTCACAATTCTCTTCATACAAGCTCTATGGTTATGACACTAGGCAACCTAACTTTCTTGAGGATGTCTCCAATTTAGTCGGAAAACACATGAGATTTATAAATTTCTTTCGTCAATCTACTTCTACTTATCCTTTCCATGTGCTCAAAACATCGAAGCATTCCTAAAGTGTAGTACCTATAGCAGCGTTTATTTATAAATTTAAACGTAAAAATTTTAAGTGGGTATTTATCGTTATTTAAGCGTTGAAGTAATATCCTGTCAATTTGAAGAAACAAAAAACTTCGATAATTGAGCAAAAGACATTGTTTGTATCGCATAGTTCATGAGAATCAGTCGCTTTCCTCACATTCACATTTCTCTTTATACAAGCTCTACGGTTATGGGCACTAGGCCACCCAGCTTCCTTGAGGATGTCTCCAATTTAGTCGGAAAACACCCTTCTGTGCACGACGCCTCACATGTAAATATAGTTTATTAATTAATACGACATTGCATTTTGTATATAGATAGGTATTCAACCGAATAGTCAAATAGTTTCGCATGTAGGCGTACCGTTGGAATGCTATTGTTTCGCAAATGTTCCCACGTCGACGAAATTCCCGTCTCACGGCGCGCTTATAAATAGGGCGCACAGAGCGCAGCCGCTCAATGCGCCGCCCGCACCCGTAGAGAGAGGACGTCATTGCTGTGCCCATCGTCGCTACGCCCACGCCATATAAGAACAAAGGACCCTTGAAGGATATCTTGAAGACTTCACGTCGCGTCAAGAAAGAAACTGGGCACAGCACTCCTCTCTCACAAACAGCTCTTTTCAGAGCTACTACGTGTTATACGGGTGCTAAAACAGCTCTTTTCAGAGCTATCGACAGGACGGCGCATTTCCTCGGTTTCTGCTTTTGACGTCACTACAAGTTTCTCTGCTCTGATCGTCAATGTAGATAGATAGTCGCAATGTCATAGGTAGGCGTTCTAGATATAAGCCGTTAGGTAATAGGTAGGCGTTCTAGACATAAGCTGTTAGGTAATAGGTAGGCGTTCTAGATATAAGCCGTTAGGTAATAGGTAGGCGTTCTAGACATAAGCCGTTAGGTAATAGGTAGGCGTTCTAGATATGAGTCGTCTTATAGGCATAGGTAGGCGCTTTAGATATAACTCGTTTAGTTATAAGCCGTTAAAAAAGTATAGTTAATAAGACGTATCGCACATAGTTATAAGTAGACGTCTAGTCTTAAGTCGCGTCACGTTTAGCTTAGTTTTTAATCACACATAATTAGCACATTCGAGAATACGAATCTATTATTACGTATATAGACTAGCATAACGTATCAATAGATAATAATTTAGCCCGCCACAAACACTAAATATTAGTAAGATAGATTTCGCCTGCTTCAGGGAAATATAATAGTTAGGGCTTAAATTATTAAGTTCGGTTCTTTAAAAGAACAAATAGTTTATCTACCACTACAGGGTCGATATACGTACCAAATCACATAGATGTGTGATTTGGTAACATAATTTATCAAATCACGTTATCGTATAGCATAGAATAGATATGTGATTTTGATCATGTAATTATGTTTATAGAACAGGAAAACCTGCAATGGCCTTTTCTAGTACAGCTTGGTATTTTCCAACAGGAATAGTCAATAGGAAAATACCAAGCTAAGGTGCAATAACGGCGCGCTGCTTTCACGCCATTAGCTGATAATGTAAGCGCTGCCATTGGTCGGCGCAATAGACTTGAATCCTTGCCATTGCAGTGCTAATAGTTTTATAGTGATACCTATTATTTTATGTGGAATTGGATAGTTCTAATATAGAATGATAGACGATATCTCATTTTATGTAAAGACACTTAAATAAGAGGTAATATTAAAACCTAGTCAGCATTAGGCATACTAGAATGTTCGGACCTAATTATAGAGTTTAAGTATTAACTTTTCTGCTTTAGGTCTTAGTATTTAGATAGATTATAGCTTCTACTACACTTATAGATAGTTAAATTGGTAAAAGTAACCAATGTAAAGTGTATAGAGCTACTTAAGCATATAGGATTATTCGGACGCGATTTAAGGCTAGGAATAGAGTTTATAGACATTGTAAATAGGAATAGGCTCTTTGTATAGTTATAAGCACTTAGTTAGCACCACTTAGAGCTTAGAATAGTCACTTAGAATAGTTATAGTATAGAAGAATGGTTTCTTATTAGATTTATGTAAATTCCAATAGTTTATAGATTAATGTAGATATAATAATAATTGTTAATAGTATAAGAGAATTGTAAATAGTAATAAATAGTATTTTCGTGCAATTTTCTTATCCCCATTCTTGGTTGATCGGCGAATACTCGACGCTCATTGGCTCTCGCGTCGCGGCATACGAGAGTCACCGAGCGCCGGGAGAGGTGGCGAATAAATATAGGCGGCCTAGCACGCAAAAATCAGTTCGAGGATCACCACCGCCGCACACGCCACCTCACCGCCATCCGACCAAGACTGGGGACTATAGAAGAGGAACGAAGCCTGAACTCTCAAGATCTGGTGTTTCATTTCATCGCATCACCACCCATCGTGCACCCCGGCATTTCTTCGGTGCATCGGACCGTTCGTCGGCAAGCCCAAACTCACCGGTACTCTCCAGCTCTAGGCTAACGGACGTTGGTCCTCTGGAGAGACCACTGGTGAGCGCGGGAGTCAGCCTGCCGTAGAATTGGAAACCCGTAGATCGACTTTCGTCGTCACGGCTGAGCTCGTCTTTCGACGGCCGCGTTTCCAAGTTCTGCGGAGGTTCGATTTAGTCGACCCGGTCCCGCACATTTTGGTCCTTCGAGCCGGATCCGTGCACGATGCCGATCACCAGATCGAAGAGGGGGAGGGACCAAGGCGAGGCTTCACACGCAGAGTCATTCGACATCCCGTCGTCGCGAGACTATCGCCCTGTCAGACGCACGCCACCGATGACCCCTGCACCACTCGCGCCGCGCGCTACATCGCCGATGCCACAAGCAACCTCGTCAGCGCCGCGCAAGACCTCGTCAGAGCTGCGCACAACCTCTCCAGAGCTGCGCACAACCTCGCCTACGATACGTACAAGCTCACCGACGCCACATGTTTCAAGACACGAAATCACATCTCAACACGAGCTACGTGTCGCACCTACGTCGTTTGAATACTACGCATCTACGCCGACCGCCTCAATACCTGCGCCGTTAGCCTCAACTTATGACATGGCCGCGCCGCAACATAGAAAGAAGAGATCATCAAAAGAGGGACGAGACGAAAATCGCCGACTCGCCCAAGCGCTAGAAGATATAGCTCTAGCTCAACTCAAGCTGTGCGAACTCCGAGCACATAGATTACAACTCGAGGCCTCCGAGTCAGAAGAATATAGCTCCAACGAGTCACAGCAAGAAGACGATATCTCTCAACACTCTGTCAACAAGTCTTGGTCGGATGACAGAGTCACGGCAGAAGCAAATAGAAGAAGCACCTCACACTCACGAAAAGAAGTGAAATCGCTTATTAAGGAAGAAAGGGACAAATGCAAATATAAGGCATCGCAACCGAAGTCGGAAGAGCTGAAGCCGACCGAACAACCTCCTACGAACCCTCACGGATCTTCGCAAGGACTCACAGACTTAGCTATGGCAATTACACAAGCTTGCCGTATCAGTCAACCCACGCAAAATGTCACAAGATATACAATGGACCTCCCACCATTCAACGGTTCATATACACAATGGTTGACGTTTAAAGCAGCATTCGATGAGTCAGTCGAGCACTTGTCAAAGGTCGAGAACACGGCCCGTTTAAGAAGAGCCCTGAGAGGAAGAGCGAAGGAAACAGTGCAGCCCCTATTAATAGCGAATGCCGACGCTCGAGAAATCATGATAGAATTAGAAGAGAGTTTCGGACGTGCAGACGCCATCGCAAAGGCGGAGATGGCTAAACTACGTGGCATTGGGAGAACTACGGACTCACCCAGAGATATATGTCTCTTCGCAAGCAAGATTAGAAACAGCGTAGCTACACTTAAAATATTAAAGAAATCGCGCTACCTGTATAACCCGGAGATAATTCAAGACATAGTGGACAAATTGACGCCTGCTCTACGATACCGCTGGATCGATTTTTCAAGTAACAGAGCCGAAGACGAGCCAGACCTTGTTCAATTCGAAGAATTTATCAAAAGGGAAGCGAAGATGTGTGGAAGATTCGCCCCACCAGAAGTCATAACAGACGAAACTCTTATATCAAATAGAAGGTTTCAGCGGTCAAATTACATCGAAGAACAGACTACTGTGAAACAACAAAAGAAAATTGAGAATAGCGACAACAATAGGCATAGAGGACCCATAAAGGCATCAAGCTGTTCTCTTTGCAAGAAGCAAAACCACGCAGAACACGACTGCGAGATATTTAAGAAAGCGGACTCAAAGACAAGGTGGGAATTGGCAAGGAAGAATAGAATGTGTTATCGCTGCCTGCAATATAAAGCAGCCAAGCACACTTGTCCCAAGAAGAGGTGCGAGAAAGACGGGTGTCTCAGAACTCATCATTCTCTTCTACATTTCGACCCACCTAGCACAGAGAAGAACGAAGTAGTGGCTTCTACTTATTCCCGTACTTACACATATTTAAAAATAGTTCCGATCAAGTTAACGGGACCCAAAGGATCCGTCGACACCTTTGCACTGCTTGACGATGGATCAACGGTCACCCTCATAGATGAACGCATAGCTCAGCGTATCGGCGCAAAGGGACCAATCGACCCCTTAAATATAGAAGCCGTCGCCGGGAAACAAACAAAGGCGACGCGCTCTCGACGAGTCTCTATCAATATTAGCGGTCAAAAGAAGAGTTTCGAGTTGAAGGCTCGCACGATCCAGGGACTCAAGCTGTCGCCGCAAACAATAAAACTTGAAGATATAAGAGGATGTCGTCATCTTAAAGAAGTGGAGAGTTACTTGCACCATGGGAAAGCAACGCCTACGTTGCTGATAGGCCAAGATAATTGGCACCTGTTAATGGCCCAGCAGACGAAGACAGGACCGCTTAACCAACCCGTAGCCTCCTTAACAGAACTGGGTTGGGTTCTGCACGGAGCAACGACTCGACAGCTGGGACATAGATTAAATTACGTGGTCGAAAGAGTATACACTCAGAACTCAGATGAAGATATCAACGAAGAGATAAAAAAGTATTTCGCCATAGATGGATTGGGGATAACGGCCCGCCAAACACGCGCGGATCCCGAGAAACGCGCTATAGAGTTGCTGAACAAAGAGACCGTGAGGTTACCGTCAGGTTGCTACGAAACTTCGCTATTATGGAAAGAAAAGGAGTCTCGACTGCCGAACAACTTCGATAATTCTCTAAAACGACTCTACACGATAGAGAAGAAATTAGACAAAGAACCCAACATGAAGATCGAATACAACAAACAAATAGAAAACCTGTTAGCAAAGGGTTACGCCGAACCCGCCACCGCTGTTCCTACACCGGGAAAGACATGGTACCTGCCCCACTTCGCGGTTACTCACCCAGCAAAGCCAGGAAAAGTACGTGTTGTATTCGACGCGGCCGCACGCACAGGAGGGACGACCCTTAATGAGCACCTCCTTACTGGCCCTGATTTATTGCAATCGTTACCTGGAGTTCTAATGAGATTCAGACAACATAAGATAGCTGTAGCCGCCGACATAGAAGAAATGTTTCTGAGAATTGGAATAAAAGAGACCGACAGAGACGTCCTTAGATTCCTTTGGCGCGCTGACCGGCGGGAGGGCCCACCCAACGAATATAGAATGCGGTCAGTTATCTTCGGTGCGGCGTGTTCCCCCAGCATCGCACTATACATAAAAAACACGCACGCTGAAAAATATAGAGAAGAGTACCCGCTAGCTGTAGAAGCAATAATATCCAACCACTACATGGATGATTATCTACACAGTTTTAGAAGCGTTGGCGAAGCCATCGAAATATCTAAACAAGTAAAGAAAATACATAGCGAGGCGAATTTCAACTTAAGAGGTTGGACCTCTAATAGCGACGAAGTTGTAGCGGAGTTTCAAGAAGTTACAGAAAGCCAAATAACAGATCGTCATCTAGAAGACGGAAATAGAATAGAGAAAATATTAGGCCTTATATGGCGGCCTAAATTGGATACCTTAGGGTTTAACCTGAACTTTGCTAGGGTACCCAAGGAGATCACCGATGACTTAAAGGTCCCAACAAAGAGGGAAGCTTTAAAGACAATCATGTCGGTATTCGACCCACTGGGCCTAGTTTCGCCTATCACAGTCCAGGCGAAGCACATTATTCAAGAGACCTGGCGAACAGGAACCGGCTGGGATGAGAAATTGCCAGACCATTTAGCTGAGAGCTGGAGACAGTGGGTAAAAGGCATTAAACTTCTAAAAGCCATCCATTTACCTCGCTGTCACCCACACCTAAGCGAGAAAAATGTAGTGAACGAGCTTCACACCTTTGTAGATGCCAGCGAGAGGGCATACGCCGCAGCCGTCTACTGGCGAACAATAGATAGCAATGGAAACGTTCATGTGACTCTAGCAGCAGCCAAGGCCAGAGTAGCACCACTGAAACTCCTATCCATACCAAGGCTGGAGCTCCAAGCAGCTCTGATAGGCTGTCGACTAGCCTGCACCGTCGCAGAGGAGTACAAGATAACGATAGAAAGTAGATTCTTCTGGACCGACAGTAAAACCGTGTTATCATGGTTGAGGGCTGGGCCTAAAACATACAAGTCTTTTGTGGCTCATCGGGTCGCCGAGATCGAGGAATGCACCAAAGTTAATGAGTGGCGTTATATCCCGACTCGACATAACGTAGCCGATGACGCTACCAGAGACGTGCCCCCGCACTTTGACCACAATCATCGATGGTTCACAGGCCCAGAGTTTTTGCGTGAAAATATAGAAGATTGGCCTACGGAGAAGATAGAGGTATTAAATCAAACTGGCGAAGAAAGGACTTGCCATATAACGACAAAGTCTTCAAGTATATTAGAGGCGCTACCCAAAATAGAACGATTTTCATCGTGGTTGCGCCTTATCCGAACAACGGCGAGAGTACTAGACGCAATAAATCGATTCAAGAGTCTTAACGAAAAAGTAAATTACAAAAGGACGGCGAGAAGGTCACAGGAAGACCCTACGTATGGGAAAGAGAAAAAGAAGAAGGTTATCAAACCACGCCCATCCTTACATAGTACGAGTACCCAGACCCCACTTGATACACATTACATCAAGAGGGCAGAGGAACTTTGGATACAAGCGGCGCAGGAAGAATCCTTCCCAGAAGAATTAATCGCGTTAAGATCTGAGAATCAAATAGACCAGAAAAATAGTAAACTTCGTCTACTAGCAGTGGAAATAGATGCAGCTGGGAAAATAATCCTGAAATCAAGAATAGCCGAAACTCCGAGAATCTCAGCAAGTCAGCGTGAGCCATCAGTCCTCCATGGCGACCATATATACACTCGACTATATATGGCGCATATTCATGAAAAATTAAATCACGCAGGAGTCGAAACTTTAATTAACGAGGTTCGACAACACCTCTGGATACTTCGCCTACGACCAACTGCTCGAACTATAGTAAAGAACTGTTTGAAATGTCGAATAAGGAAAGCCGAACCAGCCGTGCCACAAACCGGCAACCACCCTAAGAGCCGGCTGGCTCATCATCAACGACCCTTCACATATACAGGGCTCGATTATTTTGGACCACTATCAGTGACAGTAGGACGCCACCATCAGAAGAGATACGTGGCTCTATTTACTTGCCTGACGACTCGCGCAGTACATTTGGAAGTTGCTGCAAACCTGTCTGCTGACTCAGCAATCCAAGCACTAAGACGTATGATAGCGAGAAGAGGCTGTCCGACAGAGTTATACTCGGACAATGGGACTAACCTCCATGGCGCAGATAGAGAACTCCGAGAGGCGTTGAAACATGAAGCTTCAAAACGATCGATAGTGTGGAAGTACATTCCGCCCGGAGCCCCATTCATGGGAGGGGCTTGGGAGAGGTTAGTGAGATCTGTCAAGACAGCCTTATATAATGTCTTAGAGAATCGCCACCCCACAGAAGAGGTTCTACACACATTACTATGTGAGGCAGAATACACAGTAAATAGCAGACCACTCTCCCATGTATCAACAGACGCAGAAGACGACGAGTCCCTAACTCCGAATCATTTCCTGATAGGAGGATCAGGTCAAGTGCAAACGCCAGGAACCTTCGACGAGCGAGATTTGAACCATAAATGTCACTGGCGCCGGGCTCAGCAACTCGCCAATCATTTCTGGTCGCGATGGCTCAGAGAATATCTGCCCGACCTACAAAATCGGCGGGAGCCAAGGAGCAAGGGAGCGGCGTTAAAATTAGGAGACGTCGTCCTGATCTGCGATAATACCTTGCCCCGCAATACCTGGCCAAGGGGTAAGGTAGTGGCAACATATCCGGGCAAGGACAACATTGTACGAGCCGTGGACGTGCAAACTAAGGGTGGAGTTCTAAGGCGTCCCACAAAGAAGCTCATCGTCCTGCCAACCGACTACAAGCCAGACGTCGTGACACCGGTAGCAGAGGATGCAGCGCCATAGTCAACCAACAGCAGCCTACGTCACTGCACGGCGGGAGTATGTGCACGACGCCTCACATGTAAATATAGTTTATTAATTAATACGACATTGCATTTTGTATATAGATAGGTATTCAACCGAATAGTCAAATAGTTTCGCATGTAGGCGTACCGTTGGAATGCTATTGTTTCGCAAATGTTCCCACGTCGACGAAATTCCCGTCTCACGGCGCGCTTATAAATAGGGCGCACAGAGCGCAGCCGCTCAATGCGCCGCCCGCACCCGTAGAGAGAGGACGTCATTGCTGTGCCCATCGTCGCTACGCCCACGCC
Organism: Tinea trinotella; assembly: GCA_905220615.1. Classification (NCBI taxonomy): domain Eukaryota; kingdom Metazoa; phylum Arthropoda; class Insecta; order Lepidoptera; family Tineidae; genus Tinea; species Tinea trinotella. The sequence continues at coordinate 12,511,791 of HG992314.1, forward strand.
ATATAAGAACAAAGGACCCTTGAAGGATATCTTGAAGACTTCACGTCGCGTCAAGAAAGAAACTGGGCACAGCACTCCTCTCTCACAAACAGCTCTTTTCAGAGCTACTACGTGTTATACGGGTGCTAAAACAGCTCTTTTCAGAGCTATCGACAGGACGGCGCATTTCCTCGGTTTCTGCTTTTGACGTCACTACAAGTTTCTCTGCTCTGATCGTCAATGTAGATAGATAGTCGCAATGTCATAGGTAGGCGTTCTAGATATAAGCCGTTAGGTAATAGGTAGGCGTTCTAGACATAAGCTGTTAGGTAATAGGTAGGCGTTCTAGATATAAGCCGTTAGGTAATAGGTAGGCGTTCTAGACATAAGCCGTTAGGTAATAGGTAGGCGTTCTAGATATGAGTCGTCTTATAGGCATAGGTAGGCGCTTTAGATATAACTCGTTTAGTTATAAGCCGTTAAAAAAGTATAGTTAATAAGACGTATCGCACATAGTTATAAGTAGACGTCTAGTCTTAAGTCGCGTCACGTTTAGCTTAGTTTTTAATCACACATAATTAGCACATTCGAGAATACGAATCTATTATTACGTATATAGACTAGCATAACGTATCAATAGATAATAATTTAGCCCGCCACAAACACTAAATATTAGTAAGATAGATTTCGCCTGCTTCAGGGAAATATAATAGTTAGGGCTTAAATTATTAAGTTCGGTTCTTTAAAAGAACAAATAGTTTATCTACCACTACAGGGTCGATATACGTACCAAATCACATAGATGTGTGATTTGGTAACATAATTTATCAAATCACGTTATCGTATAGCATAGAATAGATATGTGATTTTGATCATGTAATTATGTTTATAGAACAGGAAAACCTGCAATGGCCTTTTCTAGTACAGCTTGGTATTTTCCAACAGGAATAGTCAATAGGAAAATACCAAGCTAAGGTGCAATAACGGCGCGCTGCTTTCACGCCATTAGCTGATAATGTAAGCGCTGCCATTGGTCGGCGCAATAGACTTGAATCCTTGCCATTGCAGTGCTAATAGTTTTATAGTGATACCTATTATTTTATGTGGAATTGGATAGTTCTAATATAGAATGATAGACGATATCTCATTTTATGTAAAGACACTTAAATAAGAGGTAATATTAAAACCTAGTCAGCATTAGGCATACTAGAATGTTCGGACCTAATTATAGAGTTTAAGTATTAACTTTTCTGCTTTAGGTCTTAGTATTTAGATAGATTATAGCTTCTACTACACTTATAGATAGTTAAATTGGTAAAAGTAACCAATGTAAAGTGTATAGAGCTACTTAAGCATATAGGATTATTCGGACGCGATTTAAGGCTAGGAATAGAGTTTATAGACATTGTAAATAGGAATAGGCTCTTTGTATAGTTATAAGCACTTAGTTAGCACCACTTAGAGCTTAGAATAGTCACTTAGAATAGTTATAGTATAGAAGAATGGTTTCTTATTAGATTTATGTAAATTCCAATAGTTTATAGATTAATGTAGATATAATAATAATTGTTAATAGTATAAGAGAATTGTAAATAGTAATAAATAGTATTTTCGTGCAATTTTCTTATCCCCATTCTTGGTTGATCGGCGAATACTCGACGCTCATTGGCTCTCGCGTCGCGGCATACGAGAGTCACCGAGCGCCGGGAGAGGTGGCGAATAAATATAGGCGGCCTAGCACGCAAAAATCAGTTCGAGGATCACCACCGCCGCACACGCCACCTCACCGCCATCCGACCAAGACTGGGGACTATAGAAGAGGAACGAAGCCTGAACTCTCAAGATCTGGTGTTTCATTTCATCGCATCACCACCCATCGTGCACCCCGGCATTTCTTCGGTGCATCGGACCGTTCGTCGGCAAGCCCAAACTCACCGGTACTCTCCAGCTCTAGGCTAACGGACGTTGGTCCTCTGGAGAGACCACTGGTGAGCGCGGGAGTCAGCCTGCCGTAGAATTGGAAACCCGTAGATCGACTTTCGTCGTCACGGCTGAGCTCGTCTTTCGACGGCCGCGTTTCCAAGTTCTGCGGAGGTTCGATTTAGTCGACCCGGTCCCGCACACTTCTGTGCCTGCCTTGTTTACTGCATCCATCCACATCAGATTAATAAATTCCTTTCGTCAATCTATTTTTACGCATCCCTTCCATATGCCATCCATTCCGTGTGCCAAGAATTAATAAAACTATATAATACATTCTAAGCCGAGGAACTAAGTCGAGGGAAACCCGATAATGTTTTGAAACTACAGTGGGCGTAGCCTTTACAAAGCCTTGGAAATGTCAACCATCATTTACAATAGCTGATGTCTCTACTAAATGATAATTATTAAGTTGTTGCCATTATGTACTATCATCTAAACTCACTATCAATATAATACGATATTATTTATAATAAGGTACAGTTAATAACAGTTTGATAAACGCAAAGCATTGTGCATAGAAGTGTAGCTGTATACATCGCAGCCCATCGCCAAGTGGACGACCGTAGGGGCTACACTGCCGTTATCTGGTTATCAATATTGGTGATGCTTGCTGACGACTACATGAGTGCCATCTCCAACGTGGCACTCAACCGGCTGCCACGCAAAGCTCTTGTGGCGTACACCAAGCTCTGCAACGGGATTCTCCGCACCGGCCACTTCCCTAGCCCCTGGAAGCTGGGGAAAATCATTGCCATCCCCAAGCCGGGGAAGGACCGCCGGGTCCCCTCCAGCTACAGACCCTCATCCTGTTGCCGCACCCCGCAAAGCTGTTTGAGAGGCTACTCCTCCGCCGAATCCGTGACCCGCTGACTCCGAGACCGGAGCAGTTCGGATTCCGCGGAGAACATAGCACCACTCTTCAGCTCACGCGGGTACTGCACTACCTGGCGTCGGAGCTTAACAAGGACCGGTGCTCCGTCGGCGTCTTCTTGGACATGGAGAAGGCGATCGACAGAGTCTGGCACGCTAGCCTCCTATCTAAGCTCCTCGACGCCGGGTTACCACCCCGTCTACGGCGAAGCCCATATCAGCCGGCGTCCTGCAGGAAAGCTGCCTGTCGCCGACGCTGTACGCCACCTACTCGGACGATATCCCTACACTGGCAGGGGTGAAAAGGATGTCAAACTGGCGCTGTACTCCGACGACAGCGCCTTTTTCACATCGGGGAAGCCAGTCAATGCCGCAGGGAAAATGCAGAAATTGCTGGACCTTTCTCCGCCGTGGCTGGACAGATAGCAGATGTCGGCGAACGTCGGGAAGTCCGCCGCCATCCTGACATCCGGCCGCGCTTGGCGGACACAGTGACCTACCTGGGGTGTGTAATCGATCGCCGTCTCCGCATGGGCCCCATGGTCTCGCACACCATCGGAAGAGCGAAGGCAGCCAGGGCCCAGCTAAGGCCGCTGCTACACTTGTCCCTACCACCCCGGGTAAAGGTCAACATATACAAGACCTTCGTCCGCTCACCCCTTACATACGCCGCTCCGGCGTGGCATCACTTACTGTCCGCCACGAACAAGAAGAGGATCCAGGCCCAGCAGAACATCTCCTGCGCGCGGCCGTGGGCGCCCCGTGGTTCGTGCGCAACACCAACCTGCACGAGGACCTGGAGATGGAAACCATCGAGCGGTTTGTGGCCAGGCTCTCGAAGACTATGTTTGATCGAGCCGACCACAGCCGCCAACCCCATCTCCAAGGTATCGCGCCGTACCGCGGACTACCACCGGAGGGCTGTCCCCTCCCGGCCCCTACAAGAAATAGCCTAGAGGTGCCACAGAAAGTGGCTACCATTCCCGGTCTACATAGACCGGGAAAAAATAAGAACAAACAGCGGGCCGTTTTCCGCTGAGTATAACAGCGGCTTAACGGGGGACACCCCAAAGCCACCCTAAAAGAAAAGCCAAGAACTACAGAAGCATACATCTAGAATAACGTAAAGGTGGATTCGCCCGGATTTCCTCCAAACAATTATTGTCTACGAATTCGGGTTTCACTCGAATTCAGTTTCACTCAGATGTTATTTATAAATCACTCGCCTATTGAGGGATCTACCTTTTACCCACGCTGGAACGCGGGCATAGATTGCAGCAATGTTTTCACAGAACAAAAACCGGATTCGTTGTACTTTTATACTAAAAATAAACTAGCCTAATTAATAGAAATAAAACTGTAATTTTACTTGAGGCTATGACTAATTTATTAGCAATAAAATCTAAGGAAGTTCACAGTTAAATAATCCAACATAATTAAGTAAATGGACTACCATGGTCGTTAACAACTTAAGTATTATTTAAGTGCCTCGTTAACCTAAAATAAGGTGTAGTTTATATTAATCGTTGACTTAACTTTGATTAGTAATTCACTTTGAATTGATTTTGCCTCCTAGTGATTTTAATATTATTTAAATGATAATCACATTTAAAATCCAAAAACCGGTTTTGTGACTTCAACCAGGCTGACATAGTTGATACGACTGCTACTTACACCTGTAGTTGAGTAGGGGTCGCCTCCATTTACGGATCACACTTCAACTTAACATCAGGAGGGGTGCTGTCATATATCAAGCCAAAAAAAACATAAAGGATATTAAAGCATTTTTTTAAATACGTATCTATACATTTACATTAATGTATAGAAGTGCATGTAGAAAGTAGAAGTAGAAGAATGTAGAAGTAGAAATACTAGAAATGCGGTCATTAGGAAGTGCTTTGTGCGTCCTCTATCGCCTATACCACGAAGAATATTTCGAGGAGCTCTTTAACCTTCTTTCTACCTCGTCTTTTTACACTCGTAATAACTGCCCAGGTCGGGGAAAGCATCCGTATTCTGTCGACCGAATCCGCAGTCGAACTAAAATCTTCGGTGCTTCTTTTCTTTGTAAAACTATCGATAAAACGTTATCATGTGAATGGATACGTTAAGCAATGCAGGCCGACCAAATCGTCGCTAGCTAGGTCGAAGCTAGGTTGCCTAGTGCCCATAACCATAGAGCTTGTATGAAGAGAATTGTGAATGTGAAGGAAGCGGCAATTTGATTGATTGATTGAACTATCGACAAGTGGAATGCCAGCCCATGTGTTCTCTCCATCCTATAACCTTGGATCATTCAAGCGATACGTGAAGCAGCACCTTTGGCCCGTTTTTTCAGTCGCCGTCACTCTTCTTATCATCTTATCTTGCCTAATATCAGGCAAGTCGAGGTCGATGTCACAATAAAAAAGTGTATCTGGAGTGACGATAGCGGATAGAATAAGGAATAGCACAGTTCGCAATAGATGTCATTTAAAAGTAGTAGGAATGCTTTGGGCACATGGAAAGGATAGGTGAAAGTAGATTGACGAAAGGAACTTATAAATCTGATGTAGATGGATGCGTTAAGCAAGGCAGGCCCAGGAGGATGTTTTCCAATCAAATTGGAGACATCCTCAAGATCCTATCTTAGTTTGCCTATCCTATCTTAGGTAACCTAAAAATCCTAGCTTATAACCGTGGAGCTTGTTGTTAATGTGAGGAAAGCATTGTGTTAGGATCGCCAAAAGTGCCACTCCATTGCATTTGACTATCCCTGTGGATATCATGGCGTGAAAATTAGACTGATTAGCTAGAAATTACCTATAACTATTATTTATCAATCAATCAATCAAATTGTCACGTCTTTTTCCCATAGAGACTCCCTCGCTTCTTTCATATTTATAATTCTCTTAGCTTTCTTGAGGATGTCTCTGATTTGGTCGGAAAACACCCTTCTGGGCCTGCCTTGTGAAACTACTATTTACTTTTATAATAATTTACTAAACTTATTACAAAACTTAATAAAAGTCTGTAATTTAGTTTCAAAAAGCGAATCAGCAATCTATCTAAAAACTTAATAAAAAACTTTATTTATGAAAGAAATATTACAGTAGAAAAATCCGGCACGTTTTTGAGGTAATTTCTAAGTAGTGACGTCACATGGCTAAAGACAAACTGTGTAACCATTCACCTGTAGAGAAACTATACCTTGGACAAAGTAACTAGTATATAGAGTTTTCTTAGATATTTAATAAATTTTATGCAGCTTACTATCGCATTTATGTTTGGTTAATGATTATACATTTTTCATTTAGACGCCATCCTGGTCACGGCGAGACATCAAAAACTGTCGACTTCCGTGTTTTATTTCATTAATCTATAGTAATATTATAAAGGGTAAGTATTTGTAAGTAAGTTTGTGGCGAGAGACGGGTCGATCGCCAAATTATGTTTAGAAAATTTATATTAATTACGGGCTGTGAAATTAATAAAGGAAAATCACTCACCAGGGTTTTGTCACTTCACTTTTTAATTAGGATTTAAATCTAAGACGGTCGTCTCGATACTTTAATTGTCAGAATGCAAAAGAGTGTTTCAATGCCCGCGCTATGACTTGCGCACGCGCAGTGACATTTTATTTTTATAAGGAGATAGGCAAAGGGGTTTGGGATTCAGCCCGTAATATATGAAAACCCACCAGTTTGTAATGAATAGGCTCAGAAACTACTGGGCCATTTGAAAGCTACATTATTCGTGAGTAACATAGGCTATATTGGATTTTCAAAAAGTTTTGGGTTCCGTTAGAAATCTCGAATACATTATTACTCATAAAATTCCCTACATCGCGTACTCTGCAAAAACTATTGACGATATATAAAACATATTCTATATATTAATATAGTACTCATGATTACTCACAAAAAAGTCTGCCATGGTATATGCCTAAAATGTTTGATAATTATGACTGAGGTATGTGTATTCACTATAAACAACAACATTCGTTTAATTATAGGTACAAACAAAGATTATGTATACATACATAAGAGAAAAACTGATTGTTTAACCATTAAGCGTGCGATGTACGCCGGGTTACGCAGCTAGTTGTACGATATAATTTTGTATATAATTTTATTATTGTTTTTATTAAATTTCTATACTAAACTACTAAATTCATTTTTATAGCATAGGTAATAGGTACAGGATACAGAATAATACGATTTAATACGGCTTGTGTTATAGAAAGTACAGTTCACTACAGTGCCGGGTTCGATATCTAGCCGGAGCGAGCTGTTTCATAAAATTTTTCTGTAATATTAAAGAATCGGTGTTACAAATATTTATTAGTAAGTACGGTCCATAAAAAAAAACAACTGCTACTACAATTAAATAATTGCAAGTAGTAGTCGCATCCACTATGCCGGCCTAATTGGAAACGGCAACTTCACGGCTGGTATACTTAAAAGTGGTGATTTATCCTCCGAATCGACAGACTGAGCATTACTAGAAATTATTAGTAAAGTATTTGAATAGAATAGATAATTGACATTATCTATTAACTCCTGTTAGGAACAACTTTTTCGGGTGAATAAGTCTTAACCCTCAACCTCTACCCAAAAAGAAACGTGATTTGAAAAGGTAAAATAAGGCCGCACTTTGGGATTTACTTTTCCTCGCCTTTTATGTATTTTGATAAAAAAAACTTGTCTCTTATTCTTCTTTTCTTAACTATCTCTGTACTGAACACTAATCGAACATCGTTAGAATTTCGAAAATATTTACCGACCACCGTGACGCATAAGTTAACACAACATTTTAATAGTCACACAAGTCGCGGGTTCGATTTCCGGTCGGAGCAAAAATTTGTTTCATTATTATATTGGATTTATTACATAGTAAATTATTTGATAATAAAGAAATAGGCAGATATCTTCTCCGGGTTTGGGTGTTTGGGATTCTGTCTACCAGACCGGCGTTGGTGGTAATTGGTGGTGGTGGTCTGCTGAATTTGTCTATGTCTATCCCTGTCGGAAAAAGGCGTGACAATTTGATTGATCGATTGCTGATCCGGGATTGTACCAACACTTACAAGTGTAAAGATCGTAAAGTGACTCAGTCGCGTTTCAGGATCTACATAAATATTGCTGGTTTATTATTATTACTGTATATCACCATCTGACCCCGACCTGCCTGATCTGGATTCGCCGTGTTTCAGTCGCCAACTCTATGCCAGCCAAATGAAAACTAGACTGGCTGACATTAGTTAAATGTAATAGCATCCGCCTCTATTTATTTTCCGCACTTCAGCTTGACATTGAGCGAAGTACTGTCATAATTATGTCAAGTCACAACAAAATATTAATATAACTTTGTTTACTAATTCTGTAGAAGCGAGCAAGTTTAGTTTTGGGGGATACGTTAATTTAAGTTTATATTTTACGTTTAAAATGTATTATCAGTAGAGTCTGTCCAAGGCGAAATGACGCGCCCTCCACTGCACACGAGCTAATGCAAAACATGTATTCAACAGACCAAAAATGCAATTGTATTTGGTCATTTAGTAGCTAGTTAGACACAAAGGGAGGAGTATCATTTCAATTTCTTCGAACACCGTACTTGCTACTTGCTAAAAGGGGCGGTATCGGATTTGTTGCCCAATTAACCATAATTTTTCAAGTCGTGCGATAAAGCGGACGTGCTGTTTCTATGCGATGCGCTAGCTCTGCTTCATACAAAATGCGTTTTCGGATTTGTCGCGCGACTCGTCGACCATGTTGTTCGCACACAAATCTTCGTTGACGGAACGATCGATGCACGCACACAGATGTAGTATAGTTATAAATATTTGCATCCACACATTTAAATAAACGCCCCAAAGTAGAGGGGCGCGTCAATAATAGTTAGAAAAGCTATACTACAAAAACATTTGGTTTTACAACGCGTGCTCAAGAAGTACGAGTACTTGTATCTCAGTCTATTCCAAGGGTCAGCAAGTAGTTTTTTTTCACACGGAGCTCCAAATTTCACTTTCAGACCCTACTTTCAGCAAAGGAAAGTGCCTTTCACCGCCCCTGTTATATATTAATAAATTGGTAGCGCAATGCGCATGCTTTAATTTCTTATTTATTTATCACATAACATTTCTTTTGTATTTTTTTCTCTTTATACTTAGTACTAAAGTGCTCTTGTATTAAAGAAACATGACGACCAAAATACATATATCAAAAATACATTGATACCGGTGAGTGGTTTTTAAACCGTGCTCTCGGTTTACGTGACCATTGCACTGCTACACTACACCACGGTCGCCTTTACTATGATAGATATATAATATACTATATATAATATTATATATATTGTAACTTGATTAAAGTAATTTAAAATGGCGGTGCCGGACGCCGATCCGATATTGGGTAAGTAAAATGTATAAAATATGTGTGTACCTGTCTTTTATATTGGCCGGCCCGATATCGGTTATCGGAGCCGACACCGATGTGTTGGCGGCACCATCCGACGGCGATAATGGTTGTATGTGTGCTATACGTGTATCTAAATTGTCTCTGTGTGCTCTGCGCCCGATGCGCGGTGGCCATTTTGAGCTATTTTACTAGTTGGATTTTTTTGGGGACGTCATCATTTAAATACGATATAATTACATTAATTGAAGAATACCGCCGTATTGAAACGAGTTTGTCGGAAATATGAGAAAAGAACACATGGTGTCGGCAATCGTCGTCCGACACTAATATCGGATCGGATAATGTGAAAACGCTCTTGTTCTTCCATTGAATTATTTATTACTAACGTAACGTAATACGCGTGGAAGCATCTATTGATAATTCTCGCAGTTATAATAAATAATATTATTAAACAATATTGTATTTTCTTTTTGTATGAAACCAATCTCCTCTGTTTTTTTTGCTTTGTTATGTGATTAAAATAGCTTTCATTGTATTACCTTGTGTGTTTTGTAAATAATTATGAAATATATACCAATAATCGATTACCGAATATTGGGAGTTTACGTTTCAGTTATTTTTCTATATTTATAAGGTATGTTTCCTAAACAAATTATAAATATTGTTACCATAAGGCGACCGAAGTGTACTCGTAATGGTAGTGCAATGGTCATGTGAACCAAGAGCACGGGTTTTAAACCACTTGCCGTTACCCATGTATCCTACTATTTTTATAAATGTGAATGTGAGTTTGTTTGTTACGTTTTCGTACAACAACTACTTAACCGATTATCATGAAACTTTGTACACATTTTTGTAGGTACTAGAAGTAACATGGGATACTTTTATTTTAATTTTTTTTACTCTCATTTCCAATTTACTATAGTTTCAGCTGTTTGGAATTTTCCTATATTTATTTTTGTTTCCGTCTGTCATTTTTATATGAGTTATCGAGTTATAAATACAAAAAAAGGATGTACAGTCGAATTGAGAACCTCCTACTTTTTTATGGCTGTGTTATAAACCTAATTTTACGCAGGTGAAATCGCGGGCACAGCTAGTCTTTAATTGCACTTTAGTTGTAGATATGAGCGATGAGTATACTACTAGCTACACTTAGGTACCTGAGAAATGCGAGAGGGGGTGGGTTTCACTCACATGTCACCCCTTTCCACCCCGCCGTCGTTGGGGCGACTGCTATAACAATTAAATGCCTGCAAGTAGCAGTCGCAACCACTATGGTGACCTAGTTAAAACTGGTAACTTGCGAGCTGATTCCGAATCGAAACTAAGTTACCTCACGGTCTGTACATTTATAAGTAGTGGTACTACACTGGATTGGCACACTGGGCACCACTGCCTACCATTCTTAGACAAATAGACCCGGAAAAAATATCTACATATTGCAATATATAATCTTCCTAGCTGATCAGAGCAGTTAAGCCCGCGTTAATGAACCTTCACTCTTGAGTATATGACAGGACCCCTTGCGTCCCTGTGGTTCATCATGAGGTTCTCCAGAGTGTTAATGTTATATCAGTCCAGGTATATGCTAATAGTAAGAATCAATTTTTGTTAAATCACCATAGTAACATTTATTACATATATCATAGGTACTCCAAGTCTTTAATTTGATAAGAGCTCTGCTAAAGCCTTATAGTAAGAAACAACTTCAATCATAGCATCATAGTTATATCATTTACATTCCCTTGCATCCTGATGGTCCATCATCAATGTCTCCAGGTTTTTAATTTGATAACGGCCCAGTTAAAGGTTTCTAGTAAGAAACAATTTTAGTTAAAGCACTGCGACAAAATGCGGATGCTCCCGTGTTACAGGAGTGAAAAGACAAGGTAGGAAAATGGTTAAAGAGCTCCTCAGATCATTCTCCGTGGTATAGGCGATAAAGAACGCACAAAGCCGCTATTTCTCTGCTTAGTTGCAGGGGCTCCAACGTATGCGTGACCTATGCATCACCTATAATTCGGCCATTATTTATTATAAACAATAATTCTGCAAAGTTTGAAGCAAGTCTGATGAAGCAATTAAAAGTTTCATACAAACTTTTACCCCCCATTTCACTCCCTTTACATTTTACTTTTGGGACAAAAGGTAGCCTATGTTTGTCTCAACGGTCCAATTTATCTTTATACCAATGTTCATCAAAATTGGTTTAGCGGTTTAGGCGTGAAAACGTAACAAACAAACAGAGTTACTTTCACATTTATAATAATATAATCGATATGGATTATTAAATATTACAAAAAAATCGAACCCGAGACTGGTACTGGTGTGCTAACCAATGCACCATGAGAATTTCAGAGGTTATCTTTCACTCTTCGTTTAAAGAATTTAAGGTTCTGAGATAGGGAGAACATGCATGCTAATTTTACATGCAAAAAACTTAATATATAAATGAAAACCAAGAGCTATTCTACAACTTTACAACTCTAGTATTCAGTTGTGTGTGATCTATGGATCCCGAGCATCTGTCAAGTCAATAGCTATTGTGTTTGTTAATTCAAACACTGACCTTTCGTTAATAATAGAACAGATTATTCGTTAATTAACGGAAACAATGTGACATAATTCGGAGGATTTCGACGTCCGTCAACACAGTTTCCACTAAAGTTATGACATATTCAAATCATTAATCTGTAAAGTCTCCACTGATTGTCAATCAATTGTCAAACCATGTTGTATGTATAGTCATTTCTATAGTAATCCAGTTATTACTATAGAAATTTATCATGCCTTAATTACCAAAGCACATACAAATTTTAATATAGTCAATGAGTTATGCAGTTCAAATCAGTAACGCATACAGATGGCGAAGAAAATGATATTAAAACACCTATCATAAACATTATATAAACAAATAAAATAATAAATAATAAAATAAATAAAATAGGTTTGTATTTAGAACGGCTGCAATTCTTCGCAGAGTACATTGGTAGTCTCTAAACTGTTCATCATCATCAGCCAGAAGACGTCCACTGCTAAACATAGGACTCCCCCTTAGAACGCCATTCCAAACGACAAGATGCCAGTTGCATGTACCGGTTATTCGTGACTTTCACTATGTCGTCAGTCCACCGAGTAGGAGGCCTACTAAACTGTTACCAATGAAATATTGTCCCATACTTTTACCAAAGCAATTACTTCAATGTCATTGGAGATGAAAATATGCTCATTCTCAACTCTTAAACTTCCCATAATGGTTTAATTTATAGGTCTGGCGATTGCGATTGCCAGGGGAGATGTTTCATTGGCTCTGTGTATAGGCGTATTATCGTTTTAGTATAAGTCCATGTTTGACAGCAATTAGGAATATTCGTTGCTAGTCATAGAAGGAACTTGATCATTTAAAATGACTTATTCATTTGCAAAAAAACCGGGTAGTCATGTGATTGATAGGATTAGCTAATTACCACAACATAGCTGCTAAATAAAGCAAAAATACTATTTATTTTGCATGGTGTTTATTATATTATGTTATAGCTTTGGAAAACTCAATCCTATAGATGTGGTTTTCAAATAGATCATTTAGTTCATAATTTAGGGTTCATTTGAACATAACTTTGACAACTTGTAATAGTAAATTGCAAATGTATAAAATAAATTATTTTCAATACGGAATTGCTATTAGAGAAAAGCAATTGTAAATCTTTTTATTTAATTTAAATAATTCAATTTCCATAAACCCTCTCGAATGCGCTTTGAGACGCTGCATTATTTTATTCCTTAATAAATCTCTTGGAATATCGCCTGTCTTAACCTTACATAAGAGCGGTACTTTACTTTTATGCATTTATAGGTGTTTTATTTTATTATAACTCGACATCTGACCTCGACTTGCCTGATGGTAAGCAAGGGTAAAAGAGTGCAAATTCCTTAAAACTTAGCCGGCCATAGGTGCTTCTTCACACATCGCTTGAAAGATCCAAGGTTATAGGATGTAGTCTAATAAAATAAGCTTTTAAGAAACATAAATTCCCATTGGCGTGAAAGTATCGATTAAAATGTCAGCTAAAGTCCCAAAAAAAGGCAAAAATGGCATTACCCGTTCCGCTATAGTTGCACTTATATATTATTTAACTATAGTAGTAGTCGCCTTCATTAAAGGACCGCACTTTAGTTTTACATCAGACGGGATGTTGTACAGATCTTCATGGATTCTAACATTAAAATAATTCTTAATCCGTGCTGGATTATGGTGAAGTTTGTGACTGTACTTAAAAATAATTAATGTCACTTCAAATAATTAGCCTTGAGCCAACTATAATAGCTCTTGCAGCTCCGGTAATTAGGCTGGAATCCTTGGAATCTTGTTTGTTTATTAAATTGTATGTATAGATGTTTTAATTTACGAGTATGAGGCGGGGCGCGCGGAGAGAGAAGACAGTTCGGGTGGCGGCAGGGCGCGCGGAGGGAGGCAGTAGCCCGTCGAACAGTGCACGATTCTGGATCCAAGGTCCAGCATGTCATTGATGCAGAAGGAATTAAGTCGGCAACAGCACGGAGCCCTGAGGAACGCCGTCATTCACTGATACCCTGCGCGATGCGACTACAGCACGTATGGAGCGGTCGCGCAGGAAGTCGGCTATCTAGCTTTGCAGATGGTCAGGTAAACCGTATGCCTTGATCTCCGAAAGAAGGGCCTTGTGCCAGACCTTGTCAAACGCTTTGGAGACGTCCAAGCCGATGGCAATGGCCTTTCCATTGCTATCCAACGCTTCATCCCAAACGTGCGTGGTGTACACCAGAAGGTCACCATTTTGGCCTAAAGCCATATTGACGGTCATTGATCAGCTAGTGACCCTCCAGTAGGCCATGATATTAATTATCCGCTCCATGAACTTATACAAAACTGAAGCTATTGGACGGTAGTTGGCGGGTCTAAACGGTCGCCTTTTTTCGGGACCGGTTGCACATTGGCCCCCTTCCAAGCCCGAGGCACACAGCCCAATGCGTACGAGAGCCGATATAGCCTCGTCAAGTCAGGAGTCAATTAGCGGAGTTTAGCGAAATTACAGGTATTAAGCACAAGCGCTGGGATACCATCGGGACCACTGGACTTAGCGTTGTCTAATACAGATCTCAGGCATCGTATTTCTGCATGGACGCAAGGTGGGTGGCCCTGCACCACGATCGTCAATACGCGAATTTGTGGCATTTGAATTCGGCCAGTTGATCGGCCTTCACTAATTTACACAATTTACAAAAGCGGATCAGAGTCGAAGTAGCAGAGAGAATATTGCGTTTAATAGACACAATGTTAGGATATTTACTGCTTCTAAAACGGAACCAATATACTCTATTCGTATTCGTATACTTGTATACAAGTATACGAACACTTGTGTACAAGTACCGTATACAAGCATTCTTTTTTCAAAGGATTTTGTATTTTTTCTCTGACTATAAAGTTCCGAGCCTCTTATTTTTTTTAATGTATTGTTTTTTTCAAGCATTCTAGAATACTAATAACGCTCTCTTCCTCTCTGTGGATGTACGTAACAATAATATTATCGTACTTATCATCTGTCAGACATTAGACTTGCTGGATCTGCACACCACAGCCTCTCCTAGCGATCTGCACAGTTGCCTGCGTACAGCTGTTCCTCACAGGTTGTAAGTATATCTTGTCAGAAGAACGCTGCTCGTACGTCGTCTTATAGATACCCTAACGGATATTTGTTCTACAAGATATCTGCCATGCCACTTTATTGTGCAGGTAGGCTATGTCTCCACTGTTCTTCTACGGATTTCCTCGTTTCCTAATTCGATCACGAAGAACATATCCTTACAAGCTCGCTGGGTGACGAGGCTATATCATGGTATGTCATCACCGGTAGGTACCATTACTGGTAATATAATTTGTTATTTCACCAAGTACTCGTAATATCAAATATGGTGTAAGAACGCACATAGAAAGAAATAAACTCCAACACATCTAGACCTTGTAGTAAAAGGGGTACATATACATTTTATTATTATATAAGATACGTCTAATTATCATAGCTCGTAAAGTTTACTGCGTGGTGTGGAGTTATCCTTTCATTCTATCGCGTCGTAAATGGTAACAATGGGTATAAAATACAGAAGGCGTCCTATTAGGCTTGATTCCAAGTACAATCAACTTAATTGCAAATATAATACTTTATTTATTCAGACAAAGGCGACCTTGGCCTATTAGCCGTAGAGTGGAATCGCAAACCGTGCGTCCCCGATTCAAAACTACTTTGCCAGTACCAATGTTGTCCTTTGGTATATTAACTATCCTTTGATCACCCAGTTTATCATTATCACAAATTATTGTAATTGTAATACCGAGTTGGCGTCTCATTTCTGCGATTATTCAATACCGTTTAGTAGATTATTACAAAAATTAAAAAATATATATTCACATATTAGGTCTCTTTGTAGCGTTTAGGGATCAGATGAAACACAATTCATTCTGTTTCAATAAAATGGGAAGTAGGGGAGAGAGACAAGGGCACCCCCTCGTAATTCTAATATTTTATTATATCTTTAGTTTAATAGTTTAGACGACAGGCGTGGCCAATTGCTTAGCACAACAGTTTGTTACGCGTAAAGTGGGTTAGATTCCCGGTTGAAGCTAATATTTGTTTCATCGCTTTTATTTGTAATATTTATTAATTATATTAATTACTACAAAAATTAGGAATATTTGCTTCGGCTCTGATTATAAAAGGGTAGTAGGAACCCAGTCTGTATAATTGTAAGTACTACCACCACTTACAAGTATACAGACCGTAAAGTGATTTAGTCGCGTTTCGGGATCAGCTTGTAGGTACTTACAGTTATTGAATTGTAGTAGCAGTGAACTTCATTCGTGAACCGCACTTCAGCTTAACATAGGGCAGGGTGCTATCATTGGTTGTCACATTGAAAAATAGTTTATCTACCAATAATTTGCTATATCGTTCAGTTCTTAAATTCATAACCTCGATCTAAAATAGCAAAAAATATATAAATGGTAGGACTAAACATCTGAATCGGCTTAGGCAAACAGCTTTTCTTTTATTGTGACACGACATCGAACCTCGACCCGCCTGATGATAAGCAAGAGGAGGTCCAAGAGTAACGACGACTGAGAAAACCGAGTTTGTTCACAGCTGCCTCGGTCGCCATCACTATGCCGGCCAAAGGTGTTGCGGGGCGGGCAGTGTAGCGTCCATGTATCGTGCTGTCGTCTGCATAGCAATGAATGCCGGATCCCAGGCCCTATTTTGCCGGGTCTGAACGGTTTTTGGGACCGGTTATAAATAAATTGGCCCCCTTCCAAGCCCGAGGCACACAGCCCGATGCGTACGAGAGCCGGTATAGCCTTGTCATGACGGGAGTCAATTCCGCTGCACAAGTCTTAAGCACAAGCGCTGGGACAGGACTACTGGACTTCCGGATATCGAGCGATCGTAGCTCAATGCGGACATCGCGTTGTCTGATAAGAATCTCAGGCATCGTATGTCCGCATGGACGCAGAGTGGGTGGCCCTGCACCACGATCGTCGATATGCGAATTTTAGGCAAAGACTTCGCCAGTAGGTCGGCCTTCGCCTTCGCCGTATGCGCCAGTGAGCCATTAGGCTGTCTCAGCAGTACCGATCGACAGAAGTTAGATTCTACAGTCTACAGCTTGAATAGAAATTCCGTAGGGTACTTCCAGCAATTTCAGCCCCCCCTCCTCCCCTCCCCCCGTAAGGCGTAGGGCTATTAGCATTTGCTGCTTTCTGGTTTATGGCCAATCCAGCACTGGGCATAGTAGATGCAACCCACGTTACTGCTACTCCCAAGGTAGAGCAGCTGTTCATTATAAAAATAATATAAATTCAACATAAAAGCTACTATGAATACCACGGTATATCAAAGAAGTATTAAAAAGTTTTTTTTACTCTTTTTTATTACTTTTTTTTATGTGACTCGACATATGACAGCACCCCACTTGATGTTAAGCCGAACTGTGGTCCATGAATGAATGTCACTACTACTCCACTCACAGCCACTATACCGGCCTAGATGGAACCGGCAACTTACAAGCTGATTCCGAAACGTGACCAAATCTCTTTACGGTCTGTATACTTGTAAGTGGTGGTACTACCCCGGATCGGCAGACTGGGTAACATTGCCTACCACTCTTTGATAACCAGACCTGAAGCATATATCTATCTCTTTTTTTTTATTAACAAATATTTGTAATATTTAATATAATTATTAAATATTACAAATAAAAGCTATGAAACAAATATTTGCTGCGACCGGCAATCGAACCCGGGACTTTACGTGCAACAAACCAATCGCTAAACCGTTCGTGCACGCTTGTCGTATATCAAAGGAGTATTAAAATCAATACTCCTTTACTCTACTCTAAGCTTCATCACAGAAACAGGACGACCAAAGTATACGTACCAAAGATACATTGGTGCCAGAACCAGGACTTCTTGATTTATCTTCCACTGGATCACGGTCGTATGTGAGTTTCATATTTCTAATTGTGGCCAAAACATCCCTTAATCGTCAAATTACTGTCAAACTAGTAAATCAAATTACGCAGAAATCTGACGCCAACTCGGTATTACAATTACAATATTTTTTGGTACATAATTATTGTAGTCTATATTAAGACGTCGGCCGCGTTCCCGCTGTGTCGTGACAATTTTTCTATTGTTGGATGACTATCGACTAACTATCGTTCATATTGCTCCGTGACGAGATTTTATCGGTTTACGACAGTCGCCTTGTCGTTTACACAGCAGTCGCCTTTACGTTCTTTTGGAGAACAGGGGGGAGGTCGAAAATTGAAGATCACGCGAGGGGGAAGTGATGAAGACACGTTTAAACGACTGGACGATATTATCGTAGCTACTATTGATAGTCGCAACAACGACACACGACATATAGTCACGATAACCGTAACGTTTTAGTCAAATATTTATATTTATTTTATTATGACATATGACAGCACCCGCCTGATGTTAAGCTGGAGTACGGTCCATCATGGGAAATCATCCAAATTAATAATAATGTACAATTGGCGGCATTATCAATAAAAAGTGATTCTAGGCGCATATTAAAACAGATAAATATTTACTTTAAAGTAAGAAATAATATAAGAAAGCTCTTAAAAACATAAACAACTGGCCGAGCCGAAAACAAATATAAATCAACTTAAAAGAAAAGAAAAAAACCTACAAAAATTAAGTGAAATTTTCTTTTTACGTCCAAGGCGCTAACGCAGAAAAGGGGGGAAGGAAAATTGTCGTTTCACCCTAATTCCATTTTATCTTGATTTGGCAGAAAAGATTTCTAGAGCCCTATCCCTGTATCCATGAATGAATAGCCTTTGCCTTTCAGAATAGTCTGGGTGCTGACATTAAAAGATTAAATGCCAATGCAGACAACTTAACTCGTGATTCCTTTCTAATAGCCGAGCCTTTTTTGTTCTATCTACTTAATACCGGCAGATTATTGAGATTTCAAATCAATGATGAATTTTTCCTTCTCAAAAATGAATCTATTTTTGATTGCGACCGTTCAGATACTCGTCATTAATTATTACTGACAACTCTTGCATAGAGTTTTCTTAGACTTTGCGAATTTAATAACCATTTTTTTTAACAACCGGATTTATTTTTATTGACCAAAAATAAACTCGATAGTAAGCCGCATAAAATTTGTTCAACTCACAACTCATTCACTTTCAAGATTTTTAGGTCACATTTTTTATCAAGGATCAATCTTCTGAGTCGTTCGCGTTTTACTCTTCCACTTGTCTTTGATTTATAAATCACTAGCTGACCCGGCGAACTTCATACCGCCTAAAAGTCAATGAATGTTACAGATTGTCCAAATTTAAGTTGGGTGAATCAAAAATTTAAATCGATTTAAATCTTTGTTGTGGTTTGAGTTTTTTTTATTGTGACTCGACATAAGAGTTTACCCAAAATAAATTTCTAAACGCACGCACGCATTTTGTATAGGAAAATGTTTTTTATTTTATTTATTATTCACACAATATGTTTATAAATTACGAGCTGTACCCGCGGTTTCACATGCGTAAAATTGGCATGCACCGCGGGCACAGCTAGTTATCAATAAATTAGGTAATAAAACTTCATTAGGTTATGTTAGACAGGACACGCGTTTTTAATCAGTCCACTACGCTTAAATTCCCGGATTCTATACCCGGTCGGAGCAAAAATTTGTTCCATAGCATTTACTGTAATACTAGCTGACCCGACAGACGTTGTTTTGTCATAGCTATGAGTGCACAATGCTGATCGACTTGTCTTGCTGAATCACCCTGCGCGATGAACTTCCATCCACTATAACGCCCACACAAGTAGTCAGCTTTCCAGCCAATCAGATGGTCAGGTAAACCGTATACCACGAGCTTAGAAAGAAGGGTCTTGTGCCAGACCCTGCCAAACGCTTTGCATATGCGGAATCCGATGGCAAGGGCCTCTCCATTACCATTAACCGCTTAACCTTAGATTCCGTGATGTACGCCAGAAGGTCACTGACCGCATCGCCCTAAGGTAATATAGACGAGCATTGATCAGCTGATGATCCTCCAGGTAGGCCGTGAGGCGGACATTAATAACCCGTTTCATGAGCTTGCATAGTACTGAAGTTACAGCTATCAGACGGTTGTTTGCAGGGTCTGAACGGTCACTTTTCTTAGGGACCGGTTGCATTTAGCCTTATTTCAAGGCCGAGATACACAGCCTGACGAGTATGAGAGCCGGTATAGCCTTGTCGAGACAGGAGTTAGTTCCGCTGCACACGTTTTAGGCAGAAGCGCTGGGATGCCATCAGGACCACTGGAGTTCCGGACATCGAGCGATTGTAGCTCAATGAGAACAATCCTCACCATGCTCTATAATGTGCCTCGCAAATGAATTTTAGTTTTAAATGTGAGCTAAATGGGTAGACAAAAAAGTTGCTAGTGTGTACTTGAGTAATAATATGTATAGTGGTTACACATATAATAAGAGCGTAACAAAGTTGTATATCGACTAACAACCGCATTGAAAACAAAACTCTGTTATGTATCTGATAATTAAAGTCTTTCGATTTCGATAAGTCTTTGATAATGTTTGCTATTTCAAAACTCAAATGGCCGTGACGATTTCTACTTGAAATGAGACATTCTGACAAATGAACGAAGTAGAAATTCTAGGCACGTTCTGAGAGTGCCAAGAGGTCGGTATTATTGTCTTACGAGGTCAATTAAAACCGTTACGATTTTATATGCTTTTTTACATGTAATGTGATATTAATATATTAATTTCATTAAATATACTCAATACGTTAAATAATTGTATTACGGTATAGTATTTTCTCAGATTTATCGCACATTGAATAATGAATTAAACAACGTCGGAATAATAAAAATTGGTTAAATCTAAACCAAAATAAACGCGATAGTAAGCCGCATAAACAATTGTTTAATTGCATTACAGTAATTAAATTACGCAATTAAAATAAGCAAATTTAGATTAAATTTCAATAAAACTGCATCAGTTGTTACTGTCGTCGGCACTGAAACAACTTCTTCTTGGACTTCTCCTTGCATACCATTAAGCAGGTCGAGGTCAAATGTCGCCTCTAACAATAACGACAGAAACAAATCATTGACTTTCGCATCTGTCGTTCTGTTTTCTTATATCACATGATCTTGATTTTCGATTCGAAAAACGCGTAATAACACTTTATATGCCTGGTACATCTGGATATTCTGTACATGCCGTTATTCATCAATATTACTTTTGTATGTGTACAATCTGACACCATCATGGTAAATTATAATTTTATTTTTGTACGTAGACGTAACAAGACAAGAGGGAGTAATGGTTCAGGGTTTTAGACAAAACCAGATAAACAAAACCAAGTTCGGTGCCTCTTTTCTTTGTAGATCAATCAACAAGTGGAATGCTTTGCCTGCCCATGTGTTCTCTCCATCCTATGACCTTGGATCCTTCAATCGATGCGTGAAGAAGCATCTTAGGCCGGCATAGTGGCATAGTGGCTCGGACAGCCGGGAACTAACTCGGTTGTCCCAGTCGTCGTCACTCTTGGACCTCCTCTTGCTTATCATCAGGCGGGTCGAGCTCAGATGTCGTGTCACAATAAAAAAAAATAAAAAAATTAATCAAATACACTGGAGTGCGACCTATGAATGTATGCGACTGCTACTACTCTTGAATAACTGCAAGTAGCAGTTGAATACACTATGCTGGCCTAGTTGGAACCAGCAACTTGATGTTTTTTCGATTTTAAAGTCTATGCGAAGAAGTCTAGAAGGGAACATAGAGAAACACGTACCCAGCTTTAGATTATTTGTCATTATACTGTACTCGTATAACATTTACTTGTTATTCGCCATCATTATACAATTATATTTCTTATCATATTTCTGTATGATATCCAATTAAGACATTTTAATGAATTGAAATAATTTTATGCGGATTACTATCGCGTTTATTTTTGATTAATAATTTTATATATTTTTTATTATTCCAACGCTTCGAGAGCATCGTAGTTACGAAGAGACCAAAAATAAACACGATAGTAAGCCGCATAAAGTTAGTCTAATTCATTATTAAATGTTTGCGCAAAATCTAAGAAAATACTAAAACAATTTAAGTTTTAAATTTTGGCGCATTCGCACACATAAAATCGCTTGCGTAAGACAAACAATGTGAATCGTTTACTTTACCCAAAGGGCCTCGAGGTCCTAGTAGTCAATTATATTTATTTGTCTCGGGGCACAGAATTCTTGTATTTTCAGACGCAACGACCCATCGTGTTTATGTTTGGGGACGTTACAAGAAAATGTTTCCCTTACACTTGAAACTTTAAAGTACCTACAATTATTTTATATTCACTTTTATCCAAAAAAAGTATTTTATGATACAAGTTTTTATATTTTTAACCTAAAGTGGGAAACAGAATTGTTTTAAAAACAAAATCAGGTGGTTCAATGCTCCTCTTAAACGTGGCGGGGCTCAGTACCTCTTAGTAAAGTTACTATAAAAAATACCATGAATCTAATCGATTATTACCAAGAAAACACTATACACTTGTCGATTAATCAAAGATTTTGGGTACAATATAGGAGTAATTATAACATTAACTCAGCATCGTAAAAAGTAACGCGCCGTTTTGAATCTCTGCCGTTGGGGGAATTCAGGTGTGCCAATTAATTTATTAGGGTGGTGACAGCTACAACTTTACATTTTAAATATAAAGGGTTAAAGAAGTTTGTACAAAGTACTTTGATCGCTCAGTATCTATGATACAAGTACAAGCACATGGACACCGCAATGAATTTTACAAAATAAATTTAAACCTTTTTATTCTCCTTTTTGTATTGTGATTAAAATCGTTTAGCTTATGAGATGCATCAGGCGGTAAACGTTCGTATGTTTAGGACAGGCGCTGGGCAAAAACATGGATAAAGTGACTTGGGTTCGTTCAAACCAGTTATTTTATTACTATGACTCGACATATTTGACACAGCACCCCGCCTGATGTTAGGCTTGAGTGCGGTCCAAAAATGGAGGTAACTCTTACTTACAGTTATTAAATTGTAGTAGCAGTGACAGCCATTTATGTACTACACTCTAGCTCAGGTATGGGCAATGGGCAGGTATGGGCAGGTATGCGTCTTTTCTTTGTAGAACAATTGACAAGTGGAATGCTTTGCCAGCCCATGTGTTCTCTCCATCCTATGACCTTGGATCCTTCAAGCGATGCGTGAAGAAGCACCTTAGGCCGGCATAGTGGCGGCGGCTGGGGCAGCCGGGAACTGACTTGGTTGTTCCAGTCGTCGTCACTCTTGGACATCCTCTTGCTTATCATCAGGCGGATCGAGGTCAGATGCCGTGTCACAATAAAAGAAATAAAAAAAACCTTAGACATGTTGATGGCCAAACTTTAGCGTGCAAATACGTTCGCGGGCCGCCACTTAGTGCATTTTAAAGTAGTGATAATATTTTTTGCGATAGATATTAGACATAAAATAATACGACAATGGTGTCAATTATCTTGGCACACGATTAGCCTAAAATCCTAAAATTAATTTAGACCTGTTAAAGTACATTCGCTATTCTGTTTGTTCCCATATTCGTCTAAATTTAGAGCTGTCAAAGCTTTGACAGGCCTAAATGTCAGTTCAGCTACTTAACTTAAAATTTTAGGCAGTTTTCCTATTCTGTTGTAACACTTTTAGGTGTAAAATAAGAAACGTCAAACTAAAATTGCTTAATATTAGACGACATCATTTTAGGTCCCGCTTAACCTAACAATTTTAATTTTTAATAAGAAATATAAGTAATTATGTGGTTGATGCTCTAACTGAAAATGCCGAAAGGTAAAGGTGAGGTGAAAGGTAAAGGTATAAGTTGATTTATGTATTTTTATTTATAGTAGCTCGTCATACGACATCACTCAGTCTGATTTAAACTGGAGTGCAATCTATGAATGAAGGCTACTACGTTAAATAACTGAAAGTAGCAGTCGAATCCACTATGCCGCCTTAGTTGAAACTGGCAACTTGATTTTTTTGATTTTAAAGTATCCGAAATAATCTAGGAGGGAACATAAAAAACACGTATCACAGCATTAGATTACTTGTTATTAAACTGTATAATAGCTTAACATCAGACTAGGTGCTGTCTATGTCGAGTCACATCAATAATGATCCGAGGAGCTCTTTAACCTTGTTCCTATCTCGTCTTTTCACACCCATAACACCCGCACTGGTCGGGGGAAGCATTCACATTTTGTCGACAGAATCGGTAGTCGAACTAAAAAGTTCAGTGCATCTTTTCTTTGTAGAACAATCGACAAGTGGAATGCTTTGCCAGCCCATGTGTTCTCTCCCTCCTATAACCTTGGATCCTTCAAGCGATGCGTGTTTGGCCGGCATAGTGACGGCGGCTGAGACAGCCGTGTACTAATTCGGTTGTTTCAGTCGTCGGCACTTTTGGATCTCCTCTTGCTTATCATCAGACAGGTCGATGTCAAATGTCGTGTCACAATAATAATAAAAAAAAACATGAATAAGGTTTTAAATTACAATTAGAATGTTATTATACTTAATGGGTAGAGTCCATAATTAAAACACTTACTCGTAAAAAAGTGAATAACCAAATAACAAGAAAAATGATATATTTAAAAAAAAATACAGCTCGAATATTTATTCTAAATCATGAAACATGCCGATCGTTTGTGTAAGCCCTGAAAATACTTTTTGCACCCCATTGGGAATTTCCCGCACATTAATTTTCCTCAACCCTTTCAAAGTTCTTTTACATGAATATCAAATTATTCGGAAATGTTTTAAATATTTTTTGCATACATTTTTCATGAACGGTTCATGTGTTAATTTGCCTTAATGGTGACAAATTACAACCGTTTTAAAAGTAATAACTTTAAATTTTGCGAAAATAAATAAATTAGTAAGAATTTTATGGCGAAAATATTTTCAAAGCGTTTGTATTTACGTTGGCAAGACACACGTCGATCTAGCAATCGACAAAATGGTATCATCAATACCCCGACCTACATAAGACGGAGAGTTGGTGGTGCGGCCTGTCATAAGGTAACAAACAATCAATCAATCAAATTGTCACATTATTTTCCCACGGGGATAGGCAGAGACAATGAACGTGTGAATTTCCCCAAACTCGATTCAAGCCTTTGACACGCAGAGTAAAAATATATCCCCACTCTGTGCGCCTCCTACGTTCGCTCTACCTTACTTTGTAAAAAGAGAAATATGTCAGATACCACAATATCACAAGACGCAACTTAATAGCATTGCAAAGAAATGTCCATACTCTAATATTAGCCAATATCTCACAATCGATATTTGACAAAGATTCCGTGGCTGGTGGTGCAGTGGAAGTACTTGATTATCGTTCGTTGCTTAAACATTTAAATATTATTAGTAAATTAAAAGTAATAGTAAAAGTAAAGTAATAGTAAAAATTGAACTTTCATGCATCTATTCCCACAGAGATGATCAGAACAACTTATCGCCACGTTATTGCTTCCTTTACGTCTATAATTCTTTAAACTTAAACACTGCGAACACAGTACACCAGAAAACTCATTATAACAATACATGCCATCAGCATTAAAGAAGTCTAGTATTAGATTCCAGCAGAGTTAGGTTAGAACGATATCGTCTCTCATCGGCGATTGTCAAAATAATATTAAGCTAGGCTGAAACTGCCAAAACGAGACTATTAACGATATGATCAAACGTGTCGTCACAACGATTAATACGAGTAGTCACGGTTTAGTGGCTTCAGACTAGCTTTCATTATTTTAAAAAACGACGATAAGAGACAATATCGTTTTAATTTGCCTAACAACCCTGCTGATCTGATATCCCTACGTATTTGTGACATATTAAGTTTTAGGGCCTTGTTCATAAAAACTTGAAGATACTAAAATAAGTTAAAATGTGTTTTATTTTCCTTTTTTTACCAAAGCGACAGAACACAGAACAAACCTCTTTGTTTTTACACTCAAATGAAATAGTACACTTTATTTTAAAAATAACGGTTGAAGTTTTTATAAATAAGACAATTTGCATCTTCAATCTCTCTCCGTGAATATAATGGCTGCAAAGCTCTCGAAACGTCAAAATAAAAAATTGTACAATCAATAACTAAAAATAAACGCGATAGTAAGCCGCATTTTTAAGACAATTTAGACAATAAGGAATATGTTTTGAGTAACTGACTGCTTTAAAACTACTAATTACTGCTAATAGATAATATCAGGCTGTAGTGCGGTTATACCTCGAGGCGCGGGAAAATTAAATTAAAAGCTCTCTGCAGAGGGCGTACCACTATCTCTTAGAGCAATATTATTATAGTCTTATCTTGCAATTTCCTACAATTTAAAATTTTAAATAATAAAACTTTCCTATGTTTCTATAGGTTCTTTATTTAACTATGTTACTTGACATCTGACCTCGATTTGCCTGAAGGTAAGACACAATAGCGCCGATGACTGAAAAAAAAAACTCCGTCGCAATCGCCATGCCGGCCTTTTTATGCTGTTCATCTCAAGGATTTAAGGTTATCACTTGAGTGATTTTATCTAAGAGATAAAAGGCTTAAACAACCCTGACATAAAACTAAAGTTTAAAATTTAATCAGAGCTTTTTACTTCATAATTAATATGCTACTTTTATAGCTGTTAATGTTTATTTCATATGCTTATTAAAAAAGTGTTTTAAAATGTGCAAAGTAAAGTGAACCTACTTTCAATCGTGGTATGAGACAAAGTTAAATCATACACTTTTTCCGTTGTGCTGTATTATTGCTCGTAGGTACATATTTGAGGTTCCGGGTTTAAAAGCTAGAATACGAGTACTTCGCCTCAGTGGTTGACCGCCGGTATTAAACGAAAGCTCACGGATTGCTGGCTTGTAGTGTTTTTGCAAAAAAAAAAACTATTTGTTAGCTTAGTCATGAGCCCGAACGTAATAAATAAGATTATTAAAATTATAATACTTTAAAATGATCCGTTTAGCGCATTGGTTATCTAATGTTGTAGCCAGCTTAGTTAGAACCGGCAACGTTAAAGGTTTATTTAGAAAATTTACACACAAAAGACAAAACAATAAAACAAAATGTAACAAATAAACATATTAATTATACTATAGACAAACAATGATTATCATAATAGGTATTACAACCTTTTTACAAATAAATATAACGTTATTAAACGATGTCTTTTTTTAATTATTTCCATCCACTTTGCCATATAAATCCCCAGAGAGTTTTAATTAAGAAGATAACAAACTATAGTAACAACTAAAGGACATCTAAAGGACATCATTCATTTTGTATGGGGACTTGGGCTTAATTGTATTGACAGTTTAATGTGCATTTTAAAATAATTTAATTTACGAAGATTACAATGTAATTGGAATATATCCTTTATTTTGCATAGTTTAGATGTGCAAAATGATCAAACTATAATTATGACAGTTCAAAGCAGAACAAATATTGCGTTGGTTGACAGATAATACAAAATCCATATCTTATTTTCCAAATAACTCAATCGCGAATCAATTAAAAGCAAAATGGTTATTAGTTTTATTAATACAAGTATCGAAACTACCATTTATATATTTTTTCATCATTGGACATTACAAAAGTAGTACATAAAAGCCCAAAATAAATTATGTCCTTTAAATTAGACGGTAATTTGGGCGGTATTCTGATAATATTCTAAAATTCTACTAAAAAATCATTTTCGTGAACTCTGAACTTTCTCTGGTCGGCAAAGAAGAAAAGTTATCTGGGAGAGGTTACGCTACTACTGCCAGAAGCTAAGAGGAAAGGCACGCGAGTGGGCCCTCAGCTATGTAAAATGGAAGCGTGTGGCCCGGGCAATGACTAAATATTGCCTGAGCGGCGCCTTAATGAGGTATAGCGTTGCCTTAAGCGGTTGTTAGACATCGCCAATCAAGTAGCGCAAGTAGCCTAAGTAGATGGTGGATGCCGCTGCCATTAGAGCCAAGGCAGTAGATCAAATAGAAAGTGTGTGGAAAGAGTGGAAAGTGCACTTGTTTCCGCACGCCTCTTTTTTTTCTTTTGATAAGCAAGAGAAGATCCAAGAGCGATTCAGTTTACATTTGCCTCAGTCGCCGTGACAATACTGGCGGGAAGTGTTTTGCACGCTTGACAGATTTATGGGAGGAAACATTTATATAAAGGGAGAACACATTTGGTTTGTTAGGCAACGAAAACACGAACAAGTCTCTCGTTCAACAGGAGAGATGCAGAGGTTACACGAACTCAGGAGCCCCTGCAACTTCGCAGAGACATAGTGGCTCTGTGCGTCATCTATCGCCTATACCACGGAGAATGTTCCGAGGAGCTATTTAACCTTGTTTCTACCTCGTCTTTTCACACCCGTAATGCCCGCACTGGTCGGGGAAAGCATCCGCATTTTGTCGACCGAATCGGCATTTTGTATATATTTTCCAAAAACTGTGGAGAAAATATTTTATGATATTCATATGGAAATTAAAAAATATATAATTGGAATTGTTTAAAATGCACTCACACGAAATTCAATAGTGCTTTTGATAAAATTATACACATCAAAGCTATTGAAAAATGGTCATTAATTTTTTATTATTTTTTGGATAATGGAATATTATATTTTTATATATTGGAAATATATTATTATCATATATTTAAACATCTAGTGGTATTATAACCGCATTATATTAATAATTTATTCATAAATATTTATTTATAATGACCTATTTGTTGTGAACCTTAACACGAGAAGCAACATCTGACCTCGAATTGCCTGTTGGTAAGCAAGTAGACGTCCAAGGGCGCTGGCTACTAAAAATCCGTTTCATGACATAGTTTTCTCAGTCGGCGTCACTATGCCGGCCAAAAGTGCTTTTCAAGAAGGATCCAAAATTATAAGATAGGGAGAACACATGGGCTGTAAAACGACGTACTTATCCTTTAGGTTCGACTGTCGATTCGGTCGACTAAATGCGACCTATGTAGGTATCACTGAAGTAAAAAGACGAGGTAGAAACTGACTATTAACTTAAGTTATGCGTCAGTATTGTGGTTTTCTAAGACTAGTAGGCAGTGGCGCCCAGTCTGATCAGATGTAGTAGGTACCACAACCCTGTACAGATCGTGAAGTGACTTAATCGAGTTTCGGGATCATGGAATACCCGCACAGTTTGGGGAAAGCATCCGCATTCTATCGACCGAATCGGCGGTTAAACTAAAAAGTTCGGTGCGTCTTTTATTTGTAGAACAATCGACAAGTGGAATGCTTTGCCAGCCCATGTGTTTTCTCCATCCTATGACCTTGGATCCTTCAAGCGATGCGTGAAGAAGCACTTTTGGTCGGCATAGTGACGGCGTTTGAGGCAGCCGCGATCTAACTGTTTTTTTCAGTCGTCGTCACTCTTGGACCTCTTCTTGCTTATCAGCAGGCGGGTGGAGGTCAGATGTCGCATCACAATGAAATAAAAAAAACTGTCCTCGACTGGCTTGATGGCAAGCAAGAGGAGGTCTAAGAGTGACGACAACAAACCAAAAACCGAGTCAGTTCACGGTTGCCTCAGTCGTCGTCACAATCTTAGCCAGAGGTCCTTGTTCACTCATCGCTCCAAGGTTATAGGGTGGGAAGAACACTTGGGCTCGTAAAGCACTGCCTTTTAGTTCGACTTCCGATTCGGTCGACAGACTGCGAATGCGACCTGTGCGAGTATCACAGGTGTGAAAAGACGAGGACCAAGGTTAAAGAGTGAAATATTCCTTAAAATGTTATCTGTGGTACAGGTGCGCGAAGCCGCTGTCTTAGCGAAGTTGCAGCGGTTCCAGAGTTTGTGTCATCTCTGGATCTCCTATACCTCGGACAGCTCGGCGCTGCAATTAATCTAGGGTATCGAGAAGATACTTAACAGTTCCGTCCAGAGTACAGAGAACAGTACTCTGTACGGAGTAAGAGCCAATATGAACTTTGTACAAGCAAGGAAAGGGAGCTGGTCTTAATGATCCGCTCGATGTGGTTCTACTCGTAATATTTTTAAGCGCCACATTTTAAGTTTCTAGCCCTTAGTTTCTAGTTTGGCCTGTGCGCTTAAAAAAACACTCACCCCTATTTCACCCTCTTAGTTGGAATACGTAACTCATTATTTGTGCCGTACTCAAATCATGCGAAATTTCATACAAATATGTCAAAAAACATTCCCTAGTGGATGCCTTAGAAAAAGAGGAATACGTGTGTGAAATTTTAGGTTTCTAGCCCTAAGGGTTTGATACATCAGTCAATCACTTTTGCCTTTCTTATTATATATATTTATTATAGGTGTAATATTTCAATTTAACAGTAAATTTATATCATTAAATTTATCAATCAAATTAGCATGACTTATTTCCTACATGAATAAGCAGAGATAATTGAGCGTCACGGTCCTGACAGAAAGCTTTCGATTTCATTACATCCACAATTTTCTTTAGCAATATTTATGTTTTATATAATTAATAAATAATTACTTACCAAATTAACGATGTCGAAATTCGAATTTCTTTCATAAGCACCAAAAATCACTACACACGCACTATTAAAACAAACAGCATTTTTTGGAATATTCACAAACACTTTTTTTATACTTATAAATTCTATAAGCGTAATTTTCGCGATCGCACTGAAAATTTCAGTCAAGTTTCATAGTATCCGTGTATCATCTAAGCGAACCAATGTTTTACTGTCTTACTCGAAGGCTTTCACGCGTGCGCAATGTACTGCCCACATATATCCCAGATTTACACACTTCATGTAATACTTGTTATGCATATAGTGTGTATATACAGTTATTATTTAATCAAATTGTCACGCCTTTTTTTCCACAGGGATAGGCAGAGACAATGGAGCGCCACTTCTCATGATCCGCAACTCTCCTCATACAAGCTCTAAGGTTATGGGCACCAGGCAACCCAGCTTTCTTTAGGACGTCTCCGATTTAGTCGAAAAACACCGTTCTGGGACTGCCTCGTTTACGTACAAAAAGAAAAAAATGTCGATTGTTTTTTTAAACTTACACGCTATAAAATAATGCGGATAAATTAAACGGTCTTAACCAGTTATAAATGTATCTTAATTTTTTGCTACTTCTTTTCACATTAGACTGACAGTTTTACTTATTTATAATTACCAAAGAAATTGGACTTAAGAGATAGAAAGAGCCTTAAAATAGCTACAAAATACAACGGTTTATACTATTTTTACTTATGGCATTAAAATTAGTTAGAAAGGGATGAATATACATTTTTACATCCGTAATTTTGAAGGTTGTCCCTAGTTTTGATCTTTTTTTTTCTGCTGGAGGTAGGCAATGCTACGGAGCGAAACAAGGTTGTCAGTAGTGCACTTATCGCTAGTGATGTACAAGAGCGACGTCAATATCAATAAATTTTAAATAAATCGTACACTAAAGTGTTAGTACAACGTATGAATTGTAGTATTTTCCTATCATAAATAACATTTTTTGCGGCTTAGTATTTGAATTAGCATTCTGCTAGATGCAAGGGAGCCTCCCTTGCATTTACTTACGTTACTAGACGCAGTTCTTAACGCAGAACACGGCTTCTACTCAATACATTATACATACACTATATACGCACTTAGGGATAAAAAAAAGTAGGACATCTCAACCCGTGTGGATTGACTACAGAGTGAGGTTGGCAACCACACACGCGTGATGAGATGTTCTGAATTCTCCCGTGGTGCCTGTACATTTTTTTACATCTGTATAAATAGTTTTTGCCCTATTTTGCAGGACGAGAATGTTGCACTTTTTTTTTCATCAATATTAATAATGTATTCTTATCATATACATTAAAATATATATAAACATTAAGAACATCATACATTAAGCACATACAAACACACTAAATGACTCGGTAAACTTCTCGGTAAAGATGGTACCTAAAATCATATCAACCTTTGATCTATAATCAATTGAGATCGATAATATTTAATATTAATAAACCGTAACGTGTACGGTTTAATGTTTGTTTGGTTATTAAATAAAAGGCGTTCGTTATTTAATTAAATTCAATTACTTTTATTAGATTTACAGATGCAGTAAAAAATCAACACAAAAATTTATAAATTTTTAGTTTATTTCCTTTTAAAGATTATGAATTTACAACCCACGAGCACGAACCGCAAACTTTACGAACAATATTATTACAGATATATTATAATTCCACCTTTAGTTCACTTTTTTTAGTTCGGATTGTTGGTTTGGACCGTTTTCTTTCTGGGTTTTCTAGTTGTGAATCCGTGGCCTCTAAACAGGATAGTTCTCATTAGGCTACTGTAAGTACATTTTCAAATTCAAGACAGTTTTAACAAAGTTTTTACTTAACGCATATTTTATATTTAACAGCTGTTAAATGTAAAATATCTCACCTCATTGTTTGAATGAGCTACTTGAAAGTTATTAACCTTATCATTTGGTTCTGCATCTGGACCTGGAGTCTGCAATTTATTAATTTATATTTAATATTTTAACACTTTTACGACAATATTAGGTTGAAATGTCCGCTAGCGACCGCCATATTGGATTAACTGTATCTCATGGCGCATATTATGTACGGTACTGACATAGTTGTAGTCATGCAATAGTAGGAGCCGTGTAGGAGCCAGGCCTGGCAGATGTAAAACATGAAAAATTAAAAACTACTTAGTATAAAAAATATGCATGAAAGGATGATTTACTAAAATAATGTACCATCACAACCACCACCATCGCAACCACCACTTCGAACAAAATCTATCACCACCACTAAATTACCATCGCCATCACCACTAAAATCACCACTGCCACCACCAAAACTAACACCACGAAAACCACCACCACCAAAACTACAACACCACCACCACCATCACCACTACCACCACCAAAACTTCCATAACTAAAACTACCATTGCCACTACCACCAAAATCACTACTGCCACCACCACCGCTACAACCAACACCACGAAAACCACCAAAACTACAACACCACCATCACCAAAACAAACACTACCACCACCACCACCACCACCACCACCAAAACCATTATTGCCACTACCAAAACTATCACCACCACCAAAATAAAATTGCCCCCAGCGTTACACAATGCCAGCGTCACAGCAGATATTATCAATCAATCAAATTGTCACGCCTTTTTCCCACAGGGATGGGCAGAGATAATTAGATGTAGAGGAGACTGTATAATAATGTATAACTATATAATGTATTGACTGCATGTCAATAAATGTTTTACTCCAATAAATATAAAAATTATTTATTACCTCTACAACACTTTTAACGGGTAAATACAAAGTTGGTACAGCATCTGTTTTCAGTCTCCTCCATTTTATATTTTTAGTCGGAACAAATGAATCTGTGCAGAAATGTTTGGAACAAATATGGCTGTTTTTCCAAATAATCCGTGCCCACTCCTTTTTAAAATTTTCTTCACAAGGAAATCTGAAATACATAGGAAACTTTATCGATATCGGTATCTATTTCCACAACCCTATGTTTTCCTTTATTTCTATTTAAAAAAGTATCAAACAATAAAAGCTATATATTACTTTGTAGACAATCAAATTTATGACTTCGATTTAATTATTTTAGATCGAATACCACATTATTATGAATGGAAATATGTATAAAATATGAAACTTACCCATGAAAAGATAAAGCCGCATTATCGTTTTCTTTGCGGGATGTATGCGATTTGCATCCTTGCACTACACATGTCATTTTATATTATTATTAAAAGTAAATTAAATTAATCATGTTTTATAATTTTAGGCAAAAAAACAATATTTTTAATTTATTATAATATATTACTTGACAACTCGATCACAATTTGACATAATGACAATTGACATTAAAATACTTCAAAAAATAATGACGGAACGATTATACCGCTACTCTTGCTACCACGTGACTTTTTACTTAGGCAGTATTAAATTACAACCAAATGGTTGTAATTGCAAAAAAGTAGCGCCAACTTCTGAAATAAAGGAATTGAAGTACAAGTAGTTGTCTCTTTCAGTCACACGGGTATAAACATAATATAAATGAGACAAATATCAATGAATTAGTTCTTATTTTAGCATAGATTCTATCTTCTCCATATTCTTAGATAATTACATTCTACTCAGATGACAACTTGCATTCGTCTTGACGGTTGTAATTTTCACGTTTCTTGATTCCAACTATTGGTTTTAACACCGTAATTTGACCCAGACGCTTTCGAGTTCAGCTCAAAAATCGCTGGAGATTAGCCAGGCCACAGGCAGATGATGCGATTCATGTCAAATGTCAACATAATAAAATAAAATAATAAAAACAAACATGGCAATTTATGGATTGCTTTCAATAACGTCAAAGGAATTTTGAGCTCGTGGATCGCACGACTTCGTTTAATAAAGTGCTTTATGGTTCGCATAGCACCCTTTGCTTTCGTTTTGCTTATGGATTATAATGATTTTATAAAAGTCTGTCGCGGTTCGCGGTTTTCTCCACGTTTAAATCTATGTCTTGTAATATGGCGCGTTAATTACTTGGGTCCTCAGGGTGTATCATAAGCTGTAGCTCAAAGACATACTGTAAAAAACAACATACAAATTCCTTGAATGCTGCGCATGGTCCACTTTAGGAACTATGGTTTTCTATAGTTCTATACTTTTCTGGTCTAAGAGGATCCATCATTAGGTTCCTTGAGCGGAAGCGACGCTGGAACGAACCACCAAAGCAAACAGCCATAAAAATTCGTGACACATTAAAAAAAAACATTAATAAGGAAGTTTTAAAAGAATCATCTGCTCATTATATTCAAATTGAAAAAGCTTTCCTTTCTATTTAACATTCAAAAGAATTATTTAAATTTCAAAAACATTGAAAGAAATCTAAATACTTGACGACTTCATAAACGTTTACAATTTATTTTTTCCAAATTATATTGAGTCTTTTTTTAAAAAAGTTTGGTGTATCTATGCAAACTTAGATGAGTTTATTAATAAATTTATATTTTTATAAATTCTTAAGAAATAATATATCGTAATTACTTTATAGTATTGCCGTTTGGTAACATGTTTGCCATTCATCTGGTCAGCATAGCGACGAGGCAATTGTAAACTTATTCTCCTTTTTCAGTTGTTACTTGTTAGCGCATGTGGAATAAGTCAGATCTCGCGTCACAACAAAAAAACATTACATTATTATAATATTTACCTTTTTATAGTTGGGAACACTATAAAAAATCCAAACCTTATACTCATTAAAATATTTACATTTTTATAGATATAATTTAAAGCATGTATGTACAAATAAAAATATTTCCCTGATTTTTTTTTATACATTTCTATACTAAGCTACAAAAGTGCTTGTATCATAGAAACAGGACAACCAAATTACATAAATATCAAAGATACATTGGTACCGGTGAGTGGAGTCGACCCATGCACGCGGCTTGCTTAAAAAATGCTAGTAATGGGACACGTGACGTTCATAAGTACGGAAATTGCAGAAAAGTGATGTCCTTTGATGTCGCTGTCTGCGAGAAGCGCTCGACCTGCGGTCCTCGTTTTATATCAATTTATTTGTATTTGTGAATAAGTAATTAAAAACATCCTCAAGAAAGCTGGGTTGCCTAGAGCCCACAACCGTAGAGCATGTATGAAGAGAATTGTGGATGTGCGGGAAGCGAGGGACTTGTGCAGGATCGTGGCAAGTGGCGCTCCATTGTCTATGCCTACATCGATGATGCCTACATACGAGTATTAGGTTAGGGAAAAATTTTCTTCGCATTTTATATGAAAAATTCAACTTTTTTTTTTCAGTTTATTTACAAATAATTACAGTATATATGTGCCATTTTGTTCGTAGACTTTCTGCCATTTTGTAGGTAGAGACATGATCCCGTTGCTGTATAAATTTTGGGACTTCTGATCTTGAAAACGCAACAAGTGTTTTGGCAGTCCGCTCTTAATGTTAACCTGACATGCCTAAAGAATTCTGAAGAGACCGAAGCAGGCGGAAATCTGAAAGTGCAAGGTCAGGGCTATATGGCTGATGCATTAACATCTCCCAGACAAACTCTTTTAATTTTTGCTGAGTGGCTAAAGGTGTATGTGGTCTAACGTTATCGTGCTGAAAGACCACACCCTTTCTATTAATCAATTCCGGCCGCTTTCTCTCAACTTCTTGTTTAATCTTATCAACTGTTGGCAGTAGAGATCCGAGTCGATGGCTCTGCCCGGGGGTAAAAGCTCATAATAAACAATGCCCTTCCAATCCCACCAAAGACACAGCATCACCTTATTGCGAGTTAACCCAGGTTTTGTCCCTGTGAAGCCTCTCCGACCTTTGACCACGACCTTTTTCGTACGTTCTTGTCATACGTGATCCACTTTCCATCTCAATTTATCAATCTCTTTAAAAACGGTTCGGTTTCATTAGGTCTCAATAAAGAATCGCAAATGAGTACCCGGTTCATTAGGTTTCTTTCAGTGAGCACCCAAATATTGAGCTTTTTGTGTACCCAGCTTTTTTCAAATGGGTCAAAACTGTTTTGTGGTCAATACCTAGTTCTTCAGCTGTGTCGTAACTGTTGATATGCCGATCTTACTCCACTTTTTCAAATATTATTCCTTTTTATTCGTAACCGGGCGACCAGAGGCATCTTTGACATCAAAATTATTGGATTGAAAACGATTGAACCCAAGAATATGAAAAAAATAGAAGCTGTGCTAAAACAACAACTAATTAAGTGTTATTTATTTCATTTATACTATGTTTATACCACGTGGTAGCAAGAGTTGCGGCATAATTGTTCAGTCATCCTTTTTTGTAGTATTTTAATGTCATTTGTTATTGTGTCAAATTAGGTCGTCAAATGGTCATCAAAACTAGTGACAACCTTCTAAATTACGAATGTAAAAATGTATATTTATCCTCTTCTGACTTCTTTTTAATGCGATTAGTGATATACTGTTGTATTTTGTAGCTATTTTAAGGCTCCATCTATTTCTTAAGTTCAAATTCTTTGGCTTAAACCAACTGTGCTACTCTTACTGACACTGCATTAGGTCCATAAACGTCACAATTTTTTCGTGGCTTGCGTTGCATTTTTGCCTTTTTTGTAATAAAATTTCAAAATGTATCTAATTTCTTCATTTGATACACTTTTTGATAGAAAGAAAAACAAATGAAAAATAGCGGAAAACATAATTTTCCTAATTTTATTCTTTTTTGAAATGTCACCTTTTTATTGTCATGAAAACCAGCCAGATACAAATAGTACAGCTAAAGATATTTTATCACAAGTTTATACAAACTATAGGTATGCGAAAAAACTTTTGCCCCGACCCAATATACCCAAAAAAACTCTCCTGCTTTGCGTATTTGTGATACTTATAACAATATACAAAATAATTCTGACATAGATGTTTTCAGGTCCAAAATTAAAATTTTAAGAAAACTGTTTTTAACTATTTTATTGATAAATAATATTTTATTCAACTCATTATAGTTCAGATTTAATTTTGGTTTTAAGTAATAGAAGCACTGTTTTTAGTTTTTATGTTTAGAATATATTTTTTTTTATTTTTTTTATTGAATGTTGTACATACCTATAATTGGTGGTAGTGTAAGTCTGTTTATTCTTTATAATATTTATTAGTTTGTAAGAGTTATACATGTATCACTGTTGGTGTGTCTTAATATAAATAAATAAATATATCTGTGGGCAAAGGGCGTGTCAATTTGATTTGATTTAATAATTAATTTTATTTATTTATACAAAATAGGCGCACATTACACATTACACAGTTTAACTTATTAAAAAACACAATTAGTCTAATTTCTGATATGTGTGCTAATTAATTGACCAAAAGAACACAGTAAGAATAAAGAATGTTTCCTGATCTAAATCTTATCAAAAAATTATCAGAATCATACACACCACAAAAACTAAAAAAAAATAGATAAAAGGAATATGATGCAAAACTATATTAATATAAACAAGTAAAAAAGAACAAATTACATTGAGTGGAAAAACTTCAATAACAGATTTTTGAATATATTAAATGCGTCACCAAAAATGTCTGGATCCTTAATGTGAGTACATGTTTCATTGTATTGCCTACATATTTGGATTACTGGTCGGTAAATCCAAGGTTTGTTCTGCTAGAAGGGAAATAAAGTATTTTAGCGATTGATTTTCTTGGATAGTGCCGCGGAAATTGCAAGCCGACCTGTTGAAGAATGACTTGGGAATCAATTGTTGAATAAACAATTTAATGCAGCGTTAAAAGGTCGTGAACCTACCGTCTTTTGTGCAAAGACAACATATTGAAGAATTTTAGGCGATTGTCGTAGGTGTCTGTGCGAAATGTTTGGAGACGAGAAAGCCAAGAACCTAGTGAATCTGCTCTGAATGCTTTCGATACGCTGTGAATATTTAGTGTAATGAGGGTTCCATACAGAAGATGCAAACTCCAAGTGACTTTGACCAGTGAGTTAAAAAGTATGATTTAAGAATAATAAGTGATTATGATGATTAAGGATGTATGGGTATATCCACTACGGCACTTCTGGACATGTCCACACATCCACTACTTCTCATTCTGGACATGTATTTAGTATAACCATTACAGTATGAACAGAATAATCAGCAATAAAATTGCAAATCACTTTTCAAATAGCAATTGAGAGCGCAATTATTCATTACGAGCGGCTAGATTTATTCTTTAATTTCCGCTGCGGCAGAAACGTTATCATTTATTAGAACTGCGTATTGCGGAGGTATAGATGTAATTACATTTTGCCGTGTTCTAATTAGTTTTTATTGGCTACACACATTTATTTATGAAATTATTTACTATGTAAACTTATGCTGCTTTATTTTTGTCTGTTTTCATTTTTAGTCACGTTGTGGGATTGGTATTTAGTATTTTGAAGTGTATTTCAAATTATTTATTTATTTATATTTTGTATTTCCTTTGTGAAGTGAGGTATTTTGTAATAGGTTTTAAGATGACTTTTCCTAAATGATTCAAGGTTATGGGATAATTAGCAATTGTTGACGCGGTGTATTTTATGTTGAATTTAAAAAGGTTTATATTATTTTAAACATAGGCAGCAGCTTCTAATATATAGAAACGGGGGCGTCATTATATTTAATAAATTGGTGTTGTAATCAGTTTATGTCATGTTTATGATTATACGGAGGCATTTTTTGTCGCCATATGAAAAGTTTTTGAGCATTAAAACTGTCACCCCAGAAAAACACACCGTAACGGTGCCATGAATGGGCATATGCATAGATAAGGCACATTTTGTGTCTGTATTTGCTTTTAGAGTTATTAGCTCATACTTAAAATAATATATATATTAGATTTTTATTGTGGTTTTTCAAATTAGATGTGTAAAATATTGAGATGAACATGCATGTTTAAAAATATTAATTGTAAAAATGAAACTATATTTAATAAGGCACGCTTATATGACAATGTAATTGGCATAGTTTAATGTTATAGTTTTTTTTTATTTTTTTTCCGCATATTTTGAAATGTTTTTTTATGTGTATGAATGTATATATATATTTTTTTTTTATTTTTTTTTATTGTGACTCGACATATGACAGCACCCCGCTTGATGTTAAGCCAAAGTGTGGTCCATGAATGAATGCCACTGCTACTACAATTCAATAACTGTGAGTAGCAATCACATCCACTATGCCGGCCTAGATGGAACCGGCAACTTACAAGCTGATCCCGAAACGTGACCAAATTACTTCACGGTCTGTATACTTGTAAGTGGTGGTACTACCCCGGATCGGCAGACTGGGTACCACTGCCTACCACTCTTTGAAAACCAGACCCGAAGCAAATATCTATCTCTTTTTTTATTAACAAATATTTGCAATATTTAATATTATTAAATATTACAAATTAAAGCTATGAAACAAATATTTGCTCCGACCGGGGATCGAACCCGGGACTTTACGCGCAACAAACCAGTCGCTAAACCGTTCGTCCACGCCTGTCGTCAATGTCGTATATGTAGGTGTATGTATGTGATATATATTTATGTATGTATGTAGGGCATTATGTTGGATTATTAATTAGTATATAGTTGAGGTTTATTCGTAAATGTTAATTAAAAATAATTTATGTTAAATTGGAATCCCGCATGACTCCAGCACGGGTTTTCCTAGTGGAGTATGCGGAAACAGCATGCTACGTCTCACCATGTACATATTATAAATAAATAAATAAATGTAAACTAATAAATAAACAAAAGGTAAACAAGAGGAGGTCCAACAATGCCGACCACTGAATAAACCGAGTTTTGACATTTATGTGACATTTATGTAGAATAAGGAATAGCACATTGCGTGATAGGTGTGGTTTGAAAGAAGATGTAGTGACAATGATTGACAAATGAATGTGTAGATGGTTTGGGCACATGGAAAGAATGAGTGAAAGTAGATTGACGAAAGGAATTTATAAATCTGATGTGGGTGGATGCGTTAAACAAGGCAGGCCCAGGAGAGTGTTTTCCGGCCAAATCGGAGACATCCTTAAGAAAGCTAGGTTGCCTAGTGGCCATAACCACAGAACCTGTATGAAGAGAATTGTGGATGTGAAGGAAGCAAGGGAGTTGTGTAAGGATCGTGGTAAGTGGCGCTTCATTGTCTCTGACTATCCCTGTGGGAATAAGGCGTGACAATTTGATTGATTGATTGTAACCATTAAAT
Organism: Tinea trinotella; assembly: GCA_905220615.1. Classification (NCBI taxonomy): domain Eukaryota; kingdom Metazoa; phylum Arthropoda; class Insecta; order Lepidoptera; family Tineidae; genus Tinea; species Tinea trinotella. The sequence continues at coordinate 12,552,432 of HG992314.1, forward strand.
TTTGACATGTCTTAATAATAATTATAATTTGATTTAGTTATAAGTATTTTCTTTATTTTATAATTCTATGATATATTTAATAATTTCACTAATAATAATAATTCTGTATTCTGTATATTTTGTACATTGAAACTAGAATATTTTCTTATTATTTTCAATATTGGGTTATATACAAGGGTAATAATTTAGTCCTAATTGTTGGTAAATATAATTGTTACCTATACTGTCTATACCAGTGTTTTCCAACGTGGGGCCCGCGCCCCACAGGGGGGCAATTTGATAGTCAAGGGGAGGGGGGGGGGATTTAAATAGACTCGACACGACTAACCTTTTCGCTTTGGGTTATTAATATGCAATGCTAGATATCGGTGATAAATTTAACAAAAAAAGGCAAATGCTTAAAAAATGAGTAATCATTTATTATGTTGTATTTTCTTAGATTTTGCGCGAACATTGATTAATGAATTAAACAAATTTTATGCGGCTTACTATCGCGTTTATTTGAAATAAACCGGGAACAGAAAAACAAAATATCAAACGGGGTAGTTTTGGAAACAATAACAGCATCAACCAATAGGACGACCAACACCTCAGTCTCTCCGTGACCACGATGGCTGCAAAGCTCTCGAAACGTCAGAACAATAATAAATTGTAAAATCAAAACCAAAATAAACGCGATAGTAAGCCGCATAAAATTTGTTTAATTCATTTATAATATTTCTTAAAGAAACAAAACAATTTTTAAAGGTTAAATATTATGTATGGGGGCATAAAAATTTTAGTAATGTTAAGATGGGGCATGACCTAAAACAGGTTGGGAAACACTGGTCTATACAGTCATGCGGTTGTACTTAATATAGAAAACAGTCGACAGACAATGATGGCTTCTTTTGGTTTCAGATTTCAGATGTCGCGTCACAAAGAAATTTGGGTACTTACCTTAATCAACAGCTAAGATATAAATAGGTAAGTAATATTATGTTTTTTTTTGTGAATGGAGTGATTTATTTACAATCAAAATACTCGCCCGTCCACAGCTTTTGGCAGACACAACTGAGTAGCACTTTCCACGATCCTCCCTCGCTTCCTTTACATTCACAATTATCCTAAGACTATCAGCTGGTTGTACCAAAAATTATAATTTACGAATTAGTAAAAAGTATCGTATAACTAAAAGAAAAATCTGCTGCACCACTCTTTAACTTCACATTATACATTTACGTTTAACGGATATTTTATATAGAGCTAAAGGACATCATTCATTTTGGGTTTCTATATACTACTTTTGTTATTTCTAATGATAATAACATATATTTTAATGATAATGTTATATTATATCATATATATGTTATACTAGGTGACCCGGCGAACTTTGTTCCGCCTTAGACGCCATAAATGAGCAGATTTTTGATTTTATTAAGTTAATTGTTTTATTATATAAAGTTGTCAGGTTGATCTAGCATATATATGTTTGTACGTCTAGCTGCTGGCATTTTTATAAATGAAAATTCATCTGTAAATTAAAATAAAACTATTGTATTCTTCTTTATAACTAAGTACGTTACTAACACTTGTTATGTTAGTAACGTGTATGTTAGTCTATCCAAACTAACCAAAATTCCATATTAAATTGAACTTTTAATATTAGGCCTAATGGCTCTAAAGTAACCGTCATGTGAACTAAGAAAATCAGGTTTCTAAGATCCTTTAAATTAATTATTTTAAATGTATTGTTTATCAATAAAATAAGATTGACAGAAGAATCCGTTTTAAACGTCATTTTTTTTTCATCCTCTTTGACTATATTTGCAGGACGCATTCAGTCAATTCTATGTCAAATGTCTTAAGGTTACATTTAAAAAGTTTAATGATTTTATATGGTGGTTCAGTAATTTTAAATTTTCTAATTTTTCGCGCAATTTTCTTGATTTTTTCTTTCATAAGAACCTTCTCCTGATAATAACGAACAGAACAAAAAAGAATTAGCGAAATCGGTCCAGCTGTTCAGGCGTGATGCCGTGACCAAGGGAAATAGGGATTCATTTTTATATATATAGATATGATATATTATATATTATAACATATATATGATAATGATAATATTCTAATGATAAAAACATATATGGTAGTTTCGATATAAAATTATTAACAACCCAATTCACGATTTCGTAATAGTAAACGTAATAGAATAAGTATACAAAAAAATTCGTAAGTAAAACTTTTTTGGTACAACCGGCTGTATATATTTTTGAGCACTTCGTGCCCCTGCTTTTATTAAACAATTTCCCTGATTTGACCAAAGAACAATCTTCGGGGTTGTCCCAGTTTTTATCTTATAGACACATATAGACGACCTTATCAAACAACAACCTTGGTTCTCTTCGACTAAATTACAAAGATCCGTAATAGTAACTGCCCTAAGAGTTCGCTCTGGACACATTCCATTGAATAGATTTGCTTTCCTTATGGGTAAAGTACGTTCACCCTTTTGTGAGACATGTGGCAAAATAGAGGACGTGGAACATTTGTTGATGGATTGTGTCAGGAACCGACGTGATAGGCAGTGGTTATTTAAAAGATTGGGGATTAATATTTGGAATGTTGGTTGCTGTAACAGTATATTAGCAGAGCCTGCTTCTGAGCAAGCCAAAATGTTATACAAATTCGTGGCGGTGTACTTAAAGGAGAGAGCAAATGCATCATAGGTTTAATAATTTATTTTTGTTCGTTGTATTCTATTTTCGTGTGAATTGTTTCTTATGTCTTCTTATGTTTTGTATTACTAGCCTTATCCACATTATATTTATATGAGCTTGTATTTGTAAATAGTCTAGGTTTAGTTTATAATGGGAATGGCATCGCCATTTTATTTGCGTAATTCCCCTAATAAAATTGATTAAAAAAAATCAAACAACAATCTCCTCCAGGCTACCTTGGGGTGAAAAAGAAACCGACATAATGGTCATATGAAGGATAGTACATAATGTACTGTCATAATTATTAAATAAACCCGCTATGCTCTGAAGTAGAGATGCCTTGCAGATGGCCTCGTACAATATGCAAGTAGTTTCGTGCTTCATGATTATTATTCATTATACTATGAATGCTTCTCTTAGATTAATTATGGGTCGCTCTACTACTAGTCGTCATACAAACTGTTTCTCTCAAAATGCTCCGTTTACTCTAAACTTTAAAGATCGAAGTCTGCAGGTTTTTTAGAGTTCAAAGGTTTGAAGAGAAGCGACGAAATTGGGTCAGGATCGTGGCAAGTGGCGCTACATTGTCTCTGTGGGCACAGGGCGTGACAATTTGATTGAATAAAATTAATCCCCAAGTATGTAGCTCCAGCATATTGTTCCACGTTAGGCGCCAAATTGTAGCAAAATGTATGCCCACGTTGAGCGCCAGATTGTAGCAAAATGTATACCCACTTTGGGCGCCAGATTGTAGCAGAATGTATGCCCACTTTGGGCGCCAGATTGTAGCAGGATGTATACCCACGTTGGGCGCCAGATTGTAGCTTTAATATCGCTTTACAGTGCTAGTGGTTCCGAGGTGTTCTAAACGAAGCCCCTCCGCGCATATAGGTACAAAACTCTGTATTGGTCCACGCGGTTGAGAAGGGTTTTGTATTCAAAATTAATTTTAACAAATAAATGTATCGTTTTGGCTGTAACAGTTTAATTAAAAAGTTGGAAAGTGTATTCCCCAAATCAATTACGTGTAACCGATGAGCTTGCGCGTGAATGCCAAACGAAGTGGAAATTATGTGCAATTAAAGTGAGATGGTCATTTATTTATAAAAAAATAATTGTACTTCAATTTCTTTAATTAACATACGCCTAATGTACCTACATAGCAGCCCATATATTCTTCCTTTCCCATAATCTTGGATCCTTAGTGACGGCTGGCATAGTGACGGCTACTGACGCAACCGTTAAATGAAACAAATATTTAGTCGACGCTCATAACGTTCTCTTTCTAACCTCCAGGCAAGTCGAGTTCAGGTGTAGCGTCTAGATAAACCATATGTAACGTTGAGTCAGGAAAGGAAAGTGCAATTAAAATTTGAAATAACAATAAGTACCCATAACCATAAAGCCTGTATGAAGAGAATTGTGAATGTGAAGGAAGCGAGGAAGTTGTATCAGGATCGTGGCAAGTGGCGCTCCATTGTCTCTGCCTGTCCCTGTGGGAAAAAGGCGTGATAATTTGATTTGATTTGATTTCAATAAGTACCTAATTAAGTTCGAAACTATATTGATATGAGAATATTGTATGATTTTATAGGCCGGCATAGTGACGGCGACTGTGGTCCAAGAACCTCCATCATTCTTACCATCAGGCAGGTCGAGGTCAGATGAGTCACTAAAAATTACACAATCGTTTCGCTATGTTCACAAAATCTAAGATACACTTTAATTATTGCTATGAACATTTTAGGCAATATTTCATCTTAATTGCGATATGCTATTAGATCTATAAACCTAATTGATTTATTTATAATCGCACAAAACGTATTAAACCAACGATATTAAGTAAATTGAGGTAGATACGTCATCTACACAAGTTTTAGTGTTCGCAAATGACACCAGTTCGAACTATTAACCGCGACTAGGCAATTCACACAAGTGGAAGTAGGACGGTGATAGTTATTGAGACTGAAAAAGAGACAAATATATGTTGCTCTGCACCGCGACACTGAGTTCAAGTTTGCTTATTGGCATAGTTTAAACATGGTTCCGACCCAGGTCTATCATTCATTTGTAATATTTAAATTGTATATTACAAATATTTGGTAATAAATAGAGAGGCAGTTAAGTATCCTGCCACTTACAGTTAAAAAACTGTCACATCCACTATGCCGGATTAGTGGGAACAGGTAACTTACAAGCTGATCCCGAAACGCGACTAAGTCACTTTACGATCTGTATGTTTGTAAGTGGTGGTACTACTCCGGATCGGCAGACTGGGCACCATTGCCCAACACTTTTTATTATATATTATTATTAACGAATTATAAAAGAAAACAGATTATAAAGTATAATGTTAAAGATAATAAATGGATTGGTAGCAGCGGATATTGCCATAGGTCAGTAGGACTTTTATGGAGATATTCCAACATCGAAGTCCAACGTTTCGGCTCGTTTATCCTGACAAATTGCAGCTACTTGAGAAACTTACAATATACTCTAGGATGATATTTTACTATACATTTTATTTTACTTTGTTAAATATCTATTAATATCTAATTAAATTATATTAAATTAAACGAGATCACGTTAGTAAATCACAATTTTTAATATCATATCTGAGTTTTTTTTAACTTTTCTATACTATGCTACTAAACGTGTTTGTATTATAGAAACAGGAGGATTTATTTACTAGCCAACTGTTTTATTCATTTAAATTCATTCTTACATTCGCTTAGATTTTACGTTCAGAAACGTATTGCTGCTGCATTTGAATATCAAAACCTTTTGTAATTATCGCGGTGGTACGCCTTGAAGGAATGATTATTAATTTGAAGTCACAAAACTGCCAATAGTAATTTTGTTCAAATAAGCATATTTGACGTACGAATTGACATTTAACAATAACAATAATGTAATAAGAAATTGTGATAAGCCCCCAGCTGATAGAGAATGCTCTAGGACAATAAATAATCCCAAAATAATATTTCATATTATTAAATATATATATATATATATATATCGTTTGTCTGTAATATTTGTACATTTTATTTCGTTGTATACTCTAAATTATGGGAAAGTGTCCCCTTAAAGCTACTTTCACGTCGCACGCCCAGAAGGCTCTCTTAACTTTCCTGGCTGCATGCGATGGTTCCGCGGAGAATCCATAGATGCTACAAAACATTTTTTATAATTATAATACATTTTTTACAGCAGCATAAACATAATTTACATTAGACTATATTGTCATTTATTGTAAGAATTAGAACTTGGGCAATCTCCAATGTAATCCGGTGAAGCAAAACGTCAAGTCCTTGTGTCCATAATATATCGGTTTATTGGTTATTGTTTATCGGTTCTTATATCAAAAATATTTATTTACTTTAAATTGTACGTCTTTGTAATATTTTAAAACGGTTTTTTAATAAAGAGTGACAGTTAAACAACTAGTAGCCAGTTTCCCGGTCGCGTTTCGGGATCAACATAAAACATCACGCGTGCCATATAAAAAATATATACCAAGCAAAAGCCTTAGTGAATTAAAAGAAAATACAAAACAACTAACTAATGTAAAGTAAATAAACATGAATTTGTATTAAAATCTCATAATACGAGTATAACCACATCGAAGGTATTTAACGCAACTGTAGTCAATTCCATTAATTTCTGGAATGAAGTTATCTACAAGTTGGTAATTGAATTTTGATTGTTTCATGAACGTGCGTCGCTGTTACGTAAAGCGGGAAATTGTTAAACAATACTGCTGTCCATACAGCTACAAGGATATACAAAACAATATAGATGTAATTTTGCTAAAATAATTACCTAATATACAAAGTTATAGGGTCCTATTCCATTATTAAAAATATTTTAGAAAGCCTGATGAAATATGATTCACCTATACTATTTTATTTTATTACTAATATAGGTTATACGTATAGGTATTTATATAGGTTTATTAGTTAAAATCGTATAAATTTGTCTCAGTTAAATTTAAACGGTTTAACAATAACTTTCTTGTTTTTGACGTATATTATTACAAAGGGCTTAATAATTAATTAAGCGAAAGGTTAATAGATGGATAGACCTCAATGACATTTAGATAAAAGGACTTCGTATAATGGTTGTTGAACAAATCATTTCATCATTCTTTAGATTTAATTGATAATAAAATTAACTAGTATTTTCTGTAACTAACTATTAATCATTCAATCAAATTGTCACGACTTTTTCCCACAGGGATAGAGGCAGAAACAATTGGGCGCCACTTGCCACGATCCTTACACAATCAATAATACAAATCCCTCGCTTCTCTTATATCCTCAATTCTCTTCATCCAAGCTCTACGGTTATGGGCACTAGGCAATTCTTAAGAATATGTTCGATTTATTAAACTATATATCAGCCAAAACAAAATAAAATCAACTCTAAAACCATATATAATAACCATATAACAAAAATTGAAAAATATTAGTTATAATACTTTAAATACGCAGTAATGAATATCTACTGAAACATCGTTTTCATAATTAAATATTTAAATTTACACTGCTTTAATCGTAGAACATATTTATATTGAAATTGATATAAATAATTCAATGAAGGTGTTATTAAATTAATAATTTTATACATAATTTCGTGCCTGAAAATCGTTACTGAAAAGTGGAGATAATTGGCATTTTTAATATAAATCAATTCCCAATAAAATTAAGTAGGCAGACTGCAACCAAAATATAATCAACGTGTTTATTTTAATTGCTGTTAAATTAATTTACAAAAAACATCTGGTTATACCTAAGTTATAAGAGAATTGTGCACGTGAGGGAAGCGTTGGGAGTTGAGTCAGGATCGTAGCAAGTGGCGCTCTATTGTCTCTGCCTATCCTTGTAGGACAAAGGCATACTTTAAAAAATAAAAATTAGTAAATATGCTCGTAATTGTAATAAAAGTAAATACAAAGATTAAAAAGTTAAAAGCTCTACAAAAATGTATAAAAAGGTTCTAAAACTATTTCAACCATATATTTTAGTCTTTCGAGTTGATTATTTATTATTTTAAATAACAAAATTGTATCTTCTAGTCCTATTTTGTAATTTATGTGTTCCTGTAAGCCTGGATTCTTCAAGCGAAACGTGAAAAATCACTTTGAACCGCGCATAGTGACAGCGACTGGGTTAAATCGTACTTTTCAGTCGACAGCGATCTTAGATTTCCCCAGATAAGTCGTTTCTTAATAAAAGTGTTAAAAGTTGGTTTATTATACAAATATTCAATCCTTTTTTTTTTATTTATTACCACGGAACATACGAGTATAAACTAAACTTTGTCTTATATATGTTCTTTGCAAAATACTTTTTTATATTATTGCATTTCACTGCACACTTGCAATTAGTACAACATTTACTTTTCCATCAATTAATCAATTTGTCACTACTTTTTCCAACAAGGATAGGCAAATACAATGGAGCGCCACTTGCCACGATCCTGACACAACTTCCTCGCTTCCTTCACATTTACAATTCTTTTCATACAAGCTCTATGGTTTTAGGCACTAGGCAACTTACCTTTCTTGAGGATGTCTCCGAGGTCTAGAGGTTGTCTTTGAAGAAAATGTATGAAATCCATTTTAACCGAAAGTGGGCTAACTTAGCCTCTAGAATTTATGACCGTAACAGCTTTGCGCCGACAGATATTACACACCCTTGTCTATTTCCACTAATCTGTACATCTATCAATTTATAAGAACAATTTACTGTTTACCCTTTCTTTGGTTCGGAGGTTGCTCCTAGGAAGATAAACGAGTTTGTATGAAATATGTACACATTATAACATTGAACAGATACCTTGTATATTAAAATATGATATATTTTAAGATTTTATATTTATACTAGCGAAACTGACAGATTTCGCTAGTACCTACCTCGTCCTTTTACACCCGAAATACCCGCACAGGTCGGGGAAAGCATCCATATTCTATCGATCGAATCGGCAGTCGAACTAAAAAGTTCGGTGCGTCTTTTCTTTGTAGAACAATTGACAAGTGGAATTTGCTTAGCTTTTATTTGTAATATTTAATAGTATTAAATATTGCAAATATTTGTTAATAAAAAAAAAAGATGGATATTTGCTTCGGGTCTGGTTATCAAAGAGTGGTAGGCAGTGGTACCCAGTCTGCCGATCCGGGGTAGTACCACCACTTACAAGTATACAGACCGTGAAGTGATTTGGTCACGTTTCGGGATCAGCTTGTAAGTTGCCGGTTCCAACTAGGCCGGCATAGTGGATGTGATTGCTGCTCACAGTTATTGAATTGTAGTAGCAGTGACATTCATTCATGGACCACACTTTGGCTTAACATCAAGCGAGGTGCTGTCATATGTCGAGTCACAGTAAAAAAATAAAAAAAACCTTGTACCCTTCAAGCGATGCGTGAAGAAGCACCTTAGGGCGGCATAATGACGGCGGCTGAGGTAGCCGGAAACTAACTCGGTTTTTTCAGGCATTGTCACTCTTGGACCTCCTCTTGCTTATCATCAGGCGGGTCGAGGTCAGATGTCGTGACACTATAAAAAAAAAATTCGAAAGTAAAATTTATATGTTTCTTTATTATTGTGTTTGGCGTGGCGTAGTGGTTAGCGGAAGTCCGGGGTTCGATTCCCGTTTCGAGCCAATATTTGTTTCATAGCTTTTAATTGTAATATTTGTAATTTGATTTTACAAATATTCGTTAATAAAAAAAGAGCCAGTTATTTGGTCTGGTTGTCAAAAAGTGGTAGGCAGTGGTGCCCACGCTGCTGATCTGGGGTTTTACCACAAGTATACAGAGCGTAAAGCGACTTAGTCGCGTTTCGGGATCAGCTTCTAAATTACAGATTCCAACTAGGCCGGAAAGTGAATGTGTCTGCTACTTACAGTTATTGAATTGTAGTAGCAGTGACATCCATTCATAGACCACACTCCAGCTTAACATCAAGCTGGGTGCTGTCATAATGTCGAGTCACAACAAAAATTATAAAAAACCATCTTGCAGGTCGAGGTCAGATGTCGAGTCGCAATAAAAAAAATGTTTTTTAATCTTGTTTAATCTAATTAATTCTTTCAACACGCTTTTTTATTAGCTTGACTTGTATGTAAATTAATTTTCACTCACTTTCAGAAGTCTGAATAGTATAAAAAATTGTACACATTTTTGTACGTTTTATGTGGCCGGCATAGTGACGACGACCGAGGCACCGGGAACTGACTCAGTTTTTTCAGTCGTCGAAATTATTGGACCTTTTCTTGTTCACCCTCGGACAAAATCGAGGTCAGTATTCTTTGGCTGATATAGTGACGGCGACTGAGGCACCGAGAACTGACTCGGTTTTTTCAGTCGTCGTCATTTTTGGAGCTTCTCAGTGGGACATTGGATATTATTCACTTTTTAGTTCACATTGTCATATAAGCGTTTTTCTTTTAGTTTTTATAAACTATAGTTTTATTACTACCATGAAAGTACGTTTTTTTATTTGACTCGACATATGACAGCACCCAGCTTGATGTTAAGCTAGAGTGTGGTCCATGAATGGATGTCACTGATACTACAATTCAATATCTGTAAGTAACAGTCACATCCACTATGCCGGCTTAGTTGGAACCGGCAACTTACAAGCTAATCCTGAAACGTGACTAAATCACTTAACGGTCTGTATTTTTGTAAGTGGTGGTACTACCTCGGATCGGCAGACTGAGTACCACTGCCTACCACTCTTTGATAACCAGACCCGAATAAAATATCCACATCTTTTTTTTTAATAACAAATATTTGTATTAGGTGCGAGAACTTAGTTTTATTTAGTGATATCCGAATCCAACTGAATAATGAACTTATTAAAATTATTATGAATTAAATTAATAATTATTAAATATTACAAACAAAAGCTGTGAAACAAATATTCGCTAACTTTACTTTACTAGTGTCTGTATTCTGTCGACCGATTAGGCAGTCATATCTTTGTAGAACAATCGACAAGTGAAAATCTTTGACAGGTTATGTGCTCGACCAATCTTATAACACCCTTCATAGAACGCCACGACTCTTCAACTAAAGCACCTTAGGCCGGCAAAGTAACGACGACTGAGGCAAGCGTAAATTAAATCGTTTCTTTTGACTTTCCTTTGCTTAATATTAGGCAAGTCGTGCTGAAATGTTCAGTTTCAAAGAAAGTAACTTTTTGACAAAAAATAAGATGCGCCGAACCATTTCGTTACTGTATAGTTTCATATTACGATTTATTTTTTATTTTTATAAACATTCAATTCCCATTTGATCAACTATACAATATGTATGTAAATGTGATTAAGGTAACTATTAAAAGGCCTAATCAGTAAATTAAAAGTAAAAATTAAAAGTCATAACAATATAATAAAACAGAAATTTATATAAAGGCAAAAGTAACTGTTTGTCTGTTTGCTACGTTTTCACGCCTAAACCGCTAAAAGAAATTAAAGTTTGATTAAATTATAAATAAATTATAAATAAATTGTAAAGTTATAAATAAATTGTAATTCAGAGAAAGGCCTAAAAATAAAACCTAAAAGGGGAGAAAGTTTGTATGAAACTTTTTATTGCGTCGTCCGATTTGCGATTCAAACTTTGCAGAATAATTGTTCATAATTAGTAATTTAACTATCCATGTTTGTTTTTTTAACTGCCCCAAAAAGGGGTGAAATAGGGTTAATTTTATACTTACTATTAAATTAACGCTGTAGAAATGCGTTTGTTAAGGAGTGTATGTGGAGTGACGATAGCGGATAGAATAAGGAATAACACACTGCGTGATAGATGTGGTTTGAAAGAAGATGTAGTGACAAGGATTGACAAAGGAATGCTTCGATGGTTTTGGCACATGGAAAGGATGAGTGAAAGTAGATTGACGAAAGGAATTTATAAATCTGATGTGGATGGATTCGTTAAACAAGGCAGGCGCAGGAGAGTGTTTTTCAACCAAATCGGAGACATCCTCAAGAAAGCTAGGTTGCCTAGTGCCCATAACCACAGGGCCTGAATGAATAGAATCGTGGATGTGAAGGAAGGGAGTTGTGTAAGGATTGTGGTAAGTGGCGCTCAATTGTCTCTTCCTATCCCCGTGGAAAAATACGTCACAGGTACTATTTTCAGCTAAATGCTATTATATCAGTAAAAGTACAAAATACAGTATAGAAGAGTAGGTACGATGAAAGAAATTTTCTGGCTCTGAAGAACCTGGTGATGGATTTTTAACGATCCTATTAAATCAGCAAAACCACAAGAGATAGAAATATTGTGTTTAAACTTAAATTATTCCTTACTATCATTTACTTGAGCTTTTATAGAATTATTGGTTATATTACCTGATGTCATAACGATGGGGAAGGGGGGGGGGGACGCCATAATCCCGAAGCGGGTCATAGGAATTTATGGATAAGAATTTGGTGATTGGGTAGGCTTAGGTAGAGTTAGATATCATTACTTTAGAAAGAATAGGATTAGTAAATGGCAGCTCGAGAGAACCGACAACCGATGGGGAAGAAAGGTTCTAGAGTGGAGACTACGAACCGGAAGACGGAGCGTAGTTAGGCCTCGTACTAGGTAGACTGACGACATAGTGAAAGCCACGAATAACCGGAAGAAGCGACTGGCATCTTTTCGTTCGAAATGGCGTTATAAGGGGAGGCCTGTGTTTAGCAGTGGACGCCTTCTGGCTGATGATGATGATAATTACCTGATGATGGATACAAGGTATATGTAGGAGATATAACTATGATGCTATGACTAAAATTGTTTTTTACTATAGGGCTTTAGCTGGGCTGTAATCAAATAAAATACCTGGAGTACCTAATGATGGATAATAAGAATGCAAGGGATATGTAAGCGCTTTGAAAATAAATATTTTTTACTATACGCCCTTAGTTGGTCTGTTATCAAATGAATGGCCCGGAGTATTTGATGATGAGTATGCAAGGGATATGCAATATATTTAGCTATGAAGATTCAGCTAAAATTGTTTTTTTTTTTACTATATCCCTGATTTGGTATGACATTAAGGATGGTGGATCACGGGGATGCAAGGGATCCTATTATTTTTATTTAGAGCTTCCATTTCCGACGTAGAGCTGTTGAACTGAAATGTGATTATGCAGGTCCCATTTCAGTTTAATAGAATTTTAAACTGATGCATCTTAAAACATCGCACATGATGACATTGCGATAGCTCCTATGCGGAAATGGCAATAACGCAGTGTCCTGAGTCGTGGAAAAAGAGGCCCTGCAGTGGTACTAATATACATAAGCCTATAATTATATTAGTGGAAGAAGGAGATCCAGAGTAACCTGGATTCTAGTTCTAAAGGGACTTTACTAATATAATTATAATAGTAAAACGTTTAATTCAAACAAAAAGTTCATACATAATCACAAAATATTAGACTTTAAAACTATTTTTTTAATAGAGCATTTTAATTTTTTTTTATATAACTTGTAGATAAGTGTAGTTGCTATCGGTCAAAACACTACTAGCCTTTGGCTCTGAGCCAAACGACTTGACATGTGGGAACGCCTTTTAAGAATCCCTCCTTGAAGATGTCTGATTTATACACTTTTTGTATCATTTGTAAAGTAATGAAGCTACTCGTATAGACAGAATACTTAAAATATAATAAAATAATAAATAGTATGTTTCTATATAGGATATAATACTTTTTATGTATATACATGTTATGGTGCACACAATTGCGGCCTACAACATGGCGATCTCTTCCAGGTAACCGAAGGAGAAGGATATTAAATAATTTAAACAAAAATTAGACAGATTTGATCGAGGCTGGGGTAGCCGTAAAGACTCGGTTTTTGCAGTCGTCGGCATTCTGGGACCTTTTATTGCTTACGATCAGGCGGGTCGAGTTCAGATGACGCCGGCATACTAGATATGACTTCGTAGATCGCACTCCATTTTTTACATCAAGCGGGATGTGTCTGTCGTCTGTTATATTAAAATAGTACATTACAATTATTAATATCTATATAATATTACAATGTGATTTAATAAACTATGTCCTATGTAATAATAAATTTATAAGATCCACATAGTATTAACAAATAAAAATATAATCTTCTATTAAGCCAAGATTGGTGCTCGTGTCATTGCTTTAGCATCGTAACTTAAACCCAAGTTCTATATGTCATTTGTGTAGCCTATATATCATTATTAGTTTTACTAGATAATGAAATGAAACCGCAGTTTTATTATAAATTGCTTATGTGTAATAAATAAACGTGATCAAGAAGCGTTTTCCCAATTAGGAGGAGTGCCGAAACGTCTGTTGGTTTTAGGAAGTGCCCCTTACACACCCTCATCATTCAATATACTCTTAAAATTATTAATTATTAATATTAAGAGCTTTGGATATATTAACATTATTTAAGGTTAATTAAAATAATTATATACCTACATACTGGCATATTAAGCGGAACACAAAAAAGGTCCATAATTAAAAAAATATGATTTTATTTTTGTTATTTAAAGTTTCATTTGTTTTAATCAAAATGAGATCACATTAAGAACACATTTTGCGAGTAAAGGCTATTTGTGAAAAATGGTACATTTTTGAACTTTATATGTAACCGGGAAAAATGGTGATTAATATCGCGTATTTCCTCCACGTGCTCTTATTAAAGCTTCTACCCGTCTAGGCATACTAAGAATGATGTTATCGATGGTCTCCTGGGATAGTCTCCGCCATTCCTCAACTACGGCGATTCGCAGTTCACCCACGTTGGCAGGAGCTGGAATTCTGGACTTAACTTTTCTTTTCAGAAAGTCCCAACGTGCTCTATTGGGTTCTTATCCAGTGATCTCGCCGGCCACTCCATAACAGTGATATTCATATCATTAAGATATGCTTGCGTTACCCGAGCGGTACGCGGCCGAGCATTATCCTGCATAAAAACAAAATCGTCACCGATATATGGGGCAAACGGTACGACATTTTCTTCTAAAACTTCTCTGATATAGCGGTCTGCAGTCAGACTCCCTCTGTCAATCACTACCAAGTCTGTGCGAGCTGAAGTTTCAAAATTTGTTTGAATGTATCTTTCTCCTTTGCGATACATCCTGAATATTCTTTGCCTGCCGTCAATTTGATTTAGGAGAATTCTGCACTCATCACTAAACAATACCTTACTCCATTGGTCCGCGTTCCAAAGTCGATGTTCCTAAGCAAAAGGTAACCTGTTTCTACGATGATTTACCTCGAGCCTTGGAGCCTTGGCTGGCACAAATGAACCCAAACCAGCTTCTTCGTACCGTACGCTCACTTACGGTTACACCCCGCACTGCTTCTAACTCATGTCGAGCTTGGACGGCCGTCAAACGGGTTCCTACGTACACGAAGCCGAATGAAACGATCATCCCTACTCGAAGTGCGTCTTTTTCTGCCTTGTCCTGCTCTTCTCACATAAGTACTAGTCTCCCTGAACCGTTGGATACTGCGATGGATCGTTGAAACTGGTCGACGAAGATCTCTGGATATCACTCTGTAGGTTTGACCATTTCTTCGCATTTCGAGTGCCCTGGCAATCTCCGTTGGGGCTAAGTCAGGCATAATTCAGTCCTCAACTCCAAAAAGATACGCGATTAAAAAAAAAACTAACAAAAAACAGTATTTGAATGAAATTTTAAATCAAACTCAGAAAGAAGAAATACTCGAAGTTCGCTCCAGATAAGGTGTATTTGAATAAAATTAAAACAATTGCATAAAATGTGATGTTCAGTTGTTTTCTTAATTTGAAATTATTTATTTTTAAATTAAATGACGTATAAACCAGCCAGCAATCTTATATGATACTGATATCAAACCTTTTTTTTATGTTCCGCAAAATATGCCAGTGTAAAATATATTATAAAACTTTGCGGATAGTGTGAAGAACTCAGTTGTGCGTGACAATTGTAATTGTTGTATTTTCTGCATAAAATTAAGAAATGATTCTGATAATATTTACCGAAACGTGTCAATTATCGCTATTATTATAATTTACTTTCCCAATAAAGTAGGCAGACTGCAACCAAAATTTTATTAAGATGTTTATTTTATTTGCTGTTTATCAACATGTTCGTATAGATTTATACGAAACTTTATCAATAGTCAAACGTCCATGATAGCGTGCCGCTGGACATACATAACTAAACAATTTAAAAGTTAACTTGTGTCTAAAATAGAATAAACTTTTTGTCTTGAAAATGTTATATTGAGTAGGGTCTAATTGGGGTATGGGTTTGCACAAATTTCGAAGGCGGGTCCTGTTGACTTGGCAAAACCATTGTCCCTAGAGACTACTTAAGTTGTCGATAATCAACTTAACGTCCCCTGTTCATGTAGATTATGGGTCCCACAATATATGTATGTGAACTATATGTGGTTTGAATTTTAAATTACTAATCCCAATATGTCATACGAGTCTAACTGATTTGTGAGTTATAACTCTTAAATTTTGTCGAAAAAATTATCAATTGTCACGGCACATTTCCCACAGGGATAGGCAAATACAATGAAGGACATCATTCATTTTGCATGGGGACTTGGACTAATTGTATTAACAGTTGCATATACTTTTATGTACGAAGAAATTGGAATATATCTTTTATTTTGCTTAGTTTAGGTGTGCAAAATGATCAAACTATAATTATGACAGTTCAAAGCAGAACTAATTAATATGGCGTGTCTTTATGATTGACAGATGATACAGAATCCATATCTCATTTTCCAAATAATCGCACAGCAATTAAAAGCAAATTTTTTATTAGTTTTATCAACACTAGTATCGAAACTATATATTTTTTTTTACATAAAAGCCCAAAATGAATGATTTTCTTTTCACGATCCTTATACAACACCCGTTAAATAATTATTTGTTATACTGTATGGCACAAAGAATTCGGACTTAAGAAATAGAAGGAGCTCTAAAATAGCTACAAAATACAACCATTCATATTATTTTCACTTATGTCATTAAAAAGAAGTTAGAAGGAGATGAATATACATTTTCAAATTCGTAATTTATCAATAGTTTTAATGATCATTTGACACAATAACAAATGACATTAAAATACTGCAGAAAAGAATGACGGAATAATTATGCCGCTACTCTTGCTACCACGTGACTTTTAATTAGAGTGTGGTCCATGAATGGATGTCTCTGATACTACAATTTAATATCTGTAAGTAACAGTCACATCCACTATGCCGGCCTAGTTGGAACCGGCAACTTACAAGCTAATCCTGAAACGTGACTAAATCACTTAACGGTCTGTATTTTTGTAAGTGGTGGTACTACCTCGGATCGGCAGACTGAGTACCACTGCCTACCACTCTTTGATAACCAGACCCGAATAAAATATCCACATCTTTTTTTTATCAACAAATATTTGTATTAGGTGCGAGAACTTAGTTTTATTTAGTGATATCCGAATCCAACTGAATAATGAACTTATTAAAATTATTATGAATCAAATTAATAATTATTAAATATTACAAATAAAAGCTGTGAAACAAATATTTGCTCCGACCGGGGATCGAACCCGGGACTTTACGCGCAACAAACCAGTCGCTAAACCGTTCGTCCACGCCTGTCGTTAAATTGACCCGCCTTGTCTGTGTATCCCGCCGCCACAAGGATACACAGAGACAATGGAGCGCCACTTGCCACTAACACAACTCCCTCGCTTCCCTAGAATCCACAATTCTCTTCATACAAACTCTATTGTTATGGGCACTAGTCAACCCAACTTTATTGAAGATGTCTCCGAATAGTAATATTAATGTTTAATATTAAAAAATAAACATTAATTATTTATTACATCTATACTAATATTATAAAGAGAAAAGATTTGTAAGTTTATTTGTAATGAATAGGCTCAGAAACTACTGGGCCGATTTTAAAACTCCTTTCACAATTAGAAAGCTAAATTCTTCGTGAATATAGAAAAATATTCAATATTTCACTGCTGAAACTATAGTAAATAAAATCAAAATTAAAATTTTAAAGGAACCCCCGAAACGCCTGGAACCACTTTGGTCATATCATCAGCTTTATAGTAATAAACAACATTAGTCATGGCTCAATAGTTATATCCCTTTAATATCCCTTGGATCCTTATGGTGCATCATCAGATAACTACTCTAGGTCTTCAATTTGATAATGGCCCAGCTAATGGCTCATAGAGAGTAACAATTTTAGTTAAAGCACTATGATATTATCTGTTATTGATTTGCTGATCTGAGAGGATTCATGATCAGATACTACAGTTCTACAGTTCAATCTCTTTTTTTTGCTGATCAATTGATATTAGTTTGCTGATCTGAGAGGATTCATAATGGTGCATCATCAGATTGCCCGGTCTTCAATTTGATGACGGTCCAGCTAAATGCTCTTAGTGAGCATTTTTTTTAAAATGCTTTTTAAAATTTTAGTTAAAGCACTATAGTTCTATCTCTTGTTGATTTGCTGATCTGAGAGGATTCATGATGGTGCCTCATCAGATACTCTCGGTCTTTAATTTGATAACGGTCCAGCTAATGGTTCATAGTGAGTAACAATTTTAGTTAAAGCACTATAGGTCCATTTCTTGTTGATTTGCTGATCTGAGAGGATCCATGATCAGATTTTTTAGATCCGGAATGTTTTATTTTATCGCACTAACTTTTCTACACTTAGTTTCCTACCTTCAAGACAAATCTAATAAGTCCAAACTTAGTATACCAAAAAAAAGTTTGAACACATCCAGGATTTCGTCTCCTACCTTCGAGTTCCATCATCAGAGTAACTCAGTGGTACCAGTTAAAACACACATGTATTTGTATACGTTTTTATTTCAAATGTTAAGTCACAGATTTTTTTAAAAGTAAATACCTATAAGGCTGGGAATACAAGTCCGATTTTCCTCTCCGATAGTCCGATCCGATTGTCTGATCAGACAATCGGAAAGCACTCGTGCCATACATTTGTTTAAATACTTAATACACGTCTGATCCGATAGTCGGATCGGATGTCAGAATCGGAAACAACGCCAAGGCGCTTACGATTTTATGGCCGATCCGATTGTCTGAAGGTGCAGTTTTCATACAGAATACAGAAACAAAATAGACGTCCGATTCCTACTTCCGATTTGTAAATAATTTGCTCAGCAATATCGGACGTGTATTCCCAGCCTTATGCGTGTTTAGAACGGGCAACCCTTGTACGTCGCTATGCGACGAAGATTGTTATTTTATGTCAAATAAATATGCCATTGTTAAAACACGTAAAAAATGTTATAATTTTTCCCCTAAAATATTCAATCAATGTAATCGATCGAAACTGCAAACCAACCTCGCCATATGAATATTTTAAGGGAAAAATTATAACATTTTTTACGTGTTTTAACAATGGCATATTTATTTGACATAAAATAACAATCTTCGTCGCATAGCGACGTACAAGGGTTGTCGTTCTAAACAGCGCGTCTAAGATCGCTACCGCAGCTAACAAATCGAGCTGATGACCTTGAAACCCCTGATCAGATCTTTATCAATTGTAGCTAAGAACCATCTCGATCACGTCAGCTTTCAAATGAAACAAACCGCATCGTAATCGGTCCATTCGTTTAGGAGCTACGATGCCACAGACAGACACACAGATACACAGAGCCACAGATACACAGATACACAGATACACAGATACACAGATACACAGATACACAGATACACAGATACACAGACAAGTCAAACTTATAACACCCCTCTTTTTGGGTCGGGGGTTAAAAATAATATATAGTTTGTTTTTTAAATAAAGTATCCTATGTAACTTCTAGTACCTCCAAAAATATGTACATAGTTTCTTGATGATCAGTTAAGTATCTGTTGCGTAAAAACGTAACAAACAAACTCACATTCACATATTTATAATAATAGTAGGATAGTAGGAAGTAGGATTTTGAAAACTTTTTTGAAACTGTTTTATTTCTTTTCTTTGCAAATTTGTCAATTATGGCATATCAGTAAAAAAATATTGCTGAAAAACCTACGTTGTATTATAAAATTAAAAATATTCAGAGCTGTGTTTTTTTTTTTGAAAGTGTAAAAAGTACCTACTAAAAAATATGCCTCAAAAGCGTAAGTCTAATCTTCTGCAAAGCTCTAATAAAGCTCGAGCTATGAAAGCCAAAATGCAAAGGCTTGAACAGGCGGGGCGTGAGACAACTCACAGAGCTGCTGAAACACCAGAGCATTTTAACGAGCTGACACCCGATCCTAATTTCACGCGGGTGAAACCGCGGGCACAGCTAGTAATTAATAACACAGTATATCTCCACAGGCAAAGCATGCACTTTATTGTAATTGGCAATTGTGCAAGAACAATTTGCAGGTGTAACTTAATTTGGGATCCGTCCGTAGCGAATTGGGCACACACAACGTGTGCTGGAAATGACAAAATTTAATTTCGTCTATGTTACAATTTTTACAGATAACGAAAAAACTAATTAGGTAAGGGTATTTTTTTTAGATATGTATGAAATATATACTTCACGTTTATACGTATGTGCAAACAAGTAGTACTCGTACAGTCAGCATCAGATATATCTGAGCACGCAAAGTGATTAAAAGTTTCTATACATTCAGACTGATCATAAATATCTACACACCATTAGTTGTCATAACAATGTGAGCATTCAATGCGTCAAAAATATCTATACAATCAGTTAGTCAAAAATATCTACACACTCACTTGTCAAAAATATGTCAACAGACAATTCAGTAAATTTGTTTTAAAATATTACATATTTTATGAGTGTGTAGATATTTTTGACGCATTAAATGCTCACATTAATATGACAACTAATGTGTCATTTATTTATGATCAGTCATAATATTCATAATATTTATGATCAGTCTGAATGTATAGATACTTTTGATCACTTTGCGTGCTCAGATTTATCTGATGCTGACTGTACCTACTTTTTTTTTTTTTTTTTTTTTTTTTTTTTTTTTATTGTGACTCGACATTTGACATCGACCTGCCTGATAATAAGCAAGAGGAGATCCAAAAGTGCAGACGATTGAGACAACCGAGTTTGTTCACGGCTGTCTCAGCCGCCGTCACTATGCCGGCCAAAGGTGCTTCTTCACGCATCGCTTGAAGGATCCAAGGTTATAGGAGGGAGAGAACACATGGGCTGGCAAAGCATTCCACTTGTCGATTGTTCTACAAAGAAAAGATGCACCGAACTTTTTAGTTCGACTACCGATTCTGTCGACAAAATGTGAATGCTTCCCCCGACCAGTGCGGGTGTTACGGGTGTGAAAAGACGAGATAGGAACAAGGTTAAAGAGCTCCTCGGAACATTCCCCGTGGTATAGGCGATAGAGGACGCACAGAGCCGCCATGTCTCTGCGTAATTGCAGAGGCTCCAGAGTTCGCGTAACCTCTACATCTCCTATGATTCGGACAGCTCGGCGCTGCAATGAATCCAGGGCATTGAGAAGATACTTGGCAGAGCCGTCCCAAAGATGCGAACAGTACTCCATATACTTTTGACATTATACTCAATATTTTCATTATGTCAATATTTTTCATAATCGGCTAAAACGACACCAATATTTTTATCATATTATTTGTCGTAATTTATATATAATTGTTTTTTAAATTTATTGTTTAATTGTGACAACACATGACAGCACCCTGCTTGATGTTTGATGTTAAGCTGGAGTGCGGTAACTGTAAGTAGCAGTCCCACAGAGGATGCCGGCCAAATTTAAACTGGCTAAAACGCAACTAAGTCACCTAACGATCGGTATACTTGTAAGTGGTGGTACTACCCCGGACCGGCAAAATTGGTACCACTGCCTACCACTCTTTATAGGAGTAATAATTAGTGCATAAATTATTTACAAAGTATATACTTTGAAATAAATGAAAAAAAAACGCATTACATTGATAATTTATTTAATTTTTGTTTAATTACTATTTAGATTACTAATTACTATTTAGATTATATATTGACATTTTTTTATTTTATTTTATTTTAATTTTGTTGTAATTTCTTTAATTTTAATGACATTATATTTTGTTTTGTTTTGACCATGTTGTTTAAATATTTTATGTATAACTGTTATAGAAATTCAAGTTTATTGTATTAATTCATAGACAATATTTATAAAATCAAAAGTAAAATTTTAAAGGAACCTCGAAACGCCTGAAACCAATTTAGTCATATTACCAGCTTTATAGTAATAGACAACATTATTCTTGGCACAATAGTTATATCCTTTACATATCCCTTGGATCCTTATGGTGCCTCATCAGATAACTACTCCAGGTCTTTAATTTGATAACAGTCCAGCTATTGGCTCATAGTGAGTAACAATTTTAGTTAAAGCACTATGATATTATCTGTTGTTGATTTGCTGATCTGAGAGGATTCATGATAGTGCATGACCAGATACTCCCGATCTTCCATTTGATAACGGCCCAGCTAAAGGCTTTATTTAAAGCACTATAGTTCTATCTCCTGTTAATTTGCTAATCTAAGAAGATTTATAATGGTGCATCATCAGATACACCCGGTCTTCAATTTGATGACGGTCCAACTAATAGCTCTTAGTGAGTAACAATTTTAGTTAAAGCACTATAGTTCTATCTCTCATTGATTTGCTGATCTGAGAGGATTCATGATGGTGCCTCATCAGATACTCAGGTCATCAATTTGAAACCGTTCCAGCTAAAGGCTCATAGTGAGTAACAATTTTAGTTAAAGCACTATAGGTCTATTTCTTGTTGATTTGCTGATCTGAGAGGATCCATGATCAGATTTTTTAGATCCAGAATGTTTTATTTCATCGCACTAACTCTTTTACGCTTAATTTCCTACAGTCAATACGAATCTAATGCGTCCAAACTTAGTAAACCTATTAAGTTTAAACCCATCCAGGATTTCGTCTCCTACCTTCGAGTTCCATCATCAGAGTAGCTTAGTAGTACCAGTTAAAATATGTATTTGTATACGTTTTTGTTTCAAATGTTATGTCACAGATATATTTAAAAGTAAAGTTAATACCTATTATGCGTCTAAGATCACTACCGCAGCTAACAAAACGAGCTGATGACCTTGAAACCCCTGATCAGATCTTCATCAATTGTAGCTAAGAACCATCTCGATTACGTCAGCTTTCAAATAATACAAACCGCATCGTAATCGGTCCATTCGTTTAGGAGCTACGATGCCACAGACAGACACACAGATACACAGACAAGTCAAACTTATAACACCCCTCTTTTTGAGTCGGGGGTTAAAAATGCGTGTTTAACTTGTTGTTGTGCTAAATAAATACACCGCATAGGTCTGGGAAAGCATCCGCATTCTATCTACCGAATCTAAAAAGTACAGTGAGTCTTTTCTTTGTAGAACAACTGTCAAGTGGAATGCTTTGCCAGTCCATGTGTTCTCCCCATCCTATGACCTTGGATTCTTTAAGCGATGCGTGAAGAAGCACTTTTGACCGTCATCGTGCAGCGACTGGGGCAGCCGTGAACTGACTAGGTTATTTCAGTCGTCGTCACTCTTGAACCTCCTCTTGCTTATTATCAGGCCGGTCGAAATCAGATGTCGTGTCACAATAAAAAACAAAAAATAATAAATGTAGCTTAATACTTTGTTAGGTACAGTCAGCATCAGATATATCTGAGCACGCAAAGTGATCAATAGTATCTATACATTCAGACTGATCATAAATATCGACACACATTAGTTGTCATAATAATGTGAGCATTCAATGCGTCAAAAATATCTATACAATCAGTTAGTCAAAAATATCTACACACTCACTTGTCAAAAATATGTCAACAGACAATTCAATAAATTTGTTTTAAAATATTACATATTTTATGAGTGTGTAGATATTTTTGACTATTTGCGTGTGTAGATATTTTTGACGCATTGAATGCTCACATCATTATGACAACTAATGCGTCTAGATATTTATGATCAGTCTGAATGTATAGATACTTTTGATCACTTTACGTGCTCAGATATATCTGATGCTGACTGTACAAATGGTATGTAGGTCAATGTCCTGACATCATAACCACTTATAATGTGACCGCTATTTCAAATACTTGAGCGCTATTTATTTATTAACGCCCGACTCAAAAAGAGGGGTGTTACAACTTTGACTTGTCTGTGTATTATTTACGTTACAAAGATTACCGATTTTCCTAATACAGTAATTTAAGCGTTATTTTGTTACGCGTAAAGTCCCTGGTTCAATTCCTGGTCGGAGCAAATTTTTGTTTCAAAGCTTTAATTTTTTAATATTTATAAATTATTAAATTTAAAAATATTTGTTAATATAAAAAAAACAGGTAGATATTTGCATCGGGTCAGGTTGTTAAATGAGTGGTAGGCAGTGGTGCCCAGTCGACCGATTCAGGATAGTACCACCACTTACAAGTATAGGGACCGTGAAGTGATTAAGTCGCGTTTCGGGATGAGCTTATAAGTTGCCGGTTTCAACTAGGCTGGCATAGTGGATGTGACTGCCATTTATTCTTATTAAATTGAGTAGCGGTGACCTCCAGCCATTGAACGCACTCCAGCTTAACATCGAATACACAACCTCGGAATAACTTCTCCACGAACTATCACTTGCTTGCTTTATCAAAGTGACTCTTATACTTATCCAAATAATATCAGGTTCTTCAATAAGTTTTGCGGTTCGATAAGAAAGGGCCTTGAAGACAATCCACGTCAAAGATAGTCCAAAAATAGCAAGGCACCTTATTGGGTAGTGTAAGCAATATTTTAACTGAGTTTTGGCGGGCAACTGCAAGTGACAGGACGCGCAATTTTGAATTATTTGAAAAGCTTGTGTTTTTCATAAATATTGTTATCCAGTAATCATTTTTAAGTTGATCAAGTATAAACAAGTAACTTAAAGCTGTGAAACGTGTTTCTTCGTGTTCCCTCCAAGACTCCTTCCGAAGTTTTAGTAAAGGCTTTCGCCGCTTTACTAAAACGTTCCTCATCAACCTCACTATCATCGTCATTATTTGATGAATCACTCGCGTGGTTCATCTTCATATTTACTTGACAATGTTTTAACATTGAACCATATATTTTTACTTTGACAGTGGCAAGTTAAATACTAAAGCCATAAACAAGAAGAAAAAAAAATTTAACTGAATTATTAAGTTTCAGAAAGCTTATGCACACAGCTTTCTGAAACTCAATGGATGCCACATTCGGCAACTATGGAACAAAAACACATTTGAATGCGACTTTCTCTGCAATATTTAGAGCGTTTTCAAAAGGATAAAATAAATTTTGTGCGTCGATCCTGAATCAAAACAAGAGGAAAAAGAGTGGTCTGAACCTGGTTCTTCGGCTCCGAGACGAGTTCGTGTACAAGAAGGTGTTAGCATCAGTTTTTTGGGATGCTGCAGAATATTGTTTGTGGATTACTTGAAAACTGGTAAAACAATAAATTCTGAATATTATTGTAATCTTTTAAACTAGCTGAAGGAATGAATCATGAAAAACACCCGGTTTTCAGAAGCAGAAATATATTTTTCATCAGGACTATGTACCGGTACACAAGAGCATTTTGATAATGGTTAAAATCCATGAATTTAAATTCGAATTATTGAAGCATCGACCGTGTCCATCAGATTTAGCTCCTAGCGACTTCCATTTGTTTCCAGAACTAAAAAATTCACGCGTGGACAGCGTTTTCCATCAAATGATGAGCTCATAACAGCTGTAAAAGCGTATTTTGCGGCCTTCAGGGATAGAATTTATAAATTGGAATCTCGTTGGAACGCAGGGACGTACGGATGTGCAGGGAAACTATACTAAATAATAAAGTGAATTGTGAATTGTGAACAATAAAATTGTGTTTTTCTTATCGAACCGCAAAACTTATTGAACAAGCTAGTAATATTTATGGCGACGGCAAAGTTGTGATATTCCATTGTCGTAGGTAACCAATAAACGCATAACATGCCAAACATCAACGTAACATTACTGATTTTCCTTTACCAAAAATATTATTATTCATTAATTTATGGAAGTAAACGTTGGGTGTACCAGAAGAAGCTTAAGAATAGAATTAGCGCTGTAGAAATGCGATCATTAGGAATATATGTGAAGTGGAGATAGCGGATATAATAAAGAATAGCAAGAAGATGTTGTGACAAGAATTGATGAAGGAATGCTTCGATTCTTTGGGCACCAGAAAAGGATGAGTGAAAGTAGATTGACGAAAGGAATTTATAAACCTGATTGTTAGGATCGTGGCAAGTGGCGCGATCCTGACACAAATCTCGTCTTCCTGTTGGTAGGAAGCTTAAGGAGGTCCAAGAGGGCCAACGACTAAAAACAGTGCCGGCCAAAACTATGTATTATTTTCTTATTAATTTCAATTTGATATTAGTTAAATTATTATTCTTGTAATTATTTTGCACCTCACATTCTTCTTTCAATGTTTCTGTTAAGTCATTCAACAGGCAAAGAATTTTCTGTTGTGCGGCATTTAGTTTGTCTTTGTATATACGAGTAATGCAGAGGAATTTTTATATTACTTTCTTGACAACCTTTTGTTAAAGACCTCGTTTCCGAGGAACTCTTTAACCTTATTTTTTATTAGGACTAGACACAAATGACAACACCCCGCCTGATCCTAAGCTGAAATGTAGTCCATTAATGAAAGCGACTGCTACTTTAGATAAACAACTGCAAGTAGCCGCCGCATTTACCATGCCTCTTGTTGGAACCGGCAACATACGATCTGTACCTATACTGGTAAGTGATGGTACTACCCCGAAACGGCAACACTGCCTACCACTCTTAGATAAGTTTGTTTATAATTTGTCTTTTGACTCCTGTAATCCTTAGGCCGGCATAGTGGCGGCGGCTGGGGCAGCCGGGAACTGACTCGGTTGTTCCAGTCGTCGTCACTCTTGGACCTCCTCTTGCTTATCATCAGGCGAGTCGAGATCAGATGTCGTGTCACAATAAAAAAAAAAAAAAAAAATCCCGTATTGGTCGAGGGAAGGGTCCGCAATTTTTTTGCACCAAAACCAAAGTAGAAGCACTTCAAGTTGGTGAAGTTATTCTCACATTACGAGTCCATGTCATAATAAAATAAATCTTGTATTATAATAGAATGACGCAATGGTTCACATCAGTCTACTTCAGGTTCGATTCCCGGTCAAGGCAAAGATTTTTTAAAAGTATTTTGTTATTATACTGCCCGGCTAAGAAGAAAAACTATAAGTATGTGGTCTTATAAATGGTCTTATAAATTAAATTGACTTATAAAATTATATTCTGTGAAATCTGGAAAAATGTTATTTTTTTCTCTAGGAATTATTGCGATATTCTCAATATAACACGATTTAGGTAAGCATAAGTCCATCTTATTTTGTGAAAACAGCTCCTTATCTGTGGCAGAAACAACACAACAGTATCATCATTATTTTAGACCGGCACTTACAGTTATTAAGCCTAAGTAGCACTCATCTCCATTCACAGACCACACTCCAGCTTTAAATCAGGAAAGGTCCTGTCACATGTCGACCCACAAAAAATGGGGTATATTGTATTTATTTTCATTATTCAAATGTAATTTTATAGTACCAAAATAAAATAATGCGCAAACAAGTCTCTGAAATAAAATGTCTTAGGAAAATTTTACAAAAAAAAATCATTTACAATTTCAGTTTAAGGAAGTTTACCAACCTTTGCGGAAAGATAGCTTGGAAAGAAATAGCGGTCCCCAGAATCCCGTAGGCAACATAATTGTAAGGATCCCCTGCCTACTTGACATCTATGTCGAGGG
Organism: Tinea trinotella; assembly: GCA_905220615.1. Lineage (NCBI taxonomy): Eukaryota > Metazoa > Arthropoda > Insecta > Lepidoptera > Tineidae > Tinea > Tinea trinotella. The sequence continues at coordinate 12,580,013 of HG992314.1, forward strand.
TCCTGAAGAAATTGCTAGACCATAACCAGCCACTTATTTATTTTTAGTATAAGAAATTCAACGATGCGTTATAACCATATTATGTATAATGGAAACCGAAACTTATTGTGTAAGGCACGAAAGAATAAATTTGATTGATTTCGTTGTTTCTTTATAAAACAATTGACAATCCTTGGGACTTTCAAGCGATGCTTAAAAAAGTGAATCTTTTTTTTTAGTTGTCGTCGGCACTCTTTTACGTCCATCACGCGGGTCGTGGCCACAATTCCTAAAAATCCTACAAACTTTTTAAAGCAAATGTCATTTTATAAAAGCCGTCAAACATGTTAGTTATTCGGTTAAAAGGTGACGTGGTGTAATGGCAGTGCAATGGTCACGCAAACCGAGAGGGTTCAAAACCACTTGCCGGTACCAATATTTGATATGTACTTTGGTTGTTTCTATGATACAAGCACTTTAGTATGGAAATGTAAATAAAAAAAGCTCACGCAACCCGAAAGCGCGAATTCAAAACTACCAATGTACTTTGGTCGACCTGTTTCTAATACTCGTATACAAGCACTTTAGTAACTTAAACTAAAAATGTACTTGAATAAATTTAAAAAAAATTTCGTCCCAGTCAATAACGCATTTAGGTAACTGATCTTTTCTACGCAGGTTTTACCCTTACTTAATATAAATACTATCGAATAACATGTTACTAGCAGAAAAACAAGAAAAACTGTCTCACTATGTTTATAGAAAAAAATCCGGGTGAATTCTCTATTCTCTTATCTCAACCGACGCTTCTATTCAGAAAAGTTACTACCTTTTGATAATCAATATTTTTCAAACCTCTTGACCAGCCATGAACTGGCTTTGGATACTTTACGTTCATAGAGTAGCAAGCAGTTGGTGGGCAACTACCTGCTGATCTGAGTTAGTACCACCACTCACAAGTGTACACACCGTTAGGAGATTTAATCACCATTCGGAATTAGCATGAAAATAGGATACAAATACAAGTAACTTCATTAGTTTTGTCGTAGCCAAAATTGTTTCGTCTCGACTGTACCTACAGTAAGGATGTTCCTGGACCCTTACTTAAAATATCTTATGCCCTAATTATCCACAATCGCATTAAAAGCAATTGCAACAATAAGCAATAAAGTAGGACAATAATCGTTTTGTTAACGCGACAAGTTCTTGTGTAACGACAATATTGCTCCTGTACTGTGTAATCTCACTTACTTTGTTTCTAACTACTTATACGTAGGCTTCGATCAATGTATTAAGGCGCCCCTGGAAAGTTAGTATAGCATATATAAGATTTTTTAAACACTGCGAAAAAATACAGTCCATTAGGGACAACTCTGGAGGAGGCCTATGTCCAGTGGACGACTAATGGCTAAAATGATAATGTTGACCAACTAAATAAACTAACGCTGTTAGCATGTCAACATCAGTCAGCTGTTTTCGACTTAAAATATTAACATTATCTTTATTACATTAAAAGAATATTAACTATAATTAAACTATAAATAAAAAAATATCATCTAGAGACGTCCCATCAGAAATAGTTTCAAGGTGACTGGCAACATATCTCCTTTGTATAGCCAGGCTAATACGTTGGCAGAAATAATTGCCTGCCTTCCTGTCTGCAGACTCCTCCGTCAACCGCAAGCAAATCCTTGGCCAGGCGCGTGGCTGAAGGTCCCCAAGGGTCCATCTTGACCCCAAACGGAGCAACTCGTAACCTACACTTACCAAGGTTGGCGTATTTGCGCAGCTTGAGGTTCTCAGCAGAAAGTATATTGTTTTTATATCGATATAGGTAGTAAAGTTAGGGTTGCCAATTCCATATTTTAAAAACCAGGATTTGAAGTTAGAAATAATAGTTGCAAGTTAAATAATTGAATAAGTAATCAATCATAAAATAAATGCTTAACCCCCATGATCTAAAACCCCAGGACGTTCTTCAAAAACTATTTATCAATCAAATCTATCAAATTGTCACGCCTTTTTCCCACAGGGATAGGCAGAGACAATGGAGCGCCACTTACCACGATCCTTACACAACTCACTTGCTTCCCTCACATCCATAATTCTCTTCATACAGGCTCTGTGGTCATGGGCACTAGGCACCCTAGCTTTCTTGAGGATGTCTCCGATTTGGTCGGAAAACACTCTCCTGGGCCTGCCTTGTTTAACGCATCCACCCACATCAGATTTATAAATTCCTTTCGTCAATCTACTTTCACTCATCCTTTCCATGTGCCCAAACCATCGAAGCATTCCTTTGTCAATCCTTGTCACTACATCTTCTTTCAAGCCACATCTATCACGCAATGTGCTATTCCTTATTCTATCCGTTATCGTCACTCCACACACACTCCTTAACGACCGCATTTCCACAGCGTTAATTCTACTCTCATGCTTCTTCTGCCATACCCAACCTTCACTTCCATACATTAATGTAGGAACAAGCACCGCATTATGAACAGCCATCCGTGACTTTTGGGACATTATTTGGCTGTTCATTATACTATGGATGGCACCGTTCACTACGTTACCCTTTTGCACTCTTCTCTCAATATCTTCATCACACTTTCCATCTCTAGTAAACATACTTCCCAAGTAAACAAATTGTTTGACTTGTTCCACTTGCTTTCCGTCTATCATTATCTCACATTCTGTCATTTCATCCTCCATGAATGTTAATGTTAAAATATTGTTAAAAACCATTTACCCACCTCAAAAAACAGGACGGCTGGCAATTCTAAGTAAAGTAAATTTATTATAACCAGTGCTTTGTAAAATAATCTATACTAATATAATAAAGCGGAAGAGTTTGTTTGTTTGTTTGTTTGTTTGTTTGTTTGTTTGTTTAAACGCGCTAATCTCAGGAACTACTGGTTCGAATTGAAAAATTCTTTTTGTGTTGGATAGATCAATTATTGAGGAAGGCTATAAAACATTACGTTGCGACTTATAGAAGCGAAGAAACAGTCGAAAATGTGGAAAAAACGGGGAATATTATTCGTCTTTGAGGGTTTCCGTTACGTGCGCTGCGAAAACCGTTCGAGATACCCAAAAAATATGTATGAAAGAATTATTCCTCTTTAAATTATCTAAAAAAAATGTCCGCGACCGTATATCTTTTAAGATTAACTCACAATAACCGTTTTTATGATAGTCAAATTTGGTCTAAATTAATGCATTATTACAAATTTTTTGTCAGAGTTGTATTAACATAATAATGTTATTCCTTATCGAAATAAATGTGTTATTAATTAAGAGTATTTAACTGTGAACAAAATTGTCATTGACATCACCTAATTTCAATAAACATCTTATAAGATAATACAATTTTAAAATAACTCTGAAACAAAATTCACACGCGTCGCATGATGAGCGCTAACCGGCGTACGAGGAGAGGCGGTGCTTGCGGGCGAGGCGGAGAGGGGTGTAGCTCTACGAGGTATAGTCTGTCTAAGCCGAAATGACGCGCCCCTCCACTGCATTTACGCATACGAGCAAATATAAAATATGGATAAAACACACCGGAAATGCAGTAATTGGTTATTCAGTTGCTGGTTAGACACAAAGGAGGTACGAACGTGATGAAGTTTAATAGTATAGTTAGTAATATTTGCATTCACACATTTAAATAAACTAATAAAGTGGAGGGGTGCGTCATTTATAGACAGACAAGCATACTATGCGGTCGGCTCCCTACTGATCGGTTAAATGCAGCGTTAATTTGTTTTTACGATATAATATCATCGTGCAAAATCCTTTTTTATACAATTTCATTTTGTAGTAGTTTTCTCTATAGTAGGTAGTGTTTGTTTTAGGTATAGTATTTTGTTTCTAATATTTTCACAATAACACTTTTTTTGTTTTGTTGTAAATAATACCTGTAGGTGTCATCTACATTCTTTCAAGGTTATGTTTTACAATTCTTATTAGGTTAGGTTTTAGTTTAAGCGTACAGTTAGTTTGGTTAAGTTTTCATTTTCTTCGTTCTTTCTTCGTCACTGTAATGCCTAGAAAAAGGACTCAGTGTTCTCGGCAGACTGCTGCTGCAAAGCGGCTGTGAGTTTTGCGCACAAGAAAATAAAACTGAAAATATAATTTACGCAGAAGTACTTTAAAATATATTCTTTTTAAATTTATTCTATTAGTTACGTAATTTAATCGTCTAAAATAAGTCGCGGGTAACAGCTATAGGTAATTTATAATAAAGCTGAGCAGGTAGATAAACAAAAAATTAATATGATTCCCAAAATAACTATTCCACGCGGACGCAGTCGCGGGCACAGCTAGTAAATTTATAAAAAGTAATTTAATGGATTAAACAAAATGTATGCAGCTTACCATCGCGTTTATTTTATACTCACCACTCGCCCCGGCTTCGCGCAAGTGCAATATAGGTTATCCGTAGGATAGATCATTCCAGATCATTCTCGAAATGCTTAAAATATTGACACATTTTCGACCAATAATAATTTATTTTTAACTAATAAATTATTATTATTAACTAAAACGTTTGGGCATATTTTAGAAATGCTTAAACGCATTATATGCACTTTAGAGATCCATATCAAAATTTCTAGTAAAATCGATAGCGATAAATATTTTAAACCATATAAGTTGGAGCAAAGTCTGGCGAGTGCGGAGGATGGCGTATCATTTTTAACTGCAGCACCTGTAGTTACAACAGTTTCTCGTGCAGTGTGAGGTCTTGCGTTATCATGGAGCAATAATGGTAAAGATCGATTTACGAGTCGGGGCGTTTCACTGCCTTTTTCGCCATCATTGTTCGAAGGTCGGCAGTCGGCACAGAAAACATCTGCTGCTATTGCATGACCAGACCTGAGAAAGCTATAGTAAATTACATAATGAATAGACCACCAAACAGTTACCATTACCTTTGTATTGGTAAGATTTCCCTGTCGCACTATTGCGGAGTTTAACCTGGGGCAGACATTGCATTTTTCGCTTTTGGTTATCCTAAACAATCCACTTTTCCTAACATGTCACCGACATTTATGTACCGATTCAGCAAGGCAACGCATGTTTTAACACGCGTTTCTTTCTTCAGATCAGTCAAATCATGAGGCACTCATTTTTTTTAACCTATTGATTTGAAGCAAATGATCAATATTGTAGGTAAGAAAAAGTTTGACCGGCCTCCACCATATCCTTCAATTCAGCGTAATTTACCTGTGTGGCTCGTTCTGCAAGTCGACGTTTTCATTACGAAAGCGTTTAAACCAAAAATGCATAGTTCGTTCATTAGCAATCTCCTCTCCAAACGCAGCATTGATATTGCGAGCCGTTTCTGTTACGTTGGTTGAACGTCGGAACTCGTATTCAAAGAAAACTCCGATTTTTAACCGACTTCAAAAAAGGAGGGGGTTCTCAATTCGACGTATTTTTTATGTTTGTTACCTCAGAACTTTCGACTGGTTAAACCGATTTTAATGATTCTGTTTTTATGTGATAGCTGGTGCTTCCCGTGCGGTCCAATTCTGACAATGGCATCCATGAGAAAATCATATAAGTCTAAAATTTGCAACATGCCGCAAGCGTTCTATTTGCATTACTTAAGGACCTCCTCTTGCTTATCATCAGGCGGGTCGAGGTCAGATGTCGTGTCACAATAAATAAAAAAAGGTGTATTATTGGAAAAAAGGATATTTCAAAGGTGATCCCATGATAAGGAAATTAGGGTTTAACCGACTTCAAAAAAGGAGAAGGTTTCTCAAATGGGCTGTATATAATATATTATCTTTCTTATGTTTGTTCGCGAATAACTTCGTTGTTTATGAACCGATTTTGATGATAAGGGAATCAAGGTTTAGCCTACCTCAAAAAAAAGGAGGAGGTTTCTCAATTCAACCGTATATATTCGTTGTTTATGAACCGATTTTTATTATTCTTTTTTTGTTGGAAAAAAGATATATAATAGAATTTAAAAAAATATATTGTAGACGATGTTGCAGATTCAAAATTCCTAAAAATCAGTATTCGTGACACCGTTATAGTATGGATTTACTTTTCAAATTGCAATTTTTCGGTAAATCTGTAATAAGTCACGTTGCATATTTTTCCACATGGACAACTTTATACCATGACCCTTTTAATAGTAACCTCCAAACCAAATATATTTGTATTGTCTCATGAGAAAACAGCAGTAAAGATTGTGTTATTTACAATGAAAACACATTTCAGCCGGGTCGTGGTGGCTAGTATAAAAAAATTGGTTGCCTGTAAAGTCGATATACGGGCGAAAGTTTTACGTGACAACGACTTTGAGTGGTAAAATAATTTTAATGTGAATATTCATTCGTATAGTAGGAAGAAGGATGAAATAATAGTAACAAATTAAAACATTTATTTATACAAAGAATTATATTTAAAACATTAATTTATACAAAGAATCTCGCACTGAATTTCATATTAACAAAATTTTATTTTTACCTTTACACATACATACGTATTTATATACAAATATACATACAATAACCTTACGTTTTCTATACATACTTTGTCGTTGCGCTTTGGCGTTATGGGGTGTGTGTGGCACAGCGAAAGGTATGGCAGACGTTGGTGGCACGATATCATCAGTCTCCATCGGTGTACTGGACGTTGAAGGAATTTGTACATCTGGCTCCATTGTACTAAAATTGAACAAATTAGAAATTATTGTTTCTCATATTTTTAAATGTTTTCAAATACAGTGTAAACTCTTTAATTATTATTATTATTTTTGACGTGATTTATACTACTTTTTTGATTGAAAACTACCACAACATTGTGATTACTACAACATAACCTATTCACTTATGTCTTAGTCATTTATTTCATCATGTTATATTATCAGTCTGAAATTATTTACCTTTGCTGTTTGAATTGTTGCGATGGACGAAACTACCTTCACATTATCACTACACAATCGTTTTACAATTAACTGGCAACGTGTAAACTTGTATACAGGCGCCTAAGCGAAATAGAAGCGCAAGACATGAACCGGTGTGTATGCCTATCTCTCTCACTCTCTCTCTCTCGCTCTGTCTCTCTCGCTCTGTCTCTCTCGCTCTTAGGCGGGCTAACTGTGCTCGAGTGGAAGGGACGCGTGCCTTTCACTTTTTATGTCTGTCTCTCTCGCTCTTAGGCGGGCTAACCATGCCCGAGTGGAAGGGACGCGTGCCTCTCACTCGCTCTCATTGTGAGCGCATAACGTGAGCGGAGCGTAACGCAGTTTCTTGAAGTGTCACCCGGCAAACCAATTTATAAGACGTTGTCACGTCAAAATAAACGCAATAGTAAGCCGCATAAAATTTGTAGGACAATAATAAATATGTATTTTAAAATATTTACATTGAATTTCAACAAAAAAAAATGCTTAACACCCGATTACACACTTTCATTTAAATCTAAACTACCTATTTGAAAAACTTTGTAAATAAGAACATAGAATCATTCCTTATTATTTATTTCACAATAATATTTAGAATTAAAATTAAAAAGGATAATATATATTCAAAGCAGCGAAACTAAACACCAAACTTTAATAGAGTTTAAACTATGGTCAATAAAGCATACCAACAACGTAAATAACTAATTCTACCTACAGTATTTTCTGACATTTTGCGCAAACTAAAATGTAATTTTACGGATTACTACGCTATTTACTTTGAGGGTATTAATCCGATGTTTTGAAAACTTTGCAGACTGAGGAAACAATGAGCAATAGAGGCTCTAGAATTAAGATTACTATACCAACGGACAAAACATATCTTTATTATTTTGCCTCGACATACTCTAACTACACTCTGTTTAATGTTAAGCTGGAGTGTAGTCCACGAAGTGAGACAGCTAAAAATACATAAATAAGTATTAAATAATTATTTTATAACTAACTACACCGCGTTTTCACCAGCATTTAATTACTGTGTCTTGTAATGCATGATCCATGCATCCTCACGTTCTTCAGATCATGCAACTTGCACAATTCTTTTTTGACTGTGCCTCGATATGATGTTACTAAGCCGGAATGCCGTCTATTAATAAAGGCGACTGCTACTACACTAAATAACTGCATGTAGCAGCGCCTCCACTATGAAGGCCTAGTTAGGACCGGCTACTTACAAGCTGATTTCGAAACACTACAAAGTCGAAACACGGTCTTTTTGCTTATATAGGTAAGTGGAGTTACTACCCCGGATAGGCAGACTGGGCACCATTGCCTACCACTCTTGACAACCAGAGCCGGAGCAAATATCCGCCACTTTGTTTTTAATAACAAATATTTGTTATATTCGATTTAATTTATAAATATTACAAATTAAAGCTAAGAAACAAATCTTTGCATTGACCAGCAATCGCACCCGGGACTTTATGCGTAACGGACTGGTGTGATTACCAATGCGCCACGCTTGTCGTCAATGGAATAAAGAATTGTGGAAGTTTCAATACAGAAAAGGGCAGGAAGTGTCCTAATGAAATGGCTCGAAGTAGTTTTGTGCTCACTCGAACGTAAATAATATATTACAATGAGAATACTTCTATTTCTGTGTTTCTTTCAATTGACAAAATGCTCCCTTTAAGTAAAATACCAATCGGATTGTTTGTCATGTTTGATAAGGGTCGGCCTAAAATCGAGAATTATGCGTTTATAAACAAAACAACAATGTTATATTTATTTATTTTGTCGACAGGCGTGGCGCATTGGTTAGCACATTAGGTCGTTACGCGTAAAGTCCCGGGTTTAATTCTCGGACGAAGCAAATATTTGTTTCATAGCGTTTATATTAAAAAACTAGCTGTACCCGCGACTGCGTCCGCGTGGAATAGTTATTTTGAGAATCATATTAATTTTTTGTTTACCTACCTTCTCAACTATATTATAAATTACCTATAGCTGTTACCCGCGACTTATTTTAGACGATTAAATTACGTAACTAATAGAATATATTTTAAAGTAGTTTTAAAAAGAATATATTTTAAAGTACTTCTGCGTAAATTATATTTTCAGTTTTATTTTCTTGTGCGCAAAACTCGCAGCCGCTTTGCAGCAGCAGTCTGCCGAGAACGCTGAGTCCTTTTTTCTAGGCATTACAGTGACGAAGAAAGAACGAAGGAAATGAAAACTTAACCAAACTAACTGTATGCTTAAACTAAAACCTAACCTAATAAGAATTGTAAAACCTAACCTTGAAAGAATGTAGATGACACCTACAGGTATTATTTACAACAAAACCAAAAAAGTGTTATTGTGAAAATATTAGAAACAAAATACTATACTTAAAACAAACACTACCTACTATAAAGAAAACTACTACAAAATGAAATTGTATAAAAAAGGATTTTGCACAATGATATTATATCGTAAAAACAAATTAACGCTGCATTCAACCGATCAGATAGGAGCCGACCGCATAGTATGCTTGTCTGTCTATAAATGACGCGCCCCTCCACTTTATTAATTTATTTAAATGTGTGAATGCAAATATTACTAACTATACTATTAAACTTCGTCACGTTCGTTCCTCCTTTGTGTATAACCAGCAACTGAATAACCAATTACTGCATTTTCGGTGTGTTTTATCCATATTTTATATTTGCTCGTATGCGTAAATGCAGTGGAGGGGCGCGTCATTTCGGCTTAAACAGACTATACCTCGTAGAGCTACACCCCCCTCCGCCTCGCCCGCAAGCACCGCCTCTCCTCGCCCGCCGGTTAGCGCTCATCATGCGACGCGTGTGAATTTTGTTTCAGAGTTATTTTAAAATTGTATTATCTTATAAGATGTTTATTGAAATTAGGTGATGCCAATGACAATTTTGTTCACAGTTAAATACTCTTAATTAATAACACATTTATTTCGATAAAGAATAATATTATTATGTTAATACAACTCTGACAAATAATTTGTAATAATGCATTAATTTAGACCAAATTTGACTATCATAAAAACTGTTATTGTGAGTTAATCTTAAAAAATAGACATATACGGTCGCGGACATTTTTTTAGATAATTTAAAGAGGAATAATTCTTTAATACATATTTTTTGGGTATCTCGAACGGTTTTCGCAGCGCACGCAACGGAAACCCTCAAAGACGAAGAAAATTCCCCGTTTTTTCCACATTTTCGACTGTTTCTTTGCTTCTATAAATCGAAACGTAATGTTTTATAGCCTAAAGCCTTCCTTGATAATTGATCTATCCAACACAAAAAGAATTTTTCAATTCGAACCAGTAGTTCCTGAGATTAGCGCGTTTAAACAAACAAACAAACAAACAAACAAACTCTTCCGCTTTATTATATTAGTATAGATTAGTATAGATATTGCTTCGTGTCTGGTTGTCAAAGCGTAGTAGGCAATGATGCCCAGTGTGCCTATCCGGGGTAGTTCCATCACTTACAAGTAAGCAGACCAAGAAGTGACTTAGTCTGGTTTCAGGATCAGCTTGTAAGTTGACGGTTCCAACTAGGCCGGCATGGTGGCTGCAACTACTACACACAGTTATTTAGTAGCAGCATATAGTAGTAGCAGTCACCTCTGTTCATGGACTGCACTCCAGGTGAACATCAGACTGTATGTCGTGCCACAATAAATATATTTAAACATTTTATTGTTCAAACAATAGGTAAAGATAACATAGGTAAAGTGGGCATTCTCTGCCAGTCTACTTTAGGCCCGAGAGAGGAATGTCATATTTACGGAGGTGCTATCATAAAAGTACCTATTTATCAAGTACATACGTAGTATAATAATTATATACAATATATGCACTTATAATTTATATACTACTCACTAACAAAAAGATACAAATACATATATTACTGCAGTAACCCTAAATATATAATTAAAAATTAAAATTAAAATTTTAAAGGAACCCCCGAAACGCCTGATACCACTTTAGTATCACCACTTTAGGCCGGTATAGTGGCGGCGGCTGGGGCAGCCGGGAACTGACTCGGTTATTTCAGTCGTCGTCACTCTTTGCATGCCATTTATGGTGAAGTGTGTGGAATACTAATATTAATTATAAGATCTGTTACTAACCATACTTCAAGCAAATAAATCATTTCATTTCATTTCATTTCATTTCATTGGACCTCCTCTTGCTTATCATCAGGCGAGTCGAGGTCAGATGTCGTGTCACAATAAAAAAAAAGTTGTTCTGCCCGGAAAGGTAGCGCCGCATTAATTATTATGATATTTTTACATTTGTTCAATTCTGCAATTTCATAATTACTGCTAATAAATCTTCGGTTGATCCATTAGGTTTGGATATCTCACTGTTTATGGTTTTCTATAGACATAGACATTAAACAATTATTTAATTCCTAATTTTCTTCTAAATCTTCTATGTTGGAAGTATGGCCGGTATTATTATTTTTTCCAGCTTTGCAATAAAATGTACCGTTCAAATTTATGTAATGTGGTCAATTGTTCAGCAAATTGAATTTGGTAATATACCCATAGCTGCCTACCTGGTACAATTATGTTTTCACACCATCCAAAATTTAATACGAATAAACACACAAAATTTTATAAATATCGGTCCAGCCGTTTAGAAGGAGTAAGGTGACAAACACACGTACAGAAGAATTATAATATGTTATTATTAGCTGAACCGGCGAACTTCGTACCGCCTAACAGTTAATGATTGTCGTGTTACATATTAGCCGAACTTAAGTTGTTGTAAATCGAATAAATAAATATAATCGTTCTCTTTGTAAATAATACTGCATAGGTTTTTAAGCAATATATTTTTACTGATATCTCAAAATTGAAAATTTATGTTTAATTTTTAACATACTCCCAGCAAAGAAAATAAATAAAGTTGTATATCAAAATAAAAATAAATTTCTATAATCCATTTTCGAAGGTGTCCTTAAAATTCGTTGTTCTCGTTGCAAATAATGCATTCTATTATTATAATGAAACATCTGATACATAAAATCCAGTAGTTTTTTCTTATAACCCCATGAGGGTTCGTACACCAGCCTGTAGTATCATCTCATGTTTCTCTATTATAAGACTCTCAATTTCACTACACTAGTTTAGAATATTTGAAACTATTATTCTCGTCTCTAAGAATTAATTTGAACTTTCAACAAACCGCCATCGTAGTATCCAAACTTACCTTTTATAAAACTGTCAAGATTCTTGTTTTAGTATTCCTTAATTCACCTAAGCTGTTAATATTATCTGATATTACTTGAAGTTTCTTTACATCATCATTGTCTTTATGAAGTTCGAGTTTTGGCAGGTTAAAATTATGTTTGACATTATTGGTATTTGAAAAATTATGGAGGCCCGTTTCTCCTTTTCTCTCACCTTACCTAATAATTGGATTTTTGCCCATTGTTGTCTGTGAGCGTCGGTTTGTTTCTGCTCATCTAATAATCTAATAAAAGTTAGACAATGGTGCCGTGATTTTAAAAATGACTGAACAAATGTCCATGACGAAGAGCGGAGTGGCAGGCCCAGTATCTAGACCGATGAAATAGTTTCACAAGTGGACCAAACACTGCGATCTGATCGTTGATTGACGATTAGTGACCTGGCTGAAAAATTTCCCCAAATTGGACGCACTACTGTTTACAATATTGTCACGAAAAACCTCGCATACCACAAATTGTGTGCAAGGTGGGTACCAAAAATGCCCACCGACCACCACAAAGAGCAAAGAATGTCTAGTGGACGAAAGTTTTTGGCCTGTTATCGATTTTCGTTGGGAACTTTTTGACCACCCACCATACAGTCCTGACATTGCACCTCTTCTTGCATTTTAAACAGTGGCTTGGTGGACAACGTTTTAAAATAGAAGAGGGACTCAAAAACGTCCGTTGTCAACTGGTTCAACTCTCAGGCGGAAAGCATCTATACAGAGGGGTTAAAAAAGCTGGTGCAGCGGTACGAAAAATGCTTAGAAGTGAACGGCGATTATGTAAAGAAGTAAAGTAAGATTGTACCTAACTAAATATTACAATAAAATTTGTTTTTTAATAGTAAATTTTTTTCTGTGACCAAACGACCCTTACTTTATGAATGCGCCTCGTATATATAAAGATTACAAAGATACATGTATACTGCTATATAACACACTATTCTGCTATATTACATTGATTAAATATTCATTATTAAGATTTAACTGTCTGCCCACCAATTATTATTTATCTAGTAGCAGTCGCTTCCGTTCATACGAACTCCAGCTTTACATCAGGCGGGGTACTGATATCAAATTACAATTTAAAGAAATATTGAGTCTTAGGTCCACGACCTTGGTAAAAAGTTTTGGTAAATATTATTTATCTAATATATTAATTAATCATATTGGCATGCCACAGGGATAGGTAGAGTCAATGGAGTGTCACTTGCCACGATCCTGACTCAAATCCCTCGCATTCTCTTCCTATAAGCTTTACGGTTATGGGCACTAAGCAACCCTGCTTTCTTGAGGATCTAATATTTTCAATTCATTATTTGATTTCTCACAAAAATAATGTGTAATAAAACTGATACCGGACATTTGGAATGAAAACGATAATTTTTCGTAGAAAAGTCCTAACAAGAAACGCTGAAAGGACTGATCTAAATCTAGGAGAAGATTTTCCGCAAAAGATTTGGTTCACTATAAATTCTCAGAGTTCTCTTCAAGTTCTATTTTTTTTTTGCGACATTTCTCACTGTTTTTTTCTTTTGTTTGGAAACTCAACTGTTAAATATTACAGTACCTATATCTATACATATAATAAAATTGGAGTGTCTGTTTGTAATATTAAAATAACCGTTTTTTAATACATGTATATGAATATATATACGGTACATACACCAAAATGACATTTTAAAAAAAAAATGTCTGTCTGTCTGTCTGTTTGTTCCGGCTAATCTCTGGAATGGCTGGACCGATTTTGACGGGACTTTTATTGACAGGTAGCTGATGTAACAAGGAGTAACTTAGGCTACGTTTATTTTAGAAAAATTCTTTTATAATAAATAAAATAATAGAAAAATCATTTTCCCATACAAAATTGCGTGCGTTCAGATATTTATATTGGGTAAACTAAGGAAAATATATCAAGCTGTTGAGAATTGAAAGCAAATTATTATATTACATTAACATATTATTATTATTATCCTACTATTATTATAAACTAGCTGTGCCCGCGACTGCGTCCGCGTGGAATAGTTATTTTGGGAATCATATTAATTTTTTGTTTACCTACCTGCTCAGCTTTATTATAAACTAGCTGTGCCCGCGGTTTCACCCGCGTAAAGTTTGGTTTATAACACAGTCATAAAAAAGGAGGAGGTTTTCAATTCGACTTTTTTGTATTTATAACTCGATAACTCATATAAAATGACAGACGGAAATAAAAATAAATATATATTCCAAACAGTTAAAACTATAGTTAATTGGAAACTATAGTGAAAAATATTTTATTTTAATTAAAAGTAACCGATGTTACTTCTTAAAAAGCGTAATAAACAAACTCACATTCACATTTATAACAATAGTAGCATATGCATATAGTAACAGAAGAAAATAATAATAAAGAAAAATTTCAAACAGCTGAATTTATAGTCTATGGAAAGTATAGTGTATAGTCTCCATAGTACAGTTGATTGGATTAGATGTTGACGTGACAGTCGGTAATACAGTGCGATGGTATTATAGTACTCAGGGTTTGAACCAACGCCTTGCATCTATTTTTATAATAGGAAAAAAAATTGACAAAACTTTTTTTATTTTCGTAAAAAAAAATGTATACTATGTTACTTCTGATACCTCAAGAATATGTGTACAAAGTTTCATGATGATCGGTTGAGCAGTTTTTGCGTGAAAGCGTAACAAACAAACGGACATTCACATTTATAATAATAGTAGGATAATAATAATAATATATAATAATATAATAATTTGTTTTCGATTCTCAACAGCTTGATATATAATATTTTCCTTAGTTTATCCAAAATAAATTTCTGAACGCACGCAATTTTGTATGGAAAAAATATTTTCTTTTATTTTATTTATTATATAAGAGAATTTTTCTAAAATAAAAGTAGCCTAAGTTACTCCTTATTACATCAGCTACCTGTCAATAAAAGTCCCGTTAAAATCGGTCCAGCCATTCCAGAGATTAGCCGGAACAAACAGACAGACAGACAGACAAAAATTGTAAAAGATGTCATTTTGGTGTATGTACCGTATATATATTCATATACATGTATTAAAAAACGGTTATTTTAATATTACAAACAGACACTCCAATTTTATTATATGTATAGATGTGAATGTCCGTTTGTTTGTTACGCTTTCACGCAAAAACTGCTTAACCGATCATCATGAAACTTTGTACACATATTCTTGGAGGTATCAGAAGTAACATAGTATACATTTTATTTTAATTTTTTTAACGAAAAATAAAAAAGTTTTGTCAAATTTTTTTCTTATTATAAAAATAGATGCAGGGCGTTGGTTCAAACCCTGAGTACTATGATACCATCGCACTGTATTACCGACAGTCACGTCAACATCTAATCCAATCAACTGTACTATGGAGACTATACATTATACTTTCTATAAACTATACATTCAGCTGTTTGAAATTTTTCTTTATTATTATTTCCTTCTGTTACTACATGCATATGCTACTATTGATACTATAAATGTGAATGAGAGTTTGTTTGTTACGTTTTTTTATTTTTGGATGTACAAGAAGTAACACGGTTACTTGTAATAAAAATAA
This sequence comes from Tinea trinotella, assembly GCA_905220615.1. NCBI lineage: Eukaryota > Metazoa > Arthropoda > Insecta > Lepidoptera > Tineidae > Tinea > Tinea trinotella. The sequence goes on from HG992314.1 coordinate 12,595,772, forward strand.
AATATAATTTACTATAGTTTCCAATTGACTATAGTTTTAACTGTTTGGAATATATATTTATTTTTATTTTCGTCTGTCATTTTTATATGAGTTATCGAGTTATAAATACAAAAAAGTCGAATTGAAAACCTCCTCCTTTTTATGACTGTGTTATAAATCAAACTTTACGCGGGTGAAACCGCGGGCACAGCTAGTATTATATAAACATTGTGTACACTAAAATAGTGTTTACCCACTATTACCTACAAAATTATTTTATTGGGGCTCGAAATACGATAGCAGCCCACCTTATGTTAAGCTGTAGTGCGGCCCATGAGTACAAGCGAATGCTACTAGATTTATATAAATTTGCTAGTAAGAATCAGAAACTTACAAGCTGATCCCGCAAGTGGTGGTACTACCCCGGACCCAAACTCGGCACCTCTGCAGTCAGACAAATCTCTTTTTTAGCTATAAAATAAATCTTTTCTTCGCCCGGGAATCTAACCCGGTAGTGCTAAACATTGTTTTAAAGATATACCTTCTAATCTAATTATATCATAAATTATTTACAGGCCTTTAATTTATCAGAATACATTTGGTGGTCTGTTGACGAGTCTGATGATCTGAAGTAGTATCATGACTTTCAAGTTGCATTTATGAACCGTAACTTTAGCCTAACGTCAGGCGATGTGCCTTCATATGAGGAAAACATATCTTCCATGCTTATCTACAATTCCACTAACAGTCTAGGATATACCGTGAACCCTAACTATCTGCTGTGTGGTAAATAAGCTCCTGAGTCGATTTTATGATTGCGGCAGAGCGACTAATTTCGAGATAGAGAGGTGGTGAAAATCCGGGAAAAAACGTGAATCCTTGCCGCCTGGAAGCAACAGAAAGTCACTGCATTCATTTTTTACCAAAAATATTCGGGTTGAAGGACCTGAAAGAAAACGTGAATCCTAACCGAATCCGATTAGAGTCACTTTTCCTAGTGAGTAAAAAATGAATGCTGTGACTTACCGTTGCTTCCAGGCAGTTAGGACTCACGTGTTTGCCAGATTTCCACCACCCCTATATCTTGAAAGTGGTCGCTCTGCCGCAATGAAATAGCCTCCGGAGCTTATTTAGCACACAGCAGATATTTAGGGTTCATGCAATTCTTGACGCGTCATATCCTAGCTAGACTGTAAATAAATATGACTAAAGCTTAACGGTCACAATTTTCATATAAAATATTAAAAAGTGAGAAAATGTCACAAGGGGTATGGAGACAAATGCAAGTTTCTTCCCTAGACCACTAGAACATGGCTTCGGGCGACTCTTCGTTGCCTTCAAACAGACTACATATATCTAGACACTTCATTAGTTTTTAATGAAAGTTTATTGTTAGGATGCGCATTGATGCGGACAGTACTAGTATACCGCAACTTAAAATAAATAAGCATTTTATTATTTATTGCTGGAATAGGATTATCTATTTTTTCATGCATTGTTAAATATGTACAAAAAGTTCTGCAGGAATCAAAAATCAGGTAGATGGAAAAAATCCCAATGTGTAATACATTTAGAACGTGTACAATGAAATCCTAAAATATGTTTTTATTAATTTTTAATTATTGTGACTCGACACATGACAGCACCCTGCCTGATGTGAAGCTGGAGTGCGGTCCATAAATAGAGGTTACTGCTACTGTAGTAAAATAACTGTAAGTAGCAGCTATATCCACAACTTACAGGTTAATGCCGTAACACGACTGAGTCATTTCAAGGGCAGTATAGAGATACTTGTGCCCAGTCTGCTGATTCGCTGTACCCTGGATCGGCAGACAGGGCACCACTGCCTACCACTCGAAAAAATATTATTCTATAAAGATCGCGGCTTGCGTAGCAGTCAGTCTGGAGGCCCGATTCTCCTTATACATAACAGCGAAAAACGTGGTAACGAATTTGCACTGCACATATAAAAAGACGTGACATAATAATATTCATGACGCTGAATATGCAGTGAAATTGCACTGTTTCTTGGCGTTATCGTAGGAAACGTTAATCGGTTAAACAAACAATGCAGTGGCTTGTCATTAGAAGACATTTCCTATTTTTTTTTTGCGGGATACTTGATTTTCATAAATTTCCAAATACATTTTTTTTAATAGATACGATAATTATTTAATTATATTTTGTGTCTAACTTTATAAAAAAAAAACAGAATAATTGTTAGTTACTTGATACCTCTGCTAGAATGTCAAATTCTTATGAACATTGATTAGATTGGTGCAAAAGCCACTCCGAAAAAACAGCGCAAGTTCGTGGCCAAGTCATTTCGCTTTCATGTAATTAAGAAAATCGGCCCGCTGTTTCGGCGGTGAACCAGCGAATGGGTAATGAGGACTTCGGCTTGGACAACGATTCAACTTTGGCTTGACAATTGGAATTCGACCGTACTTACGATTGGGATATTGTGCAAATACACCTATTCCTCAATCAAATTGTCATTTAATTGTATCCCTTAAGAAGCCCCCAGAACATCACATCGATGCCTTTAGGGTTTCGACGGACAGATCAATCCAGAATCGCTGCTGTTACTCAAAAGAAGTCACTGAAGGCAGCATGATGCTGAAGTGGATATTCCACATGAAGAGTGGCCCCAGAACTTAAATATTATGTTCTACCAAAGAAAACGAATATGCTTATGTCATTCGTAGTCGCCGCATAAACAGCTTGATTAATAAAAACTTGATATATTTATGTACTCGCGACCACATCGTTGGCACTTTGTTTAAAGAGTGCTATGGTTTACTTCCTGATTGCCAAAAGGAGAACCCTCACGTTAACTGTAAAAATATAACCAAATTACTAACCACGTACTAAACAAAAAAAAATACCTATAAGTGTAATTTAGCAATTTCAAAATAAGTAAATAAAAACTAACTAAAAAGCTCTTACTACTAAAAAACAGTGAACATGTAACGAAACAATTTGATTTAAAAAGAACAGAACAGCCTTTGTGATATCAAGTCGTTGGTGGGAGGCGCCCGACGTGACGGCGCACATTGCAACATTACTTTATTTTATTATTTTATTTAATTTGATTATAAGTACCTAAATAAACAGAATAAAATAGCGAACGGCAAAATAATAATAGATATGTATTATGTACTTCGCACAAAATAGTTTTTTATTTAAATTTATATTTTCGCAATTTCTAAAATAAAAGTAGTCTAAGTTACTCATTTTTACATCAGCTATCTGGCAGTAACAGTCTCGTCAAAATCGGTACAGCCATTTCAAAGATTAGCCGGAACAAATAGACAGACAGACAAAATTAAAAAATATACATATTTTGGTTAATGTACCGTGTATACATCCGTATATTAATATCACAAACAGACACTCCAGTTTTATATACTAGCTGCGACCCGGCGTTGCCCAGGTCATAATACATCTCATGCTTCATAATTAAATAATCAGTTTATCTCTTATGTATGTATACATAATCTTTGTACCTACCATTAAACGTATGTTGTTGTATGTAGTGTATATATAAAATTGATCCATTAATTAACTTTTCAAATTAAATGTAAATCAAATTCGAAAGTTATAATTAAAAATAAGTTTTTTTGCACATTATTAATATAATTATTTTGTTCTATTGTCAATAGTTTTCGCAGCATACGCGATGTAAGGAATTTTATGAGTAATTATTTACACCACATTATTCGAGATTTCGTACGGAACCCGAAAGTTTTTAAAAATCTAATATAGCCTATGTTACTCACAAATAACGTAGCTTTCTAATGGTAAAAGAATTTATGAAATCAGCCCAGTAGATTCTGAGCCTATTCATTACAAACTAACTCACAAATCTTTCCTCTTTATAATATTAGTATAGAAGTATAGATATGTAGCGACCGCTACATGCTTAAGACGCCGATGGATAGATGGCGTTGCATGTGTCTAATATCTCGCAAAGGATATACCGACAAATTAATCAATATATATGCGCTCCAACTAAGAGACGTCACCCGGCTAAGTTGAGCCCTGTACGCAACACGCGTACAGCTGGGAGTACTCCTTTCCTTTTCTAACATGCGAAATAATTCTCTGCTAAAGTGGTGAGCCCGACGTGATGCGAACACGCAACCAAAGCCGTAACGTCGACGATGCATTGCTTCCCCTGCTCCAAGACGTTCTACAGAGCACGTGTGTATTACGTCACCCTCGACTCCAGAGGCTTTGACTACGCACAGAGTACGAACATATCCATGAATGGTCTGTCTACTCTGGTGCCCGTACCACGTGGCTTCGAGCCTTACTTGGGGGGGAGTGATGTAGCGGCCGCTACATGCTTTAGACGCCGATGCGTAGATGGCGTTGCATGTGTCCAATATCTTGCGAAAGAAACGTCACCCGGCTAAGTTGAGCCCTGTACGCAACACGCGTACAGCTGGGAGTACGTCTTTCCTGTTCTAACATTCAGAATAATGCTCCGCTAAAGATATTTAAATATAGATAGATAGATAGATAGATCATTGCAGATAATAAGCTGATGGACAAAGGCGATTTTTACAAAATACAGCCTGCTTCCAGCAGTTTCCTGCCACTTTTGGGAGGTCGTCAATCCATCTTGTGGAGGTCCTTTCACTCCGCATTTTCCTGGACGCAGTCTCCGTTAGAGAACTTTTCAGTCCCAATGGCCATACGAGTCTTCATAGTGTACCTAATTCATTTACCTATGGTAATTAAAATGGTACCTCCTATAATACCGTCTAGTGTTTCATGGTCTGTGCATCCAACAAAAGTTTATTTCTCCCCTTTTCCGAGCACAAATGAAACGTATTGTTATTAAGCATTTGTTACTTTAATTTATTTATTTTCATGGCGATGTCTTTGGAAACAAATAATAAAAAATGTATTTTTCATTGTTGCGTTTGCTAATTAGTATTGTATTTTGAAGTAATTTTGGAAATATAAATAAATCTTTTACGTTTTATTTGAAGTACCTGGATGACGAAGCATTGCTCGGTATTTTTTTTTTATTATCTTTAGATACTAATTACATACTGATGAAATATGAATAATATTTTTCAATCTTACCGACATAATATTAAAAAATATGAACTTGTTATTTAAATAAAAAATCACGAGTGCAATTAGTTTAACATTTGATTAGAAACAAGCACTTATTTTTTAAAGTTTAGTAAACTGTCAACTTTATCTGTTATGACCATGAAACTAAGGAAATAATTGAAAAATACATGACAGCTAAATTTGAGAGTTGAGAGGGATTTTGACAGTTATGTCAAAGGGACTGCCACGCGGTGTACAAACGCGTCATACATGACACCGACGTTGGAGGTCTTCTAAGGGGTCAAAAAATTCCAAATTAATGACAAACAACTATTAGTTCGATAGCGACGAAGCCGTCGAGAAAATTCAAATTCCGAGTTCTTACGCTCCATAAGCGGTTCAGTGGGAACACGCTGACGTCGAAATCGTTTCTCCAACGGACGTCGAAATTTTTATGTCGTTCATTGTCGTTTTGTCGTACTGAGTCAAATATAACATCTTAAACGATGCTAGACCAGCGAAAAAAAATTGGCACCTCTAGTAGAATAATCGATACATGTCAAAAAAAATTACATTTGACAAATTTTGACAATGTTTTGAGGCCCTCCTAGAGACCCTCTACAACCCCCATACACATGTCAAAACTGTCAGATCACTCCAAGTGCCCGAAATCGTAGTGTCTGATTTCATCAACTTTTTCTGATTTCGTCAATTTTTTTTTTCGCATATTAAATGGCCATTGACAAATAATCGATTGCCCGAAAAAAAATCCGTCAGCGGTAAACGGATCACAGAGAAAAAAAATTGACAGGTAAAAATGTCAAATGTCAAAATTTGTGATTAAGCTTTAAAAAGGTTTGACTGAGAGGTTCTACTGTAATTGATTTTCTTGGTCTAACTTAAATAAAAAAAATAAAACCTAGCTAGATCGATTAATCGCCCCCGAAACCCTCTGCTTACTAAATTTCATGAAAATCTTTGGATCCGTTTCCGAGATTCAGATTATATATATATATATATATATTTATATATATACAAGAATTGTTCATTTAAAAGTATTAAATTACAATCAATCAATTAAACTTGTCTAAACCCCATTCGCACAGGAAAAGGCAGATACAATATAGTACATCTTACGAAACTGACAATCTTCTTGTTTCCTAAATAACAGTTTTAATCTCAGGTCTATAAAAATTGTGCGATATAAAAATTTAGAATTTAAAATGGCATCAATCATTTAAATTTGTCACGTTTTTGTCACAAGGATAGGCAGAGACAATTGTGGTACCATAGTCACCTATAAAAAGAAAATAAAACCTACAATTTATTTTGGTGTGAGTAATAAAGAAGGAAATATATAAGTTTACCTAAAATTCAGTTAAAACTTTCTTCATTGTAAAGTATTTCATGTTTCGTTAACGAAGTGTCTTTTGATATTTAAATAAAACGAAATTTATAAATATTTATGGCTGTTACATACTTTTTGTTTGTTATTTTCTTTATTAAAAAATGTGATTTGTTATTAGATGAACCGATCTAATGTGACAAAACATCTAGTAAATACTAGAAAACCTACAGAAAAATTGGCCAAAAAAACATTTATTTTTTATTTCATTTTTCCCCATTGATATATAAATGTTTTATATTTTCCTTGTTTCCTGTATTTTTAATGTTTTTATTACAGAAATCCCCATGAGACTCATACTCGTATTATAAAAATAAAGAGTATCTAGTAATGTTATTAACGTTTTGTTTTGTCAATTTATTTATCGAAATATGTATGTCAATCGCATTCTTGTTAATCTAAATTGTACAGAGAATTATGAACTTTGCGCTCATAATGATAAGGATGTTATTCATATAAACTTTGGTATGTAGTCCGTGATGTTAATACATTGTTCACTTAATTAGCTGGCGGAGTCCCGGAGGATCGGAATGGACTATGCTGTACATTAATAACCACTTTGGATATATATTCTTTGAACTGGTATTCAAACTTCGTAATGAACGATGCAAACGTCAAAATGGCTATCATAGCGTGCCGCTGATATAGTAAATGATATTTCAGTACTAGATTATAAAAAAATCGTAGTATTTATATATTGACGACAAGCGTGGTTTGCAAGGGTTTGCAGACTAGATTGCCACGCGAAAAGTCCTTGCTTCGATTCCCGGTCGGAGCAAAGATTTGTTTTATAGCTTTTAGTAAAAAAACTAAATCACTGTCAATGCCTTTTTCCCACAGGCATAGGCAGAGACAATGGAGCGCCACTTGCCACGATTCTGACACAACTCCCTCGCTTCCCTCACATCTACAATTCTCTTCATACAAGCTCTACAGTCATGGGCACTAGGCAACCTAGCTTATGTGTCCAGTATGCAGATCCGGGGTCTATTTACAAGTAATTCTATAGATCGTGAAGTGTCTTAGTCGAGTTTCGGAATTAGCTTGTGATTTGTCGGTTCCAGGTAGTTTTATTAAGCTTCAAAAGTTTTTTTATATATTTTATTTTTAAATATTGTGACACAACATCTGACCACGACCTGCCTGGTGATAAGCAAGAGGTGATCCAAGAGTGATCCAAGATCGAAAAAAAACGAGTTAGTTCACGGCTGCCCCAGTCGCCGTAACTATGCTGCTTTGGCGTGCTTCTTCACGCATCGCTTGATGGATCCAATTATTATTATTTAATAATAATATAAAAGAAATACCAAAAAGATTCACATACAATTCTAAATTTTACAAAAGCTCATACAGAAGTGGATTAGTAATGGTTAATTAGAGGTATAACGCTGTATAACTGAGTAGGTTCTTGTAGTAGTGGAGTGGTGCATATCTTGGTCTATTTGGTAATAAATAAATGTGTGTGTGTATATGTATTTGTGTGTGTACACACGCATGCACAAATACATAACATATTTTATGGTTTTTTTTTTGTATCACGACACCTGACCTCGACTCGCCTGATTATAAGCAAGAGGAGGTCCAAGAGTGACGACGACTGGAATAACCGAGTCAGTTCCCGGCTGCCCCAGCCGCCGCCACTATGCCGGCCTAAGGTGCTTCTTCACGCATCGCTTGAAGGATCCAAGGTCATAGGATGGAGAGAACACATGGGCTGGCAAAGCATTCCACTTGTCAATTGTTCTACAAAGAAAAGACGCACCGAACTTTTTAGTTCGACTGCCGATTCGGTCGACAAAATGTGGATGCTTTCCCCGACCTGTGTGGGTATTACGGGTGTGGAAGGACGAGGCAGGAACAAGGTCAAAGAGCTCTTCGGAACATTCTCCGTGGTATAGACGATAGAGGACGCACAAAGCCGCCATGTCTCATGTATATGTGTAGTTTACTCGTAGAACATAACATTCTATAACTAAACATAGACATATTATATGTCTATATGTATTTCTATGTAAATGTCTATGTGTAGTTATAGAATAGAACTCTGAAACAGTTCTATTTTTCAGCATAAAATATTTTATCCTGCAAAAATAATGCCCGTATGACTGAGGCAGCTGTAAACTAAGTCGATTCTTTTTAGTCAATAGCACTTTTGAACCTTTTCTAAATTACTATCAGGGAACTCTGTCGTGTCACAAAAAAGTTAAGGATTATATCAACCAAATTGTCACGTCTCAATTCCCATAGGGATTGAGACACACAATCGTGACTGAAATACTCTTCCCTCGCATTCACTTCACTTCACTTCATACAGACTCTATGACAAGGTGCGGCATCTTTTTTAACCTATTGTTTGTATCAATAAAACTATATATATTTTTTATAGTACTTTTATTTACGTATACTAATATGTAGATTTTTTATAGAAAATTTATAGAAGCTGAAATAAATCGTTAAAATTTGAACCTGAAATTTATATTTTTGTTGTACTTATGATTAAAACTTCTAAATAAGGGGGCGGCAAATTTTTTTTCCGACTTACGCCCCAGGCGGCTGACTTCCACGCTACGCCACTGCTAGGCACCCGTCTGATGTTAGGCTGGAGTGTAGTCCATGAATGAAGATGACTGCTACTAAATAACTGCAATTAGGAGTCGCATCCACTGTGCCGTCCTACACAAAATTGCACCATACAGTTGCAATATTAAATAGTTAACAACCAGTTCTTACAATAAAAACATTTTAGTGTCAGATTAAATGTTCGAACCACTCTAATTAAAATAAAACATCTAAAATAATTATTAATAAATAAAATGTGTTTTTAGATTTCTTTTTTATTGTGACTCCGTCTTGTGTGATGGAAATTAAGGAGAGTGCCGACGACTATACCTACTCGTGATGACTCAGTTCACGATTGTCTCAGTCGCCGTCACTATGCCGAACAAAGTAAGAGCAATTTAAATGTATAATAATTACTAAGTTAATTTATTTAAAATATAAATATGAAAATATTTAACGCAATATTTATAATATGTATTTTATTTATTACATACTGGATAAAATTTATTTAATATTAGTTTTTATTTTTATATTATAACATTTTTATTTTTATATTATTTATATATAACAACGCCATGCCTGATGTTAAGCTAGAGTGCGGTTCCTGAATGGCGGCAACTAACTCAGTTATCAATAAAATAACTGGAACTTTTAAGCTGATCCCGAAACGCGATCAAAAAGATTAAAAAAGTAAAAAAAGTAATAAAAAAATTGTGTCACTTTTTAATATTTAAAACTTAAATATTTTTAAAGTTTTAAAATGTATACAAGGACAACCAAAGTGCATATATTAAATATACATTGGTACTGTCAAGTGGTTTTGAACCCGTGCTCTCGGTTTGCGTAACCATTGCACTGCCACTACACCACGGTCGCCTTATTATTCAAATCATACGTGAATACTCGTACCTAATTTGTTTTCTGTCTTATAATCCTAGATCCTTCCAGTGTATAGAGACATATCACCAGAGCGGCTGACATGACTCCACTGCTGCCTTAGACCTTATCCTGGACCTTATTTAAGGACCGCACTTTAGCTTAACAACAGGCTGAGTAAGGCTATACATTAAAGCTACTAAGTAAATATATCACATATATTTAATTTAATTTAATTTAATTTAAACCCACATAATTAAACAATAAAACCCAAGCCTTATATTAGGTGCGTTAGTTTAATTATCTATTTGTTCAACTGAGTCCAGTGATCCTTCTACGACTACTGAATGTCTGTTCGCCCGTCTTCTTGCTTTTGGACTAAGCTTCACTTGGGTGGGACCTTCTCCTTCTTCTGTTACCTAGAATTGTATAACATTTTATGCATTGTTTTATCAATCATCCAAATTGTAACGTCTTTTTCCCACAGGGATAGGCAGAGACAATGGAGGGCCACGAATCTGACACAACTCCCTTGCTTCCTCAAATCCACAATTATTTTTATACAAGCTCTACGACTATATATAAACAATAGACAACCCAACTGTCGCGTCGTAAGAATATCTTAGATTTGGTGAGAAATCATCCTCCTGGGTCTGCCTAGTTCATCATCAACATCAGATTTTTATAATTTCTATAGCATTCTGTAAACTACTACTTGTTGTCGATTGTGGAATATATTTTTATGGTCGTATTTTATGATTACTGTATTTTTTATTATGATTAAAAACTTTAACTGAATTTTTCTTTTATGTTTGTCTTGTGATTTTTTTATTATGGTTTTAAATTATTCATACTATAACTTTTTTATTAAATTTAATTTGATTTGAAATTAATTGAATTTCGAATTTAACAAAACAGTTCCAATTTTTATTCCGATGCGACGTCTGACCTTGACTTGCCTGATATTAAGCAATGGGAGGTCCAAGAGTACCGACGACTGAAAAAATGGTTTCATTTCACGACTGCCTCACTCGCCGTCACTATGCCAGTCAAAGTTAAAATATGTAGGCTCATGGTAAAGCATTCCACTTGACGATTGTTCTACAATGAAACGACGCACCGAACCTTTTAGTTTGACTGCCGATACGGTTGAAAGAATGCGAATGCTTCCTCTGACTGGGGATTAGATGTAGAGTCTGTCTAAGCCGAAATGACACGCCCCTCTACTGCATTTATGTACACGATCAAGTATAAAATATAGATAAAACACACCGAAAATGCAATTGTAATTGGTTATTCAGTTGCTGGTTAGACACTAAAGGAGGAGCAAGCTGATAAATTATAGTAGTATAGTTAGTATTATTTGCATTCACACATTTAAATAAACTAATAAAGTGGAGGGGCGCGTCATTAATAGTTAGACAAGCTATAATTAGATGATAAAAGCGAGTATCCTGGAAGCATGAACCAACACAATTTGACATAAAAGTGGCAGCTTAGAGAGTGGTAGGCAGTGGTGCCCGTCTGCCGATCCTTACAAGCATACAGACCGTAAAGAGACTTAGTCGCGTTTTGGAGTCAACTTGTAAGTTACCGGTTTCAACTAGGCCGGCATAGTGGATGTGACTGCTACTTACAGTTATTTGAATGTAGTTGCAGTCACCTCTATTCACGGATCATATGTCGAGTCACAAATTTAAAACAATAAAAAATGAAAATATGTAATAAAATATGATCAATAATGTTTAAAATAATGTATTTGAGAATTTAATTAAAGTAGTTTTTAAACAGTATTTATATTTAAAAACTACGATAATAACAAAACAAAAATAATCCCTTAGTGAGATTCTTTCCTAAAATTAATTAAAGAAAGCAAACGATGACTACCCTCTTGGAAAATTAAAGGCGAATAATCCTTTAAAGTTTCCCTTTTTATTATCATGATTATTAAAATTGTGAGTTGTTTTGCAAAAGATACTAAGTCCTATTACATTTTGTTGTACATACATACAAGTAATTCGTATCGTTAATATTTTATTTGGGTACTTTTTTAATGTAATATGAAAGATTTTACATAATAGAGAATTCTTTTTAACATATAAGAAGTAAGTAAGTACTATAAAGTACAAAATACTTTTGACGACAGGCGTGGACGAACGGTTTAGCGACTGGTCTGTTGCGCGTAAAGTCCCGGGTTCGATCCCCGGTCGGAGCAAATATTTGTTTCATAGCTTTTATTTGTAATATTTAATAATATTTGTTAATAAAAAAAAAGAGATGGATATTTGCTTCGGGTCTGGTTATCAAAGAGTGGTAGGCAGTGGCCGATTTGGGGTAGTACCACCACTTACAAGTATACAGACCGTGAAGTGATTTGGTCACGTTTCGGGATCAGCTTGTAAGTTGCCGGTTCCATCTAGGCCGTCATAAAGGATGTGATTGCTACTCACAGTTATTGAATTGTATTAGCAGTGACATTCATTCATGGACCACACTTTGGCTTAACATCAAGCGGGGTGCTGTTAAATGTCAAGTCACAATAAAAAATAAAAATAAAAATAAAATATTCTTCATGAGTTTTAGTGTTCGCAAGTAGCACATATTGAAACGATCAACCACTACTAGGACGGAATAATATTTATTGAGGGTGAAGCAGAGACAAATAATTATGTACCTCTGCATCGCGACACTGAGTTAAAGTTTGCTAATTAGCATAGTTTTGGCGTGCCTCGTTGGGAGCGTGTATAACATATTTTCTTAAAATATTAGTCAGATCGAATTAGCGAAAAATTCTCTATAATCAAAGAAATTTTATAACCTTTTCAATTAATTATTTAAACATCTTTGCGTTTGTCAAATGATCTGGGAATTGGGAAAGTTGTAGTTAAACTCTTCCTTAACAGACACGCGCCAAAACAATTACATTTTTCGAAAAATACAACACCGTCCAAATGAGTTTAAAAAATCATAACTTTTTGCATAAATTGACAGTATGCAAAAAGTTTACATCATTTTAATTAAAAAAAATAATTCTATAATAACTACAAGAACGCAACATTGACAACATATCCACATTTCAGCTCTTTATAACTTTCAAAACTGAAGTTATAAGATTTCAAAATTTTGAAAAAAATCCGTATATTTTTGCGAATTGCGAGCGATCCACTGGTCCGATTTTGCTCTACCGGAGCTCATTCTTTTTATGTTCCTAATGCACGTATGTCTCTCTTTAAACTTATTTTGTAAAAGCTTTAGTTTTCATTTCAGATGCAAAAACTGGTTATTAAAATATTTGACATGATTTTTGACAGCTTGCCTGACAATATCATGCTATAATTTTACATGCAATCAATTCCTGATAGCTAAATCTATATTTAAAATGTTTTTTCGCTTCAATAGGAAATTCTTTGTCCAAAAAGCTAATTCGATCTGACTATATTTAGGTATATTGTGTTGCTCTCTGCACATTCCAAAGGTTAAGAAGCAGAGAAAGCCCGTTATTTCTGCCTGTCTTTTCATACGTCAAGCCATGAAGCGCCATTTCTAACGTGCTTTTGTATATGTTTTAGTTAACTAATAATTTTTTTTTTCAGATAAGTCATTTATAACACGTATATAATTTATGTAGTTAGATTTTCTGTCGGAGAAAATCATAGATCAATTAGAGGGAGGGGCTCTCATTTTTATCCACAGGTATTTCTTATGTTTTGACGCGTCCCAATATTTTTCTACCACAATATTTGATGGCACCCTGCCTCATCTTGAACTGATGGGGGCGACTGCTTCTATAGTTGCTGCTAACTTTAAGTAGCAGTAGAATCTACTATGCCGGTCTATTGATACCTTCAACTTTCAGACTGATCCCAAAGCTCACCTTAGGGTCTGTACAATTGAAAGTAGTGTAAGAACCCTGGATCGGCAGACTTGGTCACCCGATCCAGAGAAGTAATGATATATGGTAAGTTAAAGGAAGTTTAATATAAATTAATATGTAATTAATATATATTTCAAATCAACTTCTTCATAAATTAATAAAAAACTTAAATTATTTACCTGTATCCTTTTCCTTGAAGGAACATTATTCTCCAAAAATTTATTGACAGCGCCCAAAGTGTTAATAGGAATCTAGAAAAAAATAAATACCAAATTTTTTCGAAACAATATTTTATATAAATATTTTTATAGTGAAATTTTCATTACCTTTTTGTATTCCAGCATTAATTAAATAAAATATTTTCTTTGTTAATCTCTGCTAACTAAATGTAATTTAGGAATTTGAAAGTTACAGTTCTGCTAATCAATCAATCAATCAAATTGCCACACCTTTTTTCCACAGGGATAGGCACAGACAATGAAGCGCCATTTGCTACGATCCTGACACAACTCCCTCGCTTCCGCCACATTTACAATTCTCTTTATTTCTCTATTTATTTATCTCCTTAGGCCGGCATAGCCGGGAATTGACTCGGTTATTCCAGTCGTCGTCACTCTTGGACCTCCTCTTGCTTATCATCAGGCGAGTCGAGGTCAGATGTAGTGTCACAATAAAAAAATAAAAAAACTGTTCAGCTATTGGTACTAGGCAACCCAGCTGATTTGAGGGTGTCTCCTAAGCTAGAAGACATCCAGCTATGTCAGTTCCGCTAAGCTGAACTAATATAAACATGGAACCAAATTATTACGCTATAATTTCCACAGGGATAGGCAGAGAGAAGGGATCATGACTTGTACGATCCTGATACAGGTGTCCATCATGATGGTGGGTTTATTATAACAAATACGCACGCAGTTAGTATAAAAGCAATGTACCAGGAATCGTAATAATCACCAAAAGTAAGTAAGCCGCCATTCTGATATCAACCAATTGCCAATTAGCGCCTACTAAAGTTTTAATGGTAAAAAGGCAAAAATGAAAATGGATACTTTGATTGCTTTAAAAAAATTGTAGGCGCTAAATAGGGAAAAAATCCAAATTATTCCTTACAGATCTTGTGATTTCTTGTAATTTCTTGAAACTTTTTCTGTTCTAAAACTTTACCATATTTTTTTAATGTAAATTAATAATAAAGTGAATGGTTAATAAAAAGTATTAGTAGAAAAAACAAAACTAAAACATTAGTAGATTATTGCGAAAATGTGTCAATGATGCAAGGATAGAACTTACTGCAAGAATATCATCTACAATTTTAGATATGGGTGATGTGTCTACTGTAATTTTGGTATCAGTTGATGTGATAGATGATGATGATGATGATGGGGCATGCTTCGCTGATTCTGCGTCTGTAGCAGATTTTATACAATTTTATTAATTATTAAAAGTATAATATGCTGAAAATAATAACTAAATTATGTTAACAATTTATACTCAAATGATAATTATGGTTTAATAGAAGATGAAATGTGTAATCGTTTAAATATATAATTAAAAATAAAATACTTTTCTTCTTGTTCCCTTTAATAATAAATTTATTCAAATTATAAAAGAAGCAACTAACTATAAAATATTCTTAAAGAGTATACACTTAAATATAAATTAATGAGCTCTACGAAAATATCTCTTTACGATTCTGTGCAGCTGTGTTTCGTCTGAATAAAATAATTTATTGTTTCAACAACTTTTAGCAAAAACTCCTTCCCGAGGGTGTACTCGTAAAAAATAAAACGTAATAAAAACCTTTGCAATAAAAATATCATGAAATTACAGCTTTCAAAATCCTCGAGATTGTCGGAACAGCTCCGTACACTAAATTGTCCCGTACTTAAAAATAATATAGACATAATGCCATCCTCCACGGTCGTTTATCAAATTGACTCTCTTAACAAAAGACAATTTGAATTTAATTAAAAGCCGTATATTATGTTATCCAATAGCTAAACTAATTTATTAAAAATCTCTTAAATTTAATTATTTGAGCATTCTGCTAAATTCCCCTTTACGTAGGGGTTGGATTTATCTATACAAGCATAGACTTTTTACGTCGAAAGCATTACAATCTTTATTAATATAACATTAATAATGAAAATAGAATGTACAATTAACCACTTTCAAACTTACGCAGTATAATGATTATTAAACACCTTACATTCGGATATTTTAGTTTTTTTATTATTATTGTGACTCAACATTTGGCTACCACAGCCGCCGCCACTATGCCGGCCATAGTTTTTTAAATAGTAAAGTGTGAGAGAAATATCTGGTCAATAATAGGTTTTGTCGATCGTACATAATAATTCCATGAATAAACTACAAATTAAGATATTAATAGGTCAAATATATGGATTATTATATTATCTCTTGTTATTTTAACCTGCATGAAGTGAAGCGGTTTTTTGTACAGAAATATTAGTACTTCCTCCAGCGTTTCCAAGGAAATTACCAACAGCTTTCAACGTCTGAATTGGAATCTGCAAAAGAAAGACAACTATGATACATTTCTTGGATGACCTTAACTTTAAATATATTTTTTTTATTTTGACTCGACATGTGGTATCACCCGCCTGATAATGGAGCGCGGTCCGTGAATGGTGGTGACTGCCACTTATGTTAATTAACTGTAGGTAGTAGTCACATCCACTATGCCGGTCTAGTTGAAACCGGCAATTTACCAGCTAATCCCGAAACGCGACTAAATAACTTTACGGTCTGTATACTTGTAAGTGGAGGTACTACCCTGGATCGGCAGACTGGGTACTACTGCCTACCAGTCTTTATCAGACCCGAAGCAAATATCCGCCTATTTTTTTATAGTGACACGACCCGCCTGATAATAAGCAAGAGGAGGTCCAAGAGTGACGACGACTGATAAAACCGAGTTAGTTCACGGCTGCCCCAGTCGCCGTCACTATGCCGGCCTAAAGTTGCTCCTACATGCATCGCTTGAAGGATCCAAAGTTATATGATTGGAGAACACATGGGCTGGCAAAGCATTCCACTTCCCGATTGTTGTACAAAGAAAAGACGCACCGAACTTTTTAGTTCGACTGCCGATTCGGTCGACAAAATGCGGATGTTTCCCCCGCCCAGTTCGGGTATTACGGGTGTGAAAAGACGAGGTAGGAACAAGGTTCAAGAGCCCTTTGGAACATTCTCCGTGGTATAGGGCTCCAGAGTTCGTGTAACCTTTGCATCTCCTATAATTCGGACAGCTCGGCGCTGCAATGAATCTAGGGCATTGAGAAGATACTTTGCAGAGCCGTCCCAAAGATGCGAACAGTACTCCACGCAAGAGCGAATTTGAGCCATGTAGGCGAAGCTCTGGCGCGAAGAACCGCCGCACCTTGTTCAGGATGGCCGCACCTGCTCAACGTGGTCCCTGTGATTAAGGTCGCTGCGAAGGGACATCCCTAAGATGTCCAGTCTGTCCGAAGTGCCGAGGGAGATGTTACGAAGAGAAGGAAGGGGGATAAACGGGGATTTTGTCGTTGAGAACGCGCACACCTGAGTC
The DNA here is from genome assembly GCA_905220615.1 of Tinea trinotella. Taxonomy (NCBI): domain Eukaryota; kingdom Metazoa; phylum Arthropoda; class Insecta; order Lepidoptera; family Tineidae; genus Tinea; species Tinea trinotella. Next base: position 12,613,109 of record HG992314.1, read on the forward strand.
TTGTCTGCGATGAACTGAACCAGGTTCTCGTTATGCGGCTTACTATCGCGTTTATTTTGGCTTTCATTTTACAATTTTTGTTATTCTGACGTTTCGAGAAAGTTATTTAATTAAAAAAATATATTTTTAAAATAAAAAAAAAAATTAAAAAATAAATATAAAAAAATGTCTGTTGTTTTAATTTTAGAGCATCGAATTCTACGATAAATTTCCAGCCTAATAGAGGATTGTGGATGTGAGTGAAGCGAGGGAGTTGTGTCAGGATCGTGGCAAGTGGCGCTTCATTGTCTCTGATTATTCCTGTGGAAAATGGCGTGACATTTTTTTTAATCGACTTCACACCGATATCATTAATTTTACACATTGATTTACAAAAACGAAGCGCCACTTTCCACGATCCTCTCTTTCTTCCTTCATATCTAAACTTCTCTTTACACATGTTCTCTGGTACAGAGCAGTGTGAATCGCTGCTTTTAATAAGAATAACTTACGTTAAATATATCAGCAAAGAATGTTGGATTTCTTTGGAATGAAACACTTTTAGTATAACCAACACCTCCTACACCTCCGGTTTGGACCCCGACTCCTGCGTCCACATCAGCCGAGGAGACCACATCAACTCTCTTCTGAGCAACAACTGGAACTTCTACGGTTTTGTAGACAACATGTTCTGGGAGTGGTGGAGAAGGAGCATATCCACCGACATATCCACCGAAATAGGCGTGTTTGTGAAAGTGGTGTGGTTTTATTCTGCGCACATGGGTAACAGATTTGTGTACGATCGGCTGAGGCACGTATACCTACGAATTAAATTATAATGTTAGTATCTTGAAAAGACTGCTACTACAGTTAAATAACTCAGTCACATCCACTATGCCGGCTAAATTTGTAATAATTAGTTATACACAATCTAATATATATTTAAAGATTTTATTTTATCTCTAGTTAAGTACAGTGGCGAATCAGTGCATGGTTGCCTCAGTCGCCTTTGCTATACCGGCCAGAGCAAGGAGAAACTGACAATTCCCTATAATTAAAAAAAATCAATTCATCTAACACTTCTCGCTTTCTAAAATATAATAATTCTTACTCGGCATAGTTACGGCGGCCTTAATTTTTTTTTAACATCTGTAAGTAGCCGTCACAGCCACTATGCCAGCCTAGTTGAAACCAGCAACTTAACAGCTGATTCCGAAACGCGATTGAATCACTTCACGGTCTGTATACTTGAAAGTGGTGTTACTACCTTGGATCGGCAGACTCAGCACCACAGCCTACCACTCTTTGAAAGAGTGAAAAAGAAGAAGCCTTGATTACCAACAGGCAAGTTAAGTATTAATAAAAAATATTATAAATTTACCAAACATTTTTAAAAAGCGCAAACGTCTTTTTAAAAATGGTCAAACTAAATATAAATGTAAACATAAAAGTTAGGTTAGAGTTCTAAGTGTTTGCGAACTCTAAAAGGTGTTTCAGTACAAGATGGATTCTTGTATATTTTAACATAGGTGGTATTAGTATACACAGCCTCCTTACTCTTAATTTAACAAGTACAATAAAAGTTATTATAAGGGATAGTTATTAATGTTGAAGTGTGAATGAAATAGGTGTGAACAATGATGTAAAATGAGGTAGATACGTCATATACATCAGTTTTAGTGTTCGCTAATGGCACCAGCGAAAGTAGGACGGAATGATAGTTATCATCAATAATAACTTTCTTTATTGCACAGTAAAAACACAATACAATGGGCAAGCTTAATGCTAAATAGCATTTTCTACCAGATAATCTTCGAGAAAGGGGTAACAAAACATGTGCCTTCATAACTATAATAATAAATTCATATTTTACATAATATTATTATAATTAAGATATATACTTAATACGATGATAATATGAGTGCAAAAATAAATGTTTCTATGCATCGCGACACTAAGTTCAGGAGTGCTTGTTAGCATAGATTTACCGTGCCTCTTTCGGGCCGCGTAGAACATATGTACGTCTTTTCTTATTAAAATATCCAATCTAGGAATTAAATCATACAAAGAATTCTTTGCTCCGACTGGACTAATGTGTATCAGCTGATCAGTTGTAATCTCACAATATAATAATCAACTCAGTTATTCTAATATAAATCAAATCTAAGTTTATTTATTCCTAAACACATACAGTCAGAAGTAGGAAACTCTAGTTCATTTTAAGATCTATTAAATTTAATGAATATAATAATGAAATAGTTGTTTTGACAATACTTGTCGATTGCAACAAGAACGACGCGCCGTACCCTTTAGTTCGAGTACCAATTCTGTCGACAGAATGCGGATGCTTTCACCGACCTGTGCAGAATCTTACTCATGCAATGGATATTTAGTTTTTTGTAAATGATAGTTATTTATAAATAAGCCATTTTTTTAAATCAGCCTTCATTTAACTAACTGGATAGATGTACTTGATCTTTTAACTATGTTTAGTTTAATTATCAAATAATAATATAATTTATAATATATATACAATGCTAAATATATTATAAATTATTATATATTTAATGATATTTTAAGAAAAGAGTAGTTTATGTTATACGCGTTCCGAATGAGGCACGTTAAAACTGTGTTAATAGCAAACCTAAACTCAGTGTTGCAATGCATAACATATATTTGCTTTTTTTTTCACTCTCAAAATTATCATTCCGTCCTACTTCCCTTGTCTGTGTGCCTAATCGTGGCTGGTTAATTGTTCAAACTTGTTTATTACAAACAGAAGAACTCGTGTAAGTGATGTTTCTAGCTCATTTTACTCATAGATTGTAAATATTTTGTATGCGAAATAAATTCCTAATTCATTATCATCAGCCAGAAGACGTCCACATCCCCATGTACAGCAACATACTGTAGGCCTCCCTATTAGAACGACAGAATCCCAGTTGCATTAGCCGGTTATTCGTGTCTCTTATTATGTTCCTAATACATACCTATATATAAGAAGGCACTAAACTGCATCTTTGTATACGTTATGTTATATATAGGTACTTGTTAAATTAAGGCAAGAGGTGCAAAAAGTGTAAAAAGTTGTAATATTGCTAACATGGAGTAGAGTGCCGTTTGTGCCACCGATTACAAAACGACAAACCTCTTTAAACTCATCATAGTCAGACCTCCAAACTTGTCGCTGTGGAACTCTAAAAACAGATCTAAATAATTCCTGAAAATCAACTGGCTCATGAAAATTTGTGAAAAATGACCCGAGTCTTCTTTTTCGTCTACTCACTTCTTTAACTACCGTTACAGCGGGTTGTGTTTCAGCTTGTACATTTGTTTTTACAAATTGAACTTGGGGCTGAACTTCATTTTCAGTTTCGACTACTACTTGTTTGTGTACTTTGACTGGTTTTACGACTTCCACTTGTTGTAGAGGTATCACTTCGGTTTCTTTTACAACACCACTTGTGAGGCCAAAAGATTTTGTCCCTGAAAAGGAGAAGCCAGATGTTCCAGCTACAGAAGTTTCACCACCCTGTAAGGAATAATAAAGTTAAATTTTATTAAATATGATTTTAGCTAGGCCGGCATAGTTCTGACTCCTGCTTGTACACATTTAACTGTTGCAACAATCGCCTCCACTTAGTCTCTAGTTAAAATCAACTACCTATTACATTTCCATATTTGGTATCATATAAACTGAACAACCAATATATAGACTGATAAAATTCTAGTGCCCTACCCATATTTTCCTTTAATTTGTTCATTATTGTTATAAATATTATATTTAATTCAATACATGTGGTTTAAAAAAATATGTGACAAGGATTGACAAAGAAATGCTTCGATGGTTTGGGCACATAAAAAGAATGAGTGAAATTAGATTGACGAAAGAAATCTCATGTGGATGGATGCGTTATCATAGACATCTTCAAGAAAGCTGGGTTTCCTAGTACCTTAGAGCTTGTATCAAGAGAATTGTGAATATGAGGAAAGCGAGGGAGTTGTATCAGGATCGTGGCAAGTGGCGCTCCATTGTCTCAGCCTATGGATTCTTTGGTTGCCTGGAAAAGAGCGCCTAGTGATGCATCTACTTATGTATAATATTGAAGCTACAATTTACACAATAAAAAGTAATCTATCTACCTAAACAGGCAAGTAGTGTCCATTGGTTATTGTTTTTTTTTTTTTATTGTGACTCGACATATGACAGCACCCCGCTTGATGTTAAGCTGAAGTGTGGTCCATGAATGAATGTCACTGCTACTACAATTTAATAACTGTGAGTAGCAATCACATCCACTATGCCGGCCTAGATGGAACCGGCAACTTACAAGCTGATCCCGAAACGTGACCAAATTACTTCACGGTCTGTATACTTGTAAGTGGTGGTACTACCCCGGATCGGCATACTGGGTACCACTGCCTACCACTCTTTGATAACCAGACCCGAAGCAAATATCCATCTCCTTTTTTTTTATTAACAAATATTTGTAATATTTAATATTATTAAATATTACAAATAAAAGCTATGAAACAAATATTTGCTCCGACCGGGGATCGAACCCGGGACTATACGCGCAACAAACCAATCGCTAAACCGTTCGTCCACGCCTGTCGTCAAATTGTAATTGTATTGTAAGATTATTAGGTACAAAAGTGTGGTAGGCAGTGGTACCCAGTCTGCCGATCCGGGGTAGTACCACCACTTACAAGTGTGGTACTACCCGTGGTACTATACAGACCGTGAAGTGATTTGGTCACGTTTCGGGATCAGCTTGTAAGTTGCCGGTTCCAACTAGGCCGGCATAGTGGATGTGATTGCTACTCACAGTTACTGAATTGTATTAGCAGTGACATTCATTCATGGACCACACTTTGGCTTAACATCAAGCGGGGTGCTGTCACATGTCCACAAATAATCTAAAATTATAAAATATGTACGAGTATCATCTGTGTACATAGTATTAGAAGCATACCAATAATTCCAATCATAAAGACAATACTTTAATATAAATATTTATATAACAAATTGTGTTTTCGTGTATTCAAATAAAACCTTGAATTTTCATAAAGGATAATAGCACACCTTAGAAAAAATGTGCTTTAATGGTCATCGTCACCAATTGTTACGTCTTAATTCAAACAGGCAGTGACAATAAAGCGCCACTTTTCACGATCCTGACATAACTTTTTTCTTTCCTCAACTTTATATACAGACTCTATGGTTATTGTCACTACGGACACCTGCCAGTTTAATAATCGTCCCCAATTTATCCTTTCACTTCTCTCCAATGAATGACAGTGCCCCGCCTTATGTGCTGAAGTGCGGTCCATGAATGGAGGTGACAGCTTCTACACTTAAATAACTGTCGCTAGCAGTGTAGTAGGAACCGGCCACTTACAAGCTGATCCCAAAACGCGACTATGTCACTTTATGGTCTGTATACTGTACTACCCCGGATCGGCAGACTGGGCACCACAGCCTACTACTCTTTAATCCACGTAGAAATGTTACCTTGTTTGTAGGTACCAACCTCAAAAAATCATACTTTAACTTTAAATTTGATAAAACATACCAATCCGGAAGATGCGACATGATCACCGGCTTGCGCCGACGCATATCCTGCCCCAGCTGACTTCTCAGCTGTCACACCTCCTGATAACCCAGTTGATGCCTGAACACCACCTCCAGCAGTTGCGCCAGCATATAAGCCACCTGAAGATAGATTTTTTTAAATCTAGCATTTATTCTAAACAGCATCAATGGACCTAAAATATATTGTGATAGATTGGCTAGCGACGGATAGTCCATCCATCACTTCTGACGCTAGTGGCGCTTTGGTTTACCCACACACCAATCCGCTATGTAGTCACAAGTCACAGGTTTGATTCCCAGTGGGATGAACGATTTTTTATTTCGTAGCATATGTAATATTTAATATTTGTTAATGAAAAGCAGGCAAATATTTAGTCCGGGTCTTGATTTTAGTAGGCGGACAGTTTGTGATCATTCGCCGTAAATGACCACCAACAATACAGACCGTGGGCGCGACTGCTATTTAACTTTAGTAGCAATCGCCTAATACTGTTAAATAACTGCACTTTAACTTAACATCGGGATTATACAGCGCTCTTTAAAATATTAATTTAGGCGAATAAAACGAATAACAGTATAATAAAATATACATTACCAAAACGATTTGGTATAAATGTTAATTTAATGATTTGAATATAATGTAAACTTTAGAAGGTAAAATCTAAGAATATCTATATTAATAATAATATTACACAAATAAAATTATCAAAATGTCAAGGCTGTTCTACGAGTTACTACATTTACCTAACATCTTACAAAACTTGCTTCAAGATGTTTAATCAACTTAATTTGAACTCGATGCATTTTTATTATCTATCATGAAATATACAATTACTATACTTTGTTTATTTTATTTTTTATTTAAATATCTATACTAAGCTACTAAAGTGATTGTATCATAGAAACAGGACAACCAAAGTACATATATCAAAGATATATTGGTACCGGTGGGTGGTCTCGAACTCGTGCTCTCGGTTTGCGTAACCACCACGGTCGCCTATAAGCAGGAATAGCGCATAACTGGTAGATTCTTGCCACTGCACCCTTTCTGAACTGCTCCAGTGCCGTAAAAACCAGTGCGAATCACATTAGAGCGCATCATAGTCCTGACTAAGGAGTCGCTGTTGCCGGACACGGCAAGGAGATCATGATCATCACTAGTATTATATAATATGGTAAAAACGTATTTGTTTTATTGTGACTCGACATCTGACTTCGACCTGCCTGCTGATAAGCATAATGGAGGTCCAAGAGTACCGACCACTAAAAAAATGTATTATTGTAGTAGAGTCGTAGTGTTTTATGCGCTGATCGATCGATCACTGGCCGCTAGTGGAAATAAATATCTCATTTTTCGGAAAGTTAAACTGTCGGCCGACATCTCCTAAAACTATCACACCCCAATTTGCATCCTGCAGCCTGTGTACAGTAGTGAAGCATCTATACATACAGCCTATGCTGATGATAATAGAAACGTGTAGACTATGGTAAATTGTATAAATACCTGTACTATCGCTCCTAAACGAAATCGAAAATTAAAAAAATATATATAATTTACTTTTTAGTTCACTATGTATCATATAAGCGTGTTTTTTTAACTAGCTTATAGTTTTATTTTGTAATATATTTTTTGCATAATATATAATTGGTTATTCGTGACTATGTATGTCGTCAGTAATCCTAAATATGTAAACAAACAGTTCCAATGTTTAAAATTGTTATCATTATTTTTTTATAAAAAGTCTATTATATTCAAATTATTAATGTATGTTTCTGTTCCGCAATTACAAACAAGTTAATCGTAAATTCAAGTCTGCAACTGGAATTTTCCTCGAGGCATTGCGACAACAACGTGAATCATTTATTGATGTTTATCACCGTATAGATATATTCATTTAAATTGTAAACCGACATATGAGAGCACCCAAAGAGTGGTAGGCAGTGGTACCCAGTCTGCCGATCCGGGGTAGTACCACCACTTACAAGTATACAGACCGTGAAGTGATTTGGTCACGTTTCGGGATCAGCTTGTAAGTTGCCGGTTCCATCTAGGCCGGCATAGTGGATGTGATTGCTACTCACAGTTATTGAATTGTAGTAGCAGTGACATTCATTCATGGACCATACTTTGGCTTAACATCATATCAAGCGAGGTGCTGTCATATGTCGAGTCACAAAAAAAATAAAAAAAACCCGCCTGATGGTAAGCCGCAATGCGGTCCATAAATGAAGGTGACTGCAATTACAATTTAATAACTGTAAGTAGTAATCACGTCGAATTTGTCAGCCTAGTTGATACCGGCAACTTACTTTTTGATCCCGAAACGCGACTAAGTTACTTTCCAGTCTGTATGCTTATAAATCATATATCGGGGTTTGCTATCGGTATCGATGTGGAACCCCCTGGAATGTTGTGGAATGCCCTCGAGTGATCTAGACTTTTCTCGAAATTTCCATAGAATAAAACTTCGAGCCCTTATATCTTTAAAAGTAAACTCTTTAAATAAAAACAGAGGCCTTCTTTATGGATAAGGGATGAATGGCTACTGCACTATATAACAACCTTGAGCCTACCGAAAACATCGTATACTTTCTTTTATTATAAACTAGCCACGCGCACCCGGCTTCACGCGGCGCGGGGCAATAATATTTAGAGCTTTTTAACTCCCAAAGTCCCGTAAGCCTTTCTATCAAATTCTCATTGCGGTTGGCAAGTCCATGCATCATCTTACATATTTAATATTACTCTAACTATCTACCGAAATGAATGACACTTATTCTTGTAATTGCAACGATAGCAGTATGCTTTAAAAACGCATTTTATAAAGAAAAAAAATGTCATAATTGTTAAGATGACACAGATATAGTAACAATAGAATAGTATCTAACTATAAATTATATAAAATAAACTATTTACCAGAGTGTGTTATAGTAGTACGATTTAACTAACACGCTTCAGCAATTCCTATTAAATTTAACATGCAACCCAAATACACATGCACAATTATTATTTTCCAAATATATTGTTACGTGCTGCCAGTTTCACCGAAAGGAGATTGTTTTTTAACCGACTTCAAAACATGAGGGGGTTCTCAATTCGACTTGTATTTTTTAATGTTTGTTACCTGTTTTTTTGTTTTTTCCCGGGTTCGATTCCCGGTCAGAGCAAATATTTGTTTCATTGCTTTTATTTGTAATTTTAATAACATTAAATATTGCAAATATTTGTTAATAAAAAATTGGATATTTGCTTCGGGTCTGGTTATCAGAGTGGTAGGCAGTGGTACCCAGTCTGCCGATCCGGGGTAGTGCCACCACTTACAAGTATACAGACCGTGAGGTGATTTGGTCACGTTTCGGGATCAGCTTGTAAGTTGCCGGTTCCATCTAGGCCGGCATAGTGGATGTGATTGCTACTCACAGTTATTAAATTGTAGTAGCAGTGACATTCATTCATGGACCACACTTTGGCTTAACATCAAGCGGGGTGCTGTCATATGTCGAGTCACAATAAAAAACATAAAAAAAACCTCAGAACTTTCGACTGGTTTAACCGATTTTAATGATTCTTTTTTTATTTGAAAGCTGGTGCTTCCCGTGTGATCCCATTTGGTCCAGTTCTGACAATGGAATCAATGAGAAAATCATATAAGTCTTAAATTTGCAAGCGTTCTAATTGCATTACTTAAGGTGTATTATTGTTGGAAAGAAGATATTTCAAAGGTCCCATGATAAGAAAATCAGGATTTAACCGACTTCAAAAAAGACGAAGGTTTCTCAAATGGACTGTATATATCTTTTTTGTGTTTGTTCGCGGATAACTTCGTTGTTTATAGGTTGGGTATGGCAGAAGAAGCATGAGAGTAGAATTAACGCTGTAGAAATGCGGTCGTTAAGGAGTGTATGTGGAGTGACGATAGCGGATAGAATAAGGAATAGCACACTGCGTGATAGATGTGGTTTGAAAGAAGATGTAGTGACAAGGATTGACAAAGGAATGCTTCGATGGTTTGGGCATATGGAAAGGATGAATGAAAGTAGATTGACGAAAGGAATTTATAAATCTGATGTGGATGGATGCGTTAAACAAGGCAGGCCCAGGAGAGTGTTTTCCGACCAAATCGGAGACATCCTCAAAAAAGCTAGGTTGCCTAGTGCCCATAACCACAGAGCCTGTATGAAGAGAATTGTGGATGTGAAGGAAGCAAGGGAGCTGTGTAAGGATCGTGGTAAGTGGCGCTCCATTGTCTCTGCCTATCCCTGTGGGAAAAAGGCGTGACAATTTGATTGATTGATTGATTTATAGACCGATTTTAATGATAAGGGAAACAAGGTTTAACCGACTTCAAAAAAAAGGAGGAGGTTTCTCAATTCAACCGTATATATTCGTTGTTTATAAACCGATTTTGATTATTCTTTTTTTTTTGTTGGAATGAAGATATTTCAAAGGTGGTCCCATGACAAGAAAATCAGGGTTTATTGATGGCAGACCAGAGAATCGACCAATATTTCCTAAAGTTTTCAGTTGTTTTGTGAGAAGTTAAACAGCCCCCCTAACACAGCAATCCAAGAAGCAAGATAAAGAACTGCAAGGAATATTATTGTAACTCATTTTAAATAACGTATTAGGCCGGCAAATCAAAAGTTTAAACAATATTTATTAAAGTTTTCAACGTTGTTTTGTGTAAAGTTTTATAGAACGTTTAAACATCTTTTTTGATACACTGTTCTAGTAAGTTATTTAAAATGAGTTGGAATGATATTCTTTGCAAGTCTTTATCTTGATTCTTGGATCGCCGTGCTAGGGGGGCAGAACGTTTAATTTTTAAATATATTTTTTGGGCATTTTGATGCATTGTTCTGTTATTTAAAATGAGTTGCAATGATATTCCGTGCAGGTATTTATCTTGATTCTTCGATTGCCGTGCTATAGGGGCAGTTTTATTATTATTGTTTATGTTGTTGTTGACGATGTTATATATATCCATATACAGTAAAGTATTTAAAACTTTAAAAAAGTGTACCCCGACTCAGTGGGTGTGTGAGCTGACACACACTTTTTTAAACTTTTAATAAATTAGAAAGATGTTTGAAGATAATTATGAATGTGAAGGAAGCGAGGGATCAGGATCATGGCAAGTGGCGCTCCATTGTCTCTGCCTACCCCCATAGGAAAAAAGCGTAATGATTTATTTGTTTATTGTATTAATAAATAACATATTGATTTAAATACAATCCCGTATTTTTTTACCTTGACTTAAAGAATTAGCCTCTTTATTTTATTTTTTTATATAACATAATCTTCAATGGTTGCTTTTGTCACAATGGTTTAGCGTTACTACGTGCATTTTGTTTACTCCTTTATTCCCAAATGGTGATGATAAATGATACGAGATTGAACACAGACACTTTATATTTTATAAAATTGTAGGCATTGTTGGGTAGTTTTTTATTTTATTTTTGTGGCTCGGCATATAACAACTCCCCGCCTAATGTACTACTGTAGCATTCGCATCCACTATACCTGTCTCATTAGAACCAGCAACAATATCTATATACAGGTTTGTAAATAACTTTTAACAAAAAAAATGGCATGGACTCACAAGAAGTCACTACACTAAAAAGCGAAAATCAATTCTACTGGTCAGATCTTGACCAGTAGATTAAAGTTATAAGTTAATTGGGACCACACGGGAAGCACGAGCTTTTAAATAAAATTAAAAAAAAACGGTTCACCCAGACAAAAGTTCTAGGGTAACAGACATAAAAATAACAGGGCCGAATTGTGTACCTCCTCCTTTTGGGAGGTCGGTTAAAAAGTAAATGTGTTGTGATGTTGGCCGGCATAGTGACGGCGACTTGTGGCAACTGTGAACTCAGTATTATCAGTCGTCGGCACTCTTGGATCATGCTTACCATCAGGGGGCGCAACTTCAATTCATTCCCATTTTTTAAAATTTACGCGGTCGCTGTTAGTGTCAATCACCACTTTTATTCATTCGGACAATAGCCATTGTTGGTGACCTGTTGGTGATCTAAATAAAATTTATAAGAACACAAGTTCTCGTGTAGAAATTATCTCATCGTAAAAATTATATGTATAATAATATTAAGGGTTGCTCACTCCCTGATGAGTTTTATGATTCCCTTCACGCAGTTTGGAACGAGGAAAATGTAATTCTACTTAATTGTGGATCATTATTAATATAAGAGGAAACCCTTACAAAACTTAGGGCCTTGCGCGGTGCCGTAATGAATAACAATTCCCAAAAAATACATTTGCTAATTTTATTTGACATCTACAAACGTTGATAAAACGAAGCGAAAGAATTGTGTCAGGATCGTCACTCCACATACACTCCTTAACGACCGCATTTCTACAGCGTTAATTCTACTCTCATGCCTCTTCTGCCATACCCAACCTTCACTTCCACACATTAATGTAGGAACAAGCACCGCATTATGAACAGCCATCCGTGACTTTTGGGACATTATTTGGCTGTTCATTATACTATGGATGGCACCGTTCACTACGTTACCCTTTTGTACTCTCCTCTCAATATCTTCATCACACTTTCCATCCCTAGTAAACATACTTTCCAAGTAAACAAATTGTTTGACTTGTTCCACTTTCTTAAATTTAAATGTAACAAAGAAAATTTTATGTCTTTTTTTGTAGAGCAATCAAGTGCAATTCTTTACCACGTCCCACCCTTGTGCACCTACTTATTTTGGTTACTAAGTAAATCTCAACCGTGCATTTAAGAATTAAGTATTTTAATTAGTAGAATATTATGCCGTGCAACCGCCAAGACATTATCATTATTATAGAAATAAAGATGTCTAATATTGATACGGTCACTATTGATAAGTAACAGTTGATATCAAAGTTGTTGGACAGGTCGTGCCATAGACACTAACTAAATAACTGACTTGGTTTTACGTGAGATCTCACCACTTTTGGTGGCGGACGAACTGCTTTGCGTGACTTGCTATTATTTAAATTTTATGTTTTAAATGGTTTTTTTTTTCAATTTTATTCCCACGACCGTCAAGGGAAATAAAGTTCCACTCCGACAGTGTGGGGGCAATTAACCAGTACCCGGTGGGTGCCAGGAGGTTGTTCGCCGACTAAATCGGAGACATCCTCAAGAAAGCTAGGTTGCCTAGTATCTATAACCGTAGAGCTTGTATGAAGAGAATTGTAAATGTGAAGGAAGCGAAGGAGTTGTGTCAGGATCGTGGCAAGTGGCGCTCCATCGTCTCTGCCTATCCCTGTGGCAAAAAGGCGTGACAATTTGATTGATTGATGGAAATTATATTACTTGTAGCAAAAACATACCTGCAGATTGTCCTGCACCATCTACTGCGCCACCTAACCCAGCCTTGGCCGCCTGACCGAACGGTGTTCCTGCCTCAGCGAACAAACCTCCATTTCCACCACCTGTTTTATAAAAAAAAAGTAATAAGATGTCGAGGAAGAATTTATTACTATTAAATTATTGGTATTAGTTGTAAACTAAGCTACTAAACATGCTTGTATCCAAATAAGAAAAGACGTACATATGTTATACGCGCTTTGAAAGAGGCACGGTAAAACTATGCTTATAACTTAATGTTGCGATGCAGAACAACATAAATTTGTCTCTTTTTGGCTCAAAATATTTATCATTCCGTCCTACTTTCGTCGTTGTTGACCGTTCAAACTGGTGCTATTTGCGAACACTAAAACTGGTGTATATAACGTATCTACCTCATTTTACCTAATATTACAAATTGCTTATATATCATAGACACTGAACGACCAAAATACATTTATACTCGTATATCAAAGATGTAGCAATTGGCTTAGAACCGGGGTCTCTTAGTTTATGAGAGCATTTTATAACTACTAGACTACGGCCGCCTTATAGAATACCTACTAAAAACATAAATCAAAACATTTTGATGAATAAAATTTGAATTTCTCTATAATTAGTGAAAATTAATGTAAAAAATACACAAAAAATATAAATAAATATAAACTGTCTTGTAAACTTTGCAAATGCTTTCTATTGTAATGTCATATTACATAACAATAGGTTGTAACAAGTAATTGTGGGAACCTAACTGAGTAGTTAGGTCTTAAGGCCATGACCTAGTTAAAGGTTAATATGAATTAACCATTATTAACACTTTTAAAATATTATTTTTATATTGTGGCTTGACATATCTGCGACATTTGAGCACCCCCAGCCCCCCCCCCCCCCCCTGTTAAGCTAGAGGCGGTCCATGAATGGAGAGGACTGCTTCAACAGTTAAATAACTGTGTAGCCGTCACATTCATTATGCCGGCCTAGTAACTTCACATATATATTTTTTTTCATTGTAGCCCAACTATGACAGCAGCCCTCTTAACTGAATAGAATGAATAGGTTTTGTCTGTCATCCAGACAGCCCTTGCTCAGATGTCGCGTCTCAATAATTATTAAATAAACTAATAGCAGTAGCATTTAGTTGCAATTACGGCGACCGTTGTCTAGTGGTAGTGAATAGTCACACAAACTGAGATCTCCCGAATTCAAACCACTTGCTGGTATCAATGTATCCTTGACACATATATGGACTTATGGACATTATGGACTTTGTTTGTCCTGTTTTCTGTTTCTATCGTTAGTATAGGTGACGATGGTAGAAGATAATATAAACAAAATGTAACGCATGTAAACAAATACTTGCATAAAACACTTTCACAGAATTACTAAAACCAACTTGTCGCTTAATTCCCAAAGAATATTAATTGCGATCTTGTAAGCAATTTCCCTAATTCTTTTAACATTAATATTTAATACAGCACTATATAAAAAACCAAAATTATAAAATGAAACCTAATAATATTGTATTTTTCCTTACCTAGTAAGCCTCCTACTGCGGCATGATAGCCTCCGAAATTAACGCCAAGTTTTCCTTCCTTGCCGAAAGTAATCAACTGCGGTGCCTGATAAACAAATAAAAAATATAGTAGTTGAATGTTTTGTACAACGTACACATACATGTACTGTACATTTTACCTTACTTGGCAAAATAGTAAACAAACTTTCGGCATGATGACGGTTTAACGATAAAAAAACAATTATACTACAGACGCGAATCAATTCGAATATATAGGGTGTCCCACTAATTAATGCCAAGCCAGTAAATGGTGATAGGGCAAGCTATTACGGTCATCAGAAAATGTGTTTAAAAAAACTTTTTTATATACAATTTTACAACAAATTACAATGTTTAAAATGTTTATTTTACAACAAATGTTTAAAATGTTTGCCTTAAGTCGCATCGCAAGTTCTACATTGTCTTAAAAATGATCTGGTAATTCGACGGGCGTTGCTTCTGGAGTTGATGTCTTCAAGGGCTGTTATTTTAAGACGCAGGTCATCTAAGTCTTGTATTGATTTCGCATAAACTTCTCTGTTATCGCACCCTAGTAAAAGAAATCTAGGAGGCTTAAGTCGGGTAAACGAAATTGTACCAGACCGCCCAATCCACTTTTGTACTGTGCAAGCGTAATGCGCTGGGCAGCCATCTTGTTGGTAATATATATTGCTGTAAATGTTTAGTGGCACGTCTTCTAATAAATTTATAAGTTGGTTTGACGCTTTAACGGTTGCTTGAAAACATAAGCTTGGTGCAGAAAAAATATTTTATTGATGCTGAAGGACTACTAAAATTATTTTAATTGACATAATTTGCCCAGATATAAAATAAAAAAATAATTAAAATTATATTGACTTTTGGGATTATTAAAAACAATATTTATGCAAATTTGGAAAGGTCGGAAAAAGCACAAAAGGGTGCTAGAGTCGTCAAAAACAGTCGGAGAATACTATTTTTAAAAGCAGACTAAACACACCATCTTTTAATCTGCCAAGATAAAGTACTACATTTTTTTTCAGTCCAGTCGGTTAAAGTTTGGCGATATAATAACTTTGGCTTTATGGTTAAGTAAAAAGTGACAATTTATGAAAAACTGTGGCAGTAATGTTTAAGTTTTAGAATGTAATTATTGGAAGGGTTATTAAGGTTTACACACCAGACAAAAAAAAACACAAAAGTTAATATTTGTAGTCACAGTACTTAAAATATCATCACAGGATGTCAGTTTTTCCGATATTTTTTAAATGCGTATAATTTAAAAAGTATTTAAGATTTTTTCTGATAACTGTCATAACTTGCCCTATCACCCGTTCCTGGCTTGACGTTGATGGGACAACCTGTATATAAAAATATCTATGAATCTCTTATTATTCTGATTAATAATAATTATTAATATTACTGTGAAAATATTTATTATTATTCCATTTATTTTATATAATTCTAATTTTTTATATTTTTAAAATAAAAATAATTTAAAATATAAAAAATAGTTGTCCACCAGCATCGTGGGCAGGGTCCATACCACCGGTGGTCAGGGCTCCTAACAATACGCGCCGTGTCCAGAAGTACCGCTTACTGAATCAAACGCTTGATCCAGCTTCCTAACGAGAGCCTCTTTAGGTGTTCATCGAGGCTCTTGGCTATTAAACCATTGGCAGTCACGGCTATTGGCACAATGATTGCTGCATCCACCTCCCACATGTCGACAACCTCGCGAGCCAGATCAAGATACTTTATTTGCTTATCTTACTTAGCTTTCACGAAGTTCTGCATTATTCTTGGTCTTAAATTAAAAAACGGCCCAGCTATACTCATAATGAGTAACTATTTAAGTTAAAGCATTTCCATTTCATAGTTCATAAAGCATAGTTCCATTTCTTGTTAATTTGCTGATCTGAGAGAATCCATGATCAGTTTTTTTAGACCCAAAATGTTTTATTTCATCGCACTAACTTTTGTACAGTCAAGACGAATGTAATGAGTCCAAACTTAGTAAATCCATTAAGTTTAAACCCATCCAGGATTTCGTCTCCTATTTTCGAGTTCCATCATCAAAGTAGCCGAGTGGTACCAGTTAAAACACCCATGTACTCGTATTTGTATACGTTGGTGTTTCAAATGTAAAGTCACAGATATTAAAAGTAAAGTAAATACCGATTATGCGTCTAAGATTGCTACCGCAGCTAACAGCTACAATTGATGGAGATCTGAAATCCCTTATCAGATCTCCATCAATTGTAGCTAAGAACCATCTCGATCATGTCACCTTTCAAACGAAAAAAACGGAACGTAATCGGTTCATTCGCCACAGACAGGCACACAGATACACGTCAAACTTATAACACCCCTCTTTTCGGTGGTTAATAAAATAGTATAATAGTAAACGGTTTACTTCTATAAAAGGCATCGAAAATCGTGATTTTAATGTTTAACTACTTCTGCTAACACTATATACTTCCGACGGATGACTATATATATATATATATATATATATATATATATATATATATATATATATATATATATATATATATATATATATATATATATATTTATATACCAAAAACGCAGTAGTAACCAACCAATCAACGTAGATAACGATAACGATTTTTTGTGTTGGACTTGGTTTTAATTGGACTCATGTTTTAATTTTATGTAGTAACTAACAAAAGTACTATTTATTACACAAAAACATTAATAAATATTTATCGTATATCTAGGTATACAAAAAATGTAATTATTTATTTAGAATTTTATCAAAATCAAGTATCTCAAATTATTAATAATAACGAATTGTCTCCTAATGACAAACCACTGCATTGTAAAAACATAACAGTTGTTTAACTAATTAATGTTTCCTACGATAATGACAAGTATCAATCAGTGCATTTACAATGCGTTTATGGCGACGTGAATATTACGTATATGTCAAGCGGAAAAAACGTTGCCACGTCATTTCTCTGACATATAGTTAGGAGAATCGGCCTCCCTGAGGCGCCACCTTTCACGATCCTATCATAACTCTTTCACATCCTTGACATCCAAAACTCTCTTCAAGCTACTAAAATCCTAGGCTAAAACCTTGTTGGATTAAACAAATTTTATGCGGCTTACTATCGCGTTTATTTTGGTTTTGATTTTACAATTCTCAACCAATAGGACGACCAACACCTCAGTCTCTCCGTGACCACGATGGCTGCAACCTCTCGAAACGTCGGAATAATAAAGAATTGTAAAATCAAAACCAAAATAAATGCGATAGTAAGCCGCATAAAATTTGTTTATTTTTATAATCAATGTTCGCGCAAAATTTAAGAAAATACTAAAACCTTGTTACTTAGTAAATAAGTAAATAAATTTTTACAGTGTTTTTCAAAGGATTGGTACTGCACGTGATCTTATGCATTATGTAATGGGTCAAGCGACCTTTATTGTCATTTGGGGAACCTTTCATTTTTAGTTACAAAAGAGATTGGAAAAAATCTTTGGTGATACAGTACAAGTGAGGGGAACAGAAAATTATCTCGGCACTGCCTTTAAATAATTAGCTATGCCCGTTTTTTTTTATTGTGTCTCAAAAGATGATAGCATCCTGCCTGATGTTAAGCTGGACTGCGATCTTTGTAAAAAGGCGACCGTTTGAACAGTTAAATGACTGTAATTAGTAGTCGTATTCACAATGCCGCCCTAGTTAAATAATACAACTTTCAAACTGATCCGAAACGCGACTAAGTCTCTCATTACCTTGGATCCAAAAAATTCTGCTTGATCGACTTTCAACTAATTTAGAATCTTCTTTCCCATGTCATAAGAACGAAAAATTATAAGCCTATGTAGAATAATAACAAAATAGAAACGTCATTAATAAAATAGAACGTCTTTAGAATAATTACAAAATATAATGCCCTATTAAGCATTTGTCTACTAAAGGTGTTAAGTAGTCAGACAGTTGGTGGTCATTTGTTCAGTCTGTCGTTTCAGGATCAGCTTGTAAGTTGTCATTTTCAACTAGGCCGGCATAGTGAAAGTGACTGCTATTTACAGTTATTAAATGGTTATAAAAAGTTATGTTCTGATTCTGTGTTAATGTCCACCGTACCGTACGTAATACGTAGGTAGCACTGGCGTGTGCAAAGGTATTTCTTCCAATAATAATCTACTGTTCCTTCTTATACTGTGTTTTTGGCTTAGATTTATTTTAACACTATAGTTAGCTTGTGAATATAGGATAGGATACTCTTTAATATTTATATATCGACCACATTCTTATATACCAGTATTTATAATGATAGAAACTAAATAAAAGCAGACTTATTTAAGCCTTAGTCGAGCGCAACTCAAAAAATCTTTTGGCCGGCATAGTGACGGCAACTAAAGCAACTGTGAACTATATTTCGTTTTTTTTAGATCTCTTTTTGCTTATTTGCATAGATCAGATGTCAAGTGAAAATTAAAATAAACCTAATATCAAGCACAATGTATTTTCTCATCATCCCAACGGTTAGTTGTTAGAAAATGCCTAATAGGCATCGAGTTTAATCGCCTATGTAACTATTTTAGGTTTATTTTGGTGCAATAAAGGATTTTAATAAATAAACAAATGTACGTAACGAAGTAACTATGTAAAACTCAATCCAAAAAACTCGATGATGGAACCTTCCAGAATAGCAAAACTGTAAGAGATAGAACTATGTCCTAAAATAAAATATTTTCTTACTATTTGCTTTCGCCTGGTCTGTTTTCAAATTGAAAACCTAAACTAACGATAATGTACTTAATGATGGATTATAAGGATCCTAATATTATATTCAATTTAATTTTATTATTGATTTTGTTTTTGATTCTTGATTAAAAATTGTTTCCTAATTTGAGCTTATATATGGACTCTCATCAAATTAAAGACTTGGAGTAACTGATGATGAACAGTGAGGGTTTGTCTGGTTACGTATCACCTGTCATATTGCAAGATACTGTTTTAAAAGGCGGATGAAACTGCTGTTAATTGATTTATTATTAGCAATCTTGTTGACAAGTGCATTAGAGATATTTTAACTTAATACAAGTTTTTTTTAAATATATTACACTAAGAGGGAAAGTGTATGATTAATAACACACCTGTAAAAGTTTCTTAAAGCTTCGAGTAACGTATACATCCATCAACTGAGCTTAGACAGTGACAGATTAGACAGGTTCAAGCTTTTTTATTTATTATACAAATTTCAATAGTGTCAAAATAATAATTGTTGGGTAATTATTGAGCCGTCTGTGGTCTAGCGGTAGTGAAATAGTCTCGCAAAGGGCCCCCACTTCAAAAACCACTCGGAGGTACCAAGGTATCATTGATACCTTTGTTCGCCCAGTTTATTTATACCATACAAGCAATTATATTTTAAGGTGCGATTCCGCCAGCGACTGCAGCTGCAGACTGCTCTACTGGTTTGTATGAGATTGATTCCGTGCAAGGCGACAATAGTCTGCAACCGACTGCACTAGCCCGCTCTGACACACCAGTACTGTCGCCGGCCGCAGGTCGTTGACACGTAGGCTATAGGTACAAAAAATAGGTTTTACAATAGGTAAAAAAGATGAAGAAAAAATAATATTGTTTCCACACATCCTATTTATAATCTATGACTTGCGAATGCTAAATGTTGCAATAACGTTGGTAAAGAGTTAAGTTGTTAATTTTGTTTTTGCCGAAAACTATAAGTTTTGCAAGAAAATACCTATTTCACAAATATTTACGATATTATTGTCAATCTAAGTTATTTTTTTCAATGCAATCGCAACAGGTAAGTAAATCAAAGTCCTTTATACAATAACAAAATATATTGTTTTTATCTGAATCTTGTCCTATAGCTTTCTGAAGATTCTCTTGAAGAGCGTTATTGCTTTGGTTTATAGATGGGATGTTTCGAAACAATATTAATAAACTTTTCTTCATCTTCTACCTACTGTCGAACTCATTTTTGCACTTACGTTTGCACTTTGTACGTGTCGACGATCTGCGGTTTATAACGACTGCACTAATGTGTAGCTTTCCGCGTAATTAGTCAGCAGACTACTGCAGTCTGCAGTCGCCGACGAAACCGTACCTTTAAGAAGCAAAAACGTAAATATTGTTATACGCGCTCCGAAAGAGGCTAATATTCTCCAATCTAAAGTCGATTGTTCTGAGTTGCTTCAGTACTTTGGACTCAGAGTACCGAGCTCTGCTATAATTAAGAGGATTTTTCACGTACCATTTGCCAGAACCAATTACATGCAAAATGCATTTTTTATAAGAACTTGCAATTTTATAATGATTTTTGTGCTGACATTGATCCCTTTGTTATAACGCCAGCGTCATTAAAACGCTCCCTTCATGCAGATATGCTATGGGTTCCCACTCTTAGTCGTTAGTTATTTTTAGATTTATTTATCTTAGTTAGTTTATTAGGTTATTTTTAAACCTGATTATCGGTGGTTACTTGTTATTGGCCTATATCTATATCTACATCTAGTTAGCTGTAAGTTATCTTTAATGAAATAAAAACAAAATAAAATAAGCAAACCTGAACTCAGTGTTGTAATGTCATGGTTGATCGTTCAAACTCTAAAACTCGTTTATTTGCGAACACTAAAACTCGAGTAGGTGACGTAGCTACTCATTAATATCATGGCAAACAAGCATGATAAGTTGCTTAGATTTTAAAATAAAAATTAAATCCTTTTAAAAATAAAATTAAATATTTAATTGACGACAGGCGTGGACGAACGATTTAGCGATTGGTTTGTTGCTCGTAAAGTGTTGTTGCGTAAAAGTGGTTTGTTCGATCCCCGGTCGGAGCAAATATTTGTTTCATAGCTTTTATTTGTAATATTTAATAATATTAAATATTGCAAATATTTGTTAATAGAAAAAAGAGATGAATATTTGCTTCGGGTCTGGTTATCAAAGAGTGGTAGGCAGTGGTACCCAGTCTGCCGATCCGGGGAAGTACCACCACTTACAAGTATACAGACCGTGAAGTGATTTGTTGTGAAGTGTAAGTTGCCGGTTCCATCTAGGCCGGCATAGTGGGTGTGAATGCTACTCACAGTTATTGAATTGTAGTAGCAGTGACAATCATTCATGGACCACACTTCGGCTTAACAACAAGCGAGGTTGTGTCATATTTCGAGTCACAATAAAAAATAAATAAAAATTAAATGCCCTTTGTAAATCATTGCCAATGTAATCGTGTTGAGATTAATTTACTCTAAATTATTAGTTAATGTTAATTGAGATTTTAAAGCTTTCTATTTCAATAGTAAATTGGGGCTCCCGCCTGATGTTAAGTAAAGGTGACTGCTACTACGTCCACTATGCCGACCTAGTTGGAACTAGCAAATTTTAAGCTTATCCCGAAAAGTTGCTAAGTTACTTTACGGTCTGTATACTTGTAAGTGATGGTACTACCACGGATCGGCCGACTGAGCAAATTACCACCAACTGATGTATACCAGAATTTAATAGAGCTTAAATTGTATGCATTAGACGAGGCATCCTGTAGAAAGCTAAGTTATATAGTGCCCATAACCGTAAAGCTTGTATGAAAAGAATTGTGTGTGTGAGGGAAGCGAGGAAGTTGTGTCAGGACCGTGGCAAATGGCGCTCCATTTTCTTTGCCCATCCCTGTAGCGTGACAATATAATTGATTGATTGAAATTGTATTTTTTTCTATTAAAAGGGATTTGTCGAGATGAGATAGACACCTACAATAGTTCGTGGCGAGAGACGAACTAAAATGAGGAAAAGAGAGGGTGGCGTTTGCCCAGCAGTGGGACAAATAAATGGGCAAATAAGAATAATAATGAATTATTTTTATTATTAACATTTCTATACTAAGCTACTAAAGAGCTTGTATCATAGAAACAGGACAACTAAAGTACAAAGTACATCAAAGATACATTGGTACCTTTAAGTGGCTATGAACCCGTGCTCTCGGATTGCGTAATCATTGCACTGCCCTACATCACGGCCACCTTGATCATTTAGAATCATTTGGCCGGCAACTATTCGACAGAGGCAGCCGTGAACAGATTCGGTTTTCAGTCGTCGTCACTCTTGGGCCTCCTCTTGCTTATCATCAGGCGGGTCGAGGTCAGATGTCGTGTCACAATAAAAATTATTGCTACCCAAGTCTGGTGCAACATATATAATTATACACATTAGCTTCCTCATTGGCGCAATTAACGCAATAACGACCATTCCTTATTCATTATTATAAGATGTACCTAATCAATTTTAATATGCAGAAATCCGCCAGGTGTTAAATTTTTTTTTAATGTGGTTTATGTGAAGCCGGGGTGTGGTTCATAAATGAGATGTTGAATTGATAAAATAAATAGGGACAAAATCCCCAGAGTAATATTTTTGACTTACTAGACTGTAAAAATAGCATTTGCAAAATTAGCGTACTTAAATCTTGTATATGTATTAAAAATCAATATAAACATACGCCTAAGTTTTAGATAATCCTACGAAATCGTCTGCAGAATACAGTTAATTGGAGTGTTATGTACAATTGAGTAGATTTATGCTCTTCTACAAGTAAGCCAGCTGAGTGAATAGGCTCTGTGTCCATTACATCCTTACATTTTAACCTCTAGATATCGTAACAAAGCAAAAAGTTATCTTTGGTTGACATAATGATGGCGACCGAGGCAGCCGTGAACTAAATGGGTTGTCGGTTCATCTAAACCGTGCCTACAGGAGACTGCTGTTTAGTAATAAGGCCTACAACTAGGCCGGCTGGATGTGACAGCTACTTACAGTTATTGAACGGTAGCAACAGTGACCTCCATTTATGGACCGCACTCCAGCTTAACATCAGGCAGGGTGCTGTCATATGTCGAGTCATAATAAAAACAATGATTAATGATTTAAGCAATATTTATGGGGCTTACTATCGACGCATGGTCGACTAATACCTCAGTCTGTCTGTGACCACGATGGCTCTCAAAACGTCGGAATAAATTACGATCATTGACCAAAAATAAACGCGATAGCTGCATAAAAGTTTAATTCAATGAATTTAATAATAATTCCTGATTATGGCCACAGGGACAGAGGTCAAAATATTATAGTATGAACAGGTAAACATTGGGAGCAATGCCAAGTCGGAGCTCCATCTTGTTGATGCTAATTAAATTCTATATAAATCGAGTGATGTCTTGTTTTTCAATTAATACCAATAATAATGTAGCTATTGCCTATGGTTTATGCGTAAACACACGCCATACGCAGTTACTTATCCTTTAGCCTTAAGCTGCATCGGTTTTTTAGTAGTCGGCCCTCTTAGATGTCTCACAAAAAAATGGCCAAATGAAGTTTTCTTTTAAAGTTTTATGTGTAATAAATAATACTAGTATTGGAATATTAGATCATATATGAAAAATATCTTGGTATTAAGACACAAATATATCGCTTGTATTATTCTTGTTTATTCTTTACCAACAAAACCACAGCTGCCTTGCGTTTATAACGCGTATTATTGTAAAATCTTTAGGCCGGAAGCTTCGACGACGTCTTCCAATTAGAATGTCGAAATTAATCACATTTCGTATTAATTACTTTCATTACTTTTAAGCGAATTTTCAAATAAATTAAGGAAAATGGAGAATGAAATATTCTTATCATTCATTTTTGTACTGAGAGAGAAAATTGTAACTCAGGGTCAAATTCTAATGTTATTTAAACTTTAGATTTTTTTTATTGCCTTGTGTCCATAACCGTAGAGCTTGCTTGTATGAAGAGAACTGTGGATGTGAGAAAAGCGAGGAATTGTGTGAGGATCGTGGCAGGTAGAGATCAATTGTGTCTCTGCCTATCCCTGTGGGGAAAGGCGTGACAATTTGATTGATTGATATTTTTTTTTATTTACTCACAAAAAAGTAAATTATAGTAAAGTGAGTACAGTATGAGTGACTGCAGTATATACGTACTGTACAGTTTTCATTATTAATATTTCATTGATTGTCTTATTTAGCTTCCGCCATTTTGATTCTATTATCCGCAATTAGTGTTGTAGAGTCTGTCTGAGCTTAAATGACGCGCCTCTCTACTGCATTTACACACAAGAACAAATATAAAATATGGATGTAACATTTCGAAAATGCAATTGTGATTGGTCATTCAATTGCTGGTTAGACACAAAAGGAGACGCACGCTCATGAAGTATAAAAATATTTGCATTCACACATTTAAACAAACTAATAAAGTAAATAGGCGCGTCATTTATTGTTAGACAAGCTATACTGCTTTATTGATGACGTTTGTGTTTCTTATTAGTAACATTTAGTGCTGGCGTAGTTGAAAGAGGCTTTTGTTTGCACATAGGCCGCAGTCTAATACGGCGTTCTCTCGAGGCGAATTTAGTTGTTCAATATTTATCGTTCAACAAAAAGTTGAAAGTTACTAGCGTTCATACGGATCAATAATAATCGACTGAATATTACACGTGTCATTACACTATCTGTCAATTTTACATTTTTCACGATTTCGCAGTCGATCAACTAAATTCGCCTCGTGTGAACGCCGTGTAACAGTGAGCGGTCAATGTCCTACAGATCGTGTTGCTCTGATTTGTTCCTGGTACACAACTGGATCACAACTAGCTCCGAAACAAAAATTGGAACCCCTAGCCCAAACCCAAATCTTGATGGCGTAATCATCTACAGTCTATGTTATCCCAATAAGCTGCAAAGTCTGTACTTTTTATTGTGACTAGACATATGACAGCACCCGCCTGGTGGTAAGCTGGAGTGCAGTCCATGGAGGCGATTACAACTACAGTTAAATAACTACTAATAGCCTACTATAGTTGATACCAGCAACTTCACGACATGTATCACCCTCCCCGGGTCGGCAGACTGGGTTAATGACAACCAACTTCCCTTGTATTTAAATAAAATCGATAATGTTTTTTTAAATAATATTAGTTTATCACTTATATTATAGGGCCACTTATATTATTAGCCGACGAAAAAGTATCACGCGTCGCGGTCGCAAGTAATCAATCAACGTAGTTTACCTATTGATTTGTTATTCGCTGATTGGTCACGAAGATGTCAAATATCAGTACGTCTAAATTTCATTGCTTTCTCGACGCCAAATGTGTTAAGAGAATCAGCGCCAATTAAATTGTATTAAACAATGGTAATTATATTAAAACTAATATTTTTTTCCGTTAATTAATTGTAATTGAATTGTTTAATTAACCGACCGCAGAGCCTTGTAACAAGTGGCGGCTTTGTGTTGCGAAGTTGCTCCGACTTTGCCATTTCCTATTACAAACAAACGCCTCGTGGATATAACATTTACTATGTACTCGTACATAATTTATAAAGGAAATAGCTCATTCTCTATTATATTTAATCATTTATTTCTTGTACATAATATCCTTACTAAGAAGAATGATGGTCTATACTCTGTATAGTACGTGTACATTGGTGTACATATAGTATAGACTATATGCTATAATATACATTATACTAAAGAATTATAAAGAAAAATATTGCATACCAGAATATTACCCAATTTATGTTTGGAACATTCCAATGTCCCATGGTTAGTCGATCCTCAACCAGACATCATCAACAAACGATCCTGGCGAGAACACGAAACTAGGATGCCCAACGTGAGGAAAAAAAAACATGAAACCATTTTTTTTATTTAAAACTTTATGCACTAGGTACTAAGGCGGACTTAAAGCCGCTATGCATTCCTACTAGCCTACCTTAGTTAGGAACAATTTACCGCACTTTTTTGTATGAGGTAGGTGCAAAATAAAATAAAAGCATTTAGTCTGAGCACACTACTACTTCTAATATACTTTCTAATATAATAGTTAATCAGGATACACTAAACATAACACATACTAAAATTACACTGCCTCATACGCCGTCACTATGCCGGCTAAAGGTGATTCTTCACGCATCGCTTGAAGGATCCAAGGTCATAGGATCGAGAGAATACATGGGCAGGCAAAGCATTTCACCTGTCGATTGTTCTACAAAGAAAAGACGCACCGAACCTTTTAGTTCGACTGTTAATTCGGTCGACAGAATGCGGATGCTTTCCCTGACCTGTGCGGGTATTACGGGTGTAAAAAGACGAAGTAGGAACAAGATTAACAAGGTCGGAACATTCTCCGTAGTATAGGCTATCAAGGACTGAGAATAGGCCTATACGCGGCTCTGTGCATCCTCGATAGAGAGCCGCCATGTCTCTGGGCAGTCTTCAGAGTTCGCGTGACCTCTACATCACCTATAATTTGGACAGCTCGGCGCTGCAATGAATCCAGGGCATTGAGAATCTTGGAGTATCTATTGAGAAGATACTTTTGGCAGAGCCGTCCCAAAGGTGCGAACAGTACTCCGCGCAAGAGCGAATCTAAGCCTTGTATAGTAGCAGGCGAAGCTCTGGCGCGAAGAACCGCCGCACCTTGTTCAGGATGCCAAGTTTGCAGTAGGTGGTCTGAGTAGCCCGCTAGATGTGGTCCCTGTGATTTAAGTCGCAGAACTCTAAGAATTTCTAGATTTTTTAAGTATTTCTAGTCTGTCCCAAGTACTGAGGAAGATGTTACAAAGAGAGGGAAGGGAAGTAAACGGTCCAAGGTCCATGTCATTGATATTCAGAAGGAACAAAGTCGGTGACAGCACAGCCTTTTACTGTTCTAGGCGACCAAATCACTGCACGGTATGTATACATGTAAGTGGTGGTACTACCCCGGATTGGCAGACTGGGTCTGCCTACCACTCTTTGATAACCAGACCTGAATCAACCTCTTTTTTAATAACAAATATTTGCAATATTTAAAATAATTATTAATATTACAAATAAAAGCTATAAAACAAATATTTGCTACAACCGGGAATTGAAACCAGGACTCTACGCGCAACAAACCTTTATAAAATATTTTGTAAGTATTTTTTTGTAAAAAATATCAATAATTATGATTATTTACTGTGTTCTAAATCCGAATTCTAAAAGTTTGGAATGCAATAAACCATACTTAGATCATTCCCGAAAATAATAAGATTACGAGTACCATATCATAACAATGAAATTAATATTTAGTTAAAGTTGAATATATGTGCAGAGTAATCTCAGAAGCATAATATTAGAAGAGTGTGAAGTGTTACATGGAGCAGGTGTGACTTGATAAATTCTTCCCATATCTTACAAGTTGTTATGTCTCTCAGTAACAATGTGCTAACTTTGAACGGAAATACTCATTCCAAGTACGCCATATTGTCGTCAAACGGTCTGTTTATATACTCTGTCTATTGTTGTTATTTCTTATTTGCATATCTACTCTTACATATTTAAGAATTGTTTTTGTACATTTAAGCCGACCGTAGTGTAGTGGCAATGTTGGTTGCACAAACCGAGAGCACGAGTTCGAGAATCACCCACCGGTATCAATATATCTTTGATATGTGTACTTTGGTTGTCCTGATTCTATGATACAAGCATTTTAGTAGCTTAGTATAGAAAAAAAAATGTGAGCTAAAAATCGGAACCCACATGGATTCGTCATGTCTGTCTGTCTGTCTGTCCGTCCGTATGTCACAGCCACTTTTTTCCGTAACTATAAGAACTATACTGTTGTAACTTGGTAAGTAGATGTATTCTGTGAACCGCATTAGCATTTTCACATAAAAATAGAAAAAAAAACATAAAATTTTGGGGGTTCCCCATACTTAAAACTAAAACTTAAAAACTTTTTTTATCAAAACCCATACGTGTGGAGTATCTATAGATAGGTCTTCTAAAATAATATTGAGGTTTCTAATATCATTTTTTTTTCTAAACTGTTTGCGAGAGAATCACTTCCAAATTGGTAAAATGTGCTCTCCCCCCTGTAACTTCTAAACTAAGAGAAAGATAAAACTAAAAAAATATATGATGTACATCACCATGCAAACTTTCACCAAAAATTGGTTCGAACGAGATCTAGTAAGTAGTTTTTTTTTAAAACGTCACAATTCGAAAACCGCAATAAACCTTTCATTTAATCAACTCAAATATAAAGATTGATCAACGAACTACAAAAACTTTTATATTATTTAACTTGCTGCTACGGAACCCTTCATGGGCGAGTCGGAATCGCACTTGGCCGATTATTTTAGAATAGAGGCAGTGATTCAGTTAGTTGCGTTTCGGAATCACCTTGAAATTTGTCGGTTCCAACGAGGCGAGCATATTTATTATTATTATTATTTACATTTCTGTACTTAGTTGATAAAGTGCTTGTATCATAGAAACAAGGCAAGCAAAGTACACATATCAAAGATACGTTGGTACCGGCAAGTGATTTTGAACCTATGCTCTCGATTTGTGTGCCCATTGCACTATACACCACTTCCTATAAGTAATGCTACATGCAGTTATTTAATTCTGTTAACATATCCAATTACAATAGTAAAATATATATTAGTTTATTTATGTTTTATTGTAATCTTATTGTTAGTACCACACATTCTTATGCTAATAGGTAAAGAATCTTTGTTTTGAATACAAATGATCGATTACTATTTTTGTATTCGACATGTAACGATATAGCGTCATTAGTTTAAGACAATGGTTAGATCAAAGATAAGTCATAAAAAAAATGAAATTACTGTGACGCAAGTTTACGGTTGACTCAGTTCACAAAGCAACGTGTGTGTAAAAATAATTTATAGATTTTGGACTCCATAAAATACCCAATGAAAGTTTAATAACATTGACATTGAGTATGATATAACTTAAAACCATCGATGTTTAAAACACAGACCTAGAATACGTCAAACCAGCTTAGCCGGGTACGTCTCCTCGTTGGAGCGCATATATACTTTGATTACTTTGTCGGTAAATCGTTTGCGAGATATTGGACACATGCAACGCTACATGTAGCGGTCGCTACAGCACTCCCCCCCAAGTAAGGCTTACGTAGAAGTAAGCCACGTGGTACGTGCACAGACCTCTCATGGATATGTTCGTACTCTGTGCGTTGTCAAAGCCTCTGGAGTAGAGGTGACGTAATACACACGTGCTCTGTAGAACGTCTTGTGGCCGGGGAAGCAATGCCTCTTCGACGTCACGGCTTGGTTGCGTGTTCACATCACGTCGGGGTTAGTACTTTGGCAGAGCATTATTCCGCATGTTAGAAAAGGAAAGGAGTATTCCCAGCTGTACGCGTGTTGCGTACAGGGAGGGCTCAACGTACGTCTCCTCGTTAAAGCGCATATACATGTATATTGTTTACTTTGTCGTTAAATCGTTTGCGAGATATTGGCCACGTGCAACGTCATCTAGTGGTAGCATGTAGCGGTCGCTACACAGCCTTTCCCAACCTGGGGTCCGCTGGCCTATCTCAGGAGGTCCGCGGACAAAACGAGAAAATTACGAAAGCATAGTGGTACAGGCAAATTTAGTCAAACATTTTGCCTTTCTCAGTTTCAAGATGGAATAATGTGTCAAGTGATAGGTGGTTGGACTTTTACATACAAAAATACTGCATTAGTTTAATTGAGATTTTGAGAATAAAATAGATTTACCTATGGGAGTACTGCAAATAAGTTTTTTTAGGGGTCCGCGGATCATGGTTAGGTGGCGCTAGAGGGTCCGCCTTTGGAAAAGGTTGAGAAAGGCTGCGATAAACTATTTAGTGCATTCTAAATCTATGACATTAAATATTTGCATGCCATACTATGGCAGAATGAGGAAAATTTATCTTATTGTAATAGTTCCCGGCAGATAAAAAGAGCTGGGCATATATTTTTTTATTTCTTTTTTTATTGTGACTCGCTTGATGTTAAGCCGAAGTGTAGTTCATGAATGAATGTCACTGCTACTAAAATTCAATAACTGTAAGTAGCAATCACATCCACTATGCCGGCCTAGTTGGAACCGGCAACTTACAAGCTGATCCCGAAACGTGACCAAATCACTTCACGGTCTGTATACTTGTAAGTGGTGGTACTACCCCGGATCGGCAGACTGGGTACCACTGCCTACCACTCTTTTATAACCAGACCCGAAGCAAATATCTACCCCTTTTTTTTAATTAAATATTTGCAATATTTTAATATAATTATTAAATATTACAAATAAAAGCTATTAAACAAATATTTGCTCCGACCGGACCGTTCGTCCACGCCTGTCGTCAAGGATAGGGCAGATTAGAAGAGATCTAGACGACTGCGGTGGGAGGAAGTCCGCCTATCTATACAGTCGTGCACATAATTGATAATATTTTTAATTGTATACACATGCGTAATACGAAAAATAAGTAGGTAATAAAACAAGTAACTGCGCAGCTTCAATGCCAGCGCTATTTTTATCTGCCATCTGATTTGTACATTATTGAAAAAATAAAACTTACTGAATAAACGGACGAAGCCAGCACTAAAACCGATAAGATCTGGATTTCCATTTTAATCTGAAATAAAGAAGAAAATATGAATTAATACTATGAAATTTATTTCATAGATAAAGCGAGATCTACTGTTGTAAATTACAATGAAATAATACATTAAATTGTGACACGACATCTGACCATCGAGATAAGCAAGACGACGAGTGAAAAAACTGAGTAAGTTCACAGCTGCCTCAGTCACCGTCACTATGCCGGCCATAGGTGCTTATTCACGCATCGCTTGAAGGATCCAAGGTTATAAGATGCAGAGAACACATGGGCTAAAGATATAAAAAGAAAATTTTATGGTTTAAGTTTCCTTTTGCCTTGACAGAATATGGAAACCAAACTAAAAAAATCCTAATACAAGCTTTATGGCCACTTTGCGAGCAAAAATGTAGTGCCGCCCCTTTTTAACCCCCGACCCAAAAAGAGGGGTGTTATAAGTTTGACTTATCTGTGTATCTGTGTATCTGTGTATCTGTGGCTCTGTGTATCTGTGTGTCTGTCTGTGGCATCGTAGCTCCTAAACGAATGGACCGATTACGATGCGGTTTGTTTCATTTGAAAGCTGACGTGATCGAGATGGTTCTTAGCTACAATTGATGAAGATCTGATCAGGGGTTTCAAGGTCATCAGCTCGATTTGTTAGCTGCGGTAGCGATCTTAGACGCGCTGTTTAGAACGACAACCCTTGTACGTCGCTATGCGACGAAGATTGTTATTTTATGTCAAATAAATATGCCATTGTTAAAACACGTAATAAATGTTATAATTTTTCCCCTAAAATATTCAATCAAGGTAATCGATCTAAACTGCAAACCAACCTCGCCATATGCGCCATATGCGCCATAGCGACGTACAAGGGTTGGCGTCCTAAACACGCATAAGGCTGGGAATACACGTCCGATATTGCTGAGCAAATTATTTACAAATCGGAAGTAGGAATCGGACGTCTATTTTGTTTCTGTATTCTGTATGAAAACTGCACCTTCAGACAATCGGATCGGCCATAAAATCGTAAGCGCCTTGGCGTTGTTTCCGATTCTGACATCCGATCCGACTATCGGATCTGACGTGTATTAAGTATTCAAACAAATGTATGGCACGAGTGCTTCCGATTGTCTGATCAGACAATCGGATCGGACTATCGGAGAGGAAAATCGGACTTGTATTCCCAGCCTTATAGGTATTTACTTTACTTTTAAACAAATCTGTGACTTAACATTTGAAATAAAAACGTATACAAATACATGTGTGTTTTAACTGGTACCACTGAGCTACTCTGATGATGGAACTCGAAGGTAGGAGACGAAATCCTGGATGTGTTCAAACTTTTTTTTTTGTATACTAAGTTTGAACTTATTAGATTTGTCTTGAAGGTAGGAAACTAAGTGTAGAAAAGTTAGTGCGATAAAATAAAACATTCCGGATCTAAAAAATCTGATCTTGGATCCTCTCAGATCAGCAATTCAACAAGAAATGGACCTATAGTGCTTTAACTAAAATTGTTACTCACTATGAGCCATTAGCTGGACCGTTATCAAATTAAAGACCGAGAGTATCTGATGAGGCACCATCATGAATCCTCTCAGATCTGCAAATCAACAAGAGATAGAACTATAGTGCTTTAACTAAAATTGTTACTCACTAAGAGCATTTAGCTGGACCGTCATCAAATTGAAGACCGGGCAATCTGATGATGCACCATTATGAATCCTCTCAGATCAGCAAATTGATATCAATTGATCAGCAAAAAAAAAGAGATAGAACTGTAGTGCTTTAACTAAGCCTTTAGCTGGGCCGTTATCAAATTGAAGATCGGGAGTATCTGATCATGAATTCTCTCAGATCAGAAAATCAATAACAGATAATATCATAGTGCTTTAACTAAAATTGTTACTCTCTATAAGCCATTAGCTGGGCCATTATCAAATTGAAGACCTAGTGTAGTTATCTGATGATGCACCATAAGGATCCAAGGGATATTAAAGGGATATAACTATTGAGCCATGACTAATGTTGTTTATTACTATAAAGCTGATGATATGACCAAAGTGGTTCCAGGCGTTTCGGGGGTTCCTTTAAAATTTTAATTTTGATTTTATACTCTATTAGAATTCGTCAATCAAGTTGCCCAATTAAATTTATTTAGATACCCTTGTTGATAATTATAAACAATCAATTTATCAAATTGGGACGCCTTTTATATTGTCTCTACCTACAGGGAGTGCCACTTGCCACGATCCTGACACAACTATCTCGCCTACATTCACAATTCTCTTCATACAATCTCTACACTTATGGGCCCTAGGCAACCTAGCTTTCTTGATAAAAAAAACATTTTTACATCTATATAAAAGTTGATGTTTCTAGTGTTTGTTAAAATGCGGAAATTCTTAAAATATTTAGGACGTGCATGGATATGACAACAATTATAGTAAATCATATGTACTGTCACAGAAATGTCATAATTATGACCATTTTTACTTATCAGTTGTTACTTTCGCAAAATTCATGCAACGATTAGCAACCCTTTTAAGAAAGTAGATCTGACTGAAGCAGAGCCTCTCGAGCTCGAAAAGTGAATTAACTCAAAACTAGACTGGCATTACCGATCTCTACTTTTAAGCGATGTTTCCAATCTTTCTATATTTATCTTCTCCCTCACCAATTTATACATTATTATTTGCCCTAATTCTAAAGAATCAGAGCTGGTAAATTTATTATTCGTGCCATTTGCTGATATATTCTGAATATCAGAAATGCTTATAATTAATCAAAATTAAACCCTATACATTTAGACCGCAAAAATCTTATAATCAAAGTTGTCATTTGTTGAATGATCCCAATCATTTCGTGTATTGAGTAATTCATTTTTAAGTAGGTTTGTAAATATTATTTTCCTCTGTGTACAGCTGTACAGACCGCGAAGTGACTGCCGCGTTTCGAGATCAGCTTAAAAGATGCTGGTTCCCACTAGTCTAACTTAGTGGATGCGACTGTTGTAGAATTCCCCCCCCCCCCCATTCATGGACTGTACTCCAGCTTAACCTTAGGCTAGTACTGTCGTTGACCAGTCTCTCGATATTGTCGATAATTTAATATGAATAGGCCAATATACGACCAAGTAACCAATAAAAACACGGAATAAAATAATATTATGTAATTACGGTCAGTGCCTTTCACTCGTAAAATAATAACAAATGACGCCACATTCTGTCGTAATTCACACTATTATACATTCATACTATGATTGTAATGTATTGCAGTTATCTATTATTTTTTAATCTGTGGATAAATTTGTATATATTCAATTGTACGTTTACGCAATTTTTATTTGGGTCGTGAGGATATTCATACAGTTTTTTTTTGCATTTATTGTGTTTGTATTATACGGTTATACCTATTTTTTATTGTAGCTTGACATATGACGGCACCCTGCCTGATGTTAGGCTGGAGTGATTTCCATAAAAGGAGCTGCCTGCTAGTACCTATAGTGGGAGAATCCAGGAGAATAAAGTTGGTACGCCCACATATAAAAAGTCCACTTGAAATATGTATGCACGATGTCAGGGTAACCAATATTTTTCAAACCAAAAATATCCTATACTGCAATTTCTTTTTTCGAAAAAACTAAAACCCGTCTACTAAAAATAACGCCCTACAAAATATAAAACAAGAAAAAATATCATCTGAAATTGTTATGTACAAACTCAATCAATCAATCAAATTGTCACGCTTCCCTCCCACAGGGATAAGCAGAGACAACGGAGCGCCACAATTCTCCTCACACAAGCTCTACGGTTATAGGCACTAGGCAATCCAGCTTTATTGAGGATATCTTTGATTTGATCGGAAATCACCCTCCTGGGCCTGGCTCGTTTAACGCATCCATTCACATGAGATTTATAAATTCTTTTCGTCAATCTACTTTCACTCATCCTTTTCATGTGACCAAACCATCGAAGCATTTAAATTAACTATAAATAAAAAAATATCCTCTAGAGACGTCCCATTAGAGATAGTTCTAAGAATTGCAGAAATAATTGCGAGCCTTCCTGTCTCCAGGCAACTCCTAGACTATTTAATACATATTTGTAGTGATGTCCGTAGAATGGCTGTGTCACCAAAACCGAGAACCCCCGATTTAAAACCTCTTTCCAGTTCCAATGTATCTTTGTTGTATTGTTCCAATGTATGATACTGTTTCTATGATACAAGCACATGTAGTAGCTTAATATAGAAATGTAAAAAAATCCCTAGAAATTATTTTTGTGAAACTGTGTACAATTTTAATGAATTAAACAATTTTTATGCGGCTTACTATCGCGTTTATTTTGGTTTTTATTTTACAATCAGTCAGTCTTTCCGTGACCACTATGGCTGGCTGCAAAGCTCTCAAAACGTTGGAATAATAATCAATCAATCAATCAAATTGTCATGCCTTTTTCCCACAGGGATAGGCAGAGACAAATGAAAAGAGTAATAAAAAATTGTAAAACCAAAATAAACGCGTTAGTAAGCCGCATACAATTTGTTTAATTCATTAATCAATGTTTGCGCAAAATCTAGAAAAATACTGTATACAATATTCTAAATTATTTTTTTAAAAAATATAGCGTTCTTGAAGAAAAAGTATTATAATCCAATTAAGCAAAAATACTGGTTTTTAATCAGCATATAGACCATTTGACACTAGACGGCGCAATACTATGCGGGCCCATTGGAGATATGTGACGTCATGCCAATCAAGCCAAAGAAATGTAAAATAATATTTAAAACCGCTTTATTCCATTTAGGGACTTCTCTGCTCATCTCATGTCGACCGCGTAACTCAATGACAATGACAGTGTCCGAACGAATAAAAGTTTTAGTTTTGTTTGTTTGACACTGACAGCGACCGCGTAACTTTTTCGTTGGTCTACAAGCTATGTGGCCTGCTTGCTTATCTGGTGGGCTCGACATTATTATATTACAAAAGTGTTAAAAAATATTATATCAACAATCAAATTGTCACGCCTTTTTCCTACAGGAGTAGGCAAAGACAATAGAGCGCCACGTGACCATATGCTCTACGATTATGGGCACTAGACAACCCAGCTTTCTTGAGGATGAAAATATTATAGTACTAGATAACGCTAAAAATATAATACATCATGTAAATCAATTTTTAAAACGCTCTTTCACTTATTAATGAGATCATACAAGTATTTATTTAAGTATTTATACTACTCGTAACTATTTATAATTTTACTACTGAATTGGCTCTGTTTTTGTGATTGAAATTCTCAAAACGTTCCCTTTTAAAATATATATTAGGCGTGCTTGATAGCGTAAAAATTCTTCCTTGTAAGTATATTTATAAATGTTAATCGAATAATTTATAATTTTTTGGACAAAGTGAAACCAATAGAGTTGTCTAATGATATATAGCCTATGTGTATGACGCATTTACCCTTAACAATATGTTTTGACGCTTTAGGATTTTCCAATTTATAATAAACCATTAAAAAAAAAAACTTTAATAACTGGCAATATAATATTAATGACTTAAGGGTCACGAGACAACAAAAACTCGTCATTTTTTATAATTTATCTTACTCTTTTCCGCATTTATTCTTAGTTCTTTTAAAGTTAGTTTTATTCAGCGAGCTAAGCATTTTATATTGGATGCTGGATAAATGAACCGGCCGAATGCTAAGCTATATAACACTGGTTCGGGTATAATCGGCTCACGTCGTACAATCAGGGCCGGTTTCTGTTAATTACATGACAGCGAAATGACGTGGCAACGCTTTTTCGGCTTGACTTTTACGTAATATTTACGGCGCCATAGACGCATAATTGGTTAAACAACTGACATATGTTTTGATAATGCAGTGGCTTGTCATTAGAAGTCATTTCGTTATTATTTTGAAAGATACTTTATTATCTCTAAAATGTCTCTATGTTGCTTACCTACGATAATGTCAAGTATCAGTGCGAATATAACGTAACAGTCAAGTTGAAAAAGCGTTGCCACGTCATTCCGCTGTCATGTTATTAAGAGAATCGGGCCCCCAGCTTTGTGACATTTAGACAGCGCTCCATGGCTCTTTGACAAAACCGTAATCCGTCAAAGACCAAGTCTGTGCACCTTAGATGAGGACAGGGAGAATGCACATGTCCATGAGCTTTCTCTTTAAGGAGAGTGGTAGGCTGCCCTTCATGTATTTTCTACTCGGCATTCTATTCCTTTTTCGTGCCTTGTCTGGAAGGAGACTATTTGTCCAAGATATATATTATATTCTTGAACATATGTAATCTCCTGTCCAACCTATGTTCGGTGCTATTGGTCATGATCATGGTCTTTGATATGTTCATCCTCAGTCCAACTTCATAATATGACATAAAATGTCTAAATAAAATATTGCTTGGTGCGATGAACTCCCCATCATTTCTATCATTTATTAGTATTAATACAAATCACAGAACTTTTAACCCATTAAAGGCCTATAAAAATAATACGTCATACTCCAACCCTGTTGTTAAAATGTTACAACGATACTGCTATGAAACATGATATAGATATATTCAACAAGAGACTATCCAATTTCAAGGTTAGTCTCAAGCAAGCCCTTGTAACTCTGAAGCCCTTGCAATTTCTCAAAAACTTCTATGCGTCCTTTATCGCCCATACAACAAAGAATATTATATTGAGAAGCTCTTTAACCATGTTCCTGTTGTGTTGTGTATGCCATATAATATTTTAGTATGACAACCCCAAAGGTTTGTCTATAGACGAAAAGACTTGCCTCTTTCTTCTCTATACTCGTTTTTATTATATTTTATTGTTAATTTAATCCAGTTTATTCTATTAAGTCAATTGATGACTTTGCTCTGTAGTATTCTGTGTTAAAATAAATGGTGCAAAGCGATATTGCTGTGTTCTTATTTCACCTGCCTCACCGGTACGAACATCGTGGAATTCGCTGCTTGGTACAACCGACTTTTCATTAGTTCCTACCCCGTCTTTTTATTCCCATGATACCCGCACAGGTTGTGGAAAGCATTCTATCCAGCACCAAATCGACAATCGAACTAAACGGTTTTGTAAGTCGTTACTTTGTTGAAAAACGACAAGTAAAACCTTGTGCTTCAAGCGAGGTGTAAAAGGGCACCTCTAGCCTGCATACAAACTGAGTCGTTTTTTTTAGTCGTCAGCACTCTTGGACCACCTCTGGCTTACTATCAGCCATGGATCAAAAATATTGTTCCTTGATTATATTGAGGATATAATTACAACGCAGGGGTATTGCCCTTAATCATAGAGCTTAAAAAGAAATTGTGGATGTGAGGGAAGAGAGAGAGAGAGTTATGTCAGCCAGTTGAAAAAATATTCAAGGAATTATTAAATAATTATTTTAATATATAATTAGGTAGTTTACATTATATCTGAAACATTAAATGGCTTTAAATTATTCTTATATTTCGATGTAAAATGTATTATACCAAAAATTAGTACTTATTTAAAACAGAATTAATATTAAAAATTCAACACTAAATTGAAAGATATAGGGTTCGACTGGGAAATAAGCTAGTTAGCCAATTCGAACTTGCTAAATCCCCCATGGAGGACGCCATCTTGATTTCTAGATCTTGCTCTAAACTACTTAGAGAATATTTGTTAGGTTTATTAATCTTTGATAACTTAAAATATATAATTGTGATATTAAGATCTCAATATTAAATAAGAATAATTAATATTATTACAAAGCTCATAACTATACAGAGAATACGAGTGTTGGATGTGGGTAAAGCGAAAGAATTATGTCAGGGCTGTAAGTGCTCTATTTTCTCTGCCTATCTATGCATTTAGGAAATTGCGTCACATCCTGTCATTGCGTATACCTTAAAGCCTAAGACAACCAGTATTAACATACCCACCTTGACGATGATGGTTCGTTCTACATACGAAGTGAATCGTCAAAGAACAAAGGTAACCGATGTAGTAAAAAATATAGTCGTTATAACGACTGTGAGAACCGTGAACTGACTCGATTTTGACACGGAACGGCTTTGGGCTAAGCGGGGCAATAAGGCCAACTTCTGTATGCGTAAGACAGAAAAAATGGAGAATGGCGCAGTCTGAAAGTGATTTATGTCCAACAGTGGATAACTAAGGACTAATGATATAAAATCCATACTATGCTAAAGTAACTTTGTTTGTTCGTTTGTTACGTTTTCACGCCTAAACCGCTAAAGCAAAATTTTTGTATAAAGACATATTAGACCTTGGAGAAGGTCATCTTTTGTTCTAAACATAAAACCTAACCTAAAGGGATTACAAAGTTTATGCTTTTTATAGGTAATATCAGTGGTGCCGTGTGGTTCCCATAATTTTTGATTCTCTAGACTTTTTTCAAGTTGCCGGTTTTTTTAGTTTCCATTTTAAATCTTTTAAAAAACGCATTTATCTAAAGTGAAGGAATGTAGGTACAATGATAGAAAACATTTTGGATCTGAAGAAGCTGAAGATGGATTCTCTCAGATTATGAAAACCACAAGTAATAAAACTATTGTGCTTTAAATAAAATTGTTACTGACTATCAACCTTTACATGGGCTTCTATCGAAGCGATAACTTACAAAGTATCCGATCATAAACTATGACGGATGCAAGAGAACCTGTCATGTTTACATTATTAAAAAACAAGCCATTCTCTTTTCGGAAGGTCTACTCCATTTACTTACATAAATGGCTTCATTCGATTGTAAAAGGTTGTATTAATTTCGTTAACTCAATGACAACCCATATGTACCTAATACATTGTTTTAATGTGACTCGATCTGACTGACAGTAAGGAAAAGGAAATCCAAAAGTGCCGACTACTGAAAAAACCGAGTCGGTTCTCGATTGCTTCAGTTGCCGTCACTATGGCGGCCGAAACTGCTTCTTCACGCATCGCTTGTAAGATCCAAGGTTATAGGATATAGGATGGGAAGAACACATGGGTTGGTAAAGTATTCCACTTGTCGAACGTTCTAGAAACGACGAAACGACTCACCAAACCTTTTAGACTGACAGTCTCTCCGTGATCACTGTGGCTGCAGAGCTCGAATGATAAAAAAATGTAAAATCAATAATTAAACGTAGCAAGCTGCATAAAATTATTTAATTTATTAATTTTTGATGTAGAAATGCGGTCGTTAAGAAGTGTATGTGGAGTGACGATAGCGGATAGAATAAGGAATAGCACAGTGCGATAGATGTCGTTTGACAAGGATTGACAAAGGAATGCTTCGATGGTTTGGGCACATTTATAAATCTCATCTTAATGGATGCGTTAAACGAGGCAGCCCAGGAGGGCGTTTGCCGACCAAATCGGAGACATCCTTAAGAAAGCTAGGTTGCCTAGTGCCCATAAACATAGCGCTTGTATGAAGGGAATTGTGACTGTGAAGGAAGCGAGGGAGTTGTGTCAGGATCGTGGCAAGTGGCGCTCTATTGTCTCTGCCTATCCCTGTGGGAAAAAGGCGTGATTATTGATTTGATATAAGTACTTACCTATTTATATTTTACATTAAACTTTTCTCGAAGCTCTTACTAAAATTAATCAATCAAATTGTCACTCTTTCCCACAGGGATAGGCATGGAGCACTACTTGCAACGATCCTGACACAACTCCCTCGCTTAATATACCTCACATCCACAATTCTTATTATACAAGTTCTACTATTACTAAAATTATATTATCTGGATTATCTGATATAATTAAAACGACAGGCGTAACGCATCGGTTGTAAAGTCGCGGAGTCAATTCTAGGTTAGAGAAAATATTTTATTCACAGCTTTTATTTGTAATATTTAATAAATCAATTAAATATTACTGATTATTAAATATTAGCTGATCCCGAAACGCGACAAAATCACTTCACAATCTGTTTACTTGTAAGTCGTGGTATTACCAAGGATCGGCAGACTGCCTGCCTATTATTCTTAAAACTGGTGTTCCCTAAAGTGTTACCAAATAAAGTAATACACGATGCTAAATGAAAGTTATATGTAAATCAAATTAACTTGTATTCGCGTTTAATTATAATATGTGTGATATCTTTCCTCTGATCTACACAAGTGTCTTACTTATCTAGGTATTCTTTATGTTTATATTAAAAATTATGATGACTTTAGGCTATCATCTTAATCTCAACAGCTTTAAGTCAACCTTATCTAGAAGCGTGAAAAAGAAATTGTCCGCGGACGGACGGACAATCAATGCTTCTCAGCACATCGTACTGTGTTAGGATACAAAGATTTATTCAAGGCGATTAATTTAAAAATAATACCAAATAATACTCACCAAGTAACATTAATTCACTAATAAACAAACACTTTTCAATGCACGAATTAGGAAAAATAACCGTTTGAAAATAATATTAATTTAAAAAAAAACAATATAGTTATATTCAAAATATGCGTGTTGGTTTGCGTGCGGCTCGAGTGGCCTCACAGAAAAAACTAATTGCATTACAAAACTTTATGCCATTCTCTGCGAAGAACTTTTGCGTTCACACTGTCATAGTTTATAACTGGTTGTCTAATTTATTTTACCCGCTAAATACTGAAAGCAAAAGATGTCACACAACTAATTCTTAAGAGATTCAAGGAGCATCAATTAATAAGTAATTAATTATTTTATCACCAATTAGGTATAACCCTAGTTATTAACCAATACACAAAATAAAAGATTTAGAAATTAAAGGCGACCGTGGTAGAGCAATGGTGAGCGACACGCAAAACCATTTTTTTTTATTGTGACTCGACATATGACAGCACCCCGCTTGATGTTAGGCCAAAGTGTGGTCCATGAATGAATGTCACTGCTACTACAATTCAATAACTGTGAGTAGCAATCACATTCACTATGCCGGCCTAGATGGAACCGGCAACTTACAAGCTGATCCCGAAACGTGACCAAATCACTTCACGGTCTGTATACTTGTAAGTGGTGGTACTACCCCGGATCGGCAGACTAGGTACCACTTCCTACCACTCTTTGATAACCAGACCCGAAGCAAATATCCATCTCTTTTTTTTATTAACAAATATTTTACAATATTTAATACTATTAAATATTACAAATAAAATCTATGAAACAAATATTTGCTCCGACCGGGGATCGAACCGGGGACTTTACGCGCAACAAACCAGTCGCTAAGCCGTTCGTCCACGCCTGTCGTCAATTGCTGAAACCAAATTGTATTTGATATTATGTATTGTATTAGTCGTCCTGTTTTTAAGATACAATACAATACAAGCACTTTAGTAGCTTAATGTAGTACTGTAAATAAATTAAAATGTTTAAAAACCTTTTTAGCGAAACCAGTAGTGCAATGGTAACGCATACCGAGTGCATGGGTTCAAAACCACTTGCCGGTGCCAACGTATCTTTGGTATTTGTACTTTGTTAGATACAAGCACTTTAGTAGCTTAGTATAGAAATGTGTTAATATTGCCACGCCCTAATATCCACAGAAATACTCGTAGGTCCAGACAACAGAGAACCACTTTCCACAATCCTCAAACAACTCTTTCACAATTCAATTTGCATAAGTTTAAAGGTGGGTGGGCACTGGGTTTTTTTTTCATTAGTCATTTATATATGGAAAATTGATAAATTCAAAGAATTTAAATCTTATGACGTAAATACACGCCAACTCTATAATTCCAATTAATGACTAAAATGTATTTCCAATTACGTTAATAAATAAATTAATAATTATATCTCAATGCTTTTTGCACTCATATCTGTTTCTCTACTCTAAAGTTGGGGTTGCCTATAAGGAGATCGCTTCCCGTGGTTCTATGGTGTCGTGACTGTGGAAAATAGCAATCCTCTAGGGAGTTGTTGAAGATACTGGTCTTTAATTGACGCGTCTCCAAGGTTAGGGGCTCATTGCAGTCGCGATACCGGAACCCAGCCTTGATGACTATGTCGCCGGGGTTCAAAGGCGCCGACCAAAACCGGCAAAGGAGCGCGCTTTTCCTAGCGGCCTGCGTGTCACAACAGTTAGCAGAGGTCGAGTCCCTTGCATATTACTACCCCTGATCCGGGGTAGTATCACCACTTACAAGACTCTGAAGTAATTAGTCATTAGTAGCATTGGCAAACCAGGCAATTGACCACCAACTCAGACCCGAAGCAAATACCTGCAATTTCCTCAATAGAAAAAATTTCTAACTAGTAAATTAAAGCAGAAAAAAATGTTATTTTAATGTACAATTCTAATGTAAACCGTAACCATGTTTAATTATATTCAACATTTCCTGGTCCTAAATATTACGTATTAAATTAAATTTAGTTTTAATGTTGCAAGCTTGCACAGCTGATTAACTAAAGACACAGAATGCTGACCACTAGACGCCTTATAGAAAAGGGGGCAAGTATAGACTCACGAAACGACTCATAAATTAAAGCTTTGGCTTACAAAGCTTCTTATTCAAAGCTACAGATTCCTTTTTAATTCTTTCCACAAATGACATCTTATGATAAAATGTAATAAACAAATTAAAAAAATAGGCTCTAATTAATTTAAGCTTAACAAAATTTCAACATCAACAATGTCACGACTTAATTCTTACAGGGATAGGTAAAGACAACAGAGCGCTACTTCCACGACCATGACAGATCTCACTCGCTTCCTTCAAATAGAATTCGAGATCTAAATAGTCACCATCAAAGTGACATTTTAGACCTAAAAACGTCAGAAAACATCCTAGACAAATGTCAGAAACCGAATAAACAAAACAAAATTGATATCAGCGATGTGCAGCAACAGGGACGCGTAAACATAATCGATTATTTTCGTGGAAAGAGTGGCAGCGACTGTAAAAATGACTCAGCCGTAAGTCGCTGTCGGTATATGGACCACAGGCGCTTTTTCACGTATCTGAAAAGATCTAAGGTTATAGGATGGAGGGCAATTATTCGACGTAAAAATCCTTTTTCAGGTTCGTGGAATAAGACATGACATTATATAAACAGCTACGCTTTCATGTCATATCTGTAATGCTAAAAATTTAATATAAAAATAATAAAAGTAATCCACGTGAAATGTTTTGTTCAGCACAGGTTATTGACTTATAAACCTGGTAAATATGTCGTGTCGCACTGCTATTATGGAACCCGCTTTTTAACAAAACCACTAATTTGGTAAATCCACATTCTGTCGACTGAATCGGCAGTTAAACTAAAAGGTTCGGTGCGTCGTTTCTTTGTAGAACAATCGACAAGTTGTAATTATCTTGTTAATTAGTACAATGACTGGTTCTTCAAACCACAAACAATTTTTATTAATAAACGAATATATTTTTACAATCAATTTTTGTAATAAAAATCCCAAGGTCTAATTACTAGTTATTTACTACTATTTTAGTTATAGTTTTCATTTTAAACATATATTATAAATTTATTTTCAAACAGTATAACAATGTAAATAAATTATTAAATATTTTGTGGGTTTTAAGGCTGATTTGCCATATTGTGTCAAACAAAATGAAGCAAATGCAGGAGTTTTGGCGGGCAAGCAAGTGACAGGACGCGCAATTGTAAATTATTTGAAAGCTTCTGTTTTTCATAAATATTAATGTGTAATAATGGTGGAATTGTTATCCAGTAATTTTAAAGTTGATCGAGTATAAACAAGTAATTTAAAGCTGTGAAAAGTGTTTCTTCGCGTTTCCTCCA
Organism: Tinea trinotella; assembly: GCA_905220615.1. Taxonomy (NCBI): domain Eukaryota; kingdom Metazoa; phylum Arthropoda; class Insecta; order Lepidoptera; family Tineidae; genus Tinea; species Tinea trinotella. Next base: position 12,657,756 of record HG992314.1, read on the forward strand.
ATACTCTTTCCGAAGTTTCAGTGAAGGCTTTCCGCTGCTTTACTTAAACGATTATCATTAACCTCATAATCGTCGTCATCTTGTGATGAATCACTCGCGTGGTTCATCTTCATATTTACTTGACAATGTTACATTGAACCATATATTTTTACTTTGACACTGGCAAGTTAAATACTAAAGCCATAAACAAGAAGAAACAAATAAAACGTGCGGCATTTGGGGACGGCCGTGGTAAAGCTATTGCATAGCATTTTTTATCAACTTATTCAATTATAATTATTTATTTATTTGTGCAGTATTTTTTTTATTTGATATTAATTTAATTTACACTTTTTGAGCGTGGTGACCGATAAGAAAATAAACACTTTATTAACAAACAATACACAAGCACTTTTATATAATAAAACTAGTGTTTTCTTTTTTGCCGCTAAAGAAAACAGGCAGTCGCTATATTATATTTTGAATGGAAGGCAGTTTCGCATGGAAAGCGAATGACATATAACACGGAGTTCATGAGTTCACGAGGTGAATTTAGTCTAAACAGAATTTCAATCAAGTTGAAGCAATAAATATCGGCTCAACAAAAGTTAGAGACTTTTCAAATTTTATTGATTCAATTTTATTGATAGCTGATATTTTAGCTGGCATTAAATAATCAGTCTAATCAGTCAGTCAATCAGCGCGATTAAGTACCTATGTATATTGTATTCCTCTGTCACCAGTTTTTTTGTTTGTTTATAAAATAAAATGGACAGATAGTGTAATGACTCGTGTAATAATGAGTTGATTATTAATGAACCGTGAGAACGCTACAGTCAATATTCGCTTTCATTGAACGATAAATATTGAACAACTAAATTCGCCTCGTGAGAACGCCGTATAAGGCGGCACCTTCAGGCTGCTGTCCATATTAGAGCCAACTTTGTTGCCCTAGGAAGCTCGAATCAGACATCCATATACGTCTGGACTTTAAATTAAAACTCGTGTTAATATTCCCCATATTAAGTGGTACGTAGTTGTATAGCCATTGAACACAAATTAACTTATATTTATTTTGTTTTAATGTAGATTTACTTTGTTGGTTGAAGCCGGCATTGTGTGAATTGCTGAGAACAATGGATGGTTACATGCGTCCCTCCATTGTTTATGACAAAGTTTATAATACTAATGTTTCTTTTTGTGTAAAATGTGTCTATGATATAGGCAATCGTCCACGTTTGTCTTTGATTCACATAAATACCTCCAATGCCGACTTTCTTTTAATATATCATTTTTTTGTTTTAATTTAGCTTATTGTCATCTTTTTATTGTAATTTCTACCCAAAATAATAGAGTTTATATGCCAACTCTTAAGCAGCATTGTTCGGCCTATCCCTGTAAATTTTGCAGGTTATATTTAATGCCTATTCCTTTTATATTCTTTATTCTGTTTTGTATTTTCTGGAATGCTTTGCCAGTCTATGTGTTCTATCCATCCTATAACCTTAGATCCTCCAAGCGATGCGTGAGAAAGCACCTTTGGCCGGCATATTGAATAACAGCACACCGCTGGAGATGTCGGAAGAATGTCCCCCCGCTCCCAATCTCCAGCGTTCGTGATGACGGAAGCTACCGTGGGGTTTTAGCCGGTACGAGTCCGGCATAATCCCAGGATTAGTAACCAGTTACTACCCCGAAAAACCAGGAGTATCCATGAGGATTTCCATGAGGTATCCAAGTAGCAGTAGCATCCCCTTTGCCGGCCTAGTTAGAACCGGCAACTGTTAACCTTCTCAGTCTTGTGAAGTAACTAGTGTTTTTGTTAAACGGCGGATTGTATAACCTAAATGCGACATACGGGTATATCTACAAAAACGTGCGCAGGTAAAATATATATATAGAAATTATTATGGCTTGTGACGTTGTTTTTGAACGTAAACCTACCGGTTCCATAGAAGCCCGATAAACACGTACACCCATCATCATAATTCAAAACATAAATATATTTTTATAAAGAATATATTTCATTTTGGGCTTTTATGTACTACTTTTGTAATGTCCAATGATGAAAAAATATATAAATGGTAGTTATTGAAATAAACAAATTTTATGCAACTTACTTAATATTCAATGTTCGCGCAAAATCTAAGAACATACTAAATGGTAGTTTCGATACTTGTGTTGATAGAACTAATAACAATTTTTCTTTTATTTGCTGTGCAATTGGAAAAAAGATATGGATTTTGTATCGTCTGTCAATCACATATTAAAAGTTCTGCGTTGAACTGTCATAATTATAGTTTGATCATTTTGCACAACTTAACTATGCAAAATAATGGATTGTAATCTTCTAAAACTATTATCTAATATATATGCAACTTCACTAGACTGATTCAAAGGTGTCATTTTCTAGACGGTCCGCAAGAAAATGACACCATACTAAAGTGAAGTTGGTTGGAGAGTTAGACGTCACAAAATGGTGCCGATTCCGTCCTATTCTTATTTAAATCGCATTATACCTTTGAGTATACATTAGGGATAGAGCGCGGGCATCCGAGAGAGACCTGTCGACGCAAATGAGAACATCGCAGCGCTTCGTTCGCATGCGTTCATCAACGAGTAATATGCGCAAGCGCCTAAACGCGTATTAAGAAGGATTTTTTATTTATTTATCTGGTATAAATTAATAAAAGTCCTATAATATCTTGAAAAAATGATACTTGCAAATATTGTCAACAGAAATCAAGCGTGACATTTGACCAATAAGCATTTTAAGTACTTTTAAGCTTAATAGAAATCATGCATCGCGGGGGCAAAGGGGACATGGGGGGGGGCATTACCCCGCCCCCATAGTGATGTAACAATGCGTTTGGTTATTAGCTAATAAAAACAAATTGGTTGCCTGTAAAGTCGATATACGGGCGAAAGTTTTACGTGACAACGACTTTGAGTGGTAAAATAATTTTAATGTGAATATTCATTCGTATAGTAGGAAGAAGGATGAAATAATAGTAACAAATTAAAACATGTATTTATACAAAGAATTATATTTAAAACATTAATTTATACAAAGAATCTCGCACTGAATTTCATATTAACATTATGTCTGTCTCTCTCGCTCTTAGGCGGGCTAACCATGCCCGAGTGGAAGGGACGCGTGCCTCTCACTCGCTCTCATTGTGAGCGCATAACGTGAGCGGAGCGTAACGCAGTTTCTTGAAGTGTCACCCGGCAAACCAATTTATAAGACGTTGTCACGTCAAAAATATTTTTTTCTCATTCTCAGCTTCCCAGCTCAAGAATAAATTGACTAAGTAAGTTTAATAGAAAAATTCAACTGCGACCGAGGATCGAACACAACACATTTTTCATACTCCTATAACTTTTATGATTTTACAATTACCTGCTCTACAGTCATGGGCACTGATTTTAATAATTGAATTAATATCAATTAAATAATAAGGCAAAATATTAATTTAGCACCTATATAGGGTTTAATTATTTATAGATAGAAAAACAATGAGTCCTCTACGGCAATCATTACCTTAGGTGTTACCTTGCCTGATGAAGGTCAAATCACGGTTGGACTACTATCACCGTTGGACTACCATCGCGGTTAGGGTCAACCACCAGCCCGCTAGAAGCCGCAGCCGCTTTAAGAAGTCGTCTAGGTGGTTTTGAGTAGCGTGCAGTCCAATCCAACGACTGCCTGTGAGGCTCAGGCCTCGTGAGAGAGACTCACCACTAAGGTCACGTAGTCACCCCTACACATTGGCTCCTTTAGAGGCTGATTAACAGTTGAGAAAAACATCTATTCGGATATAGGGCCATACCCACATATTTTATAAAGGACAATTGTTTTAAATTCAATTTTAATATAACTTTAAGGTCACCTTATCTTTTGTTTATTTTAATAGAGTTAAAGATAATAATAGAGTTTGTTTATTTAGCATAGAGTTTATGTGACACCCTGACTTAGCAATATCTACAACATAAATAATTTTAGACAAGTTCACCATAATGGAAACAGACGGGATTGGCAGAACTATAGAGAAAAATCAATCAATTTTCCCACAGGGATAGGCAGAGACAATGGAGCGCCACTTGCCACGATCCTGACACAACTCCCTCGCTTTCTTCACATTCACAATTAAAAGAAAAAAACATAATATAATACATTTACATATTAGTATAATGTATGTACATGTGTAATACATTAAAACTTTTAATAATGAGTGGTAAACAGACGATTGGTGGTCATTTGCCCAGATTGATGGGAATGCCGCCACTTTCAAATGTACAAACCGTAAAGCGATCAGTCGAGCTCCTTAATTACCATAGTGGATGTGACAGTTATTTACCTATAGTATCAGTCGTTTTCATTCATGGACCGTATTTTACTTTGAGCCACAACGAAAAAACAACAATAATGACGTTGACTGTACTTGCTTGCGTAAATGTCTGTAGATGAATATCAAGATCAAGTTTAATTCAAGGTTTAAGTGTACCCACTAGCGTTTACCACTGGTGTTTATAATGAGGATAAATTAAAATAGACCTAACCATTCAGTAAATAAAAACTCGCAATTTACTTCCTTATTGCAATCTTAAGGCGACCGTGGTGTATTGTAGTGCATTGGTAATGCAAACCAAGAGCACGGGTTCTAAATCACCACCTATATCGATTGGTTTTCCTGATTTTATGATACAAGCATTTCAGTAGTTTAATATAGAAATGTACCTTTATGTAAGGCGACCGTGGTGTAGTGGTAGTGCAATGATTACGAAAACCGAGAGCACGGGTTCAAAACCACTTGCCGGTACTTTGATTGTGTACTTTGGTTTTCCTACTTTTGATAGTATTTTCTTAGATTTTGTGCGAACATTTAATAATGAATTAAACAAATTTTATACGATTTTACGCGATAGTAAGCCGCACTTTTATTATATCAAGCACTTTAGTAGCTTGGTATAGAAAATACAAAAAAAATATACCTATATATATATATATATATATATTGCGTTTTGATTTTGGATTCAGAGCGCGTCATGAAATTATGCACGCGCTCTGAGTTCAAAATCAAAACACACGCCCCGCACTTAGGGGAAAATTGGCACCATTCGTACACGGGGAAGTTTCATACAGTCACTACACATCCTGTTTGAATGACGTATTTATTACAGCTTTGCGTGTGTCAGTAGGCTTGGGCGACCGTCAGTTGTCAACGAAGTTAGCCGCCAGTGCTGCCATTGCAAGCAATACGAGAGGATGTAATGTGTTTTTGCACGCTCAGAGTAAATATTTTGTCGATGTTTTCGGGTGTTTCGTGGTTATCTAAAGTGACTAATTCTATTGAATTATTGATAATTGGTAAGTGACTACGATCACGATAATAAAAATGTATCTTTTTTGTGGGATTTTATAAATGATTTGTGTGTAGGTAAAAATCTTTTATTATCGACCTTTGGGGCACATTCTTACGCCTACTTGATGGGCACATTCGTACGCGTACGAATGTGCCCCCTTATGATGATTATGATGATCTCCTTGCCGTGTCCGGCAACAGCGACTCCTTAGTCAGTACTATGATGTGCTCTAATGTGACTCGCAAAACCAATTTAGCCCCCATATATATATATGTCTTACAGGTTTTTAATTATTTCAGAAAATACGCAAAAATGGTGCGGAATTACAAGAAAAAAGAGACTAGGTGTACATTAATAAATGAAGAAAATATTTCCTCGGGAATAAAAGATGTTTTGGAAGGAAAAATGTCGTATAAAAAGTAGTTCGGATGACAATGAAGATGAATATGTCGATGCTACTGTGAGGCCCGAAAAAATTAAAGACACCGGTTTTGTCTTAATCAAATTTGCAAAAAAATGAGATTGTATACTACGTAGCTAAAGTTATAAGCCATTATTTTCAAACGGAATTCAATGTCTCGTATTTAGGAAAAAAATCAGGAAAATCCTACTCTTTTATGTTTCCTAATATTGAAGACTGTTGAAGTTGGTTCTTCCTAATCCGAAATCTCCAGGAGGAGGAGGATTCTCCAGGAGAAATTATTCACATTTCCTATTGATTTCACACAATACAATGTGCAATAATTAGTTATTAAGACTTGGTTTTTCTTCTACTTATGTCTATTATACTAAATAACTATCGGGTCCGCCAAATACCTTTTTTTTAAATGCTATAAAAAAAATACTAAATATATTTTTTAAATTTCCTTTTTTATTTGAAAGTACAATCCTTCCGGTTAATGATGGAAAATAATTTCATTCAAATGGCTCTGGCAACTCTAACAAAATACAATAGGTAAAATAAATACAAAACCAAATTAAAATGATATGCAATGTGCTACTTTCACATGAAATGTGATCCCTTCCTGTTTATTTAAATGCCCAGCAACATTTTTATATGTTGGAACGGCACAGGACCGCATAATTTTAATAAAAATGTCAATCGTGCAATGCGTTAAGTTTCGTGCCTCCACAGAGCGACTAATCGCTACTAGTGCATAAGACTATATAATCCGCTAAAACGTAAACTACTCTTTAAAAGAGTAGTTGTGGTTTCTTCAACTTTACACGCGCGGGCAGCTCTTGGATTTTTTTTGTATTCTGAGACTATGATTTAGATTATTAACTCTAATTTTGAGCGCTTTCATAGTAGTAGTAGAATTCGTAGTAGAATTCAATATACTGGTTCCATGGCCTAGTACCACTACTTTCAGAAACCGTGAAGTTCTACAGTCGCATTTCGAGATTACTTTTATTGTTGCTGGAGTTGAATTCATCTGGGGGCGTATCACCACAAAGAATTTGGATTCAAGAAATAGAAGGAGCCCTAAAATAGCTACGTAATACAGACGTTTATACTATTTTCACTTATGGCATTAAAAAGAAGTCAGAAGGGGACGAATATACATTTTGACATTCGTAATTTAGAAGGTTGTCACTAGTTTTGATGATCATTTGACAACCTAATTTGACAGAATAACAAATGACATTAAAATACTTCAAAAAAGGATGACGGGACATTTAATTAGGCAGTATTAAAAGGCAGTATAAAAATCTGCAGAAAAGTAGTGACAACCTACAAGTAGTTGTCTCTTTCAGTCATACATGGTATAAACATAGTACATACGTGATATAAATAACACTGAATTAGTTCTTATTTTAGCACAGATTCTATTATTTTTATGTTCTTAGTACCACCATTTTTTATAGCATTATTGTTTAATATTTGACAAATAAAACAATAATGCCATAAGAAATGGTGGTATAGATGCCGGCATCTAACTTGGGAAAAGTTTAACGTGGGGGGGACGTTCGCGCATGTACACTGGCCGTGCAATTAAAAAGGGTCTCTTTAGATTCATCTATACATATAATAAAATTGGAGTGTGTTTGTAATATTAAAATAACCGTTTTTTAACCCCCGACCCAAAAAGAGGGGTGTTATAAGTTTGACTTGCCTGTGTATCTGTGTATCTGTGTATCTGTGGCTCTGTGTATCTGTGTGTCTGTCTGTGGCATCGTAGCTCCTAAACGAATGGACCGATTACGATGCGGTTTGTTTCATTTGAAAGCTGACGTGATCGAGATGGTTCTTAGCTACAATTGATGAAGATCTGATCAGGGGTTTCAAGGTCATCAGCTCGATTTGTTAGCTGCGGTAGCGATCTTAGACGCGCTGTTTAGAACGACAACCCTTGTACGTCGCTATGCGACGAAGATTGTTATTTTATGTCAAATAAATATGCCATTGTTAAAACACGTAAAAAATGTTATAATTTTTCCCTTAAAATATTCATATGGCGAGGTTGGTTTGCAGTTTAGATCGATTACCTTGATTGAATATTTTAGGGGAAAAATTATAACATTTTTTACGTGTTTTAACAATGGCATATTTATTTGACATAAAATAACAATCTTCGTCGCATAGCGACGTACAAGGGTTGCGTCCTAAACACGCATAAGGCTGGGAATACACGTCCGATATTGCTGAGCAAATTATTTACAAATCGGAAGTAGGAATCGGACGTCTATTTTGTTTCTGTATTCTGTATGAAAACTGCACCTTCAGACAATCGGATCGGCCATAAAATCGTAAGCGCCTTGGCGTTGTTTCCGATTCTGACATCCGATCCGACTATCGGATCTGACGAGTATTAAGTATTCAAACAAATGTATGGCACGAGTGCTTTCCGATTGTCTGATCAGACAATCGGATCGGACTATCGGAGAGGAGAATCGGACTTGTATTCCCAGCCTTATAGGTATTTACTTTACTTTTAAACAAATCTGTGACTTAACATTTGAAATAAAAACGTATACAAATACATGTGTGTTTTAACTGGTACCACTGAGCTACTCTGATGATGGAACTCGAAGGTAGGAGACGAAATCCTGGATGTGTTCAAACTTTTTTTTGGTATACTAAGTTTGGACTTATTAGATTTGTCTTGAAGGTAGGAAACTAAGTGTAGAAAAGTTAGTGCGATAAAATAAAACATTCCGGATCTAAAAAATCTGATCATGGATCCTCTCAGATCAGCAAATCAACAAGAAATGGACCTATAATGCTTTAACTAAAATTGTTACTCACTATGAGCCATTAGCTGGACCGTTATCAAATTAAAGACCGAGAGTATCTGATGAGGCACCATCATGAATCCTCTCAGATCAGCAAATCAACAAGAGATAGAACTATAGTGCTTTAACTAAAATTGTTACTTACTAAGAGCATTTAGCTGGACCGTCATCAAATTGAGGACCGGGCAATCTGATGATGCACCATTATGAATCCTCTCAGATCAGCAAATTGATATCAATTGTTCAGCAAAAAAAAAGAGATAGAACTGTAGTGCTTTAACTAATCCTTTAGCTGGGCCGTTATCAAATTGAAGATCGGGAGTATCTGATCATGAATCCTCTCAGATCAGCAAATCAATAACAGATAATATCATAGTGCTTTAACTAAAATTGTTACTCTCTATGAGCCATTAGCTGGGCCATTATTAAATTGAAGACCTAGAGTAGTTATCTGATGATGCACCATAAGGATCCAAGGGATATTAAAGGGATATAACTATTGAGCCATGACTAATGTTGTTTATTACTATAAAGCTGATGATATGACCAAAGTGGTTCCAGGCGTTTCGGGGGTTCCTTTAAAATTTTAATTTTGATTTTATTAATACATGTATATGAATATATATACGGTACATACACCAAAATAACATTTTTTACAATTTTTGTCTGTCTGTCTGTCTGTCTGTTTGTTCCGGCTAATCTCTGGAATGGCTGGACCGATTTTGACGGGACTTTTATTGGCAGATAGCTAATGTAATAAGGAGTAACTTAGGCTACTTTTTTTTTTTGAAAAAATCCTCTATAATAAATAAAATAAAATAAAAACATTTTCCCATACAAAATTGCGTGCGTATAGAAATTGATTTTGGGTAAACTAAAGAAAATATATCAAGCTGTTGAGAATTGAAAACAAATTATTATTATTATTTTACTATTATTATAAATGTGAATGTCCGTTTGTTTGTTACGCTTTCACGCAAAAACTGCTCAACCGATCATCATGAAATTTTGTACACATATTCTTGGAGGTATCAGAAGTAACATAAAATACTTTTTAATAAAAAATAGTAAAAAAATTACGAAAAATAAAAAAGTTGTTTGGCAAAATTTTATTTTTCCTTTTATAAAAATAGGTACAAGGAGTTGGTTAAAACCCTGAGTACTATAATACCATCGCACTGTATTACCGTCAGTCACGTCAACATCTAATCCAATCAACTGTACTATGCAGACTATACACTATACTTTCCATAGACTATACTTTCAGCTGTTTGACATTTTTCGTTATTGTTATGCATATCCTACTATTGTTATAAATGTGAATGTGAGTTTGTTCGTTACGGTTTTTATTTTTGGAGGTACTAGGAGTAACATCAGTTACTTTTAATTTAAAAAATAATTTTATTACTATAGTTTCCAATTGACTATAGGTTTAACTGTTTATGAGTTATCGAGTTATAAATACAAAAAAGTCGAAATGACTGTGTTGTAAACCAAATTTTACGCGGGTGAAACCGCGGGCACAGCTAGTAAAAAAGAGTGAAAGTAGATTGGCGAAAGAAATTTATAAATCTGATGTGCATGGATGCGATAATCGAAGCAGACCCAGGAGGACGTTCAAATCTCGGAGACATCCTCAAGAACACTGGGTTGCCTAGTGTCCATAACTGTAGAGCTTGTATAAAGAGAATTGTGGATCTGAAGGAAGCGAGGGAGTTGTATCAAAATTTAGGTGGCACGATTCTGTTCGACAGTGAATATGACTGCAGTTTGCAGGTATTTATCTGTAGCAGCCATCGGCGACACTAGCAGATCGCGCTCCAACTTTACATTTAGATCTTGTGGTGTCATATGTTTTTTTTATTTGTAAAAAATCACGCCTGGTAAGTTAGAGTGCGGAGGTGACTGGTACTACAGATAAATTGGTCGCATCCACTATGCCGCCTATTCGGAACCGGCAACATACAAACTAATCCTGAAACGCGACTTGTTCACTTTGCGGTCTGTACACGTTTAAATGCTCGTATTACCATGGATCGACAGACTGGGCACCACCGCCTACCACTTAAGAAACTTTTAATTACTATAATAATAATAAATATACAACAGTATTTATATAAACGGCAAGTAATCATAACAAAAAGGGAACTTAACTTAATTTCTATTGAAACAGAAAATGGCCTTCAGGAAGCATTACAGTAAGTAACTTAGCATGGTTCCTCCGACTTAAGTATATTTTTTATTAAATACTACCTGTTTCCCCCGGTTTCACTCTCGGGGAACTGGCTCTCGTAACGTGATTACATAATCAGAGCACATCATTATGTATTCTAGATCTTTAGAATTCATATTAGCCTAGATACGTGGCGACCGTGGTGTAGTGGCAGTGCAATGGTTACACAAACCGGAGAGCACGAGTTCGAGACCACCTACCGGTACCAATGTATCTTTGATATATATATGCTTTGGTTGTCCTGTTTCTATGATACAAGCACTTTAGTAGCTTAGTATAGAAATTTAAGTAATAAAAAAATAAAAATATAAGCACTTAGAATAACACCAAAGTTATATCTTTTACTTACATGTCCCTTGGATCCTTATAGTCAGTCCAACATCAGGTACTTCAGTAAGAAACAATTCAGTAAAAAAAAATATTTATTTATTTATTTAAGATTAATAGGACAACTTACGTCTAGAAAGTCAAATAGAACTATTAAATATATAATAACAGGGCCACTTAGAAGTTGTCACAAATAAAAAAAATAAAAAATTAAACACTTATATAGTTAAGAAGGAAGATAAAAAAAAAAAACAATAACAGAAACAAACCAAACAGTAACACAACATAAACATACAAACAACCCAACACCTCATAACAAAAAATAAAAAAGTAAAAATTAAAAAATCACAAACAATCGACCAATCCGCCACATCAATACCTGTTACAGTATAAATCTGTCAGATAGCGTCGTGGTTATGTCTCCTACATATTTTCATTATTGTGAATCGACATATAACAGCACCCTACCTGATGTAAAGCTGGAGTGCGGTCCATGAATGGAGATGACTGCTATCACAATTTGATAATTGTAAGTAGCAGTCACATCCACTATGCCGTCCTAGTTGGAAACGGCTATTACTTCACGGCCTGTATACATATAGACGACCGAGGTGTAGTGGTAATGCAATGGTTAAGTAAACAGAGAGCACGGGTTTAAAACCACTTGCCGGACTAATGTATCTTTTTATTGTGACTCGACATTTGACAGCACTCCGCTTGATGTTAGGCCGAAGTGTGGTCCATGAATGAATGTCACTGCTATTACAATTCAATAACTGTGAGTGGCAATCACATCCACTATGCCGGCCTAGATGGAACCGGCAACTTATAAGCTGATCCCGAAACTTGACCAAATCACTTCACGGTCTGTATACTTGTAAGTATAAAGTACATATATCAAAGATATATCTTTGATATATGTACTTTGGTTGTCCTGTCTCTTCAATACAAGCACATTAGTAGCTTAGTATAGAAATGTAACTGAATCAGTTTTTCAGTCGTCGGTGCTCCTGGACATCCCCTTGCTTACCTTCAAGGTCGACGAATCAAGGTCAGATGTCAATCCTCTATAAAATAAAAGCATACATAATAATAAGATTGCTTTGTCTTGGCAAGTATGTTAGTATTGGAGAAAATGCTCTGTCATTAATTTTGTATTAGCAAAAAAATGTTCATCATTATGGGCTCGCAGCCGGTGATCATAAACTCACGGCCATGACGACGGGCGTGATACAACAAACAAAGCGTGAACTTACAAAAAATTACCAATTAATAACCTTTTTTAACACGCTTTTATTAGCTTGACTTGTAATGTAACTACGAGTATGTAACGGAATTCCGCAAATAATTTTTCACCCACTCTCAGAGGCGAAAGTGAATCATTTGAAAATTTCTACACGTATTGAAAACCGATGACAACACAATAATTTTTGACCGGCATAGTGACGGCCATTGAGGCAACCGTGAAACTCTTTTTTTTTATTGTGACTTGACATATGACAGCTCCCCGCTTGATGTTAAGCCGAAGTGTGGTCCATGAATGAATGTTACTGCTACTACAATTTAATAACTGTGAGTAGCAATCACATCCACTATGCCGGCCTAGTTGGAACCGGCAACTTACAAGCTGATCCCGAAACGTGACCTGACCACTTCACGGTCTGTATACTTGTAAGTGGTGGTACTACCCCGGATCGGCAGCACCGGTACTTCAATATCCATCTCTTTTTTTTTATTAACAAATATTTGCAATATTTAAAAAATATATTTTAATATTACAAATTAAATCTATGAAACGAATATTTGCTCTGACCGGGAATCGAACCCAGGACTTGACGCGCAACAAACCAATCACTAAACCGTTCGTCAACGCCGTCGTCAAATAACTGTTTTTCATATAACTGTAGTATCCCTTTGCCTTTATTTATGTACCGCGTGTAACTTAAGATCAGACAGGGTGTCAAAATAAAAAAATAAACTAAAATATTGCGATTGTTTAGAATATAATTGGATTTAGATTTTTAAAAGAATAAAAAGACATCACATACCAAGTTTTCATTACTTCTAAAGAAATAATATTTAGGCTTCATATAATATTATAATCAAGTGAAGTTAAATAAAAGCTTTTAATAAAAATAGACAAAGATAAAAATTTAATTTTAAAAAAGTGGAGTAAAATAAATAGGAAAAAGTTTTGTTAATAAAATAAATACAAGACGCATAATATACCAAGTTAAAGTAACGAACGCGCAAGGGATAGACAGAAGAGCGTCATGCCTTTTGCCGTGATAATAGTCTAGTCAACAAGTTCACAAACGTAACACATAGGGATAAAGCTCTTCGGTACTATAAGGTCTTTATTTAGTATATTACGAGTACTATAAAAGTTCTTTAGTATGTCTGTTTGCTGCCTAAATAAAATAAATAAACGATAGCTTATTCGATCGAAATGATGTCTAGACAAAATATTTCATAAAGATTTTTCAGCACGAGAAAAAATGTGAATGTTATTAACAAACTAAGTTGCAAAAAAAGACATTTCGTTTCTTGTTATTAACTCCGAAACTATTAATAATTAGGAACTTTAAATAAAACCTTTTTAAAGAAGAGGATTTTTACAATAATAAAAAATCTTTTTTGTTTTTTTTTTCACACACCTGAAGCAACTTTAGCGAAGCATTATTCCACTATGTTAGAAAAGTTAAGAAGTACTCCCAGCTATACGGGTGTTGCGTACAGGGCTCAACTTAGCCGGTGACGTCTTCTCGTTGAAGCGCATATATATTGATTACTTTGTCGGTAAATCTTATGCGAGATATTGGATACATGCAACGCCATCTAGCGGTAGCATGTAGCGGTCGCTACATCACTCCCCCCAAGTAAGGCGCGTAGCCACGTGGTACGTGCACCAGAGTAGACAGACCTCTTATGGATATGTTCGTACTCTGTGCGTAGTCAAAGCCTCTGGAGTAGAGGTGACGTAATACACACGTGCTCTGTAGAACGTCTTGTGGCAGGGGAAGCAATGCGTCTTCGACGTCACGGCTTGGTCGCGTGTTCGCATCATGTCGGGGTCACCACTTCAGCGGAGCATTATTCCACTATGTTAGAAAAGTTAAGGAGTACTCCCAGCTGTACCGGTGTTGCGTACAGAGCTCAACTTAGCTGGTGACGTCTTCTCGTTGAAGCGCATATATATTAATTACTTTGTCGGTAAATTGTATGCGAGATATTAGACACATGCAACGCCATCTAGCGGTAGCATGTAGCGGTCGCTACACAACTTCACCAGTCACCAGCCTTATAGTAAGGAACAACTTTAGTCATGGCTCCACAGTAATATCTCCTAAATATCCCTTGCATCGTCATGATACATCATTAGATACTCCAAGTATTTAATTTGATAACAGCCCAGCTAATGCCCTATACTAAGAAACAACTTTAGTCATAGCACCATAGTTATATCCCTTCAATATCTCTGGCATCCTAGTGGATCATCAGATACTCTTTAATTTGTTAACGGCCCAGCTAAAAGCTCATGGTGCGTAACAATTTTAGTTAAAGCACTATAGTTTTATCTCTTGTTGATTTTCTCATTTGAGAGTATTCATAATCAGGTTCTTTAGATCCAGAATGGGTTCATTCATCGTACCTACTTTTCCACACTTAGTTTCCTACAGTCAAGACGAATATAATGAGTCCAAACTTATTAAACCCATTAATTTTAAACCCATATAGTACTTCGTCTTCTACCTTCGGGCCACATCATCAGAGTAGCTCAGTGGTACCAGTTGAAACACCCATGTATACATATAAATTTATATGTACACATGGTTTTTAAATTAAAGGTTGCAGATGTGTTTAAAAGTAAAGTCTAAGATCCCTACCGCAGCTAACAAAACAGGCTGATGACCTTGAAACCCCTGATTAGATCTTCATCAATTGTTGCTAAGAACCATCTCGATCAAGTCAGCTTTCAAAATAAAAACGCATCGTAATCGCAACCATTTGTTTAGGAATTACGATGCCACACAGATACACAGACGCGTCAAACTTATAACACCACTCTTTTTGAGTCGGGGGTTAATAAAAATGTCCATACTCACTGAGTGCTTTTTCCGTTGTTTGTAATTTTAATTTAGCACTGAAAACCGCTAGGATATGCGACCGCTAGGATATATCGACTCACAATATGTGGGCAAATCAACCTGTTTCCGATATTTCTTCTGAACAGATAAGAGTAAATTGAAAAAAAAATCGTTCATAGAGTGAGATGTGTAATAAATAAATAACTTTAGTGTTTATACATTATGTTGTTAAATACACAAGCTGGAGTTCTATTAAATACAGATCAGCAATAAAATCGGTTCCTTATTACTATTATAGCAACGATTGCAGTATAATTTAGGATAAATTATACAAGTAGAGGCCGCGTTATAAATGAATACGTCCGTGGCAATAACGTATCACAAACGGCACGCAACATCAACGACGTATACGGAGCAAACATTACAAAAAACGGTTGCCCTATTGGCTAGATCGCTTTCGTTCAGATTTAGCTTTGAAAAATGAATCTCGTGATCGTTTGATAACTTTGAACACCTAAGACGACTTAAAGACTGGTGATACTCTATCTACCTACGGCTAATCAGCAGTATCTTTCGAAATTAGCATCAAAACAATATAGATACTCTCTTTGCGTCAGTTTGGTTTAATGGCTAGACAACTTGTTTGGGTGCCCTAAACAAAAATGACCCTAAAAAGTAGTAGTCATGATTGTTGTTGCCGGTGCGATTCATCAGTACTGTGAGGAGCTGGAGGCCTGCAACATTTAAAAACAAGCATGTTTCAAGACTCTTTGACAAGATCAAATTCTCTAATTTGCATTTTTTTGGATTCTTGAAATGTAGGACATTCGAATAAAATTTACATTCAGTAACGTACTTCTGCTGCATTTGAATACTAAAGCCTAATATTATCTTTTGTAATGAATATTGATGCGACGTCACAAAACTGCCAATGGTAATTTTTGCATATTTGACGTACGAATTGACATTTGACAATTAAAACAATAATGCTATAAGAAATGGTAGTACGCCCCCTGAACACAATGATGGAAATAGTAGTAGAAGAATAATTTTACAATGTACGAGTAAAAGAGCGCAATAAATAATATATAAACAGGTCCGTCTTTACCCGGGGGTTCAAGGGGTGCAGTGCACCCGGGCGCAGAGTCTTAGGGGGCGCATGCCGACTACCATAAATTTCGATAGGTACCTACTACACTGAGACCATGCGAGCGGAGCCTTGACTTTCGCACCCCGGCGCTGAATATGCTTAGGACGGCCCTGTATATAATAATTATTTTCTTTATTATCTGGCAATCATTTCCTTTCTCTTTAACCAATTCTCTCTGATATTTATTTATTACTCATTAGTTAATACATTTTTATCCTGAATTATACCTAAATCATTGTCGCGTAAAACGAAACAGTAAGCTAGCAAACAGCCAACGATAACTGTTAATTATTATGATGCCAAAGCGAGTAGCACCTGAGGTAGCAGCTGCCGGCAATAAACTGATAATCACTTCAATTTCGTAGGATTATACACGTTAGGCTTAACAGTAATCTGCTAAATTCACAATTATTTTCATCTGCGTAACTTGTTTAGTGCACATAACGAAAATTTCACGTCCGCTATTTTTTACCTCTACAGAGTTATACAATGCAGAATTATAGAAAAAGAAAAACGTGCGATACCTCTGTAGTTCCATTGACAAAAAATAAATTTTCCCTGTTCTACAATCCTGTATTCTTCAAATGCAATCCAACATATAACAGTAAGTCGCCTGATGTTCAAGCTTGAAACTAGTGGTGCTACTTTTACCGTAAAGTAGCACCTTCCTTCACCTTTTCAAGCTTAAAAGTGGTGGTGCTACTTCCATATCCTTAACTTTTTTCGCATGATAATGAAATTGAGATGCTTATAAAAAACATAAGATAATACAACAGGCTGGTGTACGAACTATTATGAGGGTTACAAGAAAAAGCTACCGGATTTTTCGTATCAGATGTTTTATCATAATGATAGATTTTAAATGCATTCCCTGCAACGAAAAATGGACACAAACTCTTATTTTGATACACAAATTTATTTATTTTTTTGCTGGGAGGATTTTATGAATTAAAAACAAATAGTTAATTTTGGCATATCAATTAAAATATACATTTTTCTAAAACATATGTTGTATTATTTATAAAAAGAAACGATCTTAATAATTTTCTTCATTCACAATAACTTAAGTTTAGTAACACGACAATTATTGACTGTTAGGCGGTACTAAGTTCTAAATTTAAATTATTAAATTGTGTGTTTTTTTGTTGTATTTGGCAGAGATATTGGAGCGCAACGATTGTGACACATTTCCCTTGATTCTCTCACATCCATAATAAAGAGTACGGATTACGGCACACTTATGCTTTTTAGGACTGTCCCCGTTGTGCTGAAGAAGGATTTATAAAATATATAATAGTTTAATAAAAAATCTAGTACAAAACAATAAACGGATAATAGGATATTTTTTTTATTGTAGCAGAAACAATAATTGGAAATAATAGGAATTTTTGTTATTAACTTTATATATAGAGGCAATAATATTTTTTCATTAGGCACAGTTAATATCAATATTTATAAAAGAAACAAGAAGCAATTGGATTCCACAATATTAATTAAACCGACCATTTACCCACAAAACAGAAGAGATATGTTTTTCTGTTCTGAACATTTTTTAATTAGAAGAGAGATGTTGATATTAATACAATCGCTATGTATAGCTTGTATAGCATCTCTATGTATGTTATTTGTTATTTATTATAAGTTAATTGGTTTTATTTATTTATTAATATTTTTATATTAATCTACTTAAGGGCTTGTTTCATAGAAACAAGACAACCAAAGTACATAAATCAAAGATACGTTGGCAAGTGATTTAGAACCCGTGCTCTCAGTTTGGGTAACCACTACACTACCTTACAAATTGCAATTAAAAATCGCATCCTCACCGACCTAGTTTGAACCGACACCTTTTTAGTTGATCCTGAAACGCGACTGAGCCACTTCACGGCCTCGACAAATGCGCCAAGCCGGTCTGCGGACCCATCGGCGTTATAAACCTCAAATGACCTAGAAAATAAATTATTGATATCGCGTGCAAAATCGAACCCAAAATTACAAAGTTTAATTCCTTACACATACCTGGTCTCCGCTTCTTAGATATTCCAAAATAGAATAAACATATATCTTAAAAGCTACAAACAATACTCAACCATATGCTTTTGAGATTAGATATTACATTTCAATTTACAAAGTTGTTATCACTTTCACACACGGCCTAAGTTTCGCTAAGTTTGATAAGGGTAGTTCACGATATAATTAATTTGCTCTTACGACATAATAGTATTCAAATTTTACTGTGTTAAAATTCAGTTACATACTCAGATAATACAAGTAGTGCTCCATCGTCTCTGCCTATCCCTGTAGGGAAAAGGCGTGACATTGATTGATTGATTGATTAATACATTAATTTTGTATTTAAAACATAATTGCGAACGATTGCTTAACTTAATAACTTTTAGTTACAAGACAACTTTTTTAATAGTTAACAATTTCATCAAATCGTCTCCCCTTTTTTCTACAGGGACAACGAAGCGCCATTTGCTACGATCCTGACACAACTCACTCAGTTTTATGTTATCACAGCTACCTCTCTCTTTGAAATAGCCACTTTTATTTACCCTTCTTTTCCTAATCGTTTTTTTTTAAAGATAGCTTATGATCTGTACATGAAATCTTAATTAGCATGTATTTTTACATTCACATTCTAATGATTTGATTCATGATATTCTAATAATCTAGAAAGTATAAATTTCATGTTGCTATGTACTTGTGTATTTATTTAAATGTATATCTATGTGTATGTACAATCGGATTGAAATATAATTTACCTGTTGGATCTGTAATAAAGATACATACAAATGGTTCTATTTCGTTTATTAAATACGTCAACTATCCCAAAACTTTCCTTAAAGTTGCATTTGATATTCCCAATTCCTATTTGAATATCCAAAATTAAATGTCCTTCGCAAAAATATTATAAACGGGTCCGTCTGGCTGACATTCGATAGATAAACTACGAATGCTAGCAACAGAGATACTCTTTAAAATGAAAACGTTTTAAAATAAATATTTAATGAATAATTTTAAATTGTTAACAAATGATTGATTTACTATCATTCAACGAGCGAATGGTTTACAGTATGGACTCGCGTTAATTGTAAATTGTATAATGTGCGTAATTTGTATAAGACTTGTCCACGACTTCTACTGCTTTATCAAAGTGACTTTTATAATAGTACTTAATCTAAATAATAAAATTTATGGCGATGGAAAACAAGTGATGTTGCCATGTTATTGGACATTCTCGAAGGTAACCAATCAACAAGTAACAAATCACTATGTTGATTGGTTACTTACGAGAATGCCAAACAACATCGACTATTCGCCGCCATTAACATAAATATTTATATTAGTATAACAGGCACTCTGATAAAGCAGTTGCAGTTCCTGGACGTCATTTCGCTGTTGTGTATTAAAAGAATCGGCAGCGTAAAGGCAAACATCGTAAGGAAATTTCCAGAACTTAAATCTTGAGGTGAATTTGCCACTACTGTCGATAAATTAGGCTGGGTAGATTTTTTTTATTGTGACTCGAGTGCAAGCTGCAATTCATAAATAGAGGCGACTATCACTGCACATCCATTATGCCAGCCTAGCATGGGGAATTTTCAAATTAGGCAAGCTGATTTAAGATAAGCAAGATTTTGGCGACAGGCGTGGACGAACGGTTTAGCTATTGGTTTGTTGCGCGTAAAGCCCCGGATTCGATTCCCGGACGGAGCAAATATTTGTTTCATAGCTTTTATTTGTAATATTTAATAATTATATGAAATATTACAAATATTTGTTAATAAAAAAGAGATGGATATTTGATTCGGGTCTGGTTATCAAAAAAGTGGTAACCACTTTAACCACTTTTCACCGAGTGGTAACCACACTCGGGTGGAATCTGCCGATCCGGGGTAGTACCACCACTTACAAGACCGTGAAGTAATTCGGTCACGTTTCGGGATCAGCTTGTAAGTTGCCGGTTCCAACTAGACCGGCATATTAGAAAACGGTAACTTCTTACAAACTGATCCCGAAACGCGACTAAGTCACTTCACGGTCTGCATACTCTAATTACTATAATGACAAAATATATTTATTAAGGTTTTGCTTGTTCTCTTTAACACAGAATAAATCGTATTGTTATCAAATCAATTTTTATAGTAACCCAAACAACAGTGGGAATATTTTTGGTGAATTTTTATGAATATCATACAAAATATTCTGTCATGTTATATTTTCGTTTAAAAATATCTGACATGGATATATCAGTAGTACGATAAAAACAAATTATGTGATAATAATTTTATTTGTGACAACTTCTAAGTGGCCCTGTTATTATATATTTGTTAGTTCTATTTGAATTTCTAGCCGTAAGTTGTCCTATTAATCTTAAATAAAATAAAATAAGACAATGCTCATCACCATTTTTTTTCAGAAAAGTGTTGTCAGCACTAGAAATATCTAAAAACAATTTATGTAAAATTATCATCGTTGAAACTACAAGCTGATCCTCCGCGCGGGACTGTCACTTCAAGGACTGTACACTTACAGATGTATAGCCCATGATCCGGGGTGGTACTACCCCGGATCGGCAGACTGCCTACCACTTAGACCGTGATTAAATATTTTTGGTAACTAATTTTAGTAATATTTAATATAATTATTAAAGCTATGAAACAAATATTTGCTCCGATCGGGAATCGAACCCGGGACTTTAATGTAACAAACTGGTGTGCTAACGAATTCGTCACGCTTGTCGTCAAATATTTAAAATATCCAATCTTAAACGTTCTTGTTTCCATGTAGAAATGATTCGTCATTCAAAAGCAATGTTTTTGAAATTACGATACTGGATTATAGTCCATAAAAATGCTCCATTAAACGCGGAAACTGTGCATACTTCATCCATTGCCTGTTCATATAACAAACACTAATCTGCTAAGTATTTACTGTATGTACATATTTTGTTATTTATAAATAAATAAAATTAAAATTTTAAAAGAACCCCTGATTTGAACACTTAAACTTTAGTCATAGTAATATATCTTAAATATCCTTTGCATCCTCATGGTTCATAATCAAGTACTCCAGGTCTTTAATTTGATTACAGACCAGCCAAAGGCTCATAATGAGTAATAATTTTAGTTAAAGCACTATAGTTCTATGTCTTGTTGATTTGCTGATCTAAAAGAATCCATGATGGTGCATCATCAGATACCCCAGGTACTCAATTTGATAACGGCCCAGCTAAAGGCTCGTTGTGAATAAACATTTTAGTTAAAGCACTATAGTTTTATCTCTTGTTGATTTGCTGATCTGAGAGAATCCATGATGGTGCATTAACAAATACTCTAGGTCTTTAATTTGATAACAGCCCAGCTAAGCCTTATAGTGAAAAACAACTTTATTCATAGCACCATAGTTATCTTTGATATCCCTTGCATCCTGGTGGTCCATTATCAAGTACTCTAGGTCTTCAATTTAATAACGGCCCTGCTAAAGGCTTATAGTGAGTAACATTTTTAGTTAAAGCACTATAGTTATATATATCTCTTGTTGATTTGCTGATCTGAGAGTATCCATGATGGTGCATTAACAAATACTCTAGATATTTAAATTGATAACGGCACAGCCAAAGGCTCATAATGAGTAAAAATTTTAGTTAAAGCACTATAGTTCTATGTCTTGTTGGTTTGCTGATCTAAAAGGATCCATGATGGTGCATTATCAGATACTCCAGGTCCTCAATTTGATAACGGCCCAGCTAAAGGCTCGTTATGAGTAAACATTTTAGTTAAAGCACTATAGTTCTACCTCTTGTTGATTTGCTCATCTCCTATCGTAATCGGTCCATTCGTTTAGGAGCTATGATGCCACAGACAGACACACAGACACGCTTAACTTATAACACCCCTCTTTTTGGTCAGAGGTTTAAAATATATCTTCTAAAATAATACTACCAGGTATAATCTAATGTATTAGTTAGTAACCTCAATTATCTTTCACGCTCATATAGATCCCTGGTTTACAGCCCTGGAATTCGATATAGACCACTTTAAGTGAGATATGAGCATGGGGTGCAAAATTTATAAGATTAAATAATATGTTGATACTAAATTCGTTATAATATATAAAAAAGCTACGAGCGCCTGGTGGAATGGATATGTTTGCGCATGAATAGTCGCGCACAAAAACACATGGCTATTTTATATTGTTTAATTTAATCATTATTTTTATTTTATTGTAGAATAGCATTAGTTAATACGTTTTTCTGAAAGGTTAGAAATAACAAATTTATAGCATATAAAAGTATTATATGCTATAATATTCCTTTCAATGTACCTAAGTATTCCATTACCTACTTTATTTTACTTTTATACATTTTGTTACGTTCTAAAAAACATTACACAATAATACAATTTTTTTAAATTCATAATAATAATACAAAGTAAATACAATATAATCGTACTATATAAAAAACGGGCCAAGTCGTAAATATTTTTTCTTTCCCTTCTATTAATTTCCATCGTTGCAAGGACTTTTGTGCGCGACTGTATTTTTTAGAGCGTAGACATATTTCCCCCGTCGCGCCGCACCTCATGTCTGTAAAAAGGTAGGTCGCTCGGAGCTCTTTTTATATCAGTCAAGTTATACATCATACTATAATGTACCTTTGAACTCTGTTATAAATAAAATATTATGTTAGTTTATAATAATTATTTGTTAACAGATATAGGTAGTGTTAACGTTGATGTAAAGTTATAAATATGAACGTTCATAATAAGTCTGTCATTGTTTATCTTTGACCTTTCGTTTTGACCTTACAATATTTTAAATAATGCTAAACGAACTTCCCCGAAAATGTCTATTGTCTTTTCAAAATTATGATTTTTGTGGCAACTTTTAACTGTTTAATAAAATTATACCTAATATGATGTGGTGGTATTTAAATAATCCTATTATTATTATAAATGTGAATGTGAATTTGTTTGTTACGTTTTCACGCAACAACTACTTAACCGACCACCATAAAACTTTGTACACATATTTCTGGAGGTGCCATGCTACCATAAACCTATCGTATCAGTTTTAGAGATGATGGTTCTGGTAATGATGATGGTGAAACAGTCGTTGAAATTATGGATGGAAGTTGATTTTTCTGAGAGATAAACTTTAAAATGTAAAATAATTGTAATAGTTCTAGTGTTATTTTTTAATGTAATATAAATTGTCATGATTGTGTACGATAGCACAATAAATAAATATTGTACTTTACCGAATGAATGATAGTACTTTTATACTGATAATTAAAGCAATTCGTGCAAAATTATTCCCTAACCATTCCAAAATATCAAAAATGCACAACGTTAATATTCAAGTTTTCACTTCAGCCGGCACTCCCGGAGTGCAACCCATTTTTTTACCTATTTTTCTTAATTATAGTGAAGTCCCGTAAGTCCGGACGGCTTCTAAAGCCAGCCAAAATTAGAATTGGTGCGCGCTATTTTGTTGCTTGTGTCGTGATTAGAATGCTCCTGCAAAATAAAGTGTGGTAGAGTAACACTCGCCACCCGAGGCTGCCGTTCGCTGTGGACAGAATTTCAATCTTTAATGTTAGTAAAAAATATGTTTAAACTATACTTTAAAAGTTTGGGATCACTTTACGGTTTGTACACAGGTAAACACAGGTAATTAGGTCATAGTCACGGCGACTGAGGCAGCCGTGAATTAACTCGGTTTTTCAGTCGTCGTCACTATTGGACTTCCTCTTGCTTATCATCAGGCGGGTCGAGATCAAATATCGTGTCACAATAAAAAAAATTAAGTGGTGGTAGAACCTCAGATCTTTAGATTGGTCACCACTGTCTACCACTCTCAGGCATTCTGACCTGGCGCAAATATCCGCCTCTTTTTTGTATTGACAAATGTTTGTAATATTAAATCTAATTATTAATAATTATTACAATTAAAAGTTATGAAACAAATGTTTGCTTCGACCGGAAATCGAACCTAGGACGCGTAACGGAACTAATACGCCAAGCAAGTCGTCTAATAATTAGTATTTTGTAAAATTCATATAAATTAGTGGATGAATGTAATTTATATGAAGATGGAATTAATTAATTTTATAATTTATATCCAATAATAAATAGAATTCCAATTTGAAATATAGATTTGAAAATTCATAAATCATAAAACGGGACAGATATGAACACACAACAATGCTGGTTATAAGGCATTAACAAAATATTATAATAGTAATATATTTTTATACTGTTCTATAGAAATATATTGCCAAAATTTCTATACATTTTTATACCAAGCTACCAAACGTGCTTTAATCATAGAAACTAGGTGACGAAAGTACATACAGGGTATCCCATTCATCAACGCTAAGCCAGTAACTAATGATAGGTAACAGTTTTCAGAAAAATAAATAATAAGTTGGCAAACAAAATGTATCACTATGAATGTTTATTAATACAAATTTAAAATGTTACATAATTAATTATAAATGTAATATTAAATATAAATGCAATAAAATAACGATTACATTTATATTTGGATTACTTTAGAAAAGTAATTTTCTTTCCTTATTGAAGAAATAATGTGGCATGTGTATCGACGCAAACTCAATTAGGTACTTATACGTTACCGCCGAAAGGAGGCTAATACTCGTACCCTTTAATACTTGAGCCTGGGTGTAAAAAGATAAAAAGGGTATCAAATCATAACCTAAATATTAATAAACCCTTACCTAAAATTCGGCACATTTTGGCAGAGAACTTGCATTTTCAAATTAAAACACTTGCACATGTATTCTGTTTTGTGCAATAAATAAGTTTATCGATCTGAAACTTTGATATAATTATCGAATCAAATTTTCACAGGTACTTGCAAAGACAATGCAGCACCATCTAACATCCTTTCTTATATAAAAAGATTTTTGTATTCATGTACTAAGCTAAGTAATTACCAGAAGTCCCCGATTCAAAACCACTTGTCGGTACTAATATATCTTTGATATATGTACTTTGGTCGTCCTGTTTCTATGATACAAGCCTAGTAGCTTATTACAAAAATTATTTTAAAATACACGAAAAAGACTAACACTACTTTTAAAAATCTTTCATAAAAATGTATTTAACAATTAGGGTATTCTAGGTGCTTGTATCACAGAAACTGTGCGACCAAAGCACATATATTATCAAAGATAATTGGTACCGGCAAATGGTTTTAAACCAAGGACTCTTTGTTCGCGAGGCCATTTCACTGCTAAGAGACTGATAAATTAATATTTTTACCTATCCCAATGACTGCACCTAATATATCATATGCTAACATTTCTCCCTACTGTAATTAACACCATTAAGTACTTCAGAAGTATTGCTAGTTGCCATTTTTTACAACGATTTCCTTTCATTTATTGTGACTCGACATATGACGTAAACAAGAGGTGGTCCAAGAGCGTCGATGACTTAAAAAAATACCTCATTCGCCGTCACTATGCCGGCCAAAATAGCAGTGGTGTATCGTAGCGGGGGCGAATATTTAGGGAGGGAGGGGGGCGGATATTTAGGGAGGCGGGGGGGGGATTAAAAAAATCGTTAAATATCGAACCTGAAATTCATATTTTTGTTGTACCTATGATTGAAACTCCTAAATAAGGGGGCGGCTGACTTCCACGCTACGCCACTGCAAAAAAGTATACAATTTAATTTAAAATCGCATACCTCAATTTTTACAACGATAGGCTGACACAATAAACCGCAACTTTAAACTGAGGCAACCATAATCTGAATCGAATTTTCAGTCATTGTTGCTCTCGCACTTTCCCTTGTTTATCATTAATCGAAATAAGATGTCGCAGCACAATAAAAAAAATATGTTTCCCAAACTACTTTAGAAATAAACCATTAAACAGTTGTTTTGTTGTGGCTCGACATATATTAAGTTACAGTGCGGTCCATGAACAAAGGCGACTGCTACTACATTTAAATAACATCAAGTATTAGTCGCATTTAATAAGCCCCCCTAGTTGTGACTGGTTAATTGGGAAACGCGACTGAGTTACTTCACACTTTGTACACTCGAAAGTAATGGTATAACCCCGGACGGGCAGACTCGGAGAAGTGTCTGTCTGCCTACCACTCTTTAAAATAGAATGTATTTGAAACTCTTCTAAATAATTAAAAAGTATTCCTTAATTGTAAATATGTTAGAAATAAGCCACAAAATGGAAAGAGAAAATGGTCTGAAGCAAAAATATATTCAAAGCTTTCTCCCACAAACCGAAATGAGGCAATTAGACCAAGTAACATAAACCTTACAAGCAAAAACAAAATTACTGTAAACTTTTGCTGTATCGCAGGACCTTTTGTCTTTGTGCTATTTCATTTTGTTAACTAGAATATCTCTTTTAATTGTAACAACAAATAACTTTTAATTTATACACTAAGCAACTAAAAGTGTTTGTATCATAGAAACTGACAAACATACATACAGGTGTCTCATTAATTGATGTCAAGCCGGGAACTGGTGATAGGCCAGGTAGTGACAGTTATCAGAAAAATAACAGAAAAAAGGTATTTTATTTTTAATTTGTATTTAAATAAAATCAAGAAAAACGCCATTCTGTAATAATCTTTCAAGCATTTTTACTATAAATGTGAAATAATATAAATGTAAAAATATATATTATATTTATAATTATATATTATATTTATATTTTAACTTGTTATAAGAATTACATTCAAATTGGATTGCTTTGGATAAATATTTTTCTTTCGTTATTGAAGAAATAACTGGCAAATGTTATACCATTCTGCAAATGGGATTAAAAGCACCATCTTTTGAAGTTACCTACTATAAGGTCACATAATTTTTAGTATAAGGCTGGTGGAAAACGTGATATTTTATTGTAAAAAACGGAATACACTCCGGGAGTGCCGGCAGAAGTGAAAACTTGAATATTGTTATTTAGAAACACGGTAGAAAGAGAGGTGGATACTTCTCTCCTACGCCGCGCCGTCCCTCTATATCACGAATTTTCGATCAGGTCACGTGTCCTGACGCGAGTTTAATATTTTTTACTCATCACAAAAAGTGCACAAAAGAAGTTTTCACATCAAAAACTGGTGCATATGTGTTCAAAAATTATATTGTAATCAACAGAAGATTCATTCATGGTTGCATCACAACCAAAACAAAAAAGAAAAATTAAACTTTTATAGCGATACTTAAGCTTAAGTTATTTTCTTAATATTCTTTAAATACCTATAATTTGAAAAACTAACGACCTAATTTGTTTTTGTTATTTTCCTAATAATTTTCAATATCTAGACTATCACCATTGCCCGGCTTGGCGTTGATTAATGGGACACTCTGTATAACAAATATACATTTAAAAACCACTTTTCAGCAACGAGCGGTTTTTCTCTCGGTTTGCGTGACCATTTCACAACGTTACACGTGTTATTCTAAATACAAAGGTTAGTAGTCGCGGTTAAGTAATTTTAATTTTAAGAGTGTTATACTCGTAATTCAATACAAACGTTTACGCTTAGATTCAATAAAAGTTTAGTTTAGATTCATTTTTCCTCACTTGGCAAAAGTAGTAAACAAACTTTCGCCATAATGACGAGATAACCATAAAAAACAATTACTACTACGAGTATGTATGTACTGTACTGACACGAATCATTACGAATATAAAAATATATATAAAAATATCTATGAATTACTGTAATGTTTTTATTATTATTATTATTCCATTTATTTTTCGTAACATTTATTTTTTATATTTTTAAAATAAAAATAATTTATATATTATAATAAAAAAAAGTTGTTCACCGGCATCGGGAACAGGGTCCAAGCCACCGGTGGTCAGGGCTCCTAACAATACTCGCTGTGTCCAGGAGTACCGCTTTCTGAATCCAACGCTTGATCCTGCTACCTAACGAGAGCGTCTTTAGGTGTTCGTCGACGCTCTTGGCTATTAAGCCACTGGCAGTCACGACTATTGGCACTATGACTGCTGTATCCACCTCCCACATGTCGACAACCTCGCGAGCCTAATCAAGGTACTTTATTTGCTTTACTTTCTCAGCTTTTACGAGGTTCCATGTAGGGCTCGGTAAAAGCGTCCGTGAAGCTCTTTGCTCTGCCATACTTCTCTGCGGTCATTAGCATCCAGTATTACAGGTTTGTGCCAGCTCTCGTTTGCCAAGAAAAGCAAGGTGAGGCCCTTGTCCACAGCGACCACATCACGATGTATACCTACATCGGTTTCTAGGAAATAATTCCTAAGGCTGCATATCTCGCGGTTGTGTAGGGTCTTAGCATTTAAGAAGCCACAACCCCAACACTTCCGCGGGATATACAGCCTCATTACCAATGATCGTGGATGATGCATTCGATTTGCGGTCAGCAGTGTGCGGACCCTTCTATCCAAGGCGTCAAGTTCTGTCTGAGTCCATTTGAGTATGCCGAAAGAATATATCAACACCGGCATGACCCAGCCGTTAAAAGCGCGGACCTTGTTTCCGCCTGATAAAAGACTATTCAGTACTTTATTCAGGCGGCCAAAGAAGTGGTCTCTCAACGACTGATTCACATCAACAGCATTGATACCTAACGACGTACCAAAATACTTGTAGGTTCCTTTCCTATGGCATTTTCCGCCAGTTAACCTTAGGAACCAACAGAAAGATCAAACATAAAATGTAAAAAAAATGCCAAAACGGGATCTACTAGCGTAACGCCTTAAAAAAACATGTAGTAACTTTATCGCGTAATGTTATATATTTTACTTATTTAGGCGTTAAACGCTCAAATAATATTTTTCAAAGTATGAATACCTAGTATTTTCTTAGATTTTGCGCGAACATTGATTAATGAATTAAACAAATTTTATGCGGCTTACTATCCAACACCTCAGTCTCTTCGTGACCACGATGGCTGCAAAGCTCTCGAAACGTCGGAATCACAAAGTAAAAAATTTGACAGTTAAAAAATGTCAAATGTCAAAATTTATGATTAGCTAAAGGTTTTGACTAAGAGGTTCTACTGTAAGTGATTTACTTGGTCTAACATCAAACCTACCTAGATCGAATAATCGCCCCCGAAACCCCCTGCATACTAAATTTCATGAAAATTGTTGGATCCGTTTCCGAGATTCAGATTATATATATATATATTTATATATATACAAGAATTGCTCATTTAAAAGTATTAGATAGTACTACCCCGGATCGGCAGACTGGGTACCACTGCTTACCACTTTTTGATAACCAGACCCAAAACAAAAATCCGCCTCTTTTGTTATTAACAAATATTAGCAATATTTATTATTATTATTAAATATTACAAATAAAAGCTATGAAACAAATATTTGCTCCGACCGGGAATCGAACCCGGGACTTTACGCGCAATAAACCAATCGCTTACCATTCGGCTACGCCTGTCGACTAAATATAATGTATTAAATTGCTAAATCCAATATTCCATTGAAGCTAAATACTTGCTACTTGAAACTGTACTTGCTACTTGAAACTGTACTTGCTAATCCTCAAGAAAGCTGGGTTTCCTAGAGCCCATAATAGTACTCGTAGAGCTTGTATGAAAAGAATTGTGGATGCGCTCTATTATCTCTGCCTATCCCTGTGGGAAAACCCGTGACAATTTAATTGATTAATTGACTTGCTAATGACCTCTGATGTTAGAGCGACTATAAAAAATGTCGTAAACATGTTTTCAACTTAATTCCATGTTATATAAAAAGTGACATAAACGCTTGAAAGTAATAGGGGATCTAAATGAAATCGTCCTTTTTCCCTCCAATTTCTGAGATTTCCCGCTCAAATACTTGAAATTGTGCTGCTGTACAAATAAATAAAGTAATAAAAATAACATTTGTCGGAGTAATAAATTCCCGATGTCATAAAAGTATTACCGTCCAAATGGTGGCACTACTCCATCACATTCTTCACGCTTCCACACTTTCCAGGACTATTTCTTCAACATACTATATCAAAATTTGTATGGCTTGTGCTCACATTCCTATCAACAAATCGTCACTCCTTTTTTCCTTTTTTTTTAAAATAAGAATTTTCAGACTAGTGTAGTTAATTATACCGTCGGCCAGGGAGACCCGTAGCAACGGCTAACCGCTGGCCGCCCGCCGCACAGTACAGGGGCCTGAGCCTACCACTGTGAGATCCACTAAAAAATCGGTGAAATTCCACTGATTCTTTTTAAGAGATATTTCCTATATGTCACACAAAATATGAAAAAGTTACGAGTATTAGGTAATAGATAATAATTAATAAAGGGTTCTTATTGTCCAGTTTACAAAAAAATATCAACCTTTATATGTCGTCACAATTAAGTTTCTGTCCCGGCTCGAGTAGATCTCGAAAAAATCGTAAATCCGAGGCTAAGAAGTGGGGGAAAGAGGGGTTGGCCTGCTTAAACTAGTAATGTGAGGAATAATATATCCACGGACATGGGCGCCGTGGCACAATGATTCCCAGTGCATAATACGACATAACAATTTTTAGAAACCATCATGACGATCACATAAAAAAGTAAGCAGTAAGCAATAAAATATGTGATCACATGTAATGATTATAATATTTCTTACTTATCCTGTTACGTGAACATAAATCATTACGAACCTTAGCAGCCATTCGCCCCTACACATCAATTACAGATATAAAACCATATTATAAATTGACTTTAATTACCGAAACATTATTAGATTATTCTGCCCTATTCATATACTTAGACTGTAGGCCAGACAGATGTAGAATTAGACAATTTTAACAGGAATTTGCGAATAATTCGTTTCAGCGAATATTTTTTCTAATTCTACTGGCCTACTGGCCATAAATACTGTTACAATAAAATATAAAGAAAATATTACATTTGAATTTGGAATCTGTAATTTTTATATGATTATTCATTGCCTTTTCTCATTTTATTCGCCAATTATTTGTAAATTTTGTAATATTAAAATAGAGTGGGGTGATCAAGAGAAACGAATCGCTGTTATGATGTTTGCAGAGGTGCGAACAATAATCCTTGCAAGCTCGAGGCAGACAACCCAACGAGTATGAGAGGCGGTAAAGTCTTCTGAAGGCGTGAGTCAACGCCACATTGTAAGTACATGCGCGAGGACACATCAGAACCCAAACGTAGCGAAAATAGCTACATGCCGACATGGTGTTGCCTGAAACGAATTGTATATCCGCACTGTGGCAAGGTGGGGCTTTTCACCACGTTCGGCCAAAAACTTCGGCCAGCGAACAGAAGTTTCCAGTTTTGGCCAGACTCCAAAAGCTGCGACTACCCATTGGGTGCGCTACTAGACTCTCGCCAATCCTGGAAACGAGCTGAGCCTCCTCTTTTTTGAAAGCTTTCTTGCAAGCGTGATTGTTGAATGCTTTCAAGTCGATCACGCGGGCTGCAAGTTGTGTTTTCTGTTGAAATAGCAGCTCTGCACTCACCGTTTGATCAAATCGTGTACCTGTTCTTACGAAATGCTCAGACGGTTGGAACGTAATATTCCATTTGCATTGCTATCTTTTTAGCAGTGGCCCGTCGAAACACACAAAATACAGTGGACAATCGGACAGTAGTGGAACTACCCCGGATCGGCACACTGGGCAAATTACCACTAACTGTCTGGATCTCAATTTAGGCGTTAAACAGCCAGACGCGGAGCAAATATCTGCCCTTTGTTTTATATATGTATTACATACAATCTAATTATAATAATATGAATAAAACCTATAAAACAAATCTTTGCTTCAACTGAGAATCGAACCTGGGATTTTATGCAATGTGCCAGTTTGTATTGTACCTGTATTTTTAAGAACATTCTTCAATTTCACAATTATATTTTATATGTACTAGTGTGTAAAAAAGAAACATGTAACATTGCCTCGAATCATTGTCTACACACAATCACTTCATATTATGTTACTATAATAAATACTATAATTCTTTAAATGTTGTTTGTTAAATAAAATACTAATTAGGTCAACATTATTTCTAAATCTCTCTGCCGTAAACAACGTACCTACCTGTAAACAACAAGATTTTGAATGAATATTCAACCCTCTGTCATTGTAATAGAAAGCATAATTGATTGTATTAAATAAAAGTCTAAAATCTTCATTTCGTAAAAGCATTCCTATCTCGCTAATTGATCAAATGTTTTTTTTTTTTACATTCCCATGTATTTGAACACTACGTAATTTCACATTGATTCATTTTTAAGAGGAAAGGATAAAACGGAGACGGCTGCGAATGTGTTTCCGTGATCAATCTGAATATATTAAAAAATAGGGGTCCGCAGTCCAGTGGCGGAGCGTGGGACAGAGCCGCCAGGGGCCGAAAAAAAACTTGCCGCCCCCTTATTTAGGAATTTCAATCATAGGTTCAACAAAAATATGAATTTCAGGTTCAAATTTTAACGATTTATTCAAGTTTTTTTAAATTTTGCCGCCCCTAAATGTGTCGCTCGGGGCGGGCCGCCCCCTTCGCCCCCTAATTTTTAAATTATATTCTGAATTTATATATTTTCTTATCCCATATAATATAAAGCTGCTTGCGTGACTCACGTAGGATGGACATCATTAGTTTCCCAGAAGGAGTGCTCTGACAGTTTTGACATGTATGGGGGAGTTGTAGAGGATGTTTATGTGACCCTCGACAAAATCGCAAATTTTGACATTTGACATTTTTACCTGTCAAAATTTTTTTTACTCCCACATCCGTTGCCCGCTGACTGAAATTTTTTTCGCGCAATCGATTATTCATCGAACATCATTTAATATGCGGAAAAAAAAAATTGGACGAAATCAGAAAAAGTTGACGAAATCAGACACTTTACGATTTCGGTCACTTGGAGCAGTCTGACAGTTTTGACGTGTATTGAGGAGTTGTAGAAGGTCCCCAAGAGGGCCCCAATCGACTGTCAAAATTTGTCAAATGTCATTTTTTCTTTGACATTTTTTTGACATTTTTCGATTTTTCTACCAGAGGTGTTGATTTTTTTTTGCTGGTCCATTATGGTTTAAGGTACTTTATTTGATGCACTACGACAAAACGACAATGAACGACAAAAAAAAATAGTCGATTTATAAATAGGAGTTATTTTTCGACAACTGTCAAGTTAGAGAAACGATTTTGTCTACGTGTTCCCACTGAACCGACCATAGAGCGTAAGAACTCAGAATTTCAATTTTCTTGACGGTTGCGTCGCTATCGAACTAATCGTTTTTTGTCATTTTTTTGCACATTTTGACCATTTTGACCCCCTGAAAGACCTCCAACGTCGGTGTCATGTATAGCGCGTTTGTTCATTACGTGGCAGTACCTGTAACACAACTGTCAAATTTCCTGTCAACTGTCAAATTTAGCTGTCATGACAAATATTGTATTTTTCCATTTTTTTTCTTAATTTTTTGGTCATAACGGATAAAATTGACAGTTTACAATAAATTTGACAGTTACTCCATATAGACCTCGCCACGTTTGACAAACGTCCCATACATGACTTTGACATCGAAAGTCATCTTGAAGGTGAAAATTAGGAAAAACTGTAAAATGATGAAAATCAATGAAATTCTACCCCATCGCCTATGTATAGGAACACCGATGCACACCGAAACAACGATACCCTGCTGTCCGCTTGCGGGCAGCAGCAAATACGACAATCGAAGACACGACACCACAAACAAACACACACACCACTCTCCGCTGTCCGCTTGCGGGCTGCGGTAAATAGAACAACAGATAAATAGAAAACAACACAACGACACACCGCTGCCCGCTCGCGGGCAGCGGCAAATAATACAACACTAGTCCTATATAATATAAAGCTGCTTGCGTGACACATCCATTCACTCACTCATTTAGAGGATTAGTTTCCATGAAGGAGTGCTTTGACAGTTTTGACATGTATGGCGGAGTTGTAGACAAAGTTTATGTGACCCCAACCAAACCTACAGATTTTGACATTTGACATTTTTACCTGTCAAAATTTTTTTTACTCCCTGATCCGTTGCCCGCTGACGGAATTTTTTTTTGCGCAATCGATTAATCGTCGAACATCATTTAATATGCAAAAAAAAAAACTTTGACGAAATCAGAAAAAGTTGACGAAATCGGACTTTTTACGATTTCAGGCACTTCCAGTGATCTGACAGTTTTGACATGTATTGGGAAGTTGTAGGGGGTCCATAAGAGGGCCCCAAACGATTGTCAAAATTTAAAAAATGTCATTTTTTCTTTAACATTTTTTTGACATTTTTCAATTTTTCTATCGGAGGTGCCGATTTTTTTTTGCTGTTTCAGTATCTTTTAGGATCCTTCATTTAAGGCACTACGACAAAACGACAATGAACGACAAAAAAAATTCGTCGATTTATGAATAGGACTTATTCTTCGACAACTGTCAAGTTAGAGAAACGATTTTGACTTCTACGTGTTCTTACTGAACCGATCATAGAGCGTAAGAACTCGGAATTTCGATTTTCTCGACGCTTGCGTCGCTATCGAACTAATCGTTTTTTGTCATTTTTTTGCAGTTTTTGTTCGTTTTGACCCCCTGAAAGACCTCCAACGTCGGTGTCATGTATAGCGCGTTTGTTCATTACGTGGCAGTACCTGTAACACAACTGTCAAATTTCCTGTCAACTGTCAAATTTAGCTGTCAAAACAAAAATTGTGTTTTTCAATTTTTTTTCTCAATTTTTTGGTCATAACGGATAAAGTTGACAGTTTACAATAATTTTGACAGTCACTTCATACAAAGCTTACCACGTTTGACAAACGCCCCATACATGACTTTGACATCAAAAGTCATCCTGGAGGTGAAAATTAGGAAAAACTCTAAAATGATGAAAATCAATGAAATTATACTCAGTCGCCTCTGTATATGAAGACCGATACTCAGTAAAACAACGATACCCTGCTGTCCGCTTGCGGGCAGCAGCAAATACGACTATCGAAGACACGACACCACCGCTGTCCGCTTGCGGGCAGCGGCAAATACGACTATCGAAGACACGACACCACAAACAAACACACACACCACTCTCCGCTGTCCGCTTGCGGGCTGCGGTAAATAGAACAACAGAAAAATAGAAAACAACACAACGACACACCGCTGCCCGCTCGCGGGCAGCGGCAAATAAATAACACTAGTCAATATAATATACAGCTGCTTGCGTGACTGACCTACCGATGTAGAAGATTAGTTTCCCTGAAGGAGTGCTCTGACAGTTTTGACATGTATGGGGGAGTTGTAGAGGATGTTTATGTGACCCCCGTCAAAATCGCAAATTTTGACATTTGACATTTTTACCTGTCAAAATTTTTTTTACTCCCTGATTCGTCCATTCTGACGAAATTTTTTTTCGCGGAATCAATTAATCGACAAACATGATTTAATATGCGAAAAAAAAAATTTTGACGAAATCAGAAAAAGTTGACGAAATCAGACTTTTTACGATTTCGGGCACTTGCCGTGATCTGACAGTTTTGACATGTATGGAGGGGTTGTAGGGGGTCCCTAGAAGGGCCCCAAACGATTGTCAAAATATGAGAAATGTCATTTTTTCTTTGTCATTTTTTTGACATTTTTCAATTTTTCTATCAGAGGTGCCAATTTTTTTTGCTGGTCCAGCATAGTTTGAGATGCTTTATTTGACGCACTACGACAAAACGACAATGAACGACAAAAAAAATCGTCGATTTATGAATAGGAGTTATTCTTCGACAACTGTCAAGTTAGAGAAACGATTTTGACGTCTACGTGTTCCCACTGAACCGATCATAGAGCGTAAGAACTCGGAATTTTAATTTTCTCGACGGTTGCATCGCTATCGAACTAATCGTTTTTTGCCATTTTTTTGCACTTTTTCGCTACTTTGACCCCCTAAAAGACCTCCAACGTCGGTGTCATGTATAGCGCGTTTGTTCATTACGTGGCAATACCTGTAAAACAGCTGTCAAAATTCCTGTCAACTGTCAAATTTAGCTGTCATGTCAAAAAATGTAATTTTATTTTTTTTTCTCAATTTTCGGGACATAACGGATAAAGTTGACAGTTTACAATAATTTTGACAGTCTCTCCATACAAACCTAACCGAGTTTGACAAACGCCCTATACATGACTTTGACATCAAAAGTCATTTTAGGGGTGAAAATTAGGAAAAACTGTAAAATGATGAATATCTATGAAATTCAACCCCATCGCCTATGTATAGAAACACCGATGCACACTGAAACAACGATACCCTGCTGTCCGCTTGCGGGCAGCAGCAAAAACGAAAATCGAAGACACGACACCACAAACAAACACACACCACTCTCCGCTGTCCGCTTGCGGGCTGCGGTAAATAGAACAACAGAAAAATAGAAAACAACACAACGACACACCGCTGCCCGCTCGCGGGCAGCGGCAAATAAATAACACTAGTCGATATAATATAAAGCTGCTTGCGTGACTCACTGGCTCACCTAGAGAGTACATTTCTTAGAAGGAGTGTTTTGACAGTTTTGACATGAATAGAAGAGTTGAACGAAATGGTCTGATGTACCTGGAAAAACCTACAAATTTTGACATTTGACATTTTTAACTGTCAAATATTTTTTTTCTCCATGTTTCGTTGCCCGTTGACAAATTTTGTTTTGCGTTATCGATTAATCGTCGAACATCATTTTACATGCAAAAAAAAAACTTTGACGAAATCAGAAAAAGTTGACGAAATCAGACACTTTACGATTTCAGGCACTTGCAGTGATCTTACAGTTTTGACATTTATTGGAGAGTTGTAGGGGGTCTTCAGGAGGGCCCCAAACGATTATTAAAATTTGACAAATGTCATTTTCTCATTGAATTTTTTTTGACATTTTTAAATTTTTCTATCGAATGTGTTATTTTTTTTTGCGGTTTCAGCATCTTTTAAGATCCTTTATTTAAGGCACTACGACAAAACGACAATGAACGACAAAAAAAAATCGTTGATTTATGAATAGGACTTATTCTTCGACAACTGTCAAGTTATAAAAACGATTTTGACGTCTACGTGTTCCCACTGAACCGATCATAGAGCGTAAGAACTCGGAATTTCGATTTTCTCGACGGTTGCGTCGCTATAGAACTAATCGTTTTTTGTCATTTTTTTGCAGTTTTTGTTGATTTTCACCTCTTAAAAGACCTCCAACGTCGGTGTCATGTATAGCGCGTTTGTTCATTACGTGGCAGTACCTGTAACACAACTGTCAAAATTCCTGTCAACTGTCAAATTTAACTGTCATAACAAAAAATTTGGTTTTCTATTTTTTTTCTCAATTTTTTGGTCATTACGGATAAAATTGACAGTTTACAATAATTTAGACAGTCACTCCATATAAACCTCACCACGTTTGACAAACGCCCCATACATGACTTTGACATCAAAAGTCATCTTAGGGGTGAAAATTAGGAAAAACTGTAAAATGAATGAAATTATACTCTGTCGCCTCTGTATATGAACACCGATACTCAGTAAAACAACGATACCCTGCTGTCCGCTTGCGGGCAGCAGCAAATACGACTATCGAAGACACGACACCACCGCTGTCCGCTTGCGGGCAGCGGCAAACACACCAACTGAAGGCACGACACCACCGCTGTCCGCTTGCGGGCAGCGGCAAATACGACAATCGAATAACGATTCCATAAACAAACACAACATATCAAACACCATACCACAAACAAACACACTAAAAAAACACCTAAGGAAAAACAGATAAATAGAAAACAACACAACGACACACCGCTGCCCGCTCGCGGGCAGCGGCAAATAAATAACACTAGTCGATATAATATACAGCTGCTTGCGTGACTCACTCACTCACTTAGAGGATTTGTTTCCATGAAGGAGTGCTTTGACAGTTTTGACATGTATAGGGGAGATGTAGAGGATGTTTATGTGACCCCAACGAAACCTACAGATTTTGACATTTGACATTTTTTAACTGTCAAATTTTTTTTCCTACCAGATCTGTTGCCCTCTATTAAGATTTTTATCGACGCAATCGATAAGTCGTCGAACATCATTTATAATGAAAAAATTTTTTTTTTGACGAAATCAGAAAAAGTTGACGAAATCAGACACTTTACGATTTCGGTCACTTGGAGCAGTCTGACAGTTTTGACGTGTATTGGGGAGTTGTAGGGGGTCCTTAAGAGGGCCCCAAACGACTGTCAAAATTTGTCAAATGTCATTTTTTCTTTGACATTTTTTTGACATTTTTTAATTTTTCTATCAGAGGTGCCAATTTTTTTTGCTGGTCCATTATGGTTTAAGGTGCTTTATTTGATGCACTACGACAAAACGACAATGAACGACAAAAAAAAATCGTCAAATCAAAACTGGATCTTTTACTTTGACAAGCGTCAATGTAGAGAAACTATTTTGACGTCTAAGTGACTCCCACTGAACCGCTATTTGGGGTTGGGGAGGCGGAATTTTGATTTTCTCGACAGGTGCGTCGCTATCGAACTAAGAGTTTTTTGTCATTTTATTGCAGTTTTTGTTCATTTTGACCCCCTGAAAGACCTCCAACGGCGGTGTCATGTATAGCGCGTTTGTTCATTACGTGGCAGTACCTGTAACACAACTGTCAAATTTCCTGTCAACTGTCAAATTTAGCTGTCAAAACAAAAATTGTGTTTTTCAATTTTTTTTCTAAATTTTTTGGTCATAACGGATAAAGTTGACAGTTTACAATAATTTTGACAGTCACTTCATACAAAGCTTACCACGTTTGACAAACGCCCCATACATGACTTTGACATCAAAAGTCATCCTGGAGGTGAAAATTAGGAAAAACTCTAAAATGATGAAAATCAATGAAATTATACTCAGTCGCCTCTGTATATGAACACCGATACTCAGTAAAACAACGATACCCTGCTGTCCGCTTGCGGGCAGCAGCAAATACGACAATCGAAGACACGACACCACCGCTGTCCGCTTGCGGGCAGCGGCAAATACGACAATCGAAGACACGACACCACAAACAAACACACACACCACTCTCCGCTGTCCGCTTGCGGGCTGCGGTAAATAGAACAACAGATAAATAGAAAACAACACAACGACACACCGCTGCCCGCTCGCGGGCAGCGGCAAATAATACAACACTAGTCCCATATTATATAAAGCTGCTTGCGTGACTCACCTACCGATGTACCGATGTACCGAACTAGAGAGTTAGTTTCCCAGAAGGAGTGCTTTGACAGTTTTGACATGTATGGGAGAGTTGTAGACAAAGTTTAGATGACCTTGGACTAAATCGCAAATTTTGACATTTGACATTTTTACCTGTCAAAATTTTTTTTACTCCCTGATCCGTTGCCCGCTGACGGAATTTTTATTCGCGCAATCGATTATTCGTCGAACATCATTTAACATGCGAAAAAAAAAACTTTGACGAAATCAGAAAAAGTTGACGAAATCGGACTTTTTCGATTTTCAAACAAACAGGACTTATTCTCCGACAACTGTCAAGTTAGAGAAACGATTTTGACGTCTACGTGTTCCCACTGAAGCGCTTATAGAGCGTAAGAACTCGGAATTTCGATTTTCTCGACGGCTGCGTTGCTATCGAACTAATCGTTTTTCGGGTTTTTCCCTACAAATTTTGTTCATTTTGACCCCTTCAAAGGCCTCCAACGTAAGTGTCATGTATAGCGCATTTATTTATTACGTGGCAGTCTCTGTAACACAACTGTCAAATTTCTGTCAACTGTCAAATTTAGCTGTCATGACAAAAAATTTAATTTTAATTTTTTTTCTCAATTTTTGGGACATAACGGATAAAGTTGACAGTTTACAATAATTTTGACAGTCTCTCCATACAAACCTTACCACGTTTGACAAACGCCCCATAAATGACTTTGACAGCAAAAGTCATCTTAGGGGTGAAAATTAGGAAAAACTGTAAAATGATGAAAATCTATGAAATTCAACCCCATCGCCTATGTATAGGAACACCGATGCACACCGAAACAACGATACGCTGCTGCCCGCAAGCGGACGACAATACGACAATCGAAGACACGACACTACCGCTGTCCGCTTGCGGGCAGCGGCAAATACGACAATCGAATAACGATTCAAGAAACAAACACAGTAAATCAAACACAATACAATATACAAACACAATAACACAGACACACGACACCATAAACAAACACACACCACTCTCCGCTGTCCGCTTGCGGGCTGCGGTAAATAGAACAACAGATAAATAAGACAACACAACGACACACCGCTGCCCGCTCGCGGGCAGCGGCAAATAAATAACACTAGTCCCATATAATATAAAGCCGCTTGCGTGACTCATTCACTCATTCATTCGCTCATTTAGAAGGTTAGTTTCCATGAAGGAGTGCTCTGACAGTTTTGACATGTATGGCGGAGTTGTAGACAAAGTTTATGTGACCCCAACCAAACCTACAAATTTTGACATTTGACATTTTTAACTGTCAAAATTTTTTTTTCTCCCTGATCCGTTGCCCGCTGATGGAATTTTT
Source organism: Tinea trinotella (assembly GCA_905220615.1). NCBI lineage: Eukaryota > Metazoa > Arthropoda > Insecta > Lepidoptera > Tineidae > Tinea > Tinea trinotella. The sequence continues at coordinate 12,698,732 of HG992314.1, forward strand.
ATTTGCGCAATCGATTATTCGTCGAACATCATTTAATATGCAAAAATCAAAACTTTGACGAAATCAGAAAAAGTTAACGAAATCAGACACTTTACGATTTCGGGCACTTGGAGCGATTTGACAGTTTTGACGTGTATGAGGGGGTTGTAGGGGGCCCTCAGTAGGGCCCCAAACGACTGTCAAAATTTGTCGAATGTCATTTTTTCTTTGACATTTTTTTGACATTTTTCGATTTTTCTACCAGAGGTGTCGATTTTTTTTTGCTGGTCCATTATAGTTTAAGGTGCTTTATTTGATGCACTACGACATAACGACAATGAACGACAAAAAAAATCGACGATTTATGAATAGGACTTATTCTTCGACAACTGTCAAGTTAGAGAAACGATTTTGACGTCTACGTGTTCCCACTGAACCGATCATAGAGCGTAAGAACTCGGAATTTCGATTTTCTCGACGGTTGCGTCGCTATCGAACTAATCGTTTTTTGTCATTTTTTTTCACATTTTGATAATTTTGACCCCCTGAAAGACCTCCAACGTCAGTGTCATGTATAGCGCGTTTGTCCATTACATGGCAGTCCCTCTAACACAACCATCAAAGTTTCTGTCAACTGTCAAATTTAGCTGTCATGATAAATAATGTATTTTTCCATTTTTTTTCTTAATTTTTTGGTCATAACGGATAAAATTGACAGTTTACAATAAATTTGACAGTCTCTCCATACAAACCTTACCACGTTTGACAAACGCCCCATACATGACTTTGACAGCAAAAGTCATCTTAGGGGTGAAAATTAGGAAAAACTGTAAAATGATGAAAATCAATAAAATTATACTCTGTCGCCTCTGTATATGAACACCGATGCACTCCGAAACAAGGATACCAGCAAATACGACAATCGAAGACGCGACACAACCGCTGTCCGCTTGCGGGCAGCGGCAAATACACAAAATAAAACATAACGACACGACACCACCGCTGTCCGCTTGCGGGCAGCGGCAAATACACAAAATAAAACACAACGACACACCGCTGCCCGCTCGCGGGCAGCGGCAAATATAAAACACTAGTCCCATATAATATAAAGCTGCTTGCGTGACTCACTCACTGACCTACCGATGTAGAAGATTAGTTTCCCTGAAGGAGTGCTCTGACAGTTTTGACATGTATAGGGGAGTTGTAGACAAAGTTTATGTGACCCCCGACAAAATCGCAAATTTTGACATTTGACATTTTTAACTGTCAAAATTTTTTTTTCTCCCTGATCCGTTGCCCGCTGACGGAAATTTTATTCGCGCAATCGATTAATCGTCGAACATCATTTACCATGCGAAAAAAAAAACTTTGACGAAATCAGAAAAAGTTGGCGAAATCGGACTTTTTCGATTCACAAACATACAGGGGTTATTCTCCGACAACTGTCAAGTTAGAGAAACGATTTTGACGTCTACGTGTTCCCACTGAAGCGCTTATAGAGCGTAAGAACTCGGAATTTTAATTTTCTCGACGACTGCGTCTCTATCGAACTAATCGGTTTTTGTCATTTTTTTGCACATTTTAACTATTTTGACCCCCTAAAAGACCTCCAACGTCGGTGTCATGTATGGCGCGTTTGTTCATTACGTGGCAATACCTGTAACACAACTGTCAGAATTCCTGTCAACTGTCAAATTTAGCTGTCATGACAAAAATGTAATTTTAATTTTTTTTTTCAATTTTTGGGACTTAACGGATAAAGTTGACAGTTTACAATAATTTTGACTGTCTCTCCATACAAACCTTATCACGTTTGACAAACGCCCCATACATAACTTTGACATCAAAAGTCATCTTAGAGGTGAAAATTAGGAAAAACTGTAAAATGGTGAAAATCAATGAAATTATACTCTGTCGCCTCTGTATATGAACACCGATGCACTCCGAAACAAGGATACCAGCAAATACGACAGTCGAAGACGCGACACAACCGCTGTCCGCTTGCGGGCAGCGGCAAATACACAAAATAAAACACAACGACACACCGCTGCCCGCTCGCGGGCAGCGGCAAATAAATAACACTAGTCGATATAATATACAGCTGCTTGCGTGACTCACTCACTCACTTAGAGGATTTGTTTCCATGAAGGAGTGCTTTGACAGTTTTGACATGTATAGGGGAGATGTAGAGGATGTTTATGTGACCCCAACGAAACCTACAGATTTTGACATTTGACATTTTTTAACTGTCAAATTTTTTTTCCTACCAGATCTGTTGCCCTCTATTAAGATTTTTATCGACGCAATCGATAAGTCGTCGGACATCATTTATAATGAGAAAAATTTTTTTTTGACGAAATCAGAAAAAGTTGACGAAATCAGACACTTTACGATTTCGGTCACTTGGAGCAGTCTGACAGTTTTGACGTGTATTGGGGAGTTGTAGGGGGTCCTTAAGAGGGCCATAAACGACTGTCAAAATTTGTCAAATGTCATTTTTTCTTTGACATTTTTTTGACATTTTTCAATTTTTCTATCAGAGGTGCCAATTTTTTTTTGCTGGTCCATTATGGTTTAAGGTGCTTTATTTGATGCACTACGACAAAACGACAATGAACGACAAAAAAAAATCGTCAAATCAAAACTGGATCTTTTACTTTGACAAGCGTCAATGTAGAGAAACTATTTTGACGTCTAAGTGACTCCCACTGAACCGCTATTTGGGGTTGGGGAGGCGGAATTTTGATTTTCTCGACAGGTGCGTCGCTATCGAACTAAGAGTTTTTTGTCATTTTATTGCAGTTTTTGTTCATTTTGACCCCCTGAAAGACCTCCAACGTCGGTGTCATGTATAGCGCGTTTGTTTATTACGTGGCAGTACCTGTAACACAACTGTCAAAATTCCTGTCAACTGTCAAATTTAGCTGTCATGACAAATATAGTATTTTTCCAATTTTTTTCTTAATTTTTTGGTCATAACGGATAAAATTGACAGTTTACGATAAATTTGACAGTCACTTCATATATACCTCGCCACGTTTGACAAACGCCCCATACATGACTTTCACATCGAAAGTCATCTTGAAGGTGAAAATTAAGAAAAACTGAAAAATTATGAAAATCAATGAAATTCGACCCCATTGCCTATGTATAGGAACACCGATGCACACCGAAACAACGATACCCTGCTGTCCGCTTGCGGGCAGCAGCAAATACGACAATCGAAGACACGACACCACAATACGACAATCGATTAACGATTCAATAAACAAACACAGTAAATCAAACACGATACAATAAACAGAACCAATAAAAAAAGAAAACGACACACCGCTGCCCGCTCGCGGGCAGCGGCAAATAAATAACACTAGTCGATATAATATACAGCTGCTTGCGTGACTCACTCACTCACTTAGAGGATTTGTTTCCATGAAGGAGTGCTTTGACAGTTTTGACATGTATAGGGGAGATGTAGAGGATGTTTATGTGACCCCAACGAAACCTACAGATTTTGACATTTGACATTTTTTAACTGTCAAATTTTTTTTCCTACCAGATCTGTTGCCCTCTATTAAGATTTTTATCGACGCAATCGATAAGTCGTCGAACATCATTTATAATGAAAAAATTTTTTTTTTGACGAAATCAGAAAAAGTTGACGAAATCAGACACTTTACGATTTCGGTCACTTGGAGCAGTCTGACAGTTTTGACGTGTATTGGGGAGTTGTAGGGGGTCCTTAAGAGGGCCCCAAACGACTGTCAAAATTTGTCAAATGTCATTTTTTCTTTGACATTTTTTTGACATTTTTTAATTTTTCTATCAGAGGTGCCAATTTTTTTTGCTGGTCCATTATGGTTTAAGGTGCTTTATTTGATGCACTACGACAAAACGACAATGAACGACAAAAAAAAATCGTCAAATCAAAACTGGATCTTTTACTTTGACAAGCGTCAATGTAGAGAAACTATTTTGACGTCTAAGTGACTCCCACTGAACCGCTATTTGGGGTTGGGGAGGCGGAATTTTGATTTTCTCGACAGGTGCGTCGCTATCGAACTAAGAGTTTTTTGTCATTTTATTGCAGTTTTTGTTCATTTTGACCCCCTGAAAGACCTCCAACGTCGGTGTCATGTATGGCGCGTTTGTACATCACGTGGCAGTGTCTGTAAAACAACTGTCAAAATTCCTGTCAACTGTCAAATTTAGCTGTCATAACAAAAATTGTGTTTTTCAATTTTTTTTCTCAATTTTTTTGTTCATACGGATAAAGTTGACAGTTTACAATAATTTTGATAGTCACTTCATACAAAGCTTACCACGTTTGACAAACGCCCTATACATGACTTTGACATCAAAAGTCATCCTGGAGGTGAAAATTAGGAAAAACTGTAAAATGATGAAAATCAATGAAATTATACTCTGTCGCCTCTGTATATGAACACCGATGCACACCGAAACAACGATACCCTGCTGTCCGCTTGCGGGCAGCAGCAAATACGACAATCGAAGACACGACACCACAAACAAACACACACACCACTCTCCGCTGTCCGCTTGCGGGCTGCGGTAAATAGAACAACAGATAAATAGAAAACAACACAACGACACACCGCTGCCCGCTCGCGGGCAGCGGCAAATAAATAACACTAGTCGATATAATATACAGCTGCTTGCGTGACTCACTCACTCACTTAGAGGATTTGTTTCCATGAAGGAGTGCTTTGACAGTTTTGACATGTATAGGGGAGATGTAGAGGATGTTTATGTGACCCCAACGAAACCTACAGATTTTGACATTTGACATTTTTTAACTGTCAAATTTTTTTTCCTACCAGATCTGTTGCCCTCTATTAAGATTTTTATCGACGCAATCGATAAGTCGTCGAACATCATTTATAATGAAAAAATTTTTTTTTTGACGAAATCAGAAAAAGTTGACGAAATCAGACACTTTACGATTTCGGTCACTTGGAGCAGTCTGACAGTTTTGACGTGTATTGGGGAGTTGTAGGGGGTCCTTAAGAGGGCCCCAAACGACTGTCAAAATTTGTCAAATGTCATTTTTTCTTTGACATTTTTTTGACATTTTTTAATTTTTCTATCAGAGGTGCCAATTTTTTTTGCTGGTCCATTATGGTTTAAGGTGCTTTATTTGATGCACTACGACAAAACGACAATGAACGACAAAAAAAAATCGTCAAATCAAAACTGGATCTTTTACTTTGACAAGCGTCAATGTAGAGAAACTATTTTGACGTCTAAGTGACTCCCACTGAACCGCTATTTGGGGTTGGGGAGGCGGAATTTTGATTTTCTCGACAGGTGCGTCGCTATCGAACTAAGAGTTTTTTGTCATTTTATTGCAGTTTTTGTTCATTTTGACCCCCTGAAAGACCTCCAACGGCGGTGTCATGTATAGCGCGTTTGTTCATTACGTGGCAGTACCTGTAACACAACTGTCAAATTTCCTGTCAACTGTCAAATTTAGCTGTCAAAACAAAAATTGTGTTTTTCAATTTTTTTTCTAAATTTTTTGGTCATAACGGATAAAGTTGACAGTTTACAATAATTTTGACAGTCACTTCATACAAAGCTTACCACGTTTGACAAACGCCCCATACATGACTTTGACATCAAAAGTCATCCTGGAGGTGAAAATTAGGAAAAACTCTAAAATGATGAAAATCAATGAAATTATACTCAGTCGCCTCTGTATATGAACACCGATACTCAGTAAAACAACGATACCCTGCTGTCCGCTTGCGGGCAGCAGCAAATACGACAATCGAAGACACGACACCACCGCTGTCCGCTTGCGGGCAGCGGCAAATACGACAATCGAAGACACGACACCACAAACAAACACACACACCACTCTCCGCTGTCCGCTTGCGGGCTGCGGTAAATAGAACAACAGATAAATAGAAAACAACACAACGACACACCGCTGCCCGCTCGCGGGCAGCGGCAAATAATACAACACTAGTTTTAAATATATATATAAGATACTTTGGTACCGGCAAGCGGTTCTAAGCCCGTGTTCTCGGTTCGCGTGACCATCGCACTGCCACTACACCACGGTTGCCTTAGACCGTAGAATTTATCTCTTAATTTCCATTCTACATTTTATACTAAAAAATATACAAAAAAAATATACTAGCTTAGTAAAAGTGTTTGTATCATAGAAACAGGACGATCGTTAAGATTAAGAGTTGTGAATATCTAATTTGATTGACAAAAATAAAACGTATCAAAAGCCAAAAGCTGTCACATACAAAACTAACTTTAAATCCACTCCATGAAAAGCCACACCTTGTGAAAGCTGACAAACATGCTTTAGTAAGATTAATTTGAGTTTTAGAAGTGGATTTATTGGGAAGTTTTGGAAACAACGATTTCGAGAGTGGATAAAATCGTCGAGGTCCCGTCCATTGATCTCTCCTTATCTAATTTGTCAGCGAATTTTATACAGCTATTTAATAATAAATGTAGTTTTATTTTTCTGAAATATTTATTATTTAATAACACATTTTCTTTTACAATAAATTTACTTTTAAAAGGAGTCTATTGCTCATAGCATAAATGGCCGTTGAGGCAGACAACGTTCTCTAACAGAGAACGTAAAGTGACTTAGTCGCATTTCTTGATAAGTTTTTATGACAATCATTGAACTTTAGAAGCAGTCGTCTCCATTCATAGGCCGCATTCAAGCTTATTATTTATTAGCGGGGTGCTGTCATATGTAGAGTAACAATAAAATATTATTACTATTAGCCATTGAGGTAATAATAAACTAACGTATACGGTCTATTAGTCATTGAGGTAACAATAAACTAACTTATACGGTCTATTAGCCATTGAGGTAATAATAAACTAACTTATACGGTCTATTAGCCATTGAGGTAATAATAAACTAACTTATACGGTCTATTAGCCATTGAGGTAATAATAAACTAACTTATACGGTCTATTAGCCATTGAGGTAACAATAAACTAACTTATACGGTCTATTAGCCATTGAGGTAATAATAAACTAACTTATACGGTCTATTAGCCATTGAGGTAATAATAAACTAACTTATACGGTCTATTAGCCATTGAGGTAATAATAAACTAACTTATACGGTCTATTAGCCATTGAGGTAACAATAAACTAACTTATACGGTCTATTAGCCATTGAGGTAATAATAAACTAACTTATACGGTCTATTAGCCATTGAGGTAATAATAAACTAACTTATACGGTCTATTAGCCATTGAGGTAATAATAAACTAACTTATACGGTCTAGACATTGTTACCTCAATGGCTAATAGACCGTATAAGTTAGTTTATTATTAACTAACTTATACGGTCTATTAGCCATTGAGGTAATAATAAACTAACTTATACGGTCTATTAGCCATTGAGGTAACAATAAACTAACTTATACGGTCTATTAGCCATTGAGGTAACAATAAACTAACTTATACGGTCTATTAGCCATTGAGGTAATAATAAACTAACTTATACGGTCTATTAGCCATTGAGGTAATAATAAACTAACTTATACGGTCTATTAGCCATTGAGGTAATAATAAACTAACTTATACGGTCTATTAGCCATTGAGGTAACAATAAACTAACTTATACGGTCTATTAGCCATTGAGGTAATAATAAACTAACTTATACGGTCTATTAGCCATTGAGGTAATAATAAACTAACTTATACGGTCTATTAGCCATTGAGGTAATAATAAACTAACTTATACGGTCTATTAGCCATTGAGGTAACAATAAACTAACTTATACGGTCTATTAGCCATTGAGGTAATAATAAACTAACTTATACGGTCTATTAGCCATTGAGGTAATAATAAACTAACTTATACGGTCTATTAGCCATTGAGGTAATAATAAACTAACTTATACGGTCTACAGGGCCGTCTTTACCCGGGGGTTCAAGGGGTGCAGTGCACCCGGGCGCAGAGTCTTAGGGGGCGCATGCCGACCGCCGTAAATTTCGATAGGTACCTACTACACTGAGACCACGCGAGCGGTGCCTTGACTTTCGCACCCCGGCGCTGAATATGCTTAAGACGGGCCTGACGGTCTATTAGCCATTGAGGTAATAATAAACTAACTTATACGGTCTATTAGCCATTGAGGTAATAATAAACTAACTTATACGGTCTATTAGCCTATTTATTTGTCCCACTTCTGGGCAAAGGCCTCTCTTATTTTTCATGACTCACGATCACGACATTTTGTAGTCGCATAATAATAAAATCGCATCTCACCAGCTCCGTTTGCGCCAGCCCAGAACAAGAAATAGGTATATATAATAAATATACGTGCGGGAAATCGCAGCGTAATTCAACGTTACTCCTCAACGCAAATATTTCTTTAAAAATACGAGTTTGATCTGGCCTATTGTGGTATGAGTCACATCCACTATGCCGGCAACTTACAAGCCGATCCTAAAACGCCATTAATTCACGTCACGGTTTGTATATTAGTAAGTGGTGGTACTACCTAACCCGGATGGGCAGACTGGGCACCACTGCCTACCACCACTGACAACCAGACTCGAAGCGAATATCTGCCTCTTTTTTTCTATCATCTGTTGATAACGTTAATACGTCTTCTTATAAAAAAATATGAAAATATGAAACAAATCTAAATAAATGTGAGCTATAAATAAATAACCAAAGAAGTAACCTAGATGAAGTGCAGTCGCTCTGAGCCTCTGCTCTCCTTATCACCATAGGGTTACCACCTAGGAGAGTAAAACAATTCCACAAAAATCTACAGCAGTATATTTAATTTGTTAGTGTGTATGTATTAATTAGTATGTATGTACCTATGTATAATATAATATATTTACTACTTATTGAATCTAATTCTATATTATATAAATCCATGTATCTTTGATATATGTATCTTGTCGTCCTGTTTCTATGATACAATATAGAAATGTAAATAAAATTTAAAAAATATAATTTCCATTTAGTTTTATTTTGTTTATAAAGATTTTTTTAGTGAAGTGACCTAGTCGCGTTTCAGGATCAACTTCAAAGTTTCCCGTTTTAATTAGGACGGCATGGCGCTACTTGTAGTTATTTAAGTGTAGTTACTACATCTTAACAACAGACTGCTGTCATATATATATTTACAATAATAAATAACCTAAAAAAACCTAAACCCGACTACTAAAAAGTTACGCTCTAAAAAGTATGAAACAAGAAAATTAACTCATCTTAAATTGTTATGTACAAACTATTCAATATTTATTCATTTTCTATTAAATTAACAACTCAAACATAAAACATTTGATTGTATTGAATACATATTCTCATAGTGATGTTTATTGGATAGCCATGGTCGTATGCCATCTCATATACATATACAGTCATATGGCGTCTTCTAGATGTATAGTTAGCGTGACTAACTGCCCTAAAGCATAAATGATTGCTTACTACTCTAAAGAATATAGGTACTCGTATAGTTTTGTTAGGTTAGCTGGCATACGACCACGGCTATCCTACGAACATCACTATAAATATGTATTGAATACACTAAATAAATGTGAAATGTATCATTATGTTTTAATATCCATAATAACTAGTTTTATTATATTTATTTTACATTGTGTGAAAAGCGGCGCTTCTTTTTTTCTGCCTAATGTCTGTAAATACAAATTTTTAGAAAGAAATGTGTAATAATACGGGGACAATTTTTGATTAAATCAAGGACATTCTTAAAAATATAGGGGAATATGTATTATGTGAAGAAAGCGAGAGAGTTGTGTACACTCTCTCGCAAGAGTACTCGATGTGTCTCGCCCGAGAGGCCTCGGTCAAGACTAGTGACCATGTACAGTCTCGCTGTGATCATTTTCAATTGTGGACGCCAAAGGAACGGTCGAAACAGAATTTGCTGTTGTACTATGTGCTACTACTTATAGCAGATGAACTGTAAAACCAGTTTATTCACTGATGCGAACCCACGCGTTATGCCAAATAATTTTATATACACTTACGTTCTTCTATTTCATTTCTTTTTTATTGTGATATGACATTTTGCCTAGTGTTAGCTGGAGTGTGGTCTATTAATTGAGGTAAGTAGTGGTCACATCCACTATGATGGTCTAGGATCTGGCAACTTACAAGATGATCTCGAAACGCGACTAAGTCACCACCACTACGCCATGCCATGTCTGTGTACTTGTGAGTGGTGGTACTACCCTTGTAAGGCAGATTGGGTACCGCTGTTTGACAACGAAAATGAATGAAACCTATTTAATTCCTAAATTAACGCACCGGTGGTGGCACCGTAGCAAGGAGCTTCAATATATATAAACTTCAAATATCTGCCTCTTTTTTAATTGACAGATAATAGTAAAAATCAAAAGAAAAAATATTACAAATAAAAGCTATGAAACAAATTCTCCGACCGGGAATCGAACCCGGGACTTCCGCATAACGGACTGGTGTGATATCCACTACGCCATGCCTAAATCGTGATAAGGAGCACATGTAAACTTTCTATTATGTTTGGTATATTTCTATGGCTAAATATGGAGTGAAAATTACGACCGTACAGTTCCAAGCGCAACTGGGACCTGGGACGGAGAGCTAGCGAGGACCACCGAGACAGGCCGAGGAGGGCGAGCGCTACCATCTACACTTGCGCGCTCGCCCTACCTCAGACTGACTCGGCGAAAGTGTACAGCCGCGGTTAGTACCGTGGAAAGTGGCGCTCCGTTGTTTTTTCCCTGTAGGAAATAAGTCGTCGAATTGATGTGAATTATTTTAGGGACACAAAAATGATTATTTTAAAAAAAGAAACCCTAAGTTTTGCCCTACTTTATCTCTTAATATCTGCAATGTAGCTTTTTTCTACTACAGCTTACTAACGAAAATTAACTAAACCGCTCTCTTTATATTTAAAATATATATATATATTAGCCTTATTAACGATGTCTGAGAGCTTTAGAGGTTTAAGAGTTTTTTTTTTTATTGTAACACGACATTTGACCTCGTCCCTGATAAGCAAGAGGAGATCCAAGAGTGACGACAACTGAAACATCCGAGTTAGTTCGCGGCTGCCTCAGTCGCCGTCACTATGCCGGCCAAAGGTGCTTCTTCACGCATCGCTTCAAGGATCCAAGCTTATAGGAGGGAGAAAACACGTGGGCTGGCAAAGCATTCCACTTGTCGATTGTTCTACAAAGAAAAGACGCAAAAATCTAATTAAAAATTATTGCAGAGATCCTCATGGTGGAATTATCCCACGATTACGCCTACAATTCTTAATGAATCTTAGTACACTCGTTCTATAAGCAATTACCTTAAATGAGTTCGAAGATGAGCAAAATCGGTCATTTAGTTAAGGATTGGTGGCCGTTTAAAATTTTCATAAATTGTAAAAAATCAATTTCATGACTTATCATCACGATTACGCCTACAATTCTCAATAAATCTTAATGAAACTTAGTTCACTCATTCTATAAGCAATTACCTCGGATGAGTTCTAAGATGAGAAAAATCGGTCAATTAGTTTATAATTGGTTGCCGTTTAAAATTTGTAAAAAAAATCTATTTTCTTTTTTCATGAGATCGTTATTTTTTGCTAAAATCTAATAAAGCTACTATGTAAATATAATTTATTACATACAAAATTGAAATCTTTACTATATATATTTTGTTCCCCAAGATAGATTCTAAAAAGATAGCAAATATAGTAAGTTCATTCATCTTACGCTTTTCTTGCACAGACTTAAAATAAACTTTATGAATTTTACATACTCACTTAAATAACTATAAGAATAATTATAAACTGTTTAAAATTCAACACAAAACTATTTTGCAACACGGCCATAGTTTATGGTAAAAATTCCTTTCTTATTCATACTTACTCTTCTTTCTCTTTAGTTTTGCATCGTTCCTAGCATATATTTCTGCATCTTTAGTTGACATTGTAGATGTACAGATATATTTTGTAAAATTGGTCTGGATTATTTATAACCTTCGATCATATAGACACTTACTGTAACTAACTCTAAATTAAATAAACGCGCTAGGAATGCAGTTGTGACGTCACGGTCGGGTGTCACTGGGTTTCTATGATAACCAGACCCGAAGCAAATATCCGCCACTTTTTTTATTACAAATTACTTGTAATAATATTTAATAAAATTAATAAAGCCGGACCGAACCTGGGGCTTTACGCGTAACAAACTGTTGTGCTAACAAATTCGCCAGGCTTGTTGTCGTGACATGTCGAGACACGATAGAAAAATTGTCTTAAAACAAACCTAATCCAGTATAGAACTATCATTGACCTAAACAAAGTGATACTCATGTTGCATTAGAAATAGCTAACTGACAACTAGTAGTAAAATAACAATGCAATTACAGAAAACTTCATCCACAACGAGCACATTTTAATTAACTACAAATTTCGACATACTGTTTCCTCTCATCGGACCTATACTGTGTGTATCATTTTTGAATTGTTACGGATTTTGAGTCATTTCTTATATTAAACAGAAATTATTATCTAATTCTAGTAGATAATAGGTCTCATCATCTTCGTCATCATTAGTCAGAAGGCTTGCACTGATGAACATAAACATAGTTACGTCTCCTGGTTATTTTTGACTTTTACATAGTTGTCAGGCCACTTAGTGGGAGGCTTACCTATACCTATAGTAAGGGAACGAGCTAAATGAACACGGTAGGAATATAGTTGTGACGTCATGGTCACGTGTCTATTATGAATAGTGAAGAAAATGCAAATGTCGATAACAAAAAACACACACTTTTCTTAAAACGCAAATAGATTTAGTTATTAAAAATTATAAATGTGTATTAAATTGAAGTATAAACATTAGACAGCAACAATGTTTAATGAATTATATATTAATTTAATTTTGTGACTGCATGTTTTTTTTTCTTTTTCACGCATTTTAATCAAGTTTCTAATAATGATTCTAGCCTGATGGATGACTACGGATGACGACTTTCTTTTATTCAATTAACTCACAAATTTTGACACGTTTTTATCGATATTAAATGACATCGTCGAGCTATGAGCGTCACTAAAAGCGGCTACTAAGATACGGGTGGTGGTCGTTTGACGCCCCACCGAACCTCAGCCCCCGAATTCATTTAACTCGTTCCCCAACTATATATATATATATATACCCACGCCGCAACAATATTTTACTATATATATTTATATTTATATAAATATATATAGTAAAATATTGTTGCGGCGTGGGTAGTATTGTAAAAACAAGTCGACACTTTGATTTTCCCGCAACTACGATGGCAAAGCTTTCGACATGATAATGAGCCGCAATGAACTTTAATTTTGTAAAATGAAGTATGCGCAAATATTGAGGAAACATTATGTCACGCCTAATAAGACAATGGAGCACAGCATTTCATGATCCTTGACATAAAGCCTCCATCACATTTACAATTGTCTTCATACAAGTTGTATGGTTAAGTACCATATGGCCAAAGATCAAATTTCTCAACAAACAGAACTATATGGTCACCCTACATGGACATTGTATTTTCCTGCTGAAAATGGATACACTAACTTGTGTACTTATAAAATATTTGTTTTAACTTTCATTGATGTATATATTTTGGAACAATTACAAAATACAATATTTGCTTTTTAAAGTCTCGTAGAAATGAAACTATAATTTCACATTTTCCGGTGGCTTATTTTAAATAAAATAAAATAAATATGTGCGGCATCTAACCGCGTTGATTTTATTTTTTTTTTTTCAATATGTCGGAATTGGCGGTTTTTTTTTATTTTGCGCGAACATTGATTAATTAATTAAAGAAATTGTATGTGGCTTTCATACATTGACATACATACAGGACATCATACATTTTGTATGGGGACTTGGGCTAAATTAACAGTATATAGCATATACATCCTAAAATAGTTTAATGTACAAAGATTACAATTTAATTGAAAAATATACTTAATTTTGCAAAGTTTAGGTGTGCAAAATGATCAAACTATAATTATGGCAGTTCAAAGCAGAACTGTTAATATGGCGTGTCTTCATAATTGAGAGACGATACATAATCCATATCTTATTTTCCAAATAACTTAATTGCACAGCAATTAAAAGCAAAATTGTTATTATCTTTATCAATACAAGTATTGAGACTACCATTTATATATTTTTTATAATTGGGCATTACGAAAGTAGTACATAACAAGCTCTTAATGAATGATCCTTTATTATAGTAATTTATGCATATTTTTGTTTCTAGTTTCTAGCGATAAAAATAATCCAACAATATTTATTTCCAGAAGTCACAAATGTTATCATGAAACTAAAAGCGTTAAACCAAACGTCTTATTGATTTTGATAAAATTAATTAGGTGGATTTTACGCCGACATTGCTAGCGTAATGTTATATTTTCTTGCATACATTTTCTATTATGAACCACTGTATGCCGCATTCGGAGTAAGCGTAAGTCGATGCGCAATACACATAATACGATATAGTTCGATGTTGGTGAGAGTGCGCTTATTATTTTGACTGTAAATATGCAAAGGTCATCATGTAACGGTTTTTTTAAGTCGAAGTAAAATAACGTCTCAATAAGGAAAAAAACCTAAATAAAGAAAAAAAGCTGTGGACGTCAACATGTGATACACAATTCAGCCCACTAACTACTCAATTCTAAAACCGTAGTAGGCATTTTTCCCATTACATAAAACGGTTTTCCATCTATCCTGTTAAGCGACCTATCTTCTACTTCGATACCAACCGAAACTCACCTATATTGGTTTTAAATAACATTGATAATAGAGCACAGTTTTGTATGTAAGGGTTTGTGATATAAGTTAGGATGAAATGGGAATATATTTCAGCACTTATAGATTACATGACTCGCGTGCGAACCGTCATGATTCCAGCAAGAATAGTAACGTCTGGATATTATTACATTAATTTCTCACATCGAACTAGAATATTTTTTCTTTGAATTATATGTGTTATTGGAACACGATTTGTCTTTATCGCACTCTGTGGAAATTAAAGAGTGTAATTTTATATTTATTTTTATTGTGTCTCGACATATGACAGCATCCCGCTTGATGTTAAGCCAAAGTGTGGTCCATGAATGAATGTCACTGCTACTACAATTCAATAACTGTGAGTAGCAATCACATCCACTATGCCGGCCTAGATGGAACCGGCAACTTACAAGCTGATCCCGAAACGTGACCAAATCACTTCACGGTCTGTACTCGACAAGTCACAATAAAAAAAACTAATTAGGGTGTGGCAAGTAAGGCCTAAAAATAATAATTAACCAAAGGGAAAATCAGACCAAGTTAGAGTTTCTTTTGTTCTTTCAGATATGCCTAAAGGACGTTGAAAACTTAATTAAAAGCTTGGAAATTCTTAAGGAAAATTTGACACTGTTTTTTAAAGTGTATATGTTGTGTGTAACCAAAGAATTTGGACTTAAGACACAGAAGGAGCCACGTGGTAGTAAGAGTAGCGGCATAATGGTTCCTTCATCCCAAGTATTTTAATGTCATTTGTTATTCTGTCAAATTAGATTCTTTTTTTTTCTTAGATAATTTTCTTTTTCTTTCTTCTTGTTTATTTAACTTGCCAGTGGTGTCAATTCTCTTGGCACACGATTATCCTAAAATCCTCCTAAAAAGTAATTTAGACCTGTCAAAGGACTTTCGCTATTCTGTGTGTCCCATATTAGTCTTAATTTAGAGCTGTCAAAGCTTTGACAGGCCTAAAAGTTAGTTTAGTTATTTAAACGACTGATGAATTACTGAGTAATACGACAAAAAAAAAGTTCCTTACGTTATATGAAATAGTATAGAAAACTTGACGTTTTAATTTTGTGGCATAATATTAGTTGTCAAAGTGGTTGCCAGAAAATTATTGTTGCAAAAAATATAATTAAAAATTAACATCGCGATTCGATAATGACGGAAGAAAAAAGGAAACGAATATTTCTTTTAGGATTGGGGGGACTACACTCCAAGTTTATTGAAAACACCAATCACAAAATCATTGATGTCAAAAAATTATGTATCTAGAAGGCGACCATACCAGCAACGAAATAAATCTAGAGTTGGTAAGACTAATTTGCTTTATATCAAGGTCAGCTTTCAGTAGCTCTACCACAAGTTCATGCAAAAAGTTTTTAGTATACCTGGTCACTTTTGTAACTATATATAGAGAAAAACCAATAGGATCATTAGGATATAGTTAGTAGATACTAGCGGTTCTTCTTCTCACTCCCTTAAATAAAATATGAATTGTGTTAGAGGAATGAGAACATATTGATAATGGATGCTGCCAAATGTACACATAAATGTCTGTTTCAGAAACCACCCCATTAGAGACTGCAAAAATGAACGCAATTATTGCCCAAAACAAGCGCGCAGAAGATGAGCACAGGCTAGACATGGCCATCAAAGAGCAGCAATTATTATATGAGAAAAAGAGAGTACAACTTATAGAAATAGAAATACAAACAAAATTAAAAGAACAGGAATTTAATAAACATCAATAAATAAAAACTTTAGTCTTCTTTCATTACGCCAAACACCCTAATATTGTTACAGCAAACTGAAACAAAATGAAATAAAATAAATACATAGTTATACCTATCTAAAAAGCCACATGGATATGTCAATTTTCTGAACGGTCTATACTCCAACAGTGTTATGTTGTAGTATGAACCTTTTATGACTGATGATTAACAATAATATGTGGTTACTATCTGCAATGAACTTGACTTTTACTGTTACACAATTGCAAGTACAGTCACAAATAATTATATCTACCTTTGAAAGTAATTTTCTATTAGTGCATTACGAACAGCACCACGTTGAGCAGATTGTGGCGAAGTATGTGGTACCTGGCCATCTTGAATCAACCTAAAAAAAGTAAAAGTATTTATCCAATTTTGCAACTAGTTTACTGACTTCACATTAAAAGGCTGGGTACCTACTTAATTCTTATAGATTTAACTCACCTATCAGATACATAATTCCAGATGGTGTTCTATGCTTTGTAATAAAGACAATACAGCCTGTTTTGACAATTGGAATCTAACTGCAAAGTCCAAATCAACATATTCGTCAAAAAAGTTAAGTCTTTCCATTATCCATCTCGGACGTTTTATGGGAGGTTAATACTCCAGATCACTATTGGAGTCTGTATCTTCTATCAGTTCATTTAGGCGTCGGGACATTTTTATCAATAATTTCGTTTTCAGATAGGTACTTTTTCAAAACAATAATGAATACACTTAAATGCTTAATCACTAAACACACAGAACACACTGAAAATTACGTTTTGCCATTAAACGTAGACAAATATTTTAACATAAAACAAATAAAAATATCTTCGAACGAACTGTCAAACTCACGCTTATCCCTAGGATTACGAACTTACCTGCCCAAAATCGGCGGTTTAAAATTACAAGCAGTATAAATAAAATTATGCTCCTACTAAAGGTTGGTAGAACGCAAAACTTTACTATACGGGAGATATTTTTTTATTTACACTGCGGATAAGGTTTATACGGAGTATTATTAAGTTTGGTCGAATCCGCCCTTAGAATTTTAGGCTGTTTTCCTATTCTGTTGTACCAATTTTAGGTGTCAAATTAGAAACGTCAAACTAACTTAACTTAACTTAACAAACGTAAACTAAACTTAGACGACACCATTTTAGGTCCCGCTTAACCTAAAAAATTTAATTCCTAATAAGAAATATGAGTAATTATGTGATTAATGCTTGAACTGAAAATGCCGAAAGGTAAAATAAGGTGATTTGTGTATTTTTATTTATAGTAGCTCGCCATACGACATCATTCAATCTGATATTAAACTGGAGTGCGATCTATGAATGGGGGTGACTGCTACTACTTTTAAATAACTGAAAGTAGTAGTCGAATCCTCTATGCTGGCCTAGTTGGAACCGGTAACTTAAATTATTTCGATTTTAAAGTTTATCTGAAGAAGTCTGGGAGGGAACATAAAAAAAACACGTATCACAGGATTAGATTACTTGTCATTATACTGTATAACATTTACTTAATAACAATTTCACCATCATTATACAAATAAATTCATGAAACACAAGTATTACAAATAATTAAAATCTGTCTCCTGTAATTACCGCCAAAACTCATCTATCCAACAAGATGCGTTCGGAAATTAATTGTGTTACTATTACAAAAGTACAAAGTTTTTTCTATTTTTATTAACGTGAAATCAAGTTTTTATTTAATCAAACCATTACAACATTCTATATGGTACATTATTACTTATTTATTAACATTAATTATATGACTTTCTTATTACTTCATATTATTTTTCAAAAATATAAATTTTACGTTGGCAATAATTTAGGCATGTCATCCTAAAATATAGACATTTCTTATGTTTAATTCATTTTCGACAACAGAATTGCGATTTCTCTAAAAAAACTTAAAATTGACAAGCTTAAAATTTAGGATAAGTTAGTGAATGTGCCAAGAGAATCGACACCATTGTCAAAGTAAAAATATATGGTTCAATGTTAAAACATTGTCAAGTAAAGATGAAGATGAACCACGCGAGTGATTCATTAAATGATGATGATGAGAATGAGGTTGATGATGATCGTTTTAGTAAAGCGGCGGAAAGCCTTTACTAAAACTTCAGAAGAAGTCTTGGAGGGAACATGAAGAAACACGTTTCACAACTTTAAATTACTTGTTTATACTTGATCAACTTAAAAACTATTACTGGATAACAATTCCACCATTATTACACATTAATATTTATGAAAAACACAAGCTATTCAAATAATTCAAAATTGCGCGTCCTGTCAGTTGCAGTTGCCCGCCAAAAAACCTTCTTAGATAATGGAACTAGGTTGTCAAATGATCTTTCAAAACTAGTGACTAAATTACGGTTGTAAATAAACGGTTGTATTTTTTTCGCTATTTTAGGGCTCCTTATATGTCTTAAGTCCAAATTCTTTGCATAATAGTCTAAACATTCATTTATTATATTTTTTTCTGATATGATATCGACAATAATTCTTTTATACTTATTTTTAAAAATTTTGAACGCAGGCTGCTGCTGTCATGTAAACATTGTCAATTCGAATTTCGAAACCGGGGTTCGCCTTGTGTTATTTTTGATAAATTTCCTTTTATTCTTAATAAAATATCACGGAAAGTACATAAATTTTGTCCTTAATGGTATCTTTTTCTATAAAGATTAAGGTAGCAGTATTTTATTAATACTTTTTTCTATAAAAATGTGTGAAATCTGTCTACTCGAGTACTGAATTTCAATTCCAATAGTTTTGCATATTTTTCTAGTCCATTTACTGTAATATAACTTATAAATTACTTATTTACGAGCTTCCCAAATTCAAAGTAATATATATATTTATATAATTTGTATAGTAAAAGCATCCAAGGAATAAGAGAATAAATGGTTTTAACTTTTTTAGAATGTCTTACAAAGTAATTAATTTCCAAGTGCAATTAAGAAGAGTCTTAACTAATACATACTGGTAAGTTACAAATAGTTTTTTGCCTAGTTGTCGGCTATGTTCGACGAAGAGTTGGTGGAAGGCTATAAATAATAGAATTAAAGGTAAAGGTATAATTGATATATTTGAGTGAACTGCACAAGTCAAAGGTTGGCGAAAGAGTGCCTTAGAAATATACATGAAGATTACAAATTACATCGTTACCATATTCGTATTTAGCACATAGAACAAAGAAAAGATCATGTATCATAAATGGCATCTAGGCTATAGCGACAAATACAAAATTATGAGTAATGCATGATTGGCACAATACTTCCCTTCCAAAAAAAATTTTTACTACACTGAAAAAAAATAATACTTAGAGTAAATAAAATGTTAAAGTACTGTAGAAGTATAACAAAACAAATTATTGCCTCTTTCTTCATTAAAATACAAGAAAATAATATGTTAATTTATATAACTACTGTATGTATTGAGTCAGGTTCGGTAAAGATTGTTATTGTTATTATTGCCCAGTACGTCTGCGTGTTTGAATTTGAGAATGTTTTAGGTTCATCGTCTTCATGAATTTGTGTCATCTGTCCTTTTGTGTCACTTTGTAATAGATATGTTTTAGGTTCATCGACTTTGTGCATTTGTGTCATCTATCCATTTTTGTCACTTTGTAATTGATATGTGAAGGTTCATCGACTTTACGCATTTGTATCATCTGTCCTGGTAGTGCGATCTCTGCAAATTTGAGGATGGCTTTTGTCGTCAGTGAAACTGGTAAGCAGCTAATTTGTCGCAGAATTTTGCTTCATCGTAGTCCTTATGCCGGGGTGACATAGATCGTGTTGCGCTTTGAAGGCGTCAAAAAGATATGTCGGTGGCTGGTAAGGTCTGGGGTATGTTGAGTCGCTGCAAGGTGACGCGAAAATGCCTTGGGACTTTCGTTAAGTCGCTACAAGGTGGCGCGTAATAGTGCCTTGGGACTTTTGTTAAGTCGCTGCAAGGTGACGTGACAGTGCCTTGGGACTTTCGTTAAGTCGCTGCAAGGTGACACGTAATAGTTCCTTGGGACTTTATCTAAGCTGCTGCAAGGTGACGAGTTCGTGCGTGTATTACATTTATTAAGCTTTCCAAGATCTGATTCACAGGAGAGAGAAAGAAAGAAAGGACAACATGGTACGTGTTAGTACCGTGGGACTGCCGCTAAGTCGCTGAAAGGTGTCTCGAACGTGCACATGGCTGAGTGCAGAAGTGAGAGAAAAACACCATGGTACTGGATGAGAGAAAGTCGTTGTTTTGAGATGCTCTGTCGGCATTTATCAAAAGCAACAATAGTGCTTGGCGTCCCAATAAATTAAATTAAATAAAAAAGTGTATGTTAGTCTTCCGCAAATAACGCAATTTCATGATGTGTGTTGGAGTTGGCACGGAGAGCAGGGCTGCGACACGATGAATAGGTGTTCGGCAGGTCAGCACAGTGAGCAGAACTTCAGTTCGACACGACGGTTGTGCGTCCGGCTGGTTGTACGGACGGCAAGACTGCGGCTCGACGAGACAAATGTGTGTCTGGCATGTCAACACGTACGGCAGGAACGGGGCTCGACGCCACGGTTGTATGTTCAATGATGTGTATGTCGGTGGCGCGGCGGCAAAATTATAAGCGGGCACGAGACACAGCGGTCGGCACGACTGTGGGTGCCAGCACGTTGAAATGTGTTGAAAAGTAATACCGGGTTAACCGATAGTAGAAAGTGCAGGCGTGCAGCGAGAAAGTCAGCATCGGCAGGCAGCGAAATTCAGCATCAATTAACGATGCGGGGCGTAGCTGGATTGAGGCGAATGTTGCTGGGCCATTTTATACCTTAAAGTATCCTGACTCTTCGTATGCGCGAAATCTAACCCCCGTGACTATGCGCCTCTTGAAATCTGGAATCAGTGAGATCCGCTGGTGGAAAGCTGATTCAGATGTGCTATCACGGAGATCACGTCAGCATCACTGGCCGTAGCGGGATTGAGTCCGCTACGGGCATCACGTCGGGGTCACCACTTTGCCTAGTTGTCGGCTATGTTCGACGAAGAGTTGGTGGAAGGCTATAAATAATAGAATTAAAGGTAAAGGTATAATTGATATATTTGAGTGAACTGCACAAGTCAAAGGTTGGCGAAAGAGTGCCTTAGAAATATACATGAAGATTACAAATTACATCGTTACCATATTCGTATTTAGCACATAGAACAAAGAAAAGATCATGTATCATAAATGGCATCTAGGCTATAGCGACAAATACAAAATTATGAGTAATGCATGATTGGCACAGTTTCTACAATTTTATGAACTTTATTAAACTAAGTTTTTTTTATTATTGTGACTCAACATATGACAGCACCCCGTTTGATGTTAAGCTGGAGTGTAGTCCATGAATAGATGTCACTGCTACTACAATTCAATAACTGTGAGTATCAGTAACATCCACTATGCTGGCCTAGTTGGAACCGACAACTCACAAGCTGATCCCGAAATGCGACCAAATCACTTCACAGTCTGTATACTTGTAAGTGGTGGTACTACCCCGGATTAGCAGACTGGGTACTACTGCCTACCACTCTTTAATAACCAGACCCGAAGCAAATATCTATCTTTTTTTTATTAACAAATATTTGCAATATAATTATTATATATTACAAATAAAAGATATGAAACAAATATTTGCTTCGACCAGGAATCGAACCCGGGACATTACGCGCAACAAACCAATTGCTGACCGTCCGTCCACGCCTGTCATCGTTAGATTCACTGTTGGTGCAATACTAACAATACTGAGAAGGATGATGCAGTGGTAATTTTTAAGTTCTTGTTGTGACTCCTACTACCCTTTGTATAGTGGCACTATAACAGTCCTCACAGTCTATACAAATAAAGCCAAGATATTGTATTATAAACATGGTCTAGGTTCTTGTACATTACACTTATAATCCTTATGGATTTGTCATGTCTGTCTGTCTCTGTCCGTCCGTATGTCACAGCCACTTTTTTCTGAAACTATAAGAACTATACTGTTGAATCTTGGTAAGTAGATGTATTCAGTGAACCGCATTAAGATTTTCACCCAAAAATAGATAAAAAAATAATAATTTAGAGTTGTGGGTTTTTTTTATCAAACCCATATGTGTGGCATATCTATGGACAGGTCTTCAAAAATGATATTGAGGTTTTTAATATCATTATTTTCTAAACTAAATTGAGAGACTCTTCCAAAATGGTAAAATGTAGCAGTAGCAGGTGTGGAGCGTGCGGGGGCAGGTTTCTGACTGTGCTTACCCGAGCGGGCAGACATTGTTGAAACTCGTCGTGAATCAAATTTTTCAATACATTATACTAAACCTGGTTTCGGAATCTCAGCATTACTCCAGAAGTTACTTCCAGCAATCCAGTACTTTTGGTCATGTTGAAGCAGTTTCATTTGAATATAATAATCATAGAATATTTGCATTATACAAATCGCCCAGATGTACAAACAAAACTTTCATGGAGTTCATAAACAAAAAAGTTTTTTGCAGCAACAATATGCCAACATTCTTTTTTGGAGACTTCAACAAAGATTTTTTAAAATAAAATTGTATACTGTCATTCATGCAGAACGCTATTACCACCTGTCCAACTACGCAAGGAGGCACACAAATTGATAATACTTTTGTAAATATTTCTTGTGAAACTGAAATATATATTAGCTTGTTTAGCTATCACAAGCCTATATGGGCTCGCATATAGTTAGATCAAAATCCCATCATTTAGGTACCTAATTTTAATGTTTACTTATCAATAACTTAATTTAAAAAACTAAAATGTTGATCAAAGTTACAACAAACTACAAGAACTTTTATATTATGTTACTTGCTGCAACGAACCCTTCATGGGCGAGTCCAACTCGCACTTGGCCACTTTTTTCTTTTGCTTACATGAACCCCTTCTATGTTGTCAACCACTGTGGGTGAATATATACCACATTGGGTATCAATTCTATACAAATGTATTTATGTATTTATCAATCAATCAAATCAAATTGTCACGCCTTTTTCCCACAGGGATAGGCAGAGACAATGGAGCGCCACTTACCACGATCCTTACACAACTCCCTTGCTTCCTTCACATCCACAATTCTCCTCATACAGGCAAAATTATTATTTATATATTTATCTCCTCATATTTATGTATTTAAATAATTTAAATTACAGTTTAAATGTGTCCCATAAAACATACGCAACGGCAACACAAACACAATCAACAGTTGATCCGCATGAGGTGGATAAACACACAATGTTATTAAATGAATGGTGGAATACAAATGGTAGTATGAAAGCTTTGCATTCTATGAATGAAATTAGGTAAGTTGTTGTTATGTACCAACTTGTTACAGCACTTTAACCCTTGTTGTCGTCGTTTAAAGACTGATAGGCAGTGGTACCCAGTCTGGCGATTCGGGGTAGTACCACCACTTAGACTGTGAAGTGATTTGGTCTAGTTTCAGAATCAGCTTGTAAGTTGCCGATTCCAACTAGGCCGGCATAGTGATTGTGATTGCTAAGTTATTGAACAATTTTTCATTCCCACCCAACTATTTAATAATATTGCCAAAAGTTTTGTGTCGGCTTTAAAATATTCAACTGTAGGAACATTCGCCTTCATTCTTGTACCGTACCCCAGCTTAACATCAGGCAGGGTGCTGTCATATATTGAAGCACAATAAACATAACAGTATTATGCTGTAAAGTTTTTAAAATTTTGAATGTGGTTTGACACATGACAGCACCCGCCTGGTGTTAATCTGGAGTATGGTATTAAAATATAAGTTTTAACAAGTTTAAAAACTTATATTTAAATACAATCACAATGTGAATGATATTTCTCCTTAAGGTAGTAAGGTCATGTGGATAACAGCATGGCATGGCTACTTAAAAAAAACACATAATTTACTTGTATTTCTTCCTAGAGTGCCCTTCATCAGAGATGGATTAGTGTTTGAGCCTTTGCAAACAAGATCTCTGAAACCGTTACTCAATAAGAACATATTAGATGTGGGCTGCGGTGGAGGCATTTTGTCTGAGGTGAGGTTGTAATTTGAATAGAAATGAAAATGCAGTTTTGTAAATGTGACCGTGGCCTAGTGGCAAATAGATGGTATCGCAAACCAAGAGCTCCTGGTTTAAAACTACTTAGGACTCTTTTGGTCTCGCAGTTCCAGTATTGAAAAAAAGTTTGATGCATTCTTTTTTGTACAACAATCAACGAGTTCCTTTACCAGCTTAATGTGTTCTCTTCGTCCTATAAGGTTGGATCTTCCAATTGAAGAGTGAAAACAGTACTAAATCGTTTTCTTTTAGGTCATAGGCACTCTTAGACTTTCCTTCCCTTGCTTCTCAATAACCAAAAGAGAAGGACTCCATAGTGCCATACACCAGTACAACCTCAACATTTCTGTACATATGAAGAAGCTTATAGGGGCTGCCTGAGGAGGAGACAGCTGTGACAACTGTGTGACAACAAAAAATGTCAGGATATGGGAATATCATTGTGGGAATAAAGGCGTTGACAATTAGTTATATCAATTTTTTTATTCCTGTTTCAGCCTTTATCAAGACTTGGTGCAAAAGTGACAGGCATAGACGCAAGCAAACAATTGATTGATTTGGCCAAACAACATTCTCTAATGAATGAATCAATACAAGATAATGTTCCCCATTATGAGCACACTACTATTGAAGTAAGAATCCACATATAACTGTAAATATCAGTTGCGTCCACTATGCTGGCCTAGTAGGAACCGGCAACTTTCAAGCTGATTCCGAAACGCGACTGAGTCAGTTTAGTCTGTACGCTTGTATGTCGTGGATAACTCCTTACAAGTGTACTTTCATCGGGACTTTAATGACTTTATGGAGTGCTTGTATCATAGAAACGAGACAACCGAAGTACAAAAGTGCATTATTATTTGTAAATTCCTTTATTGCACCAAAAGCTTATAAATAAGTACATAGGCGTTTTTAATGCCTGGCACTTTTTAACAACTAACCTTAATCCCGCCAACCCTGATGGTGTGCTATCACCCCAGATTGGCAGGCTGGGCAAATGACCATCAACAAGAAACGAGAATGAGTCACTTCACAGTCTAGTTATCTTGGTTGCAACATCAATGGTTTCCCATGGTCCTGATTTTGTATCTGTGGGACAGCAATCATTAAGGCGATTGTTAAAGATCAGTCAGCCGTGCGCTTTATTTGCCAGGCTATTCTCCAAGGACTAGTTATATGGTATGTTACAATGTTAGGGACCACCTCGCTGCAAATTCGGCGAGGACAAACGCAAATGATTTTTTTTAAATTGTGACCTATAATACACTCCGCCTGACGTTAGGCTGAAGTGCGGTCCATGAATGGAAGTGAAAGCTACTACAGATCAATAACTGTAAGTAGTGGCATTCACATCCACTATGCCAGCCTAGTTGGAACCGGCAACTAACAAGTCACAACTAACATTCTGTTTGTATACTTGTTTCTGTTCCTTTGATTATGGACAAATTATCTCGATATTATTATTATCACTGTATCGCTCATGTATAAACTTGCAATGTAATCTATGTAAATTATTTTCAGGAGCATGCAACAAAGCATGAAAACCAATACGACGGTGTAGTGGCCTCTGAAATTATAGAGCATGTAACTGATAAGGAACTCTTTGTGAAATCGTGCCTCAAAACACTGAAACCTGAAGGCAGAATATTCTTTTCAACGCCCAACAGAACACTTCTTTCAAATATTGCTGGGGTATTTTTAGCTGAAAATGTGTTCAAGATTGTACCTCAAGGTACACATGATTATAATAAGTTTATTAAGCCAAATGAACTTACGTTCTTGTTGGAGCGAAGTGAGTATTTTGCATATTATTTTATTTAATCAAGCGTGAAGACCGTAAAGAGACTTGGTCGCGTATCATGTTTCGAATTTTGTTTTAGCTACATTGTTTAGCTATGACGCTGCACTCAAGCATAGGCAGAAGCCTAAGGGCCTTTACCATAAATGGCCAGAATTGGTTACAAAATTAAGTGTAAAAAATAGGTACTTAAATTTTCTACTAGTGTGTGCTGAAATTTTATTACTAGCAACACTTTTACCATGACTGGGGATTCCCCTTTGTCAAGGAAGTAGTATTGCAAACAAAACAAAATACTGTATACATAGGTACCTGGTAAAATGATTAAAAAATAATAATAGAGAAATAGTTTATAATTCTAAGGTTACATTATGAATTATAATCATCTATTGTATACGTAAAATAGGGTCTCCGCCACAGATGTAGCCTAGGGCCCCACAGACCGTAGCTGCTTAGTTAAGCCAGTTGGAAACATTTATTTGCGGCGTATTCCGCTATAAGCAGACAATGCTTGTGTTAAACTAAAGATTAATTAAAGACCTGGTTAATGCGTTTAATGTAACTCCATGCCTTGATATTATATTTGTACATTAATTTATTACATTTATTTTGCAGATGGTTGTCACGTGGAAATCATTTATGGTGGCATTTACTCAGTATTAGGAAATAGATGGTTTTTTATAAATACCCATGAATTTTTATACTTTTTGCAAGCCTGTAAATTGAGATAAACAGTAGATCCCCGGCAGAAAAAAAAGCGCTGGCTTTGAATTAACTTGTTTTACTGTTATTATTATGTGCGGTCTTGTTTCCGCACTTGAGTCCCCTGCGGTTTCTTTGTGTGTTCTTCAACGGTTCTCCCTCAGTGGAGCCACCCGATCTCCTTCAGAAAAGCCAGGAGATTCTTCTCGTTCTTGCAGACCTCCGGAAGCGTCCTTGCGTTGCCAAGAAACTTCTGTCTCGCCTCTGCTACACTACTGCAACTCAAGAGCACATGCGCAGTTGTCTCCTCCTCATTCAGGCAACCCCTACAAAGGGAGCTATCCAAAATTCTGAGGTTGTACAGGGGCCCGATTCTCCTAATACATGTCAGCGAAATGAAGTGAAAACGTAATTGTCACGGCGCCATAATTGCATTGTAATAGCACTGAAGGTTAAACAACTGTTATATGTTTTGACAATGCAGTGGCTTGTCATTAGCAGACATTTTGTTATTATTTTTAGGCCAGTAGAATTAGAAAAAATGGTGTAAATAATTCGTTTTAGTTAGCCATAGGTGAAAATAGGTGTATTTAGTAGTAAGGAATGAACCTCTGCGATTCCTCCAAAAATAGATAAACAAAACATTGTTTAAAAATCACTTTTCTGTCAAAAAACCGTGAATATCCTGTTTTTTTTTTAAATAACAAAAAGACAAGTAGCATGATTTCTTTTCAAGTTTCTGTTTTGTATCCAATTTATAACCGGTTAATTTAAGCCCCGGTTCAATAAAATTCATCCATTGGTTATTTAAATAATCACCGAAATCATCAGAATTTTCAAATATTTAAATTATTTTTTACTCTTAAACGAAAAATACTAGACTCTTGAAACTTTGGTAAAATATGAGTCTCAATACCCTTAACTTCCAAAAAATATTCGTCGAAAAATGTCCATTCGTTTTCGAGAAATTCTATTTGTTTATTAAAAAGGTCCGATATATTATTTTGAATTGGCTACAAAACAGATACTTGAAAAGAAATGATTTTACTTCTGTCTTTTTGTTATTTAAAAAAAAATCAACAGGAATTTCACGATATTTTGACAGAAAAGTGACTTTTAAACAATTTTCTATTTTTGGAGGAATTGCAGAGGTTACTACTAAATACACCTTTTTCACCTATGGTTAACTGAAACGAATTATTTGCGAATTTCTGTTAAAATTATCTAATTCTACTGGCCTATTTGAGATACTTGATTTTAAAGAATTTCTACATTTTATATTTTTTGTACAGATATACGATAAATATTTAATATTTTTGTGGAAAAAAATAGTATTATTGTTAGTTCTAAAAAAATCTATCTCAGTTGGTTATTTATGTTAATTGGTTACCACTGAAAAAATGTCAAGTTTATTGTGCAATTTCAGTGCGTTTGACGCAATTAATATTACGTAAAAGTTACGCCGAGTTCGTGGAAAATCTATTTTGTCGTGTTAATTAAGGAAATCGGCCCCCAGGTATTTATTAAAAGCACAATGTCCGGTTATAGCACCTGCCATGATGCGGAGCTTAGCGCCCGGTCAAACGTTTATCCATATGAGGAAGAGCTTCCCAGGACTGTCTGCATTCTGTTATCTGCGACCATGCAATGCAGGTTACCTGTTCTGTGCTACGCTGAAACTGGAAAGGTATGGGTTACTATAGGTCCCGGTCCAATCAGCTAAGAGGACGATCATTGCCGCGTCGTTGTCCAGCGATCCACTATGACCCACTGGAGAGTTTTCGTTACATAGTTACTTTTCGTTTTACGCATTTACATAAAATTTTAAATGTTAATTATTTGCACAACTGTATAGGCGGACTTGCTCCCGGCGCAGTCGTCCAGAGCTCTTCTGATCTGCCCTATCCTTATTCTGCGCAGCTCATAAGTCAGTGCTCTTTTTATCTGCCTGGAAATATACTATTATATAAGTTCATTTATTCGCACTTCGTCTGATTCCTATCTCATTAAAATGTATATTTTTTATCTCGTCTTGCCTATGCAGCGGAGTTTTATTTATTGTGATTCGACATTTGACCTTGACTTGCGACTGAAAAAACTATGCTATAATATGCCGGTCAAAGGGGTTATGACTGAAAGAACTGACTCGGCTTAGGGTAGCCCAGTCGGCATCATTATACCGGCCGACCTTTATCAAGCTTTGCTTGAAAGAGCTAAGGTTTTATGGAGTTTATAATTTTGAGTCCTTCTATAGGATAAGGAAAACACATGGGCGATAAATTCTAATAATAAAATATGTAATGCAAGAGATAATACAACCAAACAGGAAGATATAAATATTGAGGGTTGTTTTATGCCTGTCTTTTGTTTAATAAAAAATTGTTGTTTTATGTTTGTGGTTTTATTTATTTTTGTCGTATGTGATGTATTTTTTTTTTATAAAACACCCGATGTCTGACCTCGAAGCATGGGGAAGTTCAAGAGCGCCGCCGACTCAAAAACTATTCCACATAGGTACGGTTGATTTCCATAAGATACTAAAGTGTTTGCATCATAGAAACGGAACAACCAAAGTACATAACAATACATCAAAGAACCCATGCTCTCGGTTTGCGTAACCGAAAAGTACCACTACATCATGGACGCCTTTGAAAAATGTTGCAATTTTACTTATATTGGAGATTGAACATGTTAAGCTGGAGTGTGGTCCATGAATAGATTAGTAGGGGGACTGCTACTACAGTTAGATAACTGCGAATAGCAGTCACATTTACTAAATTCCATTTATTTTAATTACGGTGCAGAATAATAAGATAAAACCTTTGATTGTGAGTGTTGGTGGCAAACACTCTTGAATAAAATATTTAAATCTATTATGCTTTTGCGCTGAAAGAGGGTTTGGCTTAAGGATCTTGGTGAAAGGTGGCAATTTTTTCTTTATATCCTTAACTATTTTAAAGCGAAAGATTGTTATTTTTGTGTGGTAACAATTTTACTTAAATTCTCTTAAGCTATAAAAAAAACATTTTGACACACGACAGATGTATGAAGCTAAATCGTTAAAGCGGATTTAATAAAAATTACTGTTATAAGCAAAAAATGCGGTGATACCTAATTTAATTCTAAAACAATGTCTTTGACTAAAATCATTAAATCTCACGTAAAGTTATTTTTTGCTAAAGATTCCATCTCTTTTTTTCTTGTACGGAGATATGATTTAGGCAGTAAGTTAATTTTTTTACAATAGTGTTTGTGTGACGCTGATATAGAGGAAACGGTGAATCGTAGAGATTGGCCAGCAGCCAGACCATGAATCAAGTCGTTGGTATCACAATATCGCCCAGCCTAAGTAGCCAAATATCTCGACCCTATATCTGATGGTTCCGTTTTAGGTCGTTATACCTAAAACTATTACACGCCAATCCATATTGGCAAGTCTGTTGCAAGAATAGGCTCTGGTTCCAGCCCAGTTAATCTTACTTCTGGACAGTGTACATTATTTTGAACTAATGTATAAGTTATATTTTTTTTATTGTGACTCGACATTTGACATCGACCTGCCTGATGATAAGCAAGAGGAGATCCAAAAGTGCAGACGATGGAGACAACCGAGTTTGTTCACGGCTGTCTTAGCCGCCGTCACTATGCCGGCCAAAGGTGCTTCTTCACGCATCGCTTGAAGGATCCAAGGTTATAGGAGGGAGAGAACACATGGGCATTCCACTTGTCGATTGTTCTACAAAGAAAAGATGCACGAACTTTTTAGTTCGACTACCGATTCTGTCGACAAAATGTGAATGCTTCCCCCGACCAGTGCGGGTGTTACGGGTGTGAAAAGACGAGATAGGAACAAGGTTAAAGAGCTCCTCGGAACATTCTCCGTGGTATAGGCGATAGAGGACGCACAGAGCCGCCATGTCTCTGCGTAATTGCAGAGGCTCCAGAGTTCGCGTAACCTCTACATCTCCTATGATTCGGACAGCTCGGCGCTGCAATGAATCCAGGGCATTGAGAAGATACTTGGCAGAGCCGTCCCAAAGATGCGAACAGTACTCCGCGCAAGAGCGAATTTGAGCCTTGTATAAAAGCAGGCGAAGCTCTGGCGCGAAGAACCGCCGCACCTTGTTCAGGATGCCAAGTTTGCGGGAGGTGGTCTTAATAGCCCGCTCAACGTGATCCCTGTGATTCAGGTCGCTGCGAAGGGACATCCCTAAGATATCCAGTCTGTCCGAAGTACCAAGGGGAATGTTACGAAGAGATAAACGGGGATTTTTTCGTCGAGAACGCGCATACCTGAGTCTTGTCTGCATTGAACTGAACCAGGTTCTCGTCGCCCCAATGGGTAATACAATCAAGAACCCGGTTCAGCTCCGCTACAACAGACTCTCTCATATCGGCTATCTCCTGTTTTCCGGCTGCGGGGCGGGCAGTGTAGCGTCCATGCACCGTGCTGTCGTCTGCATAGCAATGAATGGATGTCATTGATATGCAGTAGGAACAAGGTCGGCGACAGCACAGAGCCCTGAGGAACGCCAGCATTCACCGACACCCTACGTGACGCGCTGCCATCCACAACAACGCGTATGGAGCGGCCACTCAGGAAGTCGACTATCCAGCCACGCAGATCAGGTAAACCGTATGCCTCGAGCTTGGAAAGAAGGGCCTTGTGCCAGACCCTGTCAAACGCTTTGGAGATGTCCAAGCCGATGGCAAGGGCCTCTCCATTACCATCCAACGCTTCCCCCCAGATGTGCGTGGTGTTCGCCAGAAGATCACCAGTTGACCGTTTCGGCCTGAAGCCATATTGACGGTCATTGATCAGCTGATGACCCTCCAGATAGGCCATGAGGCGGACATTTATAATACGCTCCATGACCTTGCACAAAACTGAGGTTACAGCTATCGGACGGTAGTTTGCAGGGTCTGAACGGTCGCCTTTCTTAGGGACCGGTTGCACATTGGCCCCCTTCCAAGCCCGAGGCACACAGCCCGACGAGTATGAGAGCCGGTATAGCCTCGTCAAGACGAGAGTCAATTCCGCTGCACACGTTTTAAGCACAATCGCTGGGATACCGTCAGGGCCACTGGACTTTCGGATATCGAGCGATCGTAGCTCCATGTGGACATCGCGTTGTCTGATACGTATATCAGGCATCGTAAGTCCGCATGGACGCAAGGTGGGTGGCTCTGCACCACGATCGTCGATCCGTGAATTAACGGCAAAGAGCTCAGCCAAGAGATCAGCCTTCGCTTTTGCCGTATGCGCCAGTGAGCCATCAGGCTGTCTCAGCGGTGGCAGTGAGGAACGACAGAAGTTAGATTCCACAGTTTTGGCGAGACTCCAAAAGCTGCGACTACCCGTTGGGTGCGCTAATAGACTCTCGCCAATCCTGGAAACGCGCTGTGCCTCCGCTCTTCTAAAGACTTTCTTACAAGACTTGGTGGCACGATTAAAAGCTGCTTTCAACTCATCCACGCGAGGGTCATGATTTCTTCGACCCTTGACCCAGGCACTGTGAGCCGCGTTTTTTGCTGAAACAGCAACCGCGCACTCACCATTGTACCAAGGCCTGCTCCGGTCGTTGCGAGATGCACGGTTGGATGGAATGTAATATTCCATCCCCAGTGCGATCTCATCAACAACGGCCGAGGCACACGTAGATAGGTCCTCGGAGCTGAAGCAGCGCTGCCACCAAGGGAGCGAAGCGAAATAATTTCGCATTCCCTCCCAATCTGCCGACCGGTAGTACCACAGACGACGCACCTCCTTCCTGGCAGGAGGAGGCACGGCGCTCGGCACTGTCGTCTCGACCAGGCAGTGGTCAGAAGTCCCTAAAGGGGCCTTGACTGAAATTTTATACCCGGTCGGACGATTAGTCAGCAGAAGGTCCAGAAGAGAGGGGGCATGACCGACAATATCTGGCACCCGGGTGGGCTGGGTCACCAACTGAGTCAGGTCATGCAGAAGAGCGAAAGCATGAGCAGCCCTTCCTGCGTGGTCAGTCCTTGGGGACCCCAACCACACGTCGTTGTGTGCGTTGAAGTCCCCCAAGACTATAACCTCCGCGGTCGGAAACCGCTCCAGCGCTTCATCTGTCGCCCGGCTTAGAAATTCGAAGAGCCGGGTTGTCTCCGAATCCTCGTGGTGGGAGCGGTAAAGGCACCCGTAGACCCTGGCTTGAGAGCCAAGGTCTACGTGTACCCATAGGAGGGACAGGGAAGGATCCTCCAAGTAAAGCAGACGGCGACAACAACAACAACAACAACATATGCTATGATATTAAATTAAAGAAGGTAGATACTTCCAGAACCACAAGAAATCACTACACTAAAAAACTGCTGAGAACCTCAAGCTGCGCAAATACGACAACCTCGGTACTGGTTACGAATTTGCGCCGTTTGGGGTCGAGATAATAGGCCTTTGGGGACTTTCAGCCAAGCACCTGGCCAAAGAGTTGTCCAAGCGGCTGACGGAGAAGTTGGAGACAGGAAGGCCGGCAATTATTTCTGCCATTATATTAGCGCCTTGCTATACAAAGAGGAAATGTTGCCCAGTGTCCTTAAGACTTTTGACCTCGACCCGCCTGATAACCAAGAGGGGATCCAAGAGTGACGACGACTGAAACAACCAATAACTTGGATGCCTCAGTCGCCGTCACTATGCCGGCCAAAGGTGCTTTTTCACGCATCGCTAGAAGGATCCAAGGTTATAGGATGGAGAGAAGAATGGGCTGGCAAAGCATTCCACTTGTCGATAGTTCTACAAAGAAAACATGCACCAAACTTTTTCGTTTGCCGATTCGGACAACAAAATGCGGATGATTCCCTCGATTAGTGCGGGTATTACAAGTGTGAAAAGACGAGTTGGGAACAAGGTTAAAGAGCTCCTCGGACTATCTCCGATGTGACGTCACTAGATGATATTTTGACGTGATAACGTCTAATAAATCGATGAACACCGGCCGCACGCCGGAAAAAATGTCTCGTTACGTCGGTAGTAAATTGTGTGTGTGTTTATTTACGCTCTAGTGTATTAGGCTAAGCTGCCATTATACGCGACCAAGGACGAAAGGTTACATACCTTAGTTGAGATAATTGAGTTTTTAAAATTAAAATTCACAAAGGAATCAAAAAACTTCCAGAAATGTAGTCTTTTATTTTTGGGAAAATTTAAAATAATATTTTTAGGAATTTTCCTTAGAAATATTATTTATAATGAATAATTTAACATATATAAGTTGTAAATAAATTGTTAATAGCACATTGTTACTTGTAATTAATCTGTATAATTTTATCAATGTTTTCTTATGACGTTATCACGTAAAACTATTTTTTTATTATTAGTTTAATTTTAAGTCAAAAACTACACGACCAATTTTAAAAGACCTGTTATATAATTTTCTTAGATTTTGCGCGAACATTGATTATTGAATTAAGCAAATTGTATGCGGTTTATAAAATATTTTGTGCAATAATAATGGAAATTATTGTTTTTAGTTAACGATGACAATTTGAGATACGTGGCAATAAGACCTGGCGCATCCATTTCAGTGATTAGGCAAAAAATGTGGTACATGCTAGATCTGCCAGATTTTTGTGAAGAAGTTTTAATATTAAAATCCCATGAAGGTGTAGCTCTGCCATTGACGGAATTAAAGAAGGGGAACGATCCACAACATCCATTCACTCTTGAAGTTTGGCCACCAAACGGCACACGACGTAAGTTATAGTCTGTCTAAGCCGAAATGACGCGCCCCTCCACTGCATTTAAACACACGTGCGACTATAAAATATGGATGCAACACACCGAAAACGCCATTGTAATTGATTATTCAGTTGCTGGTTGGACACAAAAGGAGGAGCATGCTGATGAAGTATTGTAATATTTGTATTTACACATTTGAATAAACTAACAAAATGGAGGGGCGTGTCATTTCATAGTTAGACAAGCTATACCTAACTAGATGATATATTGGGTTGGGGAAAAAGTCTTTTCGTATATTATAATATTCGTATATTTCGGCCAATAGAATTAACTACTTGGAAGGCTTCTTTTGGACGTAATTCCTAACAGGTGACGACATATATTCTCGAGTGTCTATATGGATAATAAAAGTCTCTGTGAAATACCTCCAATTTTGAATAGTCGGATCTTTTTTTTAACGTTTTTATGCAAAAAAAAGTCAGTTTTTCAGTATTTGTATAATAGCTAAAAGCCTATCAACAATATATAGATGTGAAAATTTCTGTTCAGTAGGCGATACTCAACCAGTTAATTTGCGACCAGAAATATCAAAATCGGTCAATTTGTTGTTAATAATGGCAATACAGTGCCGAAAAAGTAAAAAAAATGATTATTTTTTATTTCATTAATAATCATCCTACAGTCTTGAAACTTGGTGCGAATATGTATTTTGTTGTCATATTATAAACTTTTTTTCTTTCAAAAAATAAATTCCAAATTGTTGAAAAAAATGCATTTGTTAATTAATAAGGTCTCAAAAGTTTAAATCAATCTAAACTAGTTCCCGCTATTAAAAGTGACTCTTTCGCAGCTCATTTTTTTCGTTGTTACGTATCTGTAACTGGCTTATTTTTTTATTATGTCGTCGCCTGTTAGGAATTACGTCCAGCCACTTCTTTAATTTTATTGTCCTACTAGCTGACCCGGCAGACTTCGTACTGCCTCAATCGATGAATAAAAGACCTAAACTTTTGAATAAATTTAATTTAAAACAAACAAAAGGAATCCATAAATTTTTTTTAAAAATGCTCGGTATGAATGGTTTTATTATTATTTTCGATTAATTACACATGATGTTGCTTACTTACAAAATAGAGTTTTCCTGAAATACTGGCTTTTTATAAGGTTTCTATTTGATATTGACAGACACACACAGTTATGATACAGTCTGTTAATCAATTTAAAGCTTTCTGATAAACTATATTTTTTTTTGTTTTGTGGTGCGTAAATAAACTAAAATGACGGTTTTCCGATGCGCGAACACGCGACATATTGTCCATACGCGAAACAGGGAAACTTTGTTGAAAAAGTTGATTCTGCAAACTTCCAACGACTGGCCTTGCGATTTATTTATGGTCTTACTGTTTTTTTTTTTTTATTGTGACACGACATCTGACCTCGACCCGCCTGATGATAAGCAAGAGGAGGTCCAAGAGTGACGACGACTGGGACAACCGAGTCAGTTCCCGGCTGTCCCAGCCGCCGCCACTATGCCGGCCTAATTGTAAACGTTTAAAATCAATTGGTAAATCCGTTGGAATCATCGGTATACGCGGGATCAAGAATCCTTTCCTTTGTATTTTCCTTTTATGATGGTTGCCCCGATGATGTTATTCATCACCTTTTTCACAGCCAGTCTTGTTCCATTGCACAGTCGAGGTTGATTAATGTCAAGCAGCATGATGACAACTGATCCTACTTTTGCAAATCGTGAAGTGGTAATCCAGGGGCAATTTCAGTGAATTTAAAATCCGTGGGATAGTTGAGTACCTCATCCTAGTGCATAACGGTGTCGACTAATTTGAAGGAAACCAACTGTCCCGAAAGAAAATTCCTAATGGTCGCATTGAGATCCTCGACATCTTTATTTTTCCCCGCCAATATTGCTCGTTCACCCAGCCAATTATGGTTTTTGAACGCTATATCTGGAAAAACACGCTGAATAAGCTCCTCTTTGACTCCTCTTTGAGCTCCTCTTTTGTGATGTGATGTGACAGAAAATCGAGGTGTCCACTGTGACTTTATTATTTCCAACAACTAACAACAACAACTGCTTCGCAAAGACATTTGCAGTATCATATTGATGCGAAAATACTCGCATGTTAGTTGTTAATTAGAGTGTCTACGTATCGCCACAAATTCGATGATTTTAGGCATGCGTTTAGTTTATCAGCAACAGTTGATCGGGGTATAACTGGAAGAGTCTGGCGAATAACACCCGACAACAGAATCATGGCCCCACCAAAAATATTTGTGACAAAGACCTTTCAACGTTTTGTCCAGTGCCTCTAGTGACATCTTATGGGCCATTGTGCATTAATCCCAAACAATCAATTTGCATACCTGTAGGGTCTTGGCCATTGCGCTATTTGTGGCGATGTTGCAAATTGGTGTTTCGTTGATTTGCTTAAACATGCAAATCAATGGTATTTTCAAGGCAGAATGTGAAGTTTGCCCGCCTTCTAGCAGAGTCGCAGCTATTACAGATGAAGCCAACGCTAGAGCTACCGTGATTTCCAGTTGACAGGGATTTTACGGCTGGTTTACAGATACTGCGTCACGCGGTGGACAAACGCGTTATACATGACACCTATGTTGGAGGTCTTTTAAGGGGTCAAAATGAACAAAAATTGTAGGAAAATATCTGAAAAACGATTAGTTCGATAGCGACGCAGACGTTAAGAAAAAAAAATCCGAGTTATTACGCTCTATTAGCGGTTCAGTAGGAACACGTAGACGTCAAAATAGTTTCTTTAACTTGACAGTTGTATCTCTAACTTGACCTATAGGAATCGAAAAAGTCCGATTTCGTCAACTTTTTCTGATCTCGTCAAATTTTTTTTTCGCATATTAAATGATGTTCGACGATTAATCGATTGCGCGAAAAAAAATTCTGTAAGCGGACAAAGGATCACAAAGAAAAAAAATAGACAGTTAAAAATGTCAAATGTAAAAATTTGTGATTTAGCTGGGGGTCACATAAACTTTGTCTACAACTCCCCCTTACATGTCAAAACTGTCAGAGCACTTCTTTTGGAAAACTAACCTTCTACATCGATATATGCGATGTAGAAGGTAAGTGCGTCACGCAAGCAGCTGTATATTACACGGAACTTTCATATTTATTTACCTTTTAAACCTTCCCTGGACTTCCACAAATAATTCAAGACCAAAGTTAGCCAAATCGGTCCAGCCGTTCTCGAGTTTTAGCGAGACTAACGACAGCAATTCATTTTTATATATAAAGATATACTATGTATAAACTTGTAGTAAAATATCTTTAGCTGTACTATTTGTATCTGGCTGGTTTTCATGAAATTAAAAAGGTGACATTTCAAAAATAGAATTAAATTAGGAAAATTTTGTTTCCCGCTATTTTTCATTAATTTTTGTTTCTGTCAAAAATGAGCGAATCGAATGAAGAAATTATACATTTTAAAATTTTATTACAAAAAAGGCAAAGTTGCAGCGCAAGCCGCTAAAAAATTTTGTGACGTTATCGTTTAATAAAAAATCGTTGTTTCTATGATACGTCTATAGTAAGCTGCTACGGTAGAATAGAAATTTAAATATACAAGAATAAAAAACAGATATCCTTAACCGCGAACCATCATGAATCCTCTCAGATCAACAAATCAACAATAGATAGAACTATAGTGCTTTGCCGTTATCAAATTAAGGACCGAGAGTATCTGATCATGCACTATCATGAATCCTCTTAGATAATCAAATCAACAATAGATAGTACCATAGTGCTTTAAGTAAAATTGTTACTCACTATTAGCCATTAGCTGGACCGTTATAAAATTGAAGACCTGGAGTATCTGATCATGCACTATCATGAATCCTCTTAGATCAGCAAATCAACAATAGATAGTACCATAGTGCTTTAACTAAAATTGTTACTCACTATGAGCCATTAGCTGGACCGTTATCAAATTAAGGACCGAGAGTATCCGATGAAGCACCATGAGAATGCAAGGGATATAACTATGGAGCCATGACTAATGTTGTTTTTTACTATAAGGCTCACTTCAGGCGTTTCGGGGGTCCCTTAAAAAAAATAATTTTGATTTTATATCCGAGAGCTGAGGCAGTTTTTTATCAGTCTTCGGCATGCTTGGACCTCCATCATGCTTACCATCAAGCGGGTCAAAGTCAGATGCATGTTGCATCTCCCATTTTGATAACGAGAAATTTAACGAAAGAGATAGGAATCTTTGTCACAGTGAGACGCGAGCGAGACAGAATGCATAAGAGTAGGTGTGCTCTAAGGGCAGTAAGTCGTGTTTTGGATTCAAGCGCGTCAGTTAGACGTAGTTCACCAGTTCCACGTCGAGACTCAGTCTCTCCGTGACCACGATGGCTGCAAAGCTCTTGAAACGTCCGAATAATAAAAAATAATAAAATTAAAAACCGTTGTCGGTTCCAACTAGGCCGGCATAGTGGATGTTATTGCTACTTACAGTTATAAAATTGTAGCAGTGACATCCATTCATGGACCGTTGTTGGAATCCGTTGTTAACGTTTCAGCGCCGACATTGCCAGCAAACAAGTTAAACATGATAACAATGAACGAGGACGATTGTGAAGAAGTGCCATTGCTTGTGGCATCTTGTATTAGTGACAATCTAGGTACAAAACACAATGACGGCAATTGTATAGATACGTGTGAGTATTGCGAGTTGTAACACAAAGGACATCATTCATTTTGTATGGGGACTTGGGCTTAATTGTATTAACAGTTGCATATACATTTTAAAATAGTTTGATGTACGAAGATTACAATGTAATTGGAATATATCCTTTGTTTTGCATAGTTTGGGTGTGCGAAATGATCAAACTATAATTATGACAGTTCAAAGCAGAACAAATGTGACGTTGATTGACAGATTATACAAAATTCATATCTTATTTTCCAAATAACTTGCAAATTTGCAACAAGCAACAAGCAAAATTGTTATTAGTTTTATCAATACAAGTATAGAAACTACCATTTATATATTTTGTCATCATTGGACATTACAAAAGTAGTACATAAAAGCCCAAAATGATTGATTTCCTTTATTTTACAAGTGTTGTTTGGATTTTTCTCAGCGAAGTATTTCTGAAACCATTGTAGGAATCATCATGCAGCCGACAGCGAGTGAGGCGGTTTTTTTATGTTGCAGGCACTCTGACCTCCCCTTAATTACCATAAGTCGAGGCTGCTACCAAGTCAAATCATATAACGCAAAAACAAATTACGCGGCGTCTGTCACTTAAGAAGTCGAAAGTCTATTCCATTTTTTCTTCGGGCATACTTGCAACAGCTCTTTTACATTGTTTTTATTAAGACGCGACATCCGAACTCAACTTGTGTAATGGTAAACAAGAGGAGGTCCAAAAGCGCCGTCGACTGAGAAACTTTATGGTCGCCGTCAC
The DNA here is from genome assembly GCA_905220615.1 of Tinea trinotella. Classification (NCBI taxonomy): domain Eukaryota; kingdom Metazoa; phylum Arthropoda; class Insecta; order Lepidoptera; family Tineidae; genus Tinea; species Tinea trinotella. Next base: position 12,739,063 of record HG992314.1, read on the forward strand.
TGCCGGAATATATATTTGTGTGACTTCGCAGAGACATGGCGGCTTTGCGCTGTTTTTATCGCCTTTACCACGAAGGATGTTCTGACGAGTTCTTTAACCTTGTCTTTTTACTCCACAGGACGGGGGAAGCATCCGAATTCTGTCAACCGAATCGGCAGTCTAACTAAAAGATTTGGTGCGTCGGTTTCTTTGTAGAACAATCGACAATTGGGATGCTTTACCAGCTCATGTGTTCTCTCCATCCTTGGATCCTTCAAGCGATGCGTGAAGAAGCATTTTTGGCCGGCATAGTGACGGCGACTGAGATAACCGTGAACTGTTTCGTTTTTTTTGTGCAATTTTGGACCTCTTGTTTGCGATGGCAAGTTGAGGTCGAGTCACATTTTTTTTAAATTAAGATAAATTATTATGATTAAATCGTTTCAGCGTCGAGTTATATGAGGAAGAGGCAAAATATTGACGAGCTACCTAACTATAAGAATTCCGATTTGTTAAACCGCATGTCTAGTACGTCTATATTTTTCAAAATGAACAGCCGGAAGGGGCGTGATAACGTTGCCAATATACTCTTGAAAATACAACATGATTTGTCAAATTTAAGCAATAAATTATCAGATTTGGAAACAAGAATACCTGAATAAAATATGTTTCGACTTTTATTTTGCGATTACCCAACCCAATAATAAATCTTGGCAAAACTGAAGATTCACACTTTTTCTATTATTTATAATAATATTAAAGGACATCATTCATATTGTATGGGCACTTGGGCCTAATTGTATTAACAGTTGCGTATACATGTAAAGAAATAATATACTATTTCTTTAATTTGAATTTGGCGCGCATCACGCATATTTGTTTTTTTGAGCTGGCCACGCTTCACGCGGCACTCACGATGACAGCTGTTTGAAGGATAGAAACCCGGTAACCGTAATAAAGTTTGTGCATGTAATAAAACTGAATAATATTGAAAATTGTTAAATGGTTTGAGAAATAGACTTTAATTGTCGTTTCTCTTTTTACAGGTGAGATATCCTTTGAATTGAACATAGTGTAGAAACATAATAGATGTATATTATAAATAAATAACCTCTTTTTACAGAGAAACAAATTTGGTTTCATTTCTCAACGAAACATTAATAATTGCCTTATAAAACGACAATACTAGTCAAAATGACAACCAAATTGCAATTTGAGTTTAAAGTAGCGGCATCGCCGAAAGATGAAAAATCAAATACTATTATTATAACCTCAATTACGACAGAGAATGGAGAATGCTTCATTTTATCAGAAGATATGCAAAATATTAGTTTACATTCAGAATTAACGAAAACATTGAGTTATAATAAATTAAAAAACAGTTTAAGAAGAAGGCATCAATGCAGAAAAGTTTGGTTTTTGATGACAGAAGAGCTAAAAGATATCTATATAGATGAAGGAGGCAATATTCAGTTTAAGGAACAATTTTTAGAAGAAATAGTAAAAAGTAAATTGACCGACAAGCCACAAAAAGAAACTTTAAATGAACTTTTAGAAAAATTAGTAGAAGCAACACAAAATAAAAAAGATAACCTAAAAAGTATAAAAAATATTGCAGACCAATTTATGATTGAGAAGTTTACCAGTAAACATTTCAACACAAAACAGTGGATGGATACATTTGAGAAGGAGTGTATAAGATTTGAAATAATACAAGATGAGATGAAAATTGAGGTATTGAGATTGTTTCTAGATAAGTCATGCTTAGATTGGTACTGTGCAACATTGACAAAGTTGACCGTAAATGCTCCATGGACTCATTGGAGGGATAGGTTTTTAGAAACTTTTGCAGATAAAGGGTGGAGCTCAGTGACATACGCTTTGTCCTTTAAATACAAAGAAGGATTATTATTAGATTATGCAATGAGAAAAGAAAGACTCTTATTAGAAATGAACAAGGATATGGATTTAAAAACACTGATTGCTCTAATCACAACAGGACTTCCAGATTTTATAATGAACAAGCTAGACAGAGAGGCACTTCAAGATACAACTGTTCTTTTTAATGAAATAAGAAAATATGAAAGTTTAATGAACAAGAAAGTTTTTACAAAGAAGAAAGAAGAAAAATTTGATTATAAAAAAAAGAATGATGAAAAAAAGCCATGTAAAACTTGCGAAAATCTAAAAAAAGGTATTAGATATCACCCAGAAGAGGCATGTTGGTTTAAGACAACAAAAGGTGAGAAAGAAAGTAATAATAGACCAAAAGTTGTAAGTAATAATTCAATTATAGAAGTAGAATTAAATAAAGAGCAAAAAAAACGAGTGATCACACCATTAATTAAAATCGAATTATTATTAAATGATAAGTTGAAAGTAAGAGGAACTTATGATTCTGGCTCACAGATATCACTTATAAATGCGAGACTTATCAAAATAATAAATGAAACCCAAGATGTAAATAAAATATTCTTAAAAACGGTTAATGGTGTGAAGCATACAAATGGATTATTAACTATAAAAATAAAAATTTTTGATACTGAAAAATTAGTAGACATATACATAGTAGAAAAAGAAGATTTTGAAGATTTCATAGTGGGACTAGATATAATTAATATGTTTAAACTAATTCAAGACGAAAATTTAACAATAAAACAAGCGCTAAATACAGAGTATATAAATAAACACAATGAAAATTTGATTAATGAAGCTATTAAGAGTAACACATATTCAGTGAATTTTAATGAGCACATACAAAAAGATGAATTTGAATTGAAAATAAGTCATTTAAATAATAAAAAGAAAAATAAAATTCAAAAACTGATAGAAAAGTATAAAACAGTATTTGCAAGGGACAAATATGATATCGGCACAGTAAAGGACTACGAAGCAAGAATAGATTTATTTATAGATAATTACTGTAGCAAAAGGCCTTATAGATGTTCTTTAGAAGACAAGAAAGAAATAGAAGAACAGGTATCACAATTATTAAAGAAAAATTTAATAGAAGAATCATATAGCCCATTTGCAGCCCCTGTAACACTGGCATTTAAAAAGGACGAAAATAAAAGATCCAGATTATGCGTAGATTTTAGGGACCTCAACAAAAATATAATACCACAGGCGCAACCTTTCCCGCTAATAGATGACCTAATTTTAAAAACAAGGAATTGTAAGTATTTCACAACTTTAGATATAAACTCAGCTTTCTGGTCTATACCTCTAAGAATTGAAGACAGAAGTAAAACTGGATTTGTCACACAAGATGGTCACTTCCAGTGGACTTGTTTACCTTTCGGATTAAAAACATCTCCAGCAATTTTTCAAAGGATACTGAGTAATATTTTAAGAAAACATGAACTCTCAGGATTTTCAGTAAATTACATTGATGATATTTTAATATATTCAGAATCTTTTGAGGAACATATAAATCATATAGAACAAATACTAGAAGCTATAATAGAAGAAGGATTTAGGCTAAAACTAAAAAAATGTTCATTTGCATCTGACACAGTAAAATATCTTGGTCACGTCATTCAAAATAACTCAGTAAAACCTTTAAAAGACAATTTAATATCAATTAAAAATTTTCCAACACCTCAAACACAAAAAAATATTAGACAATTTTTAGGTAAAATAAATTTTTATCATGAGTATATACCAAATAGTGCAATAATTTTAGATCCGTTACATAAATTATTAAGAAAAAATGAAAAATTTATTTGGTCAGAAAAATGTGAAAAGTCATTTATTGATATAAAGAGGCTTTTGTGCTCTCAACCTATACTTGAAATATTTGATATAGATTTACCTATAAAAATTTATACAGATGCCTCATTAGAAGGCATTGGTGCAGTGCTAAAACAAGAGCAATCGAATAATAAAGAGAAACCGGTGGCATATTTTTCAAAAAAATTAAATGAGGTACAGAAAAGAAAAAAAGCAATATATTTAGAATGTCTCGCGATTAAAGAGGCTGTGAAATATTGGCAACATTGGCTCATTGGAAAACATTTTACAGTATACTCTGATCATAAACCATTGGAGAATATGAATATAAAAACAAGAACTGATGAGGAATTAGGTGATTTAACATACTACTTATCACAATATGACTTTACAATTAAGTATGTTCCAGGCAAAAATAATTTAGAGGCAGATTGCTTGAGTAGAAACCCTGTTTTAGAGGCAAATGAAAATAAAGAAGAATTGCTAAAAATAGTAAATTTAATGAAAATAGATGATATAAAGACAGATCAAGAAAAGAATTCTATAATAAGAGAAAATAATAATAATTTAATATTTAGAAATGGAATATACTATAAGAAAGTAAAAAAAAAAGAAAAAATTATACTATCAGAAAAATTTAGTGAAGAGTTTATCAAACAAATACACAAAGAATGGTGTCATATTGGCATTAGACAAATGCAAAAAATGATCAACCCCATTTACACTGCAAAAAAATTAACGGAAAATATAAAAAATATATGTAAAAACTGTGAAATATGTATAAAAAATAAATCAAGGGGCCAAACAAAATATGGTTTGATGTCTCACTTGGGCCCAGCGACAAAACCTTTTCAAATAATGTCTATAGACACGATTGGGGGCTTTAGTGGAACAAGATCAACAAAAAAATACCTACATCTACTAGTTGACCACTTTACAAGATACGCATTTATTTCAACCTCGAAAACGCAAAGTTCTAATGACTTTATAAAACTGGTTCAAAACGTGCTAGATACAGATGAAATTGGGATAATCCTTACCGATCAATACCCAGGAATAAATTCCAAAGAGTTTAAAATATTTCTAGAAAAAAATAAAATTAAACTAATTTTTACATCCGTAAATACACCTTTTTCTAATGGATTGAACGAGAGATTAAACCAAACATTGGTCAATAAAATTAGATGCAAAATTAATGAAAATGAAAAAAAACTAGCTTGGACAAGAGTTGCAAGAGAATGTATAAAAAAATATAATGAGACCGAACACTCAGTCACTGGATTTGCACCAAAATATCTATTAGATGGAACTAATGTGAGTCTCTTACCAACTGAATTAAAAGAAAAATATGATGCAAATGATTGGATGAAAAATAAGAAAATAGCATTAGATAACACAATTAAGTCGCATAATTACAATAAAAAGATCTTTGATAAAAATAGAAAAGAATTTAAATTTAATATAGGAGATAAGGTGTATGTTGAAAATGGAAACAGTTTAAATCGGAAAAAACTAGATGAACTAAAAATCGGGCCTTTTAAAATAGTGGAACAGATATCAAATTCAATTTATCAAATAAATACAGGAAGAAAAAAATCAGAATCAAACTTTTTCCACATCACTAAATTAATACCAAAATCAAGAGATGAAGAGGAAACATATGATAATTGCTAGTGCATTATTTAAGTGTAAACATGTTTTTGTTGTTGTGAACATGTTTCACCCTTTGTGGGGGAGATGTAAAGAAATAATATATTATTTCTTTAATTTGAATTTGGCGCGCATCACGCATATTTGTTTTTTTGAGCTGGCCACGCTTCACGCGGCACTCACGATGACAGCTGTTTGAAGGATAGAAACCCGGTAACCGTAATAAAGTTTGTGCATGTGATAAAACTGAATAATATTGAAAATTGTTAAATGGTTTGAGAAATAGACTTTAATTGTCGTTTCTCTTTTTACAGGTGAGATATCCTTTGAATTGAACATAGTGTAGAAACATAATAGATGTATATTATAAATAAATAACCTCTTTTTACAGAGAAACAAATTTGGTTTCATTTCTCAACGAAACATTAATAATTGCCTTATATACATTATAAAATAGTTTGATGTACGATGATAACAATGTAATTGGAATATATCCTTAATTTTGCATAGTTTAAATGTGCAAAATGGTCAAACTATAATTATGACAGGTAAAGCAGAACTGTTAATACGGCGTGTCTTTGTGATTGACAGACGAAATAAAATCTATATCAAATTTTCCAAATAACTCAATTGCACAGCAGTTAAAGCAAAATTGTTATTAGTTTTATCAATACAAGTACTTATCTAAACTACCATTTATATATTTTTTCATCATTGAACATTTCAAAGGTAGTACGCCAAAAATAAATTATGTCATTTACCACTAGTTTATAATAAAATTCTTTTTATTTAAGCACTGCCTAGAATTCGCTTTCCTGTTTACCTTATAAGAGTGCAACATCCGCAGGTTCTTCGAGAACTATTTCGCCACGCCAATATGGATCATCTAAGATCTATCAGCCTCAGAGATTTGTATCGGTTTCAACATCTTTACACGTTAATTTTTCGTATTGCGATATAAAGTCTAGTATTTCAGTATAATGGATATCTTTAACACGTCTGAGATACCTCTAGCAGTGTTAATAGCTAATGTTACTTTTACTGTTTGAAAAAAAAGATATATATTTTTTTTATTTTTTTTTTATTGTGACTCGACATATGACAGCACCCCGCTTGATGATATTTTGCATGACACCGTTTTGCCGTCTCAACCACTGTATCTGATACTTTAAAACCATCGTTTACACGTTGAGATTAGTGTCATGATATGGAATCAACGATGCATGTTGCGATACAAGTCTCAACGTGAATAGAGGCCATAAAACAGCGCTGATTTATCGTATGTTCCAAAATAATGACATATCTGAAACCGATATAATTTTATTCCTACATCCGTATCCGAAATTTAATATCTATAACATCCCCAGTACAAATGATCAAATGTAATTTTCCGAGTGGGAGAGGACACTTCCGCTGCATTAAGTGTTCTCAGCTGGTTGCAATTACCACCCTACACAGAGCAAATCCCCCCCCCCCCCCCCTCCCCCATTGTGTCTTATCGACATATGACAAACACCCCGTCTAATAGTTTTTTTTTATTAAATTACTTTTTGAACATATTGAATTAACAATTTTTTTGCGGCTTACTATCCACGATGACTGCAAAACTCTCAAAACGACGGAATAAAAAAAATTACGATCATTAACTAAAAATAAAAGCGATAATAAGCCGCATAAAATTTTACCAATTCATTATTAACCCCGCCTGATGTTAAACTGGAGTGCAGTCCATGAATGGATTTGACTGCTACTAGTAGCAGTCAAATCCACTATCATCATCATCATCCAGAAGGCGTCCACTGCTGAACATAGGCCTCCCCCTTAGAACGCCATTCCGAACGACAAGATGCCAGTTGCATCCACCAGTTACCTGTGACTTTCACTATGTCGTCAGTCTACCTAGTGGGAGGCCTACCTACGCTGCGTCTTCCGGTTCGTGGTCTCAACTCTAGAACCTTTCTTCCCCATCGGTTGTCGGTTCTTCGAGCGATGTGTCCAATCCAATCCACTATGCCGGCCTTGAAACGAGCCGGTGGTGCACTAGTCTGTAAAGTACTTGCGTTGGGGGTTGTGGATGCGGTTAGAGGTAGCAGCATGCAGCTGGCCTGGTATAGGCGATATAGGGCACATTAAGCTATCTCTGTGGAGTTGCAGAGACTTCAGAGTTCACGTGACCTCTGCTTCTCTTACAACTCGGACAGCTCGACGCTGCTATGAATCTAGGGCACCGAGAAGATACATGTCAGAGCTGTAATAGAGGTGCGAACAAGTTACCTTGTACAGTAACAGGCGATGATCTGGCGCGAAGAACCGTCACACCTTGTCTAGGATGCCAAATCCCAATAGCCCGCTCGATGTGGTTGGTCCCTGTGAAATTAAGTAGCTGCGAGGGACATGCCCAGGAGATCCAGTCTGTCCGAGTTACCAATGTTTTTCTTATGTTAGTCCACTATAACACAAGAAAAACATCCAAACCTTTATGAAACAAATCTGCTTTAACCGGGAAACGTCGAAAACTTGGTACCGAACAATAGATATAATTTATGTAATGAAATAAAACAAAAAATAAATAAATAAAATATATATTAATTTGATAACAGTTTAATATACGAAAAATAGCACGCATATTCAATTAAACTTAATTATAAAAAATAAATATTCACATTTATTGTCTACGACTAAACCATACCTAGTTGCTTTTTTACATTTATTGTGGGTTTCGAATTCAAATTGTCACGCCTTTTTCCCACAGGGAAAAATCACAGAGACGAAATAGGCAGAGACAATGAAGCGCCACTTGCCACGATCCTGACACAATTTCCTCGCTTCCTTCACATCCACAATTCTCTTCTTACAGCTCTATTAGCTGTATTATAATAAATAAATTTATGGTTTTCATTCTAAGAACAATCGTAGGACAGCTGTCAAAATTTCACTTTTTACAACTTACAACTTTTACAGTGTAATTTGGAACCAAATGAGCTCGTATACTTGATAATGGTCGGTGAAAGGGATATGTTCGCGCATGAATAGTCGCGCACAAAAACACTTGGCTATTTTGTGTTATTATTGTAGAATCAGTTATTACGTTTTTCTAACAGGTTAGAAATAACATATTATATGCAATAATATTCCGATCAATGTAAGTAAATAAAGTTACCTACTTTATTTTATTTTTATACATTTTGTTACGTTCTATAAAATATTACACAATAATGAAATCTTTTTAAATTCATAATATTAAGACAAATTAATAGAATATAATCGTACTATAAAAACGGGCCAAGTCGTAAATAATTTTTCTTTCCCTTCTATTAATTACCATCGTTGCAAAAACTTGTGAGCGACTGTATTTATAGAGCGTAGACATATTTCCCCCGTCGCGCCGCACGTCATTCCACCGATTTGGTCTATAATAAATCCTTTACTGCGCAGGTAGATCACGCGGAGCTCTTTTTATGTGTGCCATTAAATAAAAGAAAAATTGGAAAACGTTCACTAATAAATATTATTTTAACAAAAATAATGGCACCGAATACCAGAACCCAAGAATTCACTACACTAAAAAGCCAAATATAAGATCAGATCCTGAATTGGTGACAATGTGCCCACACCAAAAAATAAAGAATTTTTGAATTAAATGCATAATTGAAGGCGAAATCGGTCAATATAGGGTATATAGTAAATCAAGGGATTTTCTAATATCCATGTGATCCCCTCATCAGATTCAAACTTGGTCACAATGGAATCACCCCGAAGGTATGCATAAACTTTTAAATTAAAAAAAGAAATAATCATCAAAATCGGTTCGCCCAGAAAAAAAAAGTTCTAACACACAAAAAATATGGCCGAATTGAATACCTCCTCCTTTTTGGAAAGTCGGTCAAAATAAACATTACTTATTTCCTAATTTACACTGTTTTAAAGTTCTTAATTATACAAAATTACAATTGCCATTAGGGACAAATACTTGTTTTTATAAACAGTAAAATCAAATGTTCTTTTTGATAGATAAAAAATCTAAAATAAATACGCATCGTAACTATTACCCGCAATGACGCGCTAATTTCAAATAATATTAGGATGTCATAAAATTTTAATTCATCTTTTTTTATTGTAACTCGACATATGACAGCACCCCGCTTGATGTTAAGCTGGAGTGTGATCCATGAGTGGATGTCACTGCTAACTACAATTCAGTAACTGTAAGTAGCAATCAGCAGCCTAGTTGGAATCGGCAACTTACAAGCTGATCCCGAAACGCGACAAATCACTTCACGAACTGCATACTTGTGGTGGTGCACCCCACCAGACGTTAGGCTGAAGTGCCGTCCATGAATGGAGGCGACTGCTACCACAGTTAAATAACTACAAGTAGCAGTTGCATCCTAGTTATACAGGCATAGTTGTCGGCCTAGTTGGAACTGCCAACTTTGAAACTAATCCTCAAACACGACTAAGTCATTTCACACTGTAAAATATCTACCTATATATCCTTTAACCCTTAAATGGACAATGTTGTTTTTAAACAACATACTAAACATCACAGATAAAATTATCTTTATTTTATTTTTTTGTTAATTTTGACAACTAGTTCTTATTTCTGAACGAATTTTGTACTTTTTTTAATGTTGGCACTATCCAATATTTTTATGCATTAAAAATAAATGAATGTCAAATGTCACTTTGAAGAAAACTTTTCTAGTGGCGCGAAACTAAGTTTTGAAGCTGTGTTCGGACTTTGATAAAATATAATGTAAGTATATAACATATTTTTATTTGCTTGATTATATCTTCAATTACATGTTCATGTTGTAAAACATTGAAAATTACTTGATGCTACTGTCGAATTACGCGAAATCTGGTATGTTGTAGGAAAACTACAATGCGCATTGCCTGCTAAATAAATGCATGTTTGGTGAAGGGTTTTTATTTTGCTTTTCAGCATGCCGCGATTACTAGAAAGCGAAATTACAAAGTATTTAGAAACTCTTGAAGATTCAGAAGATGGCTTAGACGGCTCGGACTCCGAAGTAGAGGATGAAGGTCACTATTATCAAACAGCTCGAGATGTTCTTCGGGACCTTGAAAATAGTGATGAAGGTGAGAATGCCCAGTCTGATGAAGTGGATGCTGATCCTCCTCTCGTAATTGACAACGATCAAAATATGCCAGACCCTCCTATTTTGGAAGCCGGAGAAGCAGTACCCCAGAGTAGATCACAAGGGATTTCTAAGCGACCTCTGGTTTGGCGAAAACGGAATCTTGTTACTGCTGAAGACAGCCTTATTTTTAGGGGAGAAACTCAGATAACGGAAGCATTGATGTCTTGTAACACGCCGTATGATTTTTTTTCATTTTATTTTACATCAGATCTAAAAAAGCAAATTGTAGAACAAAGTAACTTATACGCGGCCCAGAAACAAATATCCAATCCTGAAATTATAAATGAAAATATCTTAAATAAATTCCTAGGCATTCTGATTTACACCTCAGTCATAAAATTTCCAAACACCAGGGCTTACTGGAGTGATAAATTTGGTTATGATCACATAAAAAATACGATGCCGTTAAAAAAATTTGAAAAAATAAGATCCACTCTCCATTTTGCCGACAATACGCTATGCTTACCCAAAGATCATCCAGACTATGACAGGCTATTCAAAATAAGACCTCTTGAGGAAATGCTCAACTGCCAGTTTGGAAAGGTTCCCTTAGACCAAAGGCTTTCCATAGACGAGCAGATGTGTGCAACCAAAATGAGCCATTACATAAAACAATACATGCCCAATAAACCCCACAAGTGGGGGTTCAAATTATATCTCATCTGCAGTCTACAAGGATATGCTCATAGATTTGAGGTTTACAGTGGAGGGGGCTCCAAAAATAACATCTTACCTGGTGAGCCAGATTTGGGAGAGTCTGGAAATACAGTCGTCAGGTTAGCTAGAATGGTACCACGCAATGTGAATCACATTATATACTTCGACAACTTCTATACTTCTGTGCCTCTCGTCACCTATTTAGCTAAGGAAGGAATTTTCTCACTGGGAACAGTAAGAGTAAACCGATTGAGAAACTGCAAATTGCCTGACAAAAACACTATAATGAAAAAGAACGTACCCAGAGGATTCTATGAGGAAAACGTGGCGACTGTGGATGATATTGACGTAAGTGCTGTTGTGTGGAAAGATAACAAGCCCGTTAACCTTCTTTCCACTTACGTAGGAGCAGAACCAGCAACCACAGTCACGCGCTTTGATAAATCGAAGAAAGAGAGAGTTGCTATTCCATGCCCCAAAGTCATCAAGGAGTACAATGCTCACATGGGGGGCGTGGACTTATTAGATTCATTTATAGGTCGTTATCACATCACAATGAAGAGCCGCAAGTGGACCATGCGCTTATTTTATCATTTCCTGGACCTCGCAGTTATAAATTCATGGGTTATGTTCAAGAAGGTAAATAATATAAAAGGAAATGATCAACTTCTCAATTTGGGTACATTTAGACTAGAACTTGCCGAAACCCTCTGCAAATTGGGTCTACCTGCAAATGGCGCTAAACGTGGTCGACCTAGTGGGAGCACAATACAAAGAGAACTTGTAATGAAGAAGTTCCGAGGACCAGCTCAAGCAATTCCTTTGAAAGACGTCAGATTGGATCAGACATGTCATTGGGCAGTTTGGCTGGATAAGCAGCAGAGGTGCAAATTCCCGAAATGTTCAGGATTTACGTTCAAAATGTGCCAAAAATGTCGTGTATCTTTATGTGATACGAAAAAAAGCAATTGTTTTTATAAATATCATAATTTAGAATAAATAAACACATTTCAAAAACAATATCCACTCTTATTTTACCCATACTTGCAAAATGTCATTGAATGCGCAATGTAGTTTATAAACAACACTCACATTATTGCAAAAAAAAAATAGTAAATTCATGTCTAGATTTTTTTACTCATTTTTCCTAGACAGTAATACATGTCTATTACACAAATATATTTTTTTAAAACGTAAAAAAAAATCGTCCATTTAAGGGTTAAAAACATACTTATTCATTTTTAAACGAATACTATTTATATCCACCTAAAAATTATAAATATATTCATTTGAAGTAATCAATGGAGGTCTGAATACAAATCTCACCTCACTGTTTTTGAACTGTCATACGGTTGTTCTTAGAATTGAATAAATATATATTTTTTTAAATTACAATTGTAATAAAACGAGAATTATAACGAAGCCCGTGCGTGAATGTAAATTACCTTTTTTTTGGCAAGTGGTTTTGAACCGGGAAGTCTGGGTTTGCGTACCCACTACACCACAATCGCCTTTAATGAGCCAGTAACTATTCATTCGTTTCAGTAGTTAATCTATTCATCTTCAAATCCTTATTCGGTTGCCTGTTATTATTTCAAAAAATAGCTATAACTGTTACTTTATATAATAAATAATAGAAATTGGATTACAAAAGAAATCACGGGCTTAAGTCGGTCGACTGCGACTGGGAATTGAACCCGCCTTCTATCACTAATCCGTAATAATAACCACCAATGCATGTGTTACTTAAGTAAAAAAAGCGGCCAAGTGCGAGTCGGACTCGCCCATGAAGGGTTCTGTAGCAGCAAGATCTTGTAGTTCGTTGTAACTTTGATTGATTGATTGAGTATTTTATATTTGAGTTAATTGAATGAAAGGTAAATTGCGGTTTACGATTTATGACGTATTAAAATAAACTACTTGCTAGATCTCGTTCAAACCAATTTTCGGTGGATCGCATGGTAATCTACATTATATATATTTTTTACTTTTATCATTCTCTTATTTTAGAAGTTTCAGGGGGAGAATACACATTTTACCACTTTGGAAGTGACTCTCGCGCAAACTATTCAGTTTAAAAAAAAATATATTAGAAACCTCAATATCATTTTTGAAGATCTATCTATAGATACCACACACGTATAGGTTTGATGAAAAAAAATTGAGTTTCGGTTCTAAGTATGGGGAACCCCCATTTTTTTTACATATTTGTGTAAAAATCTTAATGCGGTTTACAGAATACATCTATTTACCAAGTTTTTACAATATAGCTCTTATGGTTTCGGAAAAAAGTGGCTGTGACATACGGACGGACGGACAGACAGACATGACAAATCTATAAGGGTTCCGATTTTTACTACGGTAAAAGAAAACAGGAGTGAGGACTCAAACACGTAAGCGCTGTGTAGCTCAGTGGATAGAGGCGAATTAAGCGATAGAGGCCAGCTATTATACAGTTCCAACTAGGCCGGCATAGTGGATGTGATTGCTACTTACAGTTATTGAATTGTAGTAGCAGTGACATCCATTCATGGACCACACTCCAGCTTAACATCAAGCGGGTTGCTGTCCTATGTCGGGTCACGATAAAAAAGGCGCCAAAAAACGCGCTTATTGGTCCTCCATTGCGGACAATTTACTGTCGCAATGTACCAATGAGCGCGTGGATTTCGTTTATTCTATTTTAAACGTTTTATTATTAGCAAGTCACTTCCACTGAGATTCCATGGTATTGGGCTTTTCTCTGGCACGACAATATGACCGCGCACTGCCTGGTTTTAAACTGAAGTGCGATCCAAGAGCGGAGGCGACTGTATCACAGATATATAGTAGTTTCGTATAGTGGCTGAATGAGTGAAATTGACTTGAAAATTGAATGAAATAAAAGTGGTTAAAAAGATTGACTGAATGAGTAAAATTGACTGATATGTACCATAAATTACAAATAGAAATGTCGACCGGACTCGTTTCTTCTTGTTTATGGCTAAGTATTTAACTTGCCAGTGTCAAAGTCAAAATATATGGTTCAATGATAAAACATTGTCAAGTAAAGATGAAGATGAAACACGTTAGAGATTCATCCCAAGATGGCGATGATAGTGAGGTTGATAATGATCGTCTTAGTAAAGCCTTTACTAAAACTTCGAAAGGAGTTTTGCAGGGAACACGAAGAAACACGTTTCACAGCTTTAAATCACTTGTGTATACTCAATTTACCTAAAAATTACTGGATAACAATTCCACCATTTTTACACAGTAATATTTATGAGAAAAACAAGCTTTTCAAATAATTCAATATTCGCGTCCTGTCACTTGCAGTTGCCCACCAAAAACCGTCAACTGGACTGGTTCATTTTGACATTTGAGTGTTCCCCTTACTTAAGGCCTTCCTCTCTTTATTCCACTTCAAAGTTTCCCCCGACAAACTGGGTGAACAGTTTTCAGATTGTGAAAGGATCGCGGTAGGAAATGGAGGGATGATGTAAACTCCTACTCTGAATATTAATCAATTATAAATTATAACCTTGTTATGAATCCTAAATACATTCCATAGATATATAAAAGGAACAGAGACCAACTGTATTTTACTGACAATATGCTCCTTTGCCATATTGAGTTCGCTTCCTGTAATAAAAACATTTAACGTTATAGTGAAGCCGTGCGAAATCATTTATTAGGGGGACGCACCCTTAATAGAGCTAGAGTACAACGGTAAAACAACTACATGTTTTACCGTTGTAAACATTTAAAAATAATAAAAATTTATGAAAATATATCAATACTTGGCAGTTGGAAGACATTATTTCCCTAGAGAAAAAACTAAACTAACGGTTTACGAGTTAGATTCAAGTATAATTTTAAAATGTTTTAAATGTTTCCAATAAAATTAAAATTTCCGGGCTTATCCAAATTTTTTTTTTTTTTTTTATTGTGACTCGACATATGACAGCACCCCGCTTGATGTTAAGCCGAAGTGTGGTCCATGAATGAATGTCACTGCTACTACAATTCAATAACTGTGAGCAGCAATCACATCCACTATGCCGGCCTAGATGGAACCGGCAACTTACAAGCTGATCCCGAAACGTGACCAAATCACTTCACGGTCTGTATACTTGTAAGTGGTGGTACTACCCCGGATCGGCAGACTGGGTACCACTGCCTACCACTCTTTGATAACCAGACCCGAAGCAAATATCCATCTCTTTTTTTTTTATTAACAAATATTTGCAATACTTAATATTATTAAATATTACAAATAAAAGCTATGAAACAAATATTTGCTCCGACCGGGGATCGAACCCGGGACTTTACGCGCAACAAACCAATCGCTAAACCGTTCGTCCACGCCTGTCGTCAAATGCCGTTTTTTTCGCCGTCGCAATTTTTTTAAAGGTTAATGTCAACAAGCATAACTCACAAACAACCGACCCTTCCGTCCCATAAATTATTCAAAGACAATAAAGGTTGTGCCAAAATAGGAAAAAAAAATAATGCATTTTGATAAGCACGGGGAATTTCAAATTGAAAAGTCTTACTACTTTTTGATCACAGTATTATAAGAAACGCGGCCGGCGCGGCAGTCAGACCGCTGGGACAGAGGTACCTGCCATTGAGAAAAGAGGACTTCGGCTTAGACAAGGAGAACTACGACTACGATACAACTTCGAGGTAGATAAAAGGACGACTTTGGCCAAATCACTTCACGGTCTGTATACCTGTAAGTGGTGGTACAACCCCGGATCGGCAGACTGGGTACCACTGCCTAGCACTCTTTGATAACCAGACCCGAAGCAAATATCCCTCTTTTTTTTAACTAACAAAAATTGCAATATTTAATATAATTATTAAATATTACAAATAAAAGCTATGAAACAAATATTTGCTCCGACCGGGAATCGAACCCGGGACTTTACGCGCAAACAAAACAATCGCTAAACCGTTCGTCCACGCCTGTCGTCAAAACTGTGATGGTATCCTTTAAGAGCCCCCGCGGAACGTCACCATAATATTAATAATAATAAATCACTTACGCGCAATTGATGACCATAAACACTTTGCATACAACATTTAGTCATGACTATAAAGCCGCACATCTGTTCGTGTGTCCCAAGTCTATACTCTATGCTTTTTATTAAATCATTTGTCTTGAATACGAGCAACGCTTGCCTGTCCACTTGTTGTAGGCACTCGGTGATGTGATGCAAGATGAATGGCACCTCCTTTTGGAATTTCAATTTCTGCAATACAAAAATATATTATTAAACTATTACCAAGGACGTACCAAGTATACGTAAATACGTCGGCATAGTAAATGTGACTGCTACTTCGTCATTATCAGCCAGAAGGCTTTCACTGCTGAACATAGGCCTCCCCTTAGAACGTCATTCCGAACGAATCTTGCCGTTGCATCCACCGGTTACCCGTGACTTTCACTATTTTGCCAGTCCACCTAGTGGTGGGAGGGATACCAACGCTGCGTCTTTCGGTTCGTGGTCTCCACACTAGAACCTTTTTTTCCCCATCGGTTGTCGGTTCTTCGAGCGATGTGACTGCTACTTACAGTTATTAAATTGTAGTAGCAGTCACCACCATTTATGGAACATACTCTAGCAACTAGAGTCTAGCGTAACATCAGGCAGGATGCTGTCATATGTCGAGTCACAATAAAAATAAAATACAGGCCAATGACAAAATAAAATGAACACCATGCAATATTATGCATCTTTTACACGAAGTCTAAAGTCCCGAGTTCGATTTCCGGTCGGGGCAAATATATGTATCATAGCATTTATTTAAATTAACGCTGTAGAAATGCGGAGTGACGATAGCAGATAGAATGAGGAATAGCATAGTTCGCGATTTAAAAGATGCGGTTTGAAAGAAGTTTTTTTAAAATTATTTTTAGCATGATTGAGAAAGGTTTCTTATTTTTTTCAAACTTTGAAACAAAATAAAAACTGTTTGCTAGATTGGATTCTTATTTTGCAGATTTATTGTGAGTATATTGACGTTTAAAAGTCATGCTCAACATTAGTTATACTCGTATTATCGATATTCGCAGTTTAGTAGTTAATTTTATAATATCTGACGTTTTTTTGGTTTTTTTTTTCAAATTCATTTTATGAACATGGATCAAAAGAATATTTTTTTCTAAACGGTATTGACAGTTTCTTATTTATTTCAGTTTCCGAAACTGTCCTTTCATTAACCGACTTCAAAAAAGGAGGGGTTCTCAATTCGACCAGTATTTTTTTTTATGTTTGTTACCTCAAAACTTTTGACTGGTTGAACCGATTTTAATGATTCTTTTTTATTTGAAAGCTGGGGCTGCCCGTATGGTCCCATTTTAATTTGGTCCAGTTCTGATAATGGCATCCATGAGAAAATCATATGTCTTAAATTTGCAACATTCTAATTTATGTTTGTTCGCGGATAACTTCGTTGTTTATGAACCGATTTTGATTATTCTTTTTTTGTTAAAAAGAAGATATTACAAAGGTTGTCCCATGACAAAGAAATCAGGGTTTAACTGCGTCGCTAAAAAAGTTCTCACCTCGCTCTCACTTGGTTTTGTTCTATCAATGCCCTTCATAATGCTATCCCAAGGTCTTCCAGAGACCATACAAGCAAATAGTCCAGCAAGTTCCTTTCTTACACCCAATTGTTCTGCATGGATCACCATTTCATTTCTATCACGAGCTATTATTGCTAACCATAGCTTTGAATAGTGAAAGCGGAATTTCTCAGTTAAATTCTGAAAGGGTTAAAATAAAGGGCTACAATAAGTTTTTTTTATTATTGTGACTCAACATATGACAGCACCCCGCTTGATGTTAAGCCAAAGGTTGGTCCATGAATAAATGTCACTGCTAATACAATTCAATAACTGTGAGTAGCAATCACATCCACTATGCCGGCCTAGATGGAACCGGCAACTTACAAGCTGATCCCGAAACGTGAACAAATCACTTCACGGTCTGTATACTTGTAAGTGGTGGTACTACCCCGGATCGGCAGACTGGGCCTACCACTCTTAGATAACCAGACCCGAAGCAAATATCCATTTTTTTTATTAACAAATATTTGCAATATTTAATATTATTAAATATTACAAATAAAAGCTATGAAACAAATATTTGCTCCGACCGGGGATCGAACCCGGGACTTTACGCGCAACAAACCAATCGCTTACACAACAGCAAAAACTTGGTCAGGAAATTCAAAGGGAATGTGGATATGGATCACTTGTTGCGCGTAAAGCGATTGGTTTGTTACGCGTAAAGTCCCGGGTTTGATTTCCGGTCGGAGCAAATATTTGTTTCGTAGCTTTTATTTGTATTATTTATTAATTTATATTAAAAGAAAGAAACTTTATTCTGAACAGCCCTCTGTGACTTTTGATTTGGCTTTTTAATATACTATGGATGGCACCCTTTTGCACTCTTCTCTCAATATCTTCACCACAATTTCCATCCCTTGTAAACATACTTTCTAAGTAAACAAATTGTTTGAATTGTTCCACTTTTTTTTTCTCATCATTATCTCGCATTCTGTCATTTCAACCCCTCTCACCAAAACCAATACTTTAGTTTCTTACATTTATTCTCAAACCTTCCTTTTGTTATTTTTTTACATTTAGATACGCCACGTCGTGCTTTGATTAACAATATTAGATGTAATAATAAAGAAACAGGTGAATTTAAATCATAAAATTCATCCATAATGTATCTTAATATTTTCAATATCTTCCCTTGAATTAAACTTCGTGAATAAGTTTTTTCTTAGTAACTAAAGCAAGTACAGTATAACCCCACTTTAGGCGAAAGCATTAATTAATCCCGACGGGGAATACCACAAAACATTTAATAATAGGTATTAAATGTTCTGTTTCTGTCACTACAAAACGGCGTAACGCAAGCAGGACGCAACTCAGAAAACGCAACTCAGAAAAGTAAAAGTGAAAAAAATTGTATTACGCTTTGCTAATAAAAGTACGTTGCTTGTATATATTTGCCTTGTTATTTGATATTATTACTGTTGTGTCAGGGGGTTAGCCGTGGATCCACCTTTGTGGATCGTTTTGCTACTTAGTCATGTCAACTCTAGTATAGTTCGCGTCACGTAAGTTGGCAAAAGTAGTCAGATGCGCAGAAGTCGTTTTTAGGTGTGTTTAGGAATGCGGGGCGTAAGGTAACAAACTTCCGTGCGCGCGATTGGCTGGCCAGTCGATCATCGACTCCCGCGTGGCATCCACGCTCCGTTCGCTCCCGCGTCCACTTGGGTGCACTAAAATGGTGCACCACTGGTTTTCGTATCATGCTAATAGTTTTACTACATATTAGTCCCCCGCCGCGTCTGTCTGTTCGCGATAAACTCAAAAATCAATCAATTTAATTGTCCCGCATTTTCCCCACAGGGATAGGCAGAAAAAAGGGAGCGCCATCTGCCACGATCCTGACACAACTCTCTCGCTTTCTTCACATTCACAATTCTCTTCATACAAGCTCTATGGTTATGGGCACTAGGCAACCTAGCTTTCTTGAGGATTTCTCCGATTTGATCGGAGAACACCCTCCTGGGTCTGCCTCGATTAACGCATCCATGCACATCAGATTTATAAATTTCTTCCGACGCACCCCACTTTGTCCGTTAGATAGCGCCATAATGAATAAACTATACCATAATCAAATAAACTATATTTTAGCTTGAACTATATTTAGTTTGAAATGATGAAATTTGGGTTAAGTTTCCTGTAGTGAGGAGGAGTTTTTTATTAATAATAAATATTTTTATGAAAACAAACATTTATATTAACGTCCTAAAAAATACATTTAAAAAATCTACTTAAAGACTTACAGCATACAAACCGTGGTCTAACAGGTAGACTGTAACATCCTTATCTCCAGGCTCCTTCTTCAAAATAATATTACCAGGATGAGGGTCACTATGTACAAAACCAACAACAAATATCATATGCGAATACAAATCACCAAGTTTCTTTGAAATCCCAGCTTTATTTATATTGTGCTTCTAAAATATATAAAAAAAACTTATAGAGAATTAATTTTAACATGTATTGTTATGTACAGGCTCTTTTGGGACCTCTTTGTGCGATTTTAATAATATGTAATTTGACGACAGGCGTGGCATAGTGGTTACACAGAATATCCGGGTTCGAAAGCCGGTCGAAGCAAATATTTGTTTCATTGGTTTAATCATTTGATTAAATTTACAACAAAAAATACTAAAAAAGGAGGCAGATATTTGCTCGAGGTCTAGTTGTCAAAAAGTGGTAGGCAATGGTGCACAGTGTGCCGATCCGGTTTAGTACCACCACTTACAAGTATACATACCCTGAAGTGACTCAGTCGCGTTTCGGGTTCACCTTGTAAGTTGCCGGTTCCAATCAGGCCGGCATAGTGGATCACTGCTACTTACAGTTATTTAACTGTAGTAGCAGTGACCTCCGCATTCCAGCTTAACATAAGGCGGGATGTAGTTACATGTCAGTTTACAATAATATATTGTATTATAAATAGTGAATCCGTTGTCTCTAATATCAATCAATCAAATTGTCACGCCCTTTTCCCACAGGGATAGGCAGAGACAATGGAGCGCCACTTACCACGATCCTTACACAACTCCCTTGCTTCCTTCACATCCACAATTCTCCTCATACAGGCCCTGTGGTTATGGGCACTAGGCAATATTAGTCTCTAATATGTATAAGTATTTCTGCTTAATAATGGGAGTCGCCAAGTGATTTGAAATGTTGTGATTCATATTAATTCTATTTTAAATTTTTCCTACGCTCTACTACAATCATCATCAATCCTCAGTCATTTACCCACTGTACACGTGACAAAGTACTGAAGACTGTGATGCTGTATAGATAATTGCTTTTCTTTTAACTAAACAAATATTTACCTCAATATAATCTAAATCATTGACTTGCCCACCGTTAACATATTCCATAACTAAGACCCTCTCAGTACTGTAATCCCAAAATATCTTGGGCACTTTTAACCATGTATAATGTTTAAATATTTCAGCAACTTTTTCAGCATTTCTGCCTTCTTGCAGAAAATCCAATTCCTTCGTTATATTCTTTTTTGTTTCTTCAACCAGCCATTCCATTTGGAATTCCGGAAACACTTTAGACATTGCTTTGATTAACAATTCCATCCATTTTATGTCAATATTAATGTTTTTTCTAACAAAATGATGTTGTACTTTGACTGCTACTTCAGTGTCGTCTTGCAGTCGTGCTCTGTGGACTTGGGCCAATGATGCTGTACCAAGGGGCTCTGGGTCAAACTCTTTGAAAATTTCATTAGGCTGCAATTAGAATTATATATTTTATTTATAAACTAATACATAAATGGGGCCATTCGGTGAGCAGTGAATGTGCAGATGATTATATAATGTGGGTTAAACAAAGACCTCGCAGTAGTTGCATGGTACCTACTGACCGCGCCTGTTCCTGCCTTCGGGTATAGCGGGTAACATTTTGGAATGGTTCAGGTGCTACCTAACTAACAGATTCTCCCGGTTTCTCAGATTATAAATGGCTATACTTTAGATTGGTTTGCCGCTGTATTCGGCGTATCACAAGGCTCCCTTGGACCTATCCTCTTTAATGTTTTCATTAACGACGTAGTTTCTGTATTTGAACACCCGACCGTTTCAATGTACGCAGATGACCTTAAATTTGATAAAAGATTATCTTCTACCCAAGATAACGATTTGCTTTAAAGCGGCCTTGAACGACTTAAAGCTTGGTGTGCACACCATGTAGTCAAGCGATCCAAAGATGCAGGCGGTGTGGACGTGCCACGCGCGATCCATGCACGTATAAGAGCGCGCGCTTCCTGTCTCGCCCGATCCGTGTGTTGTCGGTTTTTGTGCTAGCCTCAAAAGTGAGTGACGCGCACGGTGTGGATGGTTGTATTGGTTCGCGCGATCCACCTCAACATGGACATCTAAAATCGCTGTCTGATATCCCTTTATAAAGAAATTTAAATGTTTAGGGGATCCCAAAGATTCTAATTACACCAATGTATATATTATATCTTTGTAAGAGATGATGATGTGTTAGAGATAATGCGTCAGATTTCTCGCGAAATGGAGAATAAAGTCAATCGAGTTCCTAAAGAAAAAAATGCGTTAGTCCCAACATTCGCATACAGAAACTAGTGTGATTTTTTACGCAAACATTTAAGCAAAATAAAAGTTACTTCTGCAACGGCAATACACCGCCGCCGCTGTTCGTGTGACTGCATATCGTGCAAGAGTTAGACTGAATCACGGGATTGCCTTAGGATCGCTTGGAGCGCATATTTGGGATCGCAAGTTTCCAAAAGTGGATCGGTGTAACACGATCCTCGCTCCGCGATCCTGGATCACGGAGAGCGGGATCGAAGGATCGTTTGGTGTGGACCCACCTAATGCAAAGTCATCAAGTTTACTCGTCGTAAATATGAGTCCACATACCTGTACCATATCAATCATCTACCACTAGCCAAAGTTAACGAAATCCGCGGCCTGGGAGTGATCATCGATAGCAAATTACGATTTTATTTTATTATTTTTTATTTATTTATTTAGTAATAATGCAATTATAAAATTAACTATTTACAACACCATATTTAAGAGACAGGTAATGAAGACAAGACCGTCTTGGAATATGCTTGAAGAAGCTGAAAGAGCTTGGAATATGCTCGCTGGCCCTACGATGTATACACAAAGAGGCTCGAAAGAATCCAAAAGAGATTTCTTTAGCACCTATGTTTTAGCTATAATCTAGCCAAGAAACTCCCCAGCTATAAACAATGGTTGTGCAATTTCAAACTTCAACCGTTACAAGTCCGCAAATATCTGACGGACCTTATGTATTTGCAAAAAAAAATTTTAAGAGCTTTTGATGTGCCAAACCTGCGACTAAAATGAGGATAGAAGTGCCATCCATGATACCACGAGCTCCTGTAAATTCTTCTTTTAAACTAGCACGAGCGAAAACCAACCTTGGACATTTTGCACCACTTGATCGACTGTTTAGGCCAGTCCCAACCTTAACATTTCAAATATTTTTATGCCTTTCATATATAATTATTAACCTTTAAAAATTGTTTTGTTCCCTTAAGAAATATAAATAAATACAGCACTTTTTCAAGAATTTGCTTTTTTTGTTAAATTTCTATTAAATCTAGTTAAATTTTTATTAAAGTTGGTTTGATTTGACTTAATTTTAAACCCCCGACTCAAAAAGATAAGTTTGACTTGACTGTGTGTCTGTCTGTGGCATCGTAGCTCCTAAACCATATATGGGCAACAAACGGACCGCAAGACATTTTAAAAAAACCCAATTAAAAAAATATTACATTAGGTACTTATACTCACGGGAGTGACAGTGATGCGGCGTTCTCACGGTTCAATAATAATCGACTCAATATTACACGTTTCACTACACTATCTGTCCATTTTAGCATTTTTCTCAATCTTTAGCATCCATATGCGGACGCCTAATTTACATTTTATTCACATTTTATTTTACAAACAAACAAAAAACTGGTGACAGAGTAATGCAATATACAATACATAGGTACTCAATCGCGCTGATTGACTGACTGATTGGACTGATTATCAAATCAGTCAATAATAACGAACAAGTTCAGACGAGTCGATTCGCTGTCAGCTATTAATTGAATCAATAAAAGTTGAAAGGTCTTTAACAATGGTAGGCCTATTTGTTTGCTGTGTAATAAATCCATTTCAGGAATGAAAGAATTCAATATAAAGAGGCACTACTCAACTAAGCATGCTACGCTGCCCTCACTGACAGGACACTCACAACAGACAAAGTCCAGAAGCTTACCGCAAATTTGAAAAAACAGCAACAAAGAAAGTACCAAGAACACAACTTGTTAATGTTTTGAAAGCTAGTTTTATAGTTAGCTCAAAATTGGCAAAGGCATGAAAACCATTTGCCGAAGGAGAATTTGTCAAGGAGTGTATGTTAGAAGTTTGCAGTATTATGTGTCCTGAAAAGAAAAATGAATTTGAAAAAATTAGTTTGTCAAGACGAACCGTTGTTCGACGTATAGAAATGATGGCTAATGATATAAAAACAACATTGACTGACCGTATGGCTGGTTTTGAGTCATTTTCCATAGCGAGAGCACCGATTTGTCTGACACAGCTCAACTGGCTATATTTATTTCTAGGTGTTGATAAGGAGTTCACTGTTACTGAGGAATTGCTTGCTTTACAGCCGATAAAAGGAACCACTATAGGAAAGGATATTTTTATTGCAGGTCAAAAGGTATTCACAAGTTTTGGCTTGCCATGGTCAAAATTAATTGGAGTATGCACTGATGGTGCACCTTCTATGGTCGGCTTACGTAAAGGTTTCTTCTGAATTTTGAATAAAAAGCAACAGAATTAAATGTGCAAAAAGATTATTTGATAGTCCTTCATTGCATTATCCACCAACAGAACTTGTGTTCCAAGTCCATTCGACTCCAGAATATTATGAATGTGGTAGTAAAAACCATCAACTTTATTCGATCCCGAGGGCTTAACCATCGTCAGTTCAAGGCGTTTTTGGATGAAATATCGGCGGTAACATATTATTGTAAAGACAGATGGCTGAGCAAAGAAAAATGTTGAAAAGGTTTTACAAGCTTAGAAATGAGATAGCAGACTTTATGAAAATAAAAGATAAACCGCTATCTGAATTAAATGACTCAAAATTGATATGTGATTTAGCATTTCTGGTCGATCTTACAGGCTATTTGATGAGTTAAATTTTAAACTTTAAAACAAGGACAGTTAGTAAATGATTCTGTATGTATGCACAGTAGTAAATGATTCAGATCAAACTACGCTTGTGGGAGTCACAGCTGTAACAGTTACCAACAGTCACAGATGTAACACACTCTCTGCGTATAAAAATATTGCTTATGCTTAATATGCTGAAGAACTCAAGTTACTGTTGGAACAATTTTCCAACAGATTTAGCGACTACAAAAACATGGAAAACTATTTCAGTTTATTTGCTACTCCATAAAAATGTAATGTACAAAATGTTCATTGGAGCATTTGGAACATAAGTGTATTGACACTTACAAATGGAGTTGATCGAGATTCAAGAAAACTCACTCCTAAAATCCAAATTTGAAGACGTAGATTTGTGCGATTTTTACAAAAAATACCTAGAAGACAATTTTCTGCAGCTTAGAAAATTCGCAAGAAGATTGATTTGTGCGTTTGGCAGTACTTATACTGCCAAACATACTTGTACTTAGCTGCGGATGTATGACTTAAATAATTTTAAACATTGGAAGTCACACAAAAATTAAATCACTATCATTTCAAAGGACATCATTCATTTTGTATAGGGACTTGAGCTTAATTGTATTAACAGTTTAATATGCATTTTAAAATAGTTTGATGTATGAAGATTACAATGTAATTGGAATATATCCTTTATTATGCATAGTTTAGGTGTGCAAAATGATCAAACTATAATTATGACACAGAACAAATATGGCATCGGTTGACAGATAATACAAAATACATATCCAAAATATATTTTCCAAATAACTCAATTGCACAGCAATTAAAAGCAAAACGGTTATTATTTTTATCAATACAAGTATCGAAACTACCATTTATGTATTTTTTCATCATTGGACATTAGAAAAATATTACATAAAAGCCCAAAATGAATGATGTTCTTTAATAAAGTGCAATTATTTTTGTTTTAGATACTTCTAGAGTAACAATAGTAACCCAACACTATTACTCACAGGTGTCAACTAAAACTCTTCACCCTTATACTTATATAAAGGATAAAACACTGGGATGTTCCCATCTAATCATACATTCAAAGAAGGTATCACAAATACCTAACTGAAACCTAGAACACTAGGTTTCAGTTAGTTTAAAAAATATTTGATTTAAAGTTGATTTAAAAAAATACAATTATTTAATACTAAACAAAATTACACTTACTTCAAGTTTCAAATCTTCCCTGACAACTTTATATAAATCTTTCACATCATTTTTAGGGGCATCCTTATGTAACACTCTCATTGTAGTCACATACTCAGATGGTAATAAATAATCCATGGCACCAACATGTTGACCAACTTTAATATAAACACCTTTATTTGTTTTACACAATTTTAACAGCTTATTCGCGCCAATTTGATGCGCTTTACTTTTTAACTCGATATATTCTTCAGAGTCTCTATCCCAATCTTTAGTATACAATAATGTTTTATACGTTCTGCCTATATCAATAGCTGTGTATGCAGCCCTTGCAATACGTACAGCAGCTAAGGAATTGTAATCATCGGTTTTCAACGCGACTGCAGTCCCTACGCCGACTGTACCGTATAAACTATATTTAACTAAGCGGGAAATCATTTTTAACTTAAATAACACATATTCTATGCAAACTAAATTAAGACTTTCTATTTGTCCAACTTTAAAAATAAGGTTATGTGAAGATATGAAATTCTTGTGAAATTAAAATTCATTATAATACGTCAAAACAAGAGTCACTTTGACGTTCCAGATTTCATTCGGAAATCTTTGATTATAGCAGTGCTGTAATACCGCGTTCTCACCGGGCGATTTCAGTTGATCAATATATTTTGTCGTTTAACAAAAATTATATATATTAATTGCTTTAATTTGGTTGAAAGTCTGTTCAGACGGTTCAAATCTCGAACGATTTCGCAGTTGATCATACATAAAATTATAAAACTTCTAAATCGCACACGCTCAAAAGTATTTTATTTTATTTATTTGTGTATAGTTTGCATAAGAAAAATGTTCACTTCGCACGGTTAAATTATGTTTTCATTTTTCTTTCTTCTTGTTTATGGCTTTAGTATTTAACTTGCCAGTGTCAAAGTAAAAATATATGGTTCAATGTTAAAACATTGTCAAGTAAAGATGAAGATGAACCACGCGAGTGATTCATCAAATGATGACGATGAGAGTGAGGTTGATGATGATCGTTTTAGTAAAGCGGCGGAAATCCTTTACTAAAACTTCAGAAGGAGTCTTGGAGGGAACATGAAGAAACACGTTTCACAACTTTAAATTACTTGTTTATACTTGATCAACTTAAAAATTATTACTGGATAATAATTCCACCATTATTACACAATAATATTTGAGAAAAACACAAGCTTTTCAAATAATTCAAAATTGCGCGTCCTGTCAGTTGCAGTTGCCCGCCAAAAATCATGTTTTCATTTAATACCTACTGACATTTAAAAGATAGAAGGAGGCCTAAAGTAGCTACAACAACCGTTTATACTATTTTCACTTATGCCATTAAAAATGAGTTAGAAAGGGATGAATATACATTTTAACATTCGTCATTTAGAAGGTTGTCACTAGTTTTGATGATCATTTGACAGAATAACAAATGACATTACAATACAATAAAGGACATCATTCATTTTGTATGAGGACTTGGGCTTAATTGTACTAAAAGTGGGAAATGTACAATAAAATAGTTTGATACAACAATATTTTAATATGCTTGGTAAATATCCTATATTTTGCATAGTTTAGATGTACGAAATGATCAAACTATATTCATGACAGTTCAATGCAAAAACCATTAAGTTCACTGCCAGCCCAAAAAAAGTCGTCAATCACTTTTTAATTTAAAAAAAAACATCAGGCAGTCGGTCCATCGGGTCTCGACTAGTATAATAGTTATCTGTGGTCTCGACTCTCATTCAAGGTTATGGCGTGATAGCGTTTCTTTCGGTTTGATCTTCCCACCAAATGTTTAGGCATCGCAAACGTCATCAATATAATACTGTCGTTAAACATTTTGAAACTAGTGAAAAATAGAGTAAAAGTATATATTAAATTTTTAAAAATTATCTCCTGTTGTGCTAGTAATTAGCATACATATTTTTAGTGATACTATTGTCTTGAAAAGTAAGTTGGAATTAAATAAAAAAGATAATGTTTTATAAAAAGTCGTTTTATTCATCTAATTAGATTATTTCCTGCTGAGTAAGGTTCACTTTCACCAACATCCCAACATTTTAGTTCGCGTGATATTCCGTCGTGGCGTCTCTAATTGCCACTTGTTGTTTATGGCAGTGAAGCTTCTTCTCTTGAGTATAATGTTCCTTTGTCGTTTCTTTCTTCTTGTTTATGGCTTTAGTATTTAACTTGCCAGTGTCAAAGTAAAAATATATGGTTCAATGTTAAAACATTGTCAAGTAAAAATGAAAATGAACCACGCGAGTGATTCATCAAATGATGATAGTGAGGTTGATGATGAACTTTACCGTTTCAGTAAAGCGGCGGAAAGCCTTTACTAAAACTTCGGAAGGAGTCTTGGAGGGAACACGAAGAAACACGTTTCACAGCTTTAAATTACTTGTTTATGCTTGATCGACTTAAATATGATTACTGGATAACAATTCCACCATTATTACACATTAATATTTATGAAAAACACAAGCTTTTCATATAATTCAAATTTGCGCGTCCTGTCACTTACAGTTGCCCGCCAAAACTCCCTGTTCCTTGGTCAACTGTGTGTGACATTTATTTTTTAATATGTCTTTTCCGCGTGGTTTAGAAACTAAAAATAATCATTTTTATTTTCCAAATAACTCAATCGTACTGCAATTAAAAGCAAAATTGCTATTAGTTTTGCCAATACAAGTATCGAAACTACCATTTATATATATTTTTATCATCGGCCGTGACAAAAGTGTTACAATAAAAGTCCAAAATGAATGATGTCCTTTCACCAACGCCACCCCAGCCGGTGAAATTTTAGATTCTCTATAAATGTTAACAAATTAAACAATGTTAATAACGTAGAAACTTAAATTTAATCATATTGATTTTTAGCAGCCTTAAGTGGAAAATTATTCGTAAGAAGTAATGTAAAAACATTGTATATTTTATTAGTATGGGCTTCATGTAATATAACATAACCTAAAAAATATATTTTGATTAACAACTCGAAAAATAAAAGAGTGTCAATTTTTTATTATTTTTAATACATTAAGTGATAAATTTTACCTATCGATCGGTTATAGACATTTATAGAGAATCTAAAATTTCACCGGCTGGGGTGGCGTTGGTTAAAATTTCTAGTTAGTAATACCGCGTTCTCACCGGGCGATTTCAGTTGATCAATATTTGTCGTTTAACAAAAATTCGAAAGCAGATATTCACGGTAGCGTTCTCACGATTCAATAATAATCGACGTTTTTTTTTTAATCAATTTTATTAGGGGAATTACGCACATAAAATGGCGATGCCTTTTCCATTATAAACTAAACCTAGACTATTTACAAATACAAGCTCTAATAATCGACTTAATATTCATGACCGAAATGGCGGATAATGAAGAAATTAGGAAGTGTATAATGCTTATTTGTGACGGTTTAGCATTTTTTTCGTGGATTCCATAATTTATAAAAACAAAAAACTGGTGAAACGGAGGAAAACAATACACATTCGCGCCGATCATTGTCATTATTCGATGAATTACTCGCGTGGTTTATCTTCATCTTCATATTTACTTGACAATGTTTTAACATTGAACCATATATTTTTACTTTGACACTGGCAAGTTAAATACTAAAGCCATAAACACGAAGAAAGAAAAAATTAATGACAGTTGAGTCAACAAAAGTTGAAAAGTCTTTAACTTTTGTTGAATAGATATTTGTTGCTTCAATTTGGTTGAAAGTCTGTTCAGACGGTTCAAATCTCGAACGATTTCGCAGTTGATCAACTCAAATCGCCTCGTGAGAACGCCCCATTAGAGTTGTCATTTATCTTGGACATGTTTCTCAATCTTGTACTAGGAGTTTTTTTTTGTCTTTGGGCCAAAGCTTTATTCAGTAACATATAAATGACATTATGTTACAATACATGCCACTGCTACTACAATTCAATAACCGTGAGTTGCGATTAAATCCACTATGCCGGCCTAGTTGGAACCGGCAACTTAAAAGCTGATCCCGAAACGCGACTAAATCACTTTACGGTCTGTATACTTGTAAGTGGTGGTACTAGCCCGGATCGGCAGACTGGGTACCACCGCCTACCACTCTTTGATAACCAGACCCAAAGCTAATATTCACCTCTTTTTATTAACAAATATTAGATTTGCAATATTAATTATAAATATTAAATATTAAAAATAAAAGCTATGAAACAAATATTTGCTCCGACCGGGAATCGAACCCATACTGGGTAAGATCGATCCTAAACCCGTAAATTACCTTGCGTTTCTAAAGGAGAGCTGGGAATACCCTTAGGGGAATCCCACAAGGTTATATTCGACTATTCATTCGGACCAAAATGCTTCTATAATTCTATAACCTTTTATGGGTTTCGCTATTCCTAGTATTTCAATAAATAAATTGAAGAAAATAAATTCATAAAATCCAATCATTAAACAGCATGGTAGCATAATATATAATATTATGAATTTAATGGCATTTATATGTTACTGATTAATGCTTTGGCCCAAAGACAAAAGGACTTAATTCATTTTGGGCTTTTATGAACTACTTTTGTAATGTCCGATGATGAAAATATATATAAATGGTAGTTTCGATACTTGTATTTATAAAACTAATAACAATTTTGCTTTTAATTGCAGTGCGATTGAGTTATTTGTAAAATGAGATATGGATTTTGTATCATCTGTCAATCAACGCCACATTTGTTCTACTTTGAACTATCATAATTATAGTTTGATGATTTTGCACACCTAAACTATGCAAAATAAAGGATAAATTCCAATTACATTGTAATCTTCGTACATCAAACTATTTTAAAATGTAAATGCAACTGTTAACACAATTAAGCCCAAGTCCCCCATTCGATTAATGATGTCATTTGTCCTACTACTAGCACGAGATAAATGCCAACCATGGTACGAGAAAAAATATTCGGTATATGGCAACGCTGTCTCGAAACGCACGATACAAACACAGCGGTGTGCAAGGAATCGTAACGCAAAAACGTAAGAACAGCAACAATTTTTAGTGTTGCAGCCAACAAAAACTGAAGTTGACCTTTCGTTATCCAAATTCTTTCACATTTTATCCGTTATTATTTTTATTATATTTTACGTCATTTTTGAGCTTAAAAATTGAGTCATATTTTGTTAAACAAACCTTTCTTTTATTTTTGTTCATGACTTTTATTTGTCTAATGTTTATAATTTATCTTTACTGGTAACATTGTCGGCTGCCATCTTTTGCATGTAAAGTCCGCTTCCGTGACAGTTCTTTTTATTAAAATCTTCAGAAAATGAAGGCAAAAGGAGAGGTGAGCAACTGAATATAGAGAAATTTTAGTAATAAGAATATAGATTCTCACGGTACAATAAAGTATGGAAGAAAATATGTGATATAAGTGTAAAAAACAAACTGTTTTCGTACACGTTGCCGCCGTGTTTCCAATGTGGTGCATGTGTTATAAAGTTTAAAAATTATATAAAATTATTTACAAATTATATTTTGAATAAGTGTGTTATATTGTTGTATATTTATTTAAAATGCGTTGGTCACGATTTTTAACTTTGGAAAATAATTTTGAGGTTATGTCCTAGCCATAACTCCGAGCTCTAAAATGAACGATTGTAATCGTTTTGAATAAATAATCTGCTTACAATCTCTGTAGTATTTTCCTAGATTTTGCGCGATAGTAAGCCGCATAAAATTTGTTTAATTCATTACATGCTCTATTTAAAAATTATAAAAATACCTTTATATTAGGCAGTAACCTCTGCGACCACTTATAGTTATTATAGGTTAGGTATAGGTATTAATATCTCATAAACTAGAAGTTTTCGCAACTTCCCCCCACCACAAAGGGTCACCTTACCAGTTCCCTCCTACCCTTCGAATTCTGAGCAGGTACGTAAACTAAAGTCCTTTCCACGACTCCCTTGCTTCCCCCACATCTCTTCATACAGCTTTTCGAGTATAAGCACTAGGTAACCAATCTTTCTAATATTTTATTATATTTCTTATATTGTATTTATGATATGAATATGATTTCAACCTATCCAATTTTCTTATTTCAGTTAAAGGAATTTGAGGTGATTGGGCGCAAGCTCCCCTCTGAAAATGACCCCAAACCGCCTCTATACAAAATGAGGATTTTCTCACCGGACCAGATTGTCGCTAAATCCAGATTCTGGTACTTTTTGAGACAGCTAAAAAAGTTCAAGAAGACCACTGGCGAAATTGTTTCAGTTAAGGTAGTTATTGATTTTCTTAATATTGTACAAGACCTACAGCTAACTAGCATTATGTATGTGCAGACATTAATCTGTTGTACCAAAATTGCCTCTACTGCCTTTTTATATACATATTTGTTGTAATCAATTGCCCAAGTAATTTTAGGCTCTGGACTATTTATCCTTATTTTAATATTAAATTAAGATGTGTCGAATACTGTGTGAATACTAATTCACTGAGACCTCAAAAGGGGTCGCGGACTCCTGTGTATGGACTCATGCATGGTCGTGGGACTGTGAACGTGTTAACAGAAGAGTTAGGAAGGTCTGTTGTAGTTTAGCCTTCTTGATCATAGGCATGGTCCAGTTTAACAAAGACAGGACCCAGGTGTGAATGTTGAATGTTCCCTATTTATCCCATCCCTTCTTAATAACACCTCCCTGGGTACCCAGGGAATGACTGCACACCCTAGCCATGATGTGATTGTTATAACATCAAACAGGATGTTAGGACTGACCACCACCTTCTAATTTGGCATCCTAAAAAGGTGCCATCGTATCTAGTGTTAACCTATCTAGTGTATGCTGGCACAAATTTGCTCTTGTGTACTGTTTGCAACTTCAGGATGCTCTGGATTCATTGCAGCGCTGAATTCTAGACGTCTACTGGATACACCTAAACATAGAAATATCCACAAATATCTACAGTTTTTTAGTTCATAGTAACATTACATTAAAAAGGTAAATCTGCAAAATATTGTTATATGATTCTAGGAAATCCCAGAGAAGAGTCCAATTAAGATCAAGAACTTTGGTATTTGGTTGCGTTATGAGTCACGTTCTGGTGTCCACAACATGTACCGTGAATATCGTGACTTGAGTGTTGGAGGAGCTGTGACACAATGTTACAGAGATATGGGTGCCAGGCATAGAGCACGGGCACACTCTATTCATGTGAGTTTGCATTTAGAAATTCCAGTCCATTAACTAATCAATGAGTCATTGTTTTTAACGTGACTCAAGATCTGTCAACTTGGCTTTTTAATTATTATTATTTTTTTAACTATTTTTAATTATTTGATTTTATTTAATTGTAATGATTTGCATGAAATTTTACACTCTCATAAACACTGTCGAAGTTCAGAAGCAAGTCATCCTTATATTGTCCTCCAAGTGATATCGTAAACGCAGGTCAAACTGTCCAAACATAAGTCCTCCCAGCAGCTGTGGCATCTCTGTTGTCGCGTCCAAACAAGAAACTGATTCGCCGACTGCATTCACTTATATATGGTAATAATAGAACAATCCAGTTGTTATATACACTAAATTGTGAACTATCGACATTTTGTTCTCTGATTACAAGGATTTCTAGATACTGTACGTACGTGTACGTCAATGATATTGTTCCGAGTATCTTGATGTTTTTCTATATGCTTTTTTACTTTAAATGGGAAACCGAGGATCACTTTGTTGTCCATCTGTCTGTTGGTCCGAAGCGATGAGGCATCTAACTAATTAAGTACAGTATCCTCATGCTGCGAATTCTACTTGTACTATTCAATCAATCAATCAAATTGTCACGCCTTTTTCCCACAGGGATAGGCAGAGACAATAGAGCGCCACTTACCACGATCCTTACACAGCTCCCTTGCTTCCTTCACATCCACAATTCTCTTCATACAGGCTCTGTGGTTATGGGCACTAGGCAACCTAGCTTTTTTGAGGATGTCTCCGATTTGGTCGGAAAACACTCTCCTGGGCCTGCCTTGTTTAACGCATCCATCCACATCAGATTTATAAATTCCTTTCGTCAATCTACTTTCACTCATCCTTTCCATGTGCCCAAACCATCGAAGCATTCCTTTGTCAATCCTTGTCACTACATCTTCTTTCAAACCACATCTATCACGTAGTGTGCTATTCCTTATTCTATCCGCTATCGTCACTCCACATACACTCCTTAATGACCGCATTTCTACAGCGTTAATTCTACTCTCATGCTTCTTCTGCCATACCCAACTTTCACTCCCATACATTAATGTAGGAACAAGCACCGCATTATGAACAGCCATCCGTGACTTTTGGGACATTATTTGGCTGTTCATTATACTATGGATGGCACCGTTCACTACGTTACCCTTTTGCACTCTTCTCTCAATATCTTCATCACACTTTCCATCCCTAGTAAACATACTTCCCAAGTAAACAAATTGTTTGACTTGTTCCACTTTCTTTCTGTCTATCGTTATCTCACATTCTGTCATTTCATCCTCTCTCTCCAAAACCATTACTTTTGTTTTACTTACATTCACTTTCATACCTTTCTTTTCTAATTCCGCATTCATTATAGTAACCATGTCCTGTAACTCATACGCCGAAGATGCAAGGATAACTTGATCGTCGGCGTACAAGAGACATTTGATCACCAAGTCATTCATTCTTAAACCATACTTCCTTTCACGCAACTCTTTCAGACAACTGTCCATGAATAGATTGAAGAGCCATGGTGACGCTACACATCCCTGTCTGACACCTTTAGAGATGCCAAACCAGTCGGATAGCGCCCCGTTAATTCGAACACATGCACTGGAATCCTCATAGAGAGATTTCAGTGCACGGACCAAACGCTCCCCCAACCCAAACCCGGACAGCTGCTGCCACAATTCACTCCTGTTCACTCGATCATAGGCCTTCTCAAGGTCAACAAAAGCACAAAACACCTTCTGGTGTTTTGCCAACACTTTTTCGCTGACGCATCTCAGAGAGAAGATTTGATCCATACATCCCATCCCTTTCCTAAATCCCGCTTGCGCATCCCAAATTTTATCATCTGTTTCATGCATCACCCTTTCAATCAATACTTTCGCATACAACTTGCCAACAATACTGAGAAGGCTGATGCCGCGGTAATTTTTGGGTTCCTGTTGCGATCCCTTCCCCTTGTATAGTGGTACTATGACAGCCTTGCGCCAGTCACCTGGTACAAGACCGTTCACCCAGCACTTACGGAAAAGGAGACACAACCAGAAAGCCACCAGCTGACCACCGCCCTTCAGCATTTCGACAGTTATTCTGTCACACCCAGCCGCTTTTCCAACTTTCATTCTTTTTAATGCATTCAAAATCTCTTTCACATCTATATCACATTCAGATTCGCTTTCATTCAGCGTGGAGGAAACATCAACACACTCTGGTGCTGTATTATTATCCCCCACAAATAAACTTTCAAAATAATCCTTCCATCGTCCTAACACTTTCTTCTCTTCAGTCACTAAATCACCATTCGAATCCCTAACCACATTCACTTTAGACTTCTCCAGTCCTCCCCGGGCTATCTTAACCTGTTTCCAGAACAGTTTAATATTATCCCGGAAATTTCTGGAGAATTTTCTCTCTATATCCTTTTTCACATCTTTCTTCTTTCGTTCTATGCATTCTTTCACTTTAATTTTTATTTCCTTATATTCATTCATTGCCTTACATACATCTTCATCTTTCTTACCCGCGTTTATTCGTCTACTAGCTTTAACTGCTAGTAGATCCTGCCATTTTTTCTTCTTCTCGCATACTAATACTTCCGTTTCCTTATCCCACCACATGTTGGGCCTCACATTCTTCCTCTTGCTCACTCCACACACTTCTTCTGCAGCTTCTGTCATACCATTCCTCAATTTCATCCATACTTCCTCCACACTATCATTCTCATGATTACAGGCATCTCCTATCTTCTCACGTAATTTACTTACATACTCCTCTTTCACTTCTGCATCTTGCAACTTTTCTCCTTTTATTCTTGTCAACGGTGTTGTCGATTTACGATTGCGGTTTCTCCAACCCTTGAACAGACCATTTATTCTTGACATAACAAGAAAATGGTCTGTTCCAATGTTGACCCCGCGATAAACTCTCGTATCGACAACATTGACTTTCAACCTTTCATCCACAATCACAAGATCTATTATACTTCTCTCTTTATTCCTCTCCCATGTATACATGTGAATCTCCTTGTGACAAAACTTCGTGTTTGTCACAAGGAGATTCTTCTCCAAACAAACATTCACCAGACTTACTCCATTCTCATTTATACGCTCATCTCCATACCTTCCCAACACATGGTCTACATTCATTCTTTGCACACCCACCCATGCATTAAAATCACCTAACATTACAACCCTTTCATTCGATCTAGCAACATTCAAAACATCACGCAGGCTCTCCCAGAACTCTTCCCTTTCGGCCTGTGGCTTAGATATATCGGGGGCATACACACCAACTACAAATAGTCTGTGCAGCCCCACTCTAAGCCTGACCCATAAGAGTCTGGGCGACATACACTCATACTCAGTCATACACTCTGCCATTCTCTCAGACATCAACATTCCCACACCCTGACACGCTCTGGCCTTCGGGTCGACCCCCGACCAGACCGCTGTGTAGGGACCATGGTGGGTGACATCTGAGCCCTTTCGCTTCGTCTCATTCACACACAACATGTCCAAACTCTTATCATCCATCATCTTACATACCTCATCTAATTTTCTCTCCATTCCTCCACATACATTCAATGTGGCAAAACGGCTCTCCGCTGCCCGCTTTTCGCCCCGTGGGAACATTTGGCGTGACTTTTGGCGAGAAATGTCGCCGCTAATGTTAGAATTTTTAAAATTTTCCATTGTTGTTCCCACGAATGGCAAGGGAAATAAAGTTCCACTCCGACAGAGCCCCGCATGCCGGAGTGGGGCTAATTAGTGCCCGATGGGCGTCACTCATCGGGACGGCACGTTTGAGACTAGGCTCGCCCCTAGCCACGCATCCTTGGGCACGGCAGCCCATTGATTGGCATGGGATCTAGAAGATAGGAATTTGGGGATTGGGTAGGTGTAGGTGGATTTGGATACCATTACTATAAAAGGACAAGGGTATAGTAAATGGTAGCTCAAGGTGTCCGGGGTCGCGTACCCGAATTCATCCTATAAACACCGGACAGGTATTTAAAGAACGAACCCTCTGAACTGTTGTACTATTCAGTTTTTAAATAAATAGGCCCTCAGAAATAAAAAAGGTTGTTAGTTTAACTATAGTTGGACCACAACCCCTAGGTGAATACTCATACATTCGCTACTGATGGTAGCATGTACTCCTACAATTTCTATCCATACGCATTGTTATATCTAGGCAACACATAGGTAAAAAATTATTACAGTAGTGTTTCGGGATCAGCTTGTAGGTTCCAACTTTTCCAACTAGGCCGGCATAGTAGATGTGACTGCTACTTACAGTTGTTAAATTATAGTAGCAGTGACATCCATTCATGGACTGCACTCCAGCGGGTAACAAAAATACCTAATTTTTATATTTAAAAATTATTATTTTCTTTTTAGTTCGCATTGTCCTAAAAGTGTGTTATAGTTTTTTTTTTAACTATACATTTATTTTATGATTTTTAGTCTTAGAACGAAATTAAATTAAAAGTATTAAGAATACTTGATTTTAGCGTTTAATATGTGATAGTATACTTAAAAAAATTTCACTTATATTTTCTTAACCTTGCCATTACGCCCATGCGTCACCATTACATGGAACTTTCCCTGTTAGCTTTGAGCAATCAAGTGTTTTTATTGATACCATTCAGCGACTTTCCGCGACTAAAAGCCACATAAGCCTGTCCAGCAGCAAAAATTTGCAGACCCAAATAAATAACCGCATAATCTTCTTTACTGTCCTGCATTTGAGGCACAGTCGAAGCCCAACTCAGGATTAATGAAAGCATTCGCCTTTCAGCGGTGCCATAGCTGTACAGTCAAGTTAGCTTGGAGACGTTTTTGCATTTGTATGATGCCCATAAGAGTGCGTTTTCATTATTAACACACGTTACGAAAACACGTCATGTCCTTAGGTTTTAATTGAAAGCAACACTACAAATGCAAAATCGTCTCCAAGCTAATTGACTGTATTTTGTTGAAAACTGTATCGAAATTAGCCTAATGATATGTATACCTGGGCTAAAATCAACACAGACTCTGTACACAGATGTCTGTATCATATACTTGATCACGACGGAAACGTGGCCAGATAATCTCAGTGATGATACCCATATTGCCATTTACTAAACCTTTATTTGTTCTCAACATTACTTTGACTCCCATAATAAGTTTCAACACCTTAGGAAGACTTCCTGTTTTATTAATGTCATCAGATATAACTGAGTCTACATTTTTATTACCAAGTATTCGTGTAGCATCAATAAATTTGTCTTGTGTCATTGTAATAAAAATGTTAGTTCTTTTTCTCTGAAAATACTGGAGAACTTTTCATTGTGTTTATGTACTTGATCATTCATTGGATAGATTCTTAATGCTCGATAAAGTTATTGTTACCATCTGTTGAAACTCTTTCTAGAATTATTGTAAGATTACAAATGATTAATATTTTTTGGATAAGTTCATCAGGCATGTGCTGTTGTGATGTTAACAAACCATTTGCTGACCTGCTTTGGATAGCATCGTTTAGTGCAAACTTCACAAATGATGTTAATATGCCCTATGTTATTGTTTAGATTCTGCATTATACTGCCGCGTATTCTGCAAACGAACTCCTCTGTCTTCCTCAGATTGTAAAATGCGACTCTCGGCATTATGCTGGCGCAAATGTTGCGAGCGAAGATCTTCTTCCGACTGTGAGGCTCGATACTCAGCATTGTGCTGGCGCATATACTGAAAGGGAGCCGCTCTGTGTTTTATTAGTTGTGAAGCTCGATAGCTACTTGGATTCATAACGGCCCATATGCTGCAAACTAGCTGTTTTGTCTTTCTTTGATTGCAAGGCTCTATGAGACTATATGTATTTTTTAAATTGTTACTCGACATCTGACCTCGACTCGCCTGATGGTAAGCAAGAGGAGGCCCAAGAGTGCCGACCACTGCAAAAACCGAGTCTCCACGGTTGCCCCAGTCGCCGGCTTGAAGGATCCAAGGTTATAGGATAGTGAAGAGATGGGCTGGTAAAGCATTCCACTTGTCGATTGTTCTACAAAGAAACGTCGCACCGAACCTTTTAGTTTGACTGCCGATTCGGTCGATAAAATGCGGATGCTCCCCCTGACCTGTGCGGGTATTACGTGAGTGAAAAGACAAGGTAGGAACATGGTTTAAGAGCTCCTCGGAACATTCTCCGTTGTATAGGCGATAGAGAAGGCACAAAGCCGCCATGATCTCTGCGTCACCTTTAATTCGGACAGCTCGGCGCTGCAATAAATCGAGGGCATTAAGAAGGTACTTGGCAAAGCCATCCCAAAGGTGTGAACAATACACTGCGCAAGAGCAAATTTGAGCCTTGTACAGTAACAGGCGAAGCTCTGGCGCAAAGAACCACCGCACCTTGTTCAAAATGCCAAGTTTGTTGTGGTCCTGTGATTCAAGTTGCTGCGAAGAGAAATTTCTCAAATGTCCAGTCTGTCAGAAGTACCGAGGGAGATGTTAGAAGGAAGGGGGTAAATAGGGATATATTCGTCGAGAACGCGCACACCAGAGTCTTGTCTGCGTTGATCTGAACAACACATCTTGTTGCCCCAATGTGTAATACAATCAAGAACTTGGTTCAGCTCTGCTACATGATTTCATATAAAGTCGTCTTTCATTCTTTTTTTCTATTAGTACTTCATTGGAGATTATTTCTTTTTTGTAGTTTCATTCATTTCATTTCATTTTTTATTATTATTTCCATAAAAAATTGACAATTATATTGTCTACCTTCCCTAAGGTTCGATTCGAGGATTCAAAAAAGCTGAACAACATAATATTTTATTGTAAATATATATTATGTTGTTCTATAAAAATAAAAATAAATTATTGATAGGCCCACGCCACAAAATTGATTATTTAGCGACATCTGTGATATTAGTATTAAACTATTTCTACAGCGGTAATTCTTCTTTCATGCTTCTTCTGCCACACCCAACATTCACTTCCATACATTAATTTAGGAAGGAACAAGCACTGCATTATGAACAACCATCCGAATAACATTATTTGGCTGTTTATTATACTATGGATGGCAACGTTCACTACGTTACACTTTCCATATCTTTTAAACATACTTCCCAAGTAAGCAAATTGTTTGACTTGTTCCATAAATGATAGTCACAAGATAATGTGACGTTTACTCGCGTCTCGCTCAATCGAAGTGCGGTGTGCCTGCGGTACGGCGCCGGAACGCACCGTATGGCTTCATTCTAAGGCAGTCACCATAAAAAATATAGTATTGACAAAAATTAACCAACCCTATGCAAATAATATATTGAGCCTATATTCAATTTTGTAATAAATATAATTTTGAAAAAATAGTGATATTTAAGTAAACATATATTAAACGTAGTAGATAGGACGTAGAAACGTAGTAAATAGATTATAGTAGTGAATATTTGTACAGTGTGTTTTTTCTTTCAGATCATCAAAGTGGAGGTTATCAAGGCATCAGCATGCCGGCGCCCACAAGTGAAGCAATTCCACAATAGCACCATTCGCTTCCCATTGCCTAAGCGTGTCACTCATTATAAGAGACTCAACAAGTTCGCCTACAAGAGGCCAAACACGTACTTCCTGTAGGAAAATGATTATGTAAACTAATACTAAAGTCTCATTTGTACGTGAAAATCGTGTTTTATTTCCTACTCGTTGTTAAGCTCTTAGTTTGCTCAATCGCACGAATCGCCACTTCTCAGTTACCAATGGTACCAAGCAAGGGCGGCTGTCCCTTAAGTGCGCTCGTGCGCTGAACCACCACATTTTAATAGATTAAAAATTATTTTATCTAATTTCCAATTATGACGAAACAATTTAAACTCTTTTTTAATTAAGATTTATTTTCGCTGTAAAGAAGTTGTAGTTTTTCTATGAACTATGTTTTGTCCCACGCGTCAGGCCCACTAGCTCGATGATCCACCAGCCGCCACTGGTACCAAGGAATTATAGGAGATGCAGAGGTTACACGAACTTTGGAGCCCCTGCAACTACGCAGAGATAAGACATGGCGGCTCTGTGCGTCCTCTATCGCCTATACCACGGAGAATGTTCCGAGGAGCTCTTTAACCTCGTTCCTACCTCGTCTTTTCACACCCGTAATACCCGCACTGGTCGGGGGAAGCATCCGCATTTTGTCGACCGAATCGGCAGTCGAACTAAAAAGTTCGGTGCGTACTTTCTTTTTAGAACAATCGACAAGTGGAATGCTTTGCCAGCCCATGTGTTCTCTCCATCCTATAACCTTGGATCCTTTAAGCGATGCGTGAAGAAGTACCTTTGGCCGGCATAGTGACGGTGACAGGGCCAACCGTGAAGAGTCGGTTTTTACAGTCGTCGGCCCTCTCGGACCTACTCTTGCTTACTATTAGGCATGTCGAGGTCAGATGACAAGGTGGGATCCACGTTGCCCTTGCTTTTGAGGATCTATCTTAAGATCAAGTGGGCATTGTTATTTGACGAACTAAACTAGTGACGGCGACTGAGGTAGCGCCGGTTTTTACAGTCGTCGCCGCTCTTGGACTTGCTCTTACTTACCACCAGGCCAGTAGTTAATTAGTAGCGTTTCAATAAAAGTAAAAACATTCCCTCAACAGATTTCATATATTTATGATTGATGAAGTGTGTTGTGGTATACAATGGTAAACAGAATTCCTTGTATGTTGTACCAACAAAATGGCGTCTATGATATAAATTGGGAGCATATCAATACTTTTAAACTAATTGTGCCTATCGTAGAACCGCCTTTAAAGGTAAAGAATTTACTTATATTTCATTACCTCAATAACAATTTTACGTCCTAATTTCTGCAGGATATCCTTTTAAAAAATTAGGTTCCACAATGCCTATTTACAAAGAGTATGATTCCACAGGTCCATAGGCTTGGCGTAGTAGTGTGCTACCAGTCCGTTACGCGGGTGTCCCGGGTTCGATCCCGGTCGAAGCAAATAATATAACTAACGAACTATAAATAAACTTGGCATAACTATAAATAACTTCGCGAGTGTTTCTTGTTCACCACGTAGCTCCACCAACTTCACATTAACATACGAGTGTACAATCTAACTGGACTGTACAATTAATATACCTAAACTTTATTTAGTCCTAATTGTTGGAGTTGCCCAAACCATGAACCCTTTGAAGAAGACACCACCGCATGTTCCCGCGTAAATTTAGGTTTATAACACAGTCATAACACAGGAGGAGATTCTCGATTCGACTGTATATTGCTGCCTGCCATTGTATACGACTGCCTTTTTTGTATTTATAACTCTATAATTCATATAAAAATGACAGACGGAAATAAAGATAAATATAGAAAAATTTCACAGCTGAAACTATAGTAAAATATATATACACACTGGCATATTAAGCGGAACACAAGAAAAGTCCATAATTAAAAAAATATGGTTTTATTTTAAAATCTACTTACTACACTTCTTTCGTTATTTAAAGTTTCATTTATTTTTAACCCCCGACCCAAAAAGAGGGGTGTTATAAGTTTGACTTGTCTGTGTATCTGTGGCTCTGTGTATCTGTGTGTCTGTCTGTGGC
The DNA here is from genome assembly GCA_905220615.1 of Tinea trinotella. NCBI lineage: Eukaryota > Metazoa > Arthropoda > Insecta > Lepidoptera > Tineidae > Tinea > Tinea trinotella. The sequence goes on from HG992314.1 coordinate 12,782,088, forward strand.
ATCGTAGCTCCTAAACGAATGGACCGATTACGATGCGGTTTGTTTCGTTTAAAAGCTGACGTGATCGAGATGGTTCTTAGCTACAATTGATGAAGATCTGATCAGGGGTTTCAAGGTCATCAGCTCGATTTGTTAGCTGCGGTAGCGATCTTAGACGCGCTGTTTAGGACGGCAACCCTTGTTATTTTATGTCAAATAAATATGCCAATGTAAATACACGTAAAAAATGTTATAATTTTTTCCTTAAAATATTCATATGGCGAGTTGGTTTGCAGTTTAGATCGATTACCTTGATTGAATATTTTAGGGGAAAAATTATAACATTTTTTACGTGTTTTAACAATGGCATATTTATTTGACATAAAATAACAATCTTCGTCGCATAGCGACGTACAAGGGTTGCCGTCCTAAACACGCATAAGGCTGGGAATACACGTCCGATATTGCTGAGCAAATTATTTACAAATCGGAAGTAGGAATCGGACGTCTATTTTGTTTCTGTATTCTGTATGAAAACTGCACCTTCAGACAATCGGATCGGCCATAAAATCGTAAGCGCCTTGGCGTTGTTTCCGATTCTGACATCCGATCCGACTATCGGATCTGACGTGTATTAAGTATTCAAACAAATGTATGGCACGAGTGCTTTCCGATTGTCTGATCAGACAATCGGATCGGACTATCGGAGAGGAAAATCGGACTTGTATTCCCAGCCTTATAGGTATTTACTTAACTTTTAAACATATCTGTGACTTAACATTTGAAATAAAAACGTATACAAATACATGTGTGTTTTAACTGGTACCACTGAGCTACTCTGATGATGGAACTCGAAGGTAGGAGACGAAATCCTGGATGTGTTCAAACTTTTTTTTGGTATACTAAGTTTGGACTTATTAGATTTGTCTTGAAGGTAGGAAATTAAGTGTAGAAAAGTTAGTGCGATAAAATAAAACATTCCGGATCTAAAAAATCTGATCATGGATCCTCTCATATCAGCAAATCAACAAGAAATGGACCTATAGTGCTTTAACTAAAATTGTTACTCACTGTGAGCCATTAGCTGGACCGTTATCAAATTAAAGACTGAGAGTATCTGATGAGGCACCATCATGAATCCTCTCAGATCAGCAAATCAACAAGAGATAGAACTATAGTGCTTTAACTAAAATTGTTACTCACTAAGAGCATTTAGCTGGACCGTCATCAAATTGAAGACCGGGCAATCTGATGATGCACCATTATGAATCCTCTCAGATCAGCAAATTGATATCAATTGATCAGCAAAAAAAAGAGATAGAACTGTAGTGCTTTAACTAAGCCTTTAGCTGGGCCGTTATCAAATTGAAGATCGGGAGTATCTGATCATGAATCCTCTCAGATCAGCAAATCATTAACAGATAATATCATAGTGCTTTAACTAAAATTGTTACTCTCTATGAGCCATTAGCTGGGCCATTATCAAATTGAAGACCTAGAGTAGTTATCTGATGATGCACCATAAGGATCCAAGGGATATAACTATTGAGCCATGGCTAATGTTGTTTATTACTATAAAGCTGATGATATGACCAAAGTGGTTCCAGGCGTTTCATGGGTTCCTTTAAAATTTTAATTTTGATTTTATAATTAAAATGAGATTACATTAAGAACACATTTTGCGAGTAAAGGCTATTTGTGAAAAATGGTACATTTTTGAACTTTTTATGTAACTGGGAAAAGCAAAAATTAATATTAAAATAACAATTAATTAAATTAGAAAAAATAGTGATTAATATCGCGTATTTCCTCCACGTGTTCTTATTAAAGTTTCTACCTAGGCATACTGAGAATGATCATATCGATAGTCTCCTGGGATAGTCTCCGCCATTCCTCAACTACGGCGATTCGAAGTTCACCCACGTTGGCAGGAGCTGGAATTCTGGGCTTAACTTTTCTTTCCAGCAAGTCCCAAACGTGCTCTATTGGGTTCATATCCGGTGATCTCGCCGGCCACTCCATAACAGTGATATTCATATCATTAAGATATGCTTGAGTTACCCGAGCGGTATGCGGCCGAGCATTATCCTGCATAAAAACAAAATCGTCACCGATATATGGAGCAAAAGGTACGACATTTTCTTCTAAAACTTCTCTGATATAGCGGTCTGCAGTCAGACTCCCTCTGTCAATCACTACCAAGTCTGTGCGAGCTCCCAAACAAATGCCCGCCCAAACCATTATTGATCCACCACCATATGCAAGTGTAGTTTCAAAATTTGTCTGAATGTATCGTTCTCCTTTGCGTCTGTATATTCTTTGCCTGCCGTCAATTTGATTTAAGAGAATTCTGCACTCATCACTAAACAATACCTTACTCCATTGGTCTGCGTTCCAAAGTCGATGTTCCTGAGCAAAAGTTAACCTGTTTCTACGATGATTTACCTCGAGCCTTGGAGCCTTGGCGGGCACAAATGAACCCAAACCAGCTTCTTCGAACCTTCTTTGTACCGTACGCTCACTTGCGGTTACACCCCGCACTGCTTCTAACTCATGTCGGGCTTGGACGTCATGACGTCAAACGGGGGTTCCTACGTACACGAAGCCGAATGAAACGATCATCCCTACTCGAAGTGCGTCTTTTTCTGCCTTGTCCTGCTCTTCTCACATAAGTACCAGTCTCCCTGAACCGTTGGATACTGCGATGGATCGTTAAAATTGGTCGACGAAGATCTCTGGATAACACTCTGTAGGTTTGACCATTTCTTCGCATTTCGAGTGCCCTGGCAATCTCCGTTGGGGCTACGTCAGGCATAATTCAGTCCTCAACTCCAAAAATATACGCGATTAAAAAAAAAATAACAAAAAACAGTATTTGAATGAAATTTTAAATCAAACTCAGAAGGAAGAAATACTCGAAGTTCGCTCCAGATAAGGTGTATTTGAATAAAATTAAAACAATTGCATAAAATGTGATGTTCAGTTGTTTTCTTAATTTGAAATTATTTATTTTTAAATTAAATGACGTATAAACCAGCCAGCAACCTTATATGATACTGATATCATTCTTTTTTTATGATCCGCTAAATATGCCAGTGTGTGTATATATTTTTATTAAAAGTAACCTGTTACTTTTAGTACCTCCCAAAAAAATATGTGTAGAAAGTTTCATGATGATCGGTTAAGTAGTTGTTGTAACAAACAAACTCAATGTAAGTTTGTTTGTTACGTTTTTTATAATAATAGTAGGATTTGCATCAGGGCCGTCTTAAGCATATTCAGCGCCGGGGTGCGAAAGTCAAGGCTCCTCTCGCGTGGTATGGGTGTAGTTGGTACCTATCGAAATTTATGGCGGTCGGCATGCGCCCCCTAGGACTCTGCGCCCGGGTGCACTGCACCCCTTGAACCCCCGGGTAAAGACGGCCCTGATTTGCATAGAAGAAAAAATAACAATAAAGGCTCGGTCAAACCGAATGCGTGAGCGTGGCGTGGCGTGCGCAGGCACCGGTTGTAATGTATGAAACTCTATGAGAGATGACACACTGGATGCGTTACTTGTGCGCGTGAACTTGCTGTCACGCGCACGCCACGCATTGCTGCACGGCGCCTACAAACAGGGTCCTTGCACGCGCTAAGAGAAGCGGCAACGTCGCACTCAATCTAACTGCAATGACGTTGTATTATATGGCATTCCCCGTTAGGCGTCAGACCGAGCTGTCACCTGCCTTGGCTGCACAGCAACTGCGTCAGCAGCGTTGTATATTTTTACAAGTTTTGAAGTGAGATTTGTGATATTTTATATATTTATTTTGTGATATACAATGGACAAGGAAAAATTAATTGAAGCAGTGCGTAAATACGAATGTATTTATAATACAAAACACAAAGAGTACAAAAATAGTATTTATAAATCATCATATCATTATAAATATCATATCGTGAACCCAAAGCCTCATTGGAGCAGATTCTTGGCATAGCACCAACAATAATGCTTCTTCATCAGAAGAACTGCTGCTTTCCAACATCTTTTCGCCAAATGCACACAATATGGCTTCTGTCAAAGTAGCTTGCACGCATCGATACTCTGCGTGACGTGTTCAGCTGTCCGTGATGTATGTAGCTCTGCGTGACGTGTGCGTATGCAGCAATCCGGTGTGTCAGTGCTGGAACGCACACGCATAGGTTGCGAACACGCACACGTCACGCGCTGCGCTAGGTCTGACTCAGCCTTAAAGAAAAATTCCAAACACCTGTAAGTATAGTCTATGGAAAGTATAGTGTATAGCAGTACAGTGTAGCTCTTGAGTACAATGTTCCTTGGTGTATAGTCTTCTTAGTATAGTTAATTGGATTGGATGTTGATGTGACTGTCGGTAATATAGGGCGATGTTAATATAGTACTCTATAATACCATCGCATCGCACCTATTAAAAATGAATAAAATAAAATAATTATGTATCTTTTTGTACGTTAGGAGTTAACCAAAAAAACCTGGCAATAACTAACCTTGGGCCTAAATTACTTTAAGGACAATGCGTTTTTAACAAATCGCTTGAAGATTCGCAAAACGGACACAACCGTCAATGACGTCTGCCCTCATGCGTCTGCCTGCCCGCGTTCGGGTCCGTACTCAATGATGACCGACTTCTTCCCCCATCTCACCCGCCGTGCGTAGGATTTACGCTACACTATTTTGGCTATAATGGCTTACACATAACATATAGATATATACTGTCGCGGGATTTTTTGTAGGCCTATTTAAGATTAACATTTTCATCATACATTACATATCGCACCTCACAATTAACAGGGTATTAACTCAAAAAACCTGATTCTGAGATAATGCAATTCAAAGTTTCAAAAAATCATACCTTCCGTGATAGAGATTTTTTGAAGCTCGGATGTATCTTATTCTGTAGCCACATGATTTGACAATACATACTGTGTATAATATTGCTGTAGGACAAACAACTACGGTTTTACAAGAGTTATTCTATTACCATTCAGAGTTATTACTTTATTGCCTTGTCAATTTCTATTATTTTTGTTTTAAGACTATATACCCTGTTTATTTTCATACTTTTAATGAGTTTTACCATGTAGTAAGGTAAAATAATACAGTATTGATAAATTGTTTTTAATATAAATCCTAAAATAAAACGATATAAAATTTAAGTAAATATTTATTAAACATAATCAAAAATCACATAGGGTTTAACATAACATAATCTTTCTTGTGTATAATTTTTGGCCCAATTGTAAGTCACTTTCACTTAAAAGTAATCAATTACAACGATTAATTAAGAAGGTTATTGAGATCAATTTAGTTATTACGAGTAATATTGAGAGGCGCAAACTAATACCTTTATTATTACTATTATATTAATACTTATATTATTGTATCAAAATTATTCTATATAAGTAAATAAGTATATTTTCAAATTAAAACATGAATCTTATTAGTGTCACAAACTATGTACAACCTGCTTTACTTAATTTTGGTGACAGAATTAATATAATATAATCAGCTTCTCGGTTGCATTTTTTACGTACAATATAAAACACAAAATAAATATTTAACATAACTTCGAGTATTTGCAATAATAATAATGTGCATTGTTTTAGCACTACTCGCCAACATACTCAGAAAATATAACAGAAGTAAACGAGATCTGATATTAGTCTATTTATTATAATGTATACTAGTGTTAATATAAATTTTATATACTAGTAATTAGCAACTTTAATATTTTAGAATTTATAATATAAGTTTAAAACAAATCAATTACAATGCATTATAAAAATCAAAGTGAATTTTGGGAATATGGTTCTTTTCAATAAGCTTTAGAAGTTCTTGTTTCTTTTTTTCATTCACTCTTAATTTATCGGAATAAGCTTTGTCTAAAATTTCAGGTAAAACAAATTTAAAGGTATTTCTGGTGTTGTGCTTTCTTATCTCTATACGTTTAAAATATTCATCAGAATAGGACGTTTTAACAAAAAAGGCAAATGGGTCATCTTTTCTAACTTGCAATATTTTTATATTTGTTACTTTGATTGATTCGTTTGAAACTCACAGTGCTGACTTGTGTCAGGTAAAGCAATATCTAAATCGTTGTGATGATTAGTCAATGTTGTATTAGTAGGCTCGTAATTTAGACCTGTTAATGTGTTATCTAGAGGAGCCCTAATCTCATCATGATATTGGCAATTATTAATTGAATTATAATCATCGAAATGATCCCAACAAAGAAAGTTATTGCACGTAGCACACGCTGAAAAGATATCCGAAGTACAAGTAAAGGTATGTTTGCTGACTGCCAAAAGATTCTCTAGTGATGGTGTGTGATGCTGGTGGACAATTTTCTTTGGGGAAGTAAGTTGGGTCCGCTTCGCGGTCGTCATAATCTTCAAAGGGGTCTTTTTCATTGTCATGACATGCCTGCTCATTAAGGTTAACGGCTTTTAAAAATTTTGCCGCCCTCGAGTATTTCTTCATAATGCGCCACTGAAACTAGAAAATAAACAACACTGGCAATTAATGGCTATTTGAAAAAAAAACACACCAAAAGTTTATTCTGGTGAATGTGCAATACAGTATTATTTCTTAATTTTCGGGAGCAAGAAAGTATTATGTACAAATGTTTTTCTAGTATTACAATAATTATTGAAAATATACAAGCAATATCGTAGTAACTCGAAATAAATATAATTTATTAAAACTGTTAGACAGGCAATAAAGTATTAGATGATAAATAATACTATATAGATTACTCACATTTAATAATAACCTTCCAAAACGGTTATTTAAGACGATTTAACTTGGGATACGACATAAAACACGCACAAACCCGACGATGTTTGCGTGGCAACTGAGATGACACGGTTATGCTTGTTCATTCGTTTACTGCTGTGAACTGTCAATAAAGACGTTTAGTGCCACCATGTGGCTTCTAGAGGAGATAAAAATACCACTGTCTTGCCAGTTTGTTGAGAAAAAAAACTACTTCCCGAAACATTAAAAAAGTAAAAAACACAAAATTTTGAGTTAATACCCTGTTAATTGTGAGGTGCGATATGTGTAACTATAGCGGTTTTGGCAGCGTACGCCAGAATAGCTCGCAGATGGTAGATTTTTAGCCTACTTACTTGACACATATCGTCATATTTTGTAAAATTCACACAATATCTTCATAAATTGTAGCCTATGTGTTATTCTGATACATAAGCTATACTATTGTAAAGTTTCATTAAAATCCATTCAGTAGTTTTTGCGTGAAAGAGTAACAAACATCCATCCATCTATCCATCCATACCATACTCGCAAACTTTCGCGTTTATAATATAAGTAAGGATATACATATTTTGAAATGTCTATAAGTGCCTTGTTCTTGCGAATACATATAATATTTTATATCCTATTTCAATATAAACATTTTATGGTAATAAAAATAAATGTGATTATTGTACATACATACATAGTGTATGTATGTATGTTAAGCTGGAGTGGGGTTTATGAATAACAATACTAATTGATATTTGTGAGCGGATTTTATCCGTTGTTTACACAATATTCTTTGGTCGCGTTATCGGAGACGCTATTACTCGCGCGGCGTTTTGCGCGATATGTTAAGCGATTTGTCGTGTAGTGCAAAATCTAACTGGAATACTTCTTAGAGTAAATAACTCTGCTTTTCATTGCAAGTATCAGTCGCATTCACTATGCCGGCCTAGTTGGAACCGGCAACATAGAAGTTAATAATAATAAATATTCATTAATATTACCAATACATGAGCTTATACTATTCCTTTAAAGGAATAGTACAAATATTCCTTTAAAGAAAATAAAATCATGTAAGTTTCCTGTTTGGTTTTCTAGACCTCTTATTAATAATATCAATAGAAAGAATAAAATTTGGAAAAAATGGAAAACCTACAATTGTATGGTAGACTATAGGGAATTTTCACTAATCAGATCAAGGTGTAAGCAATTAATCAAATCAGATTACAAAAAATACATAAGTGTAGTACAAGATTCTATCACAAAGTCGCCCAAATGTTTTTGGCAGTATGCATCATCCCTAAAAAGTAACACGTCCAATTATCCACGAACCATGACTTTTGACCAAAGCTTAACTAGTGACCCACTTGAAATCAGTGAATTTTTTTCATCTTTTTTTGGTTCTGTATTTGCACCTCGCCCTAAAATAGATATAGAACTTATCCAGAATATTGAACCTCATCCTTTGTCATCCCCTATCAGTGATCTAACTTTTACCTCTGTAGAGATTTTAAATTAGCTGAAAAATATTGATAATAACAAAGGGCCTGGATGGAATCAGCCCCTTTTTTATAAAAAATCTTCGTCTTTGCCTTTCCTCTCCATTAACTATAATATTTAACAAATGTCTCCAAGGTGGTATTTTTCCCAGTAGATGGAAATTAGCGTATGTTACACCTTTGCATAAATCAGGATCTAAATCAATGGTGGAAAATTACCGTCCTATTTCTATTTTATCAATCTTCCCTAAATTATTAGAAAAACTAGTACATAATGCAATATTTCCAATGTTAGAAAACAATATACTTCCACAGCAACATGGGTTTGTTAGAAACAAGTCCACCGTAACAAATTTATTAATGTATTCTAACTATATTTTTGAGAACATCGACAGACATACCCAAATCGACACAATTTACACAGATTTTCGTAAAGCATTCGATTCTGTCGATCATAAATTACTATTAACGAAACTCGCATTTAATGGAATTAAAGGCAATTTATTAAGATGGTTTGATTCCTATCTTACTAATAGGTCGCAAGTGGTTGTAGTTAATGGACATTCCTCTAAACCAACGAAAATCACCTCCGGAGTAATGCAGGGTTCAATACTTGGGTCCATTACAGTATACGTTATTTGTCAATGATATTGCAAAATGCTTTAGATTTAGCAAGTTTTTGATGTATGCGGATGATCTGAAGGTATTCAATGTTATTGAGGGAAGGGATGACTGTGACCACCTTCAGGATGACTTGAATAGACTTCATTTCTACTGCATCGAAAACAAAATCGCTCTAGCCTATGAAAAGTGCAAACATATTTCTTTCACAAAAAAACGAAACCCAATAACCTATCAATATAGTGTAGGAGGCAATACTTTGGATACAGTTAGTCAAATCCGCGATCTCGGTGTTCATTTCTATAGCAAACTCACCTTTGATGTGCATGTTGATTATGTTTGCAACAAGGCGTACAAAATGATGGGTTTTATCTATCGTACTACAAAGCCCTTTACAAGTTCTTTTCCATGCGTAACTCTTTTTAAATCGATGGTTCGCTCACATTTGGAATATGCTTGCTGTATCTGGAACCCTTATTATGACTTATATGATAAAAAAATCGAACTAATTCAAAAAAAGTTCCTCCGTGGTATAAATCGCAAATTTAACTGTGGTTATTTATCTTATGATCACCTACTTTCTAAATACAACCTTTCTTCATTAAAAAATCGACGTAAATTGGTGGACGCCCTCGTGTTGCGTAACATTTGCTTAAGTATATACAATAGCCCAGATCTAGTCGAACAAATATCCTATTCCAGCAAATCTAGAAAAACCCGCTCCAAGGATTTATTTCAAATACCGCGCTCGTTAACCAATGCTGGCTTCCGTGCTCCTCTTCGTCGAATGTGTAGGTTTTATAATGACCAGTTGCTTTCTCTGGATCTCTTTAATGATACGTTAAAAGTGTTTAAAAGGAATGTGCTCAATGTGCTTAACCCCATCGCTAATGCAGAGTGAGCATAGCATGAATCGCAGCAATGATTATGTTATTGTATTGTTATGTTTTTTCTGTTTTCTATATTGTTTTTTTGTGTCTTAGTGAGAAATATTATAACATTAGGTTATATTAATGTTTAAAAATTCTTAATTATTGTTATTTTTTGTACCTTCTGTTGTTTTTTCTCCAAATAAATAAATAAATAAATACTAATTTTACAATATTATATTTTTACTTGCAAACATAGTTACTGTTTTTTTTTATATATTTTTATTGTGCCTCGACATATGACAGCACCCAGCTTGATGTTAAGCCGAAGTGTGGTCCATGAATGAATGTTACTGCTACTACAATTCAATAACTGTGAGTAGCAATCACATTATTTACAATTATTCAATTTACTTTAAGAAACAAGTTAATATAAAATCAGTTAGATAGTTACATACAATAACATACTGTACAATTACATACAACAAAATGATATCTATTTCTAAACACTGCAATCGTTATAAGTTAATTTAAGTAGCTTTAGCGGAGAATTATTCCACTATGTTGGAAAAGGAAAGGAGATCTCCTACAGTACGCGTGTTGCGTACTGGGCTCAACTAGCCTGTGACGTCTTCTCATTGAAGCGCATATATATTGATTACTTTGTCGGTAAATCGTATGCGAGATATTGGACACATGCAACGCCATCTAGCGGTAGCATGTAGCGGTCGCTACATAGACAATTAATTGTTGTTGTTTTACATTTGTATTATGTTAGGGCAATTAAATTGAGTAAACTGTTTATTTTATAAGGAAGTATTATATGCATGTCTCTTATATTCCGAAGTGTAAGTAATTCCGAAACGCGACTAAGTTACTTCACGGTCTGTTTTAAGTATAGTCGTGTATTATCCAAAGCCGCATGTTTTTGTTGGAACTCGACATTTGACCTCGACTTGGAAGATGGTACAGGTGACGTGGACTTCAAGAGCACCTATAACAAGAATTTTACTATTAGAAGTGGTTCAGTGTTTGCATTGCGCGAGAATAAGCGCGGAAATTCGCGCCGTGCATAGTGTAAACGAGGCCTTGTCTCGCAATAAAATTTTCCTATTGTAAAATCAATAAATTTATATAGAAAATTAAATTAACTAATTTTTTATAGTTATTGCTTTTTGAATTACTTTTAGCAGGAAATAGTTCTCATATTATTCCATTTGTTACATACGATACACGTGTCGCTATGAATATTATCGTAATATTAATTGTATTAACTCAGCCCATCGCTACTAATTCACAATCTTTGGTAAGTCATGGTTTAATATTATTTTATATTAACTCAACTTGCTTGATGATAAGCAAGGGGAAGTCCAAGTTAGCCCACGACTGATAAAATTGACTCAGTTCTCGGTTGCTTCAGTCGCAGTCACTATGTTGGCCAAAGGTGATTCTTCACGCATCACTTTGAGGATCCCAGGTTATATGTAGGATGGGAAGAATTTATGAACTGGTAAAGCACTCCACTTTTCGTTTGTCCTATAATGTAAATACGCACTGAACCCTTTAGTTTGAATGCCGATTCGGCCGACAGAATGTGGATGCTTCCCCCGACCTGTTGCGGGTATCACGGGCAGACGAGGCAAGAACAAGGCTAAAGAGCTCCTCGGAACATTCCCTGTGGTAAAGGCAATAAAGAACACATAAAGCCGCCATGTATAGTTGCAGAGGCTCTTAATTAATTTAAATATTAAAATATTAATTTAAATATTAAACTATTGAACATTTAACTAATAAACGAGAGTAAATAATCGCTACACAAACTTCTGTCAAAACAATAGAAGAAAAAACAAAACGAAAAAATAAAAACACTAATCGGTATAACACGATAAAATATATGCTTTTGGCACATAAAACAAGCATAAAATCAAATACAATAAGAAGCCATTCAATTTGGTAGCGTAATACTGGAGACCGTGGCTCTAATTCACGCACACATGGGCGGTCTGTTCTATACGACCGACAACACCGGCGTCACACTAAGACAAGAAATTGCGTTATTTGCGGATTTGAGACCTTTTTAATTCGGTCTAACAAAAACTGGACGTTGAATATTTAATAAACCTTATTTTCACGTGTTACCGGGGGAACCTTTGCGCGTCGTAATGGATTTTATGTTCAGGCGCTCATTATATTTGCAATTAAATATCGATTGATATGTTGAATTTATACTAATTGTGTATTATTTAGTAACAAAATTAATAAATAAATAATACATTTTGAGCATCTATTTCCTAGGGTATGCACTGTCTCTATGTCTATTAAGACCGCCGGCCGCTGCCAGTCCGGTACACGAAAAATACCGGATTAAATTCCTTGTCGAAACAAATATTTATTTTATAGCTTTTCTTTATTTATTTATTTGTAACATATAATACATTGATTAACTACTACAAAGATCAAAAAAGAGGCGGATATTTTCTCGGAGTCTGGTTGTCAAAGTATACAGACCGTGAAGTGACCTAGTCGCGTATCGGGATCAGCTTGTAAGTTGCCGGTTCTAAAAAGGTCAGTATAGCGGATGTAACTGCTACTTACTTACTTACTGTATTAGCAGTAACCTCTATTCATGGACCGCACTCTACCTCAACATCAGGTGGGTGCTGTCATATGTCGTGTTACAATAGAAAAAAGTCAAATATTTGTTTGTTGTACAAAAAGTTCATTTTGATCGTATACTGAACGCCAACGCTTTAGAATTGTTGGAAAAACATAATTAGCGATGCTCGTAGTCTCCATAAGGAGTACATTAGTACCTCCTTCTCTTTTTGCTCCACAAGAAAATTTTATTTACCAAAAATATACAAGTATATTATTAATTTCATTTGTTGAAGAGAAAATGCGTTTTTCACCCCTTGAATGTCAACCGTAAAACAAGTAACTATACAATTATAATTGACTATAAAAAAAATAATTTATGTTTTAGCATTGGAAGCCACTTATAGTCAAAAATAATGGTGAACCTTTAAGAAAAAATAATGAAATGGTACGTATATACCGTTGATTTATCGATGTACGAGGTCTTATCTCAGGTTAATTTAATATATAAGATAAACAAATATATGAAATTAAGTAAGATTGATAATTGTAATAAAAAATACAATGTGGGTATGTCCTTATATCTTGGTGTGTTTTGCAATCAGCTACAAACCCAGTTGCTCTAATTCCGTAGCCCGAGCCCCACAGGCATTCCATGGAAACACGGTTGACAGCACGCTTCCGAAACCACGGAGACGTAGTGAACGGTGCCATCCATAGTATAATGAACAGCCAAATAATGTCCCAAAAGTCACGGATGGCTGTTCATAATGCAGTGCTTGTTCCTACATTATTGTATGGAAGTGAATGTTGGGTATGGCAGAAGAAGCATGAGAGTAAAATTAACGCAGTAGTAATGCGGTCGTTAAGGAGTGTATGTGGAGTGACGATAGCGGATAGAATAAGGAATAGCATAGTGCACGATAGACGTGGTTTGAAAGAGGATGTAGTGACAAGGATTGACAAAGGAATGCTTCGATGTTTTGGGCACATGGAAAGGATGAGTGAAAGTAGATTGACGAAAGGAATTTATAAATCTGATGTGGATGGATGCGTTAAACAAGGCAGGCCCAGATGAGTGTTTTCCGAACAAATCGGAGACATCCTCAAGAAAGCTGGGTTGCCTAGTGCCCATAACCACAGAGCCTGTATGAAGAGAATTGTGGATGTGAAGGAAGCAAGGGAGTTGTGTAGGGATCATGGTAAGTGGCGCTTCATTGTCTTTGCCTATCCCTGTGGAAAAAGGGCGTGACAATTTGATTGATTGAAAATCGTTCACATGTACATACTTATCATCAGGCGGGTCGAGGTCAGATGTCGTGTCACAATAAAAAAAAACATGTAAATATTATTATTACGTCATTTCAGATATGCTATAATATGAGCTGGGATAGTTATTTAAAGAAAAGATCCCTATTGCCTGTATTTATTTTGTTAAATATTCTTAACTACTGAAGACTACATGAGTGGCAACTTTCTGGATGGATGGATGGAGGCAGTCTTCTGCAGGGATACGTAGAATAGCGCAAGCAAGATGGTAAGCAAGAGGAGGTCCAAGAGTTCCGACGACTAAAAAGCCCAGTCGGTCACTGTTGCCACAGCTGCCGTCACTATGCCGGCCAAAGGTGCTTCTTGGCACATCGCTTGAAGAATCCAAGGTGGGGAGAACACATGAACCCGTAAAGCATTTCACTTGTTGATTGTTTTACAAAAAACGACGGGCTGAATATGAATAGCTTAAATGCCGATTCGATCGACAAAATGCGGATGCCCTTTACTTAACCTTATTATTGTCTTATTCTTATTCATTGTTTTTACGTTTTTCAGTTCAAGACCGCATTTGATTTAGCACTGGCTAAAAAAAGGCAAAATCTATTAAAATAAAAAAGTAAGTACCTAATTTGTTTTGTGTAGCCCTATAGGCCTGGAGCCTACGGCCAAAAAACCTGCCTGATAAGCGCACCGCATAAAAAGCAGTGGGAATTGTCGTATTTGTTGTGCTGATGCGCCAGGTGTGCCTATGCTTTTCCTGTACAAAATTGAGGGGGGGGGGGGGGCGATTTTTTTATGGGAAAATTTGGCATCGACCTTACCTCATAAGCGCAGCGCATGCAACCTACGCCATTTTGTAGGTTTTTATGTGTATTATTTATAAAAAATAGTGTGCCTGGGCCAAGCCTGTACAAAAAGTTGTCAGATTACGTGAAACCGTCTGGAACCGTGGTGCGAGTCATCTGTTTGAACTCGTCTGAGTGGCGAGGCTTGTTTTTTTTTACAAGTTTTGTTTTTGATGGTATTTATTTATAATAGGGACACAACAAATTTTAGCAAATGAAAACTTAAGAGTACAACTAAATGGCTTCTGACTGTGCTAAAATTCTTAACATGCATACACAGTGAGATTAATAATATATAACAAATAATGGGGAAGTCCAAAAGCGCCAACGACAAAAAAATACCGACGCAGTTCACGGTTTGCCTCAGACACCCTCGCTTCTCGTCATATGCCTTTCCGAAGCCATGGTAGAATGCTGAGAACATGCCCATGCTGATAAATTATTAGTCAAGGAGCTATGCTTTCACGAGCTCCGTGACCTCGCCTAAAGCCAAACTGATTGTGTGGAAGAAGATTATTGTGTTCTATATCAAACTCGAGGCGTTGTTTTATTAATCAACTCAATAATCTTGCCAACACAAGATGTTAATGCAATTGGACGATAGGAATCTACACTATAAACACATTTATTTGGTTTTCGAATAGGAATTAGGCAATCAGTTTTCAAAAAAAAAAACAGTTTTCCATTCTTTGGGAAAACTGATGTTTTGATATATTTAAAAAATTATTTAAATTATCACATCTTAAATATTTAAACATTTTATATGACAACTGATCTAAACCACAAGCAGTGTCCTTACATGATCTTCTGCACTGAGTTCATTGAATGTAAATGAATTAATGAGATATCAATTTAAGTTAGATATTGACGGTTCACTATTCATATTAAAACAAGCTTCAACAAAATCGTGATTTTTAACCGAACAGATATTTCGTGATAATTACCTACTAATATTATCGTCAGTTGTTAGAAAGATTCATAATATTTATAAACAGTTATTATTTTACTTGCACAGTTTGTGTTCCACCAGGGAACAGAGTGGTGCTTTAAGCATATTATCATTATTATATTTCCTTTATATCTTGTGTGTATTATATTACACATAGAAATTATTTATTGAGCTGTTAATACATATTTTTGTTATTGTTGGCAGGTGGTAGCTGCCTAATGGAGCATTGTGTACTAACCACACAATTCAAGGACAAACATGAGTTGACCAAAGTGAGATCCAGTGCATTGGGTCTCCTCCATATATGTGAACCAACTGTGATGGCCGGACCATTGTTTAATAGAACAAATTCACCATCATCTATACAATCAAGAATATCTCTGCCTCGAGTCAACTGTGTTACAACTATTATGTGCGTTGAAATCGCCAGAAATTAATGCACGTTTTGGTAAATTGTTTTAAATTTAAAAAAATTTCGTCTGAGAAGCTATGTACTGTTGCGGTTAAATTTTCATTTCAAAAGTCAGCTGTGTTGGCATAGCTTATTTGATTGCTGCTAGCAACATCCAATATATTTATTGGGTAGGCGACGTTTGTGGCACAAACATTATATTCAGCATTTTGTACAATCAAATTAAACAGTTTTAAAATATAATACGTAGAAAAAAGAGAAAAACATTTAGTTGAAAAGGGCAATTAATGTATTACTCTAAGTACATTAGGATATTACATGTTGAAAGATAAGTAAAATCCATCATTCAAAATGCATGTTTAGTATAAAAATCAATTATGAAAGTCTTATTTTCAAAAGTAATAATCTTTCATAAGTAATAAGAAAAATATAAAGATTTACTTAGGTGCAGTTATTACGCACTGGTCGAGGGCGGCATCCGCATTATGTCGACCAAATCGGCGCGGCGGTCAGAAATAAAAGGTTCAGAAAGCGCGTCATTTCTTTGTATAACAATCAACAAGTGGAATATTTTGCCAACCCATGTGTTCTCTTCATCCTATAGCCTTGGATGATTCAAGCGATCAGTCATTGGCTCTCTTGGACCTCCATCACGCTTACCATCAGGCAGGTCGAGGTCAGCTGATGGTAATAATAATAACGTGTTTTCGTAACGTGTGTTCATCAGATATTCCCGGTCTTTAATTTAATAACGGCCCAGCTAATGGCTCATAGCGAGTAATAAATTTAGTTAAAGCACTATAGTTCTATCTCTTGTTAATTTATTGATCTAAGAGGATTCATGATGGTGCATCATCAGATACTCCAGGTTATCAATTTGAAACCGTTTTAGCTAAAAACTCATAGTGAGTAACATTTTTAGTTAAAGCACTATAATTCCATTTTTTGTTTATTTGGTGATCTGAGAGGATCCATTATCAGTTTTTTTAGATCAAGTATGTTTTATTTACCTAACTTTTAAACACATAGTTTCCTACAGTCAAGACGAATCTAATGAGTCCAAACTTAGTAAACCTACTAAGTTAAAACCTATTCAGGATTTCGTCTCCTAACTTCGAGTACCATCATCAGAGTAGCTCAATGGTACCAGTGTTTCAAATGTTGAGTCACAGATATGTTTAAAAGTAAAGTAAATACCGATAATGCGTCTAAGATCGTTACCGCAGCTAACAAAACGAGCTGATGACCTTGAAACCCCTGATCAGATCTTCATCAATTGTAGCTAAGAACCATCTCGATCACGTCGGCTTTTAAACAAAAAATCCACATCGTAATCGGTCCATTCGTTTAGGAGCTACGATGACACAGACAGACACACAGATACACAGACAAGTCAAACTTATAACACCCCTCTTTTTGAGTCGGGGGTTAAAAAATGTTGTGTTAACTTATATTGTTAGTTAGCACAACAGCGCGAGGAAATTTATAGATTCCTGCGAAGTCGAATCGGCAACCATCTCAACTTGGTTCTAAATTTTTAAATATGATCTTACTTCCTAAGATCGCAATTATGATACCAACAAAAAAATATGTTTTTTGTAAATGATACTTTGCGATCAAACCATGAATGTTCCTCCCTTTGTGTCTAACTAGTTACTAAATGACCAATTACAATTGCATTTTCGGTGTGTTGAATACACGTTTTGTATTGGCTCGTGTGCGTACATGCAGTGGAGGAGCGCGTCATTTCGGTTTGGACAGACTCTATTAAGATGTATATACGTTTTGCGGATGCGGAATTCCGGATCTGAATTCATGATCAGGAATTCCGTGAGACCAGATCAAACTACCGGTTTTTGTATTAGGAATTTTTACGACTAGTAAGATGTACTTAGTAATAGAGAAGCTATTGTGATAAAATTTTAAAAAAAATTATCAACCCCCGACAATACTTGAAACAACTTTAGTCATTGCATCATAGTTATATCTGAATGTAACAAATTGTATGCGGCTTACTATCGCGTTTATTTTGGTTTTGATTTTACAATTTTATTTAATTATTATTCCGACGTTTCGAGAACGCTATGCAGCTAAAATTAAATAAACACGATAGTAAGCCGCATAAAGTTTGATTAATTCATTAATCAATGTTTGCGCAAAGTCTAAGAAAATATAGTTATATCTCCTAAATATCCCTTGCTGCCTCATGGTGCATCATCAGGTATTCAGGTCTGCGATTTGATAACAGCCCAGCTAAAGCCTTATAGTAAGAAACAACTTAAGTCATATGATAATAGTTGTATCTCTCACATATCCGTTGCATCATTATAGTCCACCATCAGATAACCCTAAATATTCAATTTGATAACGGCCCAGCTAATGGCTAGTAGTAAGGAACAATTTTAGTTTAAGCACTAAAGTTTTATATCTTTTTGTTTTGCTGATCTGAGAGGATCCATGATTAGGTTCTTCAGATCCAAACTGTTTTCTTTTATCGTACCTATTTTCCTACACTTAGTTTTTTTACAGTTAAGACAAATCTAATTTCGTCTCCTACCTTCGAGCTCCATCATCAGAGTAGCTTTGAAAGTAAAGTATCTTATGCGTCTTATGAGATCTTATGCGTCTAAGATCTCTCCACAGCTCACAAAAAGAGCTGATGACCTTAAATAGCCCGAACAGATCTTCATGAATTGTAGATGAGATCACGTCAGCTTTAAAATGAAAAAAAAAACGCATCGTTATCGGTCCATTCGATTAGGAGATGCGACAGGCAGACACGTCAAACTTATAACTAAGGGCGTGGCTACCGCCGTATCTGCCGTATCACTTATATGGGGCCACCGGCGTTAGAAAAAAATAATAAAAACTTCCCGAAATTTGTTTATTTCAAAATGTTTTATTTGTTATTAAATTCTTTTTTTAATTAATTTCTTTTTTTCCCGCGTAAAGGGTTCAAAAGCTGGCAACATCTTACATCAGTTATCGCGTGCTGCAGGATTTCCCCGTTTAAGTCATGATTTGATAGAATTAACAAATCACAAAAATAGTTAAAAACTAATTAAAAACTAAAAATTAATAAATAAAATTACGACTATTCGATTCTCTACTCAAAGGGTCGCCCGATATATAGCTATGATATATTTCTTTAATATCAGCAGCATATAACGCAGCTCCGAGGTGGCCAAATGACATCAGCTCTGCGGGTGATAATGCGATTTTAAAAACACGGCGCAAAACATCAGGTGTAGCGTCGGCTGTGTGGCACGTAGCGCCGTCCTGTTGAAACCAAATGTTGCCAATATCCTCCTCTTCAATTTCTGTGAACAAAAAATCGTTCAACATGGCCCGATAACGATCGTTATTGACTGTAACGGCCACTCCTTGCTCATTTTCGAAAAGCCAAGGCAGCCATTTGAATGAAATTATTATCCACCGTTAACCGGAAGGATTGTACTTTCAAATAAAAAAGAAATTTGGCGGACCCGATATTTCTTTTAATTTTAAGCATTTTTTTTAATTTTGTGAGAAATCTTTAACCTTTCTAAGGGCCCCCAAACAAATTTTTATACGGGGCCCCGCCAAGGCACGCTACGCTCCTGCTTATAAGACCCCTTTTTTTTGAATCGGGGGTTAAAAATACGTTATTATGGACGAAGACGAATTGATTGCTGTCACACTGTTTCCCAATCAGAAAAAGTACTTTGCTCCCAAGCCAATACCTTTTAACGTCTCTATTTTTGTTATCTCAATGCAATTCCGAATGCAAATTTCCGTCCTTGTGCGCCGGACGAGCCAAAATGTATGCGAGCGTTGCGTTCGGGGTGACGTCATTAGGTTTTTTCCGTTCTTACAACCCGAATTCACTGACAGAATTCCAAACCGAACGTCAGGTTCGGTTTGGAATTCTGAGAACGGAAAAAATAAGAACATGTGCTCGTTGTCGAACATTTTGTATGTAAGTAGAGCATTCAGGTTTCAGGATCTGAATTCCTGATCTGAAAACCTAATACGGTTTCCGTATGTGTGTTCCGTATAGAATTCGGAACGAGGATATTCGCCAAAGAACCGGAGTTACCGACATAGCTCGAAGGATTTGCGAGCTGAAGGGTTTCCACATCGCTCGAAAAACCGACAACTGATGGGAAAAAAAGGTTCTAGAGTGGAGACATCGAACCGGAAGACGCAGCGTTGGTAGGCCTTCCATTAGGTGGACAGACGACATAGTGAAAGTCACGAATAACCGGTGGATGCAACTGGCATCTTGTCGTTCGAAATGGCGTTCTAAGGGGAAAGCCTATGTTCAGCAGTAGACACGTTCTGGCTGATATGATAGCAAACATTTCTTTTCGATTGCAGTGCCAATTGTTTTGATGAGCTTCCCATTTGCCGGCTGTCTTCTCGTCGTCCATTAGCGCTCTCGAACCATAATCCGCTGAATCTGTTATTAGAAAATGATTTATCTGATCTGGATGAAGGCTGTTGCTTATTATCTGTGTTTTGCTTAGAGTATCGTACCACCACGTCAAGTATTTTATTACTACCGGTGGAATGGCAGTTGACGTGTTTGGCGACAGGCGCAAGTGAGTACGTCTGATCCTTTGCAACTGACGATAATGCAATAATCCTCGAGGTATAACGAAGTTTGCAAAGTTCAAGGTCCCTAGAAGTGTGCAATTCTTTCAGTGTTATCTTCTTCTTGACTAGTTTTCCTCAACTGTGTCTTTATGGACTGAATCTTCTGCTGGGGTAAGCATTTCAAATTCTTTTTGGTACTCCATATTATGCCTAAGTATTCTATCTCCTGGGTAGGGAGCAGTTTACTTTTCGGAGTTTACAGTCCAACCTAGTGATTTCAGGATTTCGGTTGTGATCCTGGTCTGATTTATAAGCTGATCCTTGGATTTGTTGGCTAGCAGGAAGTCGTCGAGGTAAACTATTACTCTGACGCTTATGTTTCGTAATAACTGAGCTTCTAATACGTAAGCATCGCAATATTCTTCGGAGCGCATGACAGTCCGAAGGGTAAACATGTCATCTGCATTACTTTGCCTTGGAATAAAGGCGAAGGATGACTTTTTGCGATATTCACGTGAAAGTATGCTGACGAAAGGTCCTGTTTCACCATCCAATCGTTCCGTTGAAGAAAATTTTCCTGTAATATCCATCTCTCTTTTTGGTGAGAAAAATTTTTGAAAAGAAACTGGATCCCAGATGTTCTTGATTTGGTATTTTGAGGACACCCTGACTTAGAAGATTTTGAATTTGTTCCGTCATGTGAGGTGTTTCCGGGGCCTCGAATCGTTGATAATGGTAGCGGTGGGGTAAGCGGACTAGTGTTGGTTTTAAGGTAAATGTCAGTCGAATTTCCGTAATTATATTGAGAAGGGCCTTTGGAGGCCGCAGCTTGAGCCACTGTTTCCGATACGCTCGGAGACAGCCCCCGTAGAACACGTGCTGGAATGGGCAAGTTTCTAGTTGGCAAGTTTCCCGTCTTGTCTATGCCTATTGTTGTATGAGATTCTCTCCCCACTTTTATTTGTACTTTGTCTGTCGTGAAATGTTTGGTCAGAAGGAGGCGCTCTGGGGTTCGGTCTAGGCGTTAGCGCTAATTTCCGACTTTTTGAAGGAAACCATGGCCGTATCCACTTGTCCATACCACTAGTATTTTGGATGATTTTTTTTAGTTATTCATCGTTAAATAGAAAGTTGGAACTCGGAGGTATTCTACGCAAACCCTCTCGCAGGTTCTTGTTAGGTAATTCTGATAAAATTTTGTCTCTTCGATACTCAATATATTCTGCACGTTTGCCGCACACAATCTGCATTACCTCTTCACTTTGTTGAATCTTGACGCCGGTTGGAATAGGTCAGAGATCTTGTCAAAGACACTTGCAGTAGATAGGGTTGTGTCACTTGCAGCAGCCCAATTAACGAATTGCTGCAGATTTTGTTTTAAGAGATCCCTCTGCGCTAGAAGACCAGCGGCCAATAACCGCTCTGTTCCATTAACATAATCCTTGCCTTTAATAAATTGCCTGAGTTCATTGTTAACCTGAAGGTCTACAAAGCCAGGTTCAGTATTATGAATCCTCATGGACTCGACATAACGAATATCCTTTCAGGCTGGGTCATTGAACTTTTGAAGCTCCTGCAATTTTCGAAGTGTTTAAAAAAATTGCACGCGGATACTTTGGATAATATTAAACCATGACTTATCAAAGATTGATAATTAGTAGCGATGAGCTGAGTTAATACCAGTACCGTGAGTCCTGTACCGTTGTTCTCTAACTGTTAGACGCGTAGTTAGCGTCCGTTTTTCAGCATCCACTCACTCCCATGTAGACACAAAGTGTTGGTATTGATAAGGCACTCAGTGTTGCCAATAATAAAATATTTGTTGATTTTCAACACTAGTCGAGTTAATATAAAATAATCATATTAAACCATGACTTACCAAAGATTGAGAATTAGTAGCGATGAGCTGAGTTAATACAACTAATATTATGATAATATTCAATTATTAATAAATAATAAGAATAAATTTCCTAAAGTGATCGAGAAGCCGAGAGTATCCGAGCATTGCCACTCATGTCGTCTTCAGTAGTTATAAATATTTAACAAAATATATACTTACAGGCAATCGGTCTCTACTCCTTATAAATACATTCCAACTTATGTTGTACCTTTGTTTTTTAACTGATAGACGCGTAGTTAGCTGGGTTAACGTCCGTTTTTCCCATGCAAACACAAAGTGTTGGTATTGATAAGGCACTCAATGTTGCCAATAATAAAATATTTGTTGATTTTCAACACTAGTCGAGTTAATATAAAATAATCATATTAAACCATGACTTACCAAAGATTGAGAATTAGTAGCGATGAGCTGAGTTAATACAACTAATATTATGATAATATTCAATTATTAATAAATAATAAAAATAAATTTCCTAAAGTGATCGAGAAGCCGAGAGTATCCGAGCATTGCCACTCATGTCTTCTTCAGTAGTTATAAATATTTAACAAAATATATACTTACAGGCAATCGGTCTCTACTCCTTATAAATACATTCCAACTCATGTTGCACCTTTGTTTTTTAACTGATAGACGCGTAGTTAGCTGGGTTAACGTCCGTTTTTCCCATGCAAACACAAAGTGTTGGTATTGTGATCAGGCACTCAATGTTGCCAATAATAAAATATTTGTTGATTTCTAACACTAGTCGAGTTAATATAAAATAACAATATAATCTATGACTTACCAAAGATTGAGAATTAGTAGCGATGAGCTGAGTTAATACAACTAATAAATCATCCGGTCAACACACTGTTTTTGTGTTAAACCACGTCATAATAAATCATCGCTCTTGAATTTTCTCGAGTCAATTCCATTTTCTCAACGACTAAACAAGTTTGACAAGACCTTGTGACAAGACCGAGAATCTTTTTTTAAATAAATTAATGGTATTCGATTTTTAAAACCAAGGAGTTTTAATTGAAAATCTTTTAATATGACAGGAACAGTGGAAATATTCCATTCCCGATACTTTTAGTGCAGCCCTCGTACCAAAGATTAAGAATTAGTAGCAATGAGCTGAGTTAATACAACTAATATGTATTATGATAATATTCAATTATTAATAAATATTCGATATACTATAGGTATATCGAAGTGTTTGTATAAAAACGCCACTATGTCGATCCGGTTACACAATAAAAGCACCAAACCAATCCAGTTGCAGAAAGGTATGAGACAAGGAGACGTCATTTCTCCGAAACTGTTCACGAATGCACTGGAGGACGTTTTCAAGCTCTTGGACTGGAACGGATAAGGCATCAACATCAACGGCGAATACTCGTACATCGTACATGTCCAATGTCCATGTTGTGCCCATACCGGTAATCGTTGGGAACGATACTCTCGAAGTTGTTGACCACTATAATTACCTAGGCCACATTGTCCAGTTAGGTAGGTCCAACTTCGGCAAAGAGGTCGTTCCAAGAATCCAACTCGGATGGGCGGCGTTCGGGAAACTGGGTCATATCTTCTTGTCAAACATCCCGCAGTGCCTGAAGACAAGGGTCTTCGACCAGTGTGTATTGCCAGTGATGACATATGGCACTGAGACGTGGCCCCTAAATGTTGGCCTGTTCAAAGTTCAGAGTCAGTCAGCGGGCAATGGAGAGAGCTATGCTTGGTGTGTCTCTGCGCGATAGAATAACCGAACGAGGATATTCGCCAAAGAACCGGAGTTACCGACATAGCTCGAAGGATTTGCGAGCTGAAGTGGAATGCTTTGCCTACCCATGTGTTCTCTCCATCCTATGATCTTGGATTCTTCAAGCGATGCGTGAAGTACCTTTGGCCGGAATAGTGACGGCGGCTGAGGCAGCCGTGAAAAAAAAAGTCGTGTTTTTCAGGCGTCGTCACTCTTGGACCTCCTCTTGCTTATCATCAGGCGGGACGGGATCAGATGTTGTGTCACAATAAAAAATAAATTGGCAATGGGCTGG
The DNA here is from genome assembly GCA_905220615.1 of Tinea trinotella. NCBI lineage: Eukaryota > Metazoa > Arthropoda > Insecta > Lepidoptera > Tineidae > Tinea > Tinea trinotella. Next base: position 12,806,424 of record HG992314.1, read on the forward strand.
CCACATCTCTCGAAGAACCGACAACCGATTAATTAAATTGCAAAGTTAAAGTTTTAATTTAGTTTACAAACGTAGTAAATAATTATACATAGCGGATACTCTATCACGCTCTTATGATGAAAATGATAATAAAGAGGTTGATTTAAATTCTCAGGAAATTGAAGCACACATTGATAGTGTAATCGTAAATATGAATGCATTTGACAAACAGATGGAGAATATAAAACACTGAACAAAGAAAGTATTTTGTTTAATTGAATTACATTATGAATGGGTGGCGATCACACAAAAATATATTACCTGATTAAGTATATCAGACCATTTTGGAAATATAGAGATAAACTCATATATAAGAATGATTTATTTTAAGTAATAACTCTATTGTAATACCTGTAAATTGCTTGTACGACACTTGGGTGTCGTAAAAACTATATTGAGAGCTAAAGAATGTGTATTCTGGCCCGGAATTAATACTCAAATAACTTTTGATTTCCATTGATTTGATTTGATATGATTTGATTGATTTGATTTGATGATCCATTTGATTTGATTTGATTTCCAAGTGTGAGACATGCAAGCTAAACAGTAACAATAATACGAGTATAAGAGAGTCTTTAATTTCACATGAGGTACCAAATCTTCCCTGTGAAAAAATTGCTATAGACTTTTTGACCTTGAAGGAAAAACTTACCTATTTAGTGTTGATCACTTTTCCAAATTTCTTGAAATATCATTATTGAATATCACTACAAGTAACAGTGTCATAAATAATCTAAAAAGTCTGTTTAGCCCAAAGAATTTGGACTTAAGAGATAGAAAGAGCCTTAAAATAGCTACAAAATACAACGGTTTATACTATTTTCACTTATGGCATTAAAATTAGTTAGAAAGGGATGAATATACATTTTTACATCCGTAATTTTGAAGGTTATCCCTAGTTTTGATCATTTTTTCTGCTGAAGGTAGGCAATGCTACGGAGCGAAACAAGGTTGTCAGGAGTGCACTTATAGCTAGTGATATACAAATCGACGTCAATATCGATAAATTTTAGATAAATCGTACACTAAAGTGTTAGTACAACGTATGAATTGTAGTATTTTCCTATCATAAATATCATTTTAGTATTTAAATTAGCATTCTGTTAGATGCAAGGAAACCTCCCTTGCATTTACTTACGTTACTAGACGCAGTTCTTAACGTAGAACACTCAATACATTATACATATACTATGCACTAAGGCATAGGTCTTCAACCTTTTTTAGTGCAAGGGCCAAACATCGATTTCACATCTTCCGAAGGGCCACAACTTTTCACGACACTTTACCACCTTATCAATAAAATAAAAGACATACATAATTTCAAATTTCAATAATCTTTATTGGTTAATTAAAGTCAATCTTCATTGGTTAATTAAAGTTAATCAATGTGATTTTTGACACTGTTTATTAACCCCCGACCCAAAAAGAGGTATTGACTTGCCTGTGTATCTGTGTATCTGTGTATCTGTGGCTCTGTGTATCTGTGTATCTGTGTGTCTGTCTGTGGCATCGTAGCTCCTAAACGAATGGACCGATTACGATGCGATTTGTTTCATTTGAAAGCTGACGTGATCGAGATGGTTCTTAGCTACAATTGATGAAGATCTGATCAGGGGTTTCAAGGTCATCAGCTCGATTAGCTGCGGTAGCGATCTTAGACGCGCTGTTTAGGACGGGCAACCCTTGTACGTCGCTATGCGACGAAGATTGTTATTTTATGTCAAATAAATATGCCAATGTAAATACACGTAAAAAATGTTATAATTTTTCCCTTAAAATATTCATATGGCGAGGTTGGTTTGCAGTTTAGATCGATTACCTTGATTGAATATTTTAGGGGAAAAATTATAACATTTTTTACGTGTTTTAACAATGGCATATTTATTTGACATAAAATAACAATCTTCGTCGCATAGCGACGTACAAGGGTTGCCCGTTCTAAACACGCATAAGGCTGGGAATACACGTCCGATATTGCTGAGCAAATTATTTACAAATCGGAAGTAGGAATCGGACGTCTATTTTGTTTCTGTATTTTGTATGAAAACTGCACCTTCAGACAATCGGATCGGCCATAAAATCGTAAGCGCCTTGGCGTTGTTTCCGATTCTGACATCCGATCCGACTATCGGATGTGACGTGTATTAAGTATTCAAACAAATGTATGGCACGAGTGCCTTCCGATTGTCTGATCAGACAATCGGATCGGACTATCGGAGAGGAAAATCGGACTTGTATTCCCAGCCTTATAGGTATTTACTTTTAAACATATCTGTGACTTAACATTTGAAATAAAAACGTATACAAATACATGTGTGTTTTAACTGGTACCACTGAGTTACTCTGATGATGGAACTCGAAGGTAGGAGACGAAATCCTGGATGTGTTCAAACTTTTTTTGGTATACTAAGTTTGGACTTATTAGATTTGTCTTGAAGGTAGGAAACTAAGTGTAGAAAAGTTAGTGCGATAAAATAAAACATTCCGGATCTAAAAAATCTGATCATGGATCCTCTCAGATCAGCAAATCAACAAGAAATGGACCTGTAGTGCTTTAACTAAAATTGTTACTCACTATGAGCCATTAGCTGGACCGTTATCAAATTAAAGACCGAGAGTATCTGATGAGGCACCATCATGAATCCTCTCAGATCAGCAAATCAACAAGAGATAGAACTATAGTGCTTTCACTAAATTTGTTACTCACTAAGAGCATTTAGCTGGACCGTCATCAAATTGAAGACCGGGCAATCTGATGATGCACCATTATGAATCCTCTCAGATCAGCAAATTGATATCAATTGATCAGCAAAAAAAGAGATAGAACTGTAGTGCTTTAACTAGGCCTTTAGCTGGGCCGTTATCAAATTGAAGATCGGGAGTATCTGATTATGAATCCTCTCAGATCAGCAAATCAATAACAGATAATATCATAGTGCTTTAACTAAAATTGTTACTCTCTATGAGCCATTAGCTGGGCCATTATCAAATTGAAGACCTGGAGTAGTTATCTGATGATGCACCATAAGGATCCAAGGGATATTAAAGGGATATAACTATTGAGCCATGACTAATGTTGTTTATTACTATAAAGCTGATGATATGACCAAAGTGGTTCCAGGCGTTTCGGGGGTTCCTTTAAAATTTTAATTTAGATTTTTTTATTTTTTACAAGTGTTTCAATATTTGTTTTCATTTTTGTGGTTGCAAACCGCAGACTACCTTCCAGATGTGCATCTGTAATTCTCGACCTTGTTGTCGATTTCACATACTTCATACGAGAAAAAAGCTGCTCACACACATATGTGCTCCCAAACAATGACCTCATTTTCTGGACATTTTTTATGATTTCAGGAAACGAGTTGTGATCGACATATTTTGCATAGAAATCAAAAACACCGACGTCGAACTTGTCTTTCAATTCCGAATTACACTGCAAATCTATAAGCTCCATCTGAAAATTTTCCGGCATGTCTTCAACGGATACACCGAATGGTCGGGCAAAGCAACTGATGTATTTTTCATTATCTCTGAAGTCAGAAAACCTCGATTGAAACTCTTTTTTGAGTAAATCTACTGCTTCAACGTATTTATCCACATCTGTACATTCGCAGCTCTTCAGTTTAGGAAAGTGCATATACTCTTTTTTCAACAACTGATTTTTCCATAAATCCAGTTTAAACTCAAATGCCTTCACAGAGACCAGTAAGTTGTGGATGAGATTTTCTTTTCCTTGTAGTTTGGTGTTCAAGTCATTGAGGTGCAGCGTGATGTCTGTGAGAAATGCAAAGTCGCAGAGCCAGTGGGGGTCACTAAATTGAGGAACTGGTTTTCCTTTGGTTTCCATGAAGGAGGCGATTTCCGTCTTGAGTTCAAAAATGCGTTTAAGCATTTTGCCTCTGCTCAGCCAACGAACATCGGAAAAATATGTTATATCACCATATTCCGCATTAATTTGGCGTAAAAAATTTTGGAATTCTCTGTGGTTGATTCACTTCACTTTCAATTCACTTTCATCACCTCATCAATATTTGTGGATTTAGCACAAAGATTTTGTTGATGAATGATACAATGGTAATGCATCAAAGGAAGATCGTTCTTCTGTTTTTTAATCAAACCCACGAGCCCTTCATTTTTTCCTACCATGGATGGTGCACCGTCTGTTACAACTGCAGAAAGGTTTGTCAATTCTAAATTATATCGTCTTAGTACTGTCATCAAGCACTCATAAATATCACGTCCTTTTGTAGTTCCTTTCATCGGAAAAAGAGCAGCCATCTCTTCGGTGATGACAAAGTTATTATCAATGCCCCGAATAAACATAGCTAATTGAGCAGTATCGGTTATATCTGTGCTTTCATCGAGCGCAACAGAATAGTATACGAACTTCGACGCACGTTCTTTTAATGAATTTTCTAAGTCTGTCGCTAACTCTTCGATTCTTCTGGCGACAGTAACACCGGATAAACTGACTTTAGAAAAAAGTTGTTTTTGAGAAGGGCACAATACTTCAGCGGCTGCCTCCATACATTCCTTGATAAATTGGCCATCAGTAAACGGTTTTGATTTCAAAGCTATTTTTTCGGATATAATGTAGCTCACCTTCATTTTCAATGTTCTGCTTTTGAAAACTATCTTGCTGGCGTTGAAGCTGACTCTTCAGAGCTCTCATTTTATCTTGCCGTAACTGTCCTTTGAATGTCTCAAACTTTGTTGCATGGTTTGTATTGTAATGTCTTTTTAAGTTGTATTCTTTCATGACTGAGAGTGATTCATGACACACCAAACAGACAGGTTTTTGATTAACACTGACGAACAAGTATAACTCAGTCCACTTTTCTTGAAATATGCGGTTTTTTTCACTAACTTTTCGTTTTTTACCCGACGTAGAAGCCATATTTAATGTCAAAAATGTCCACGATATAACTAAACTTGCGTAACTGCACACCACAACACAGGTTCTCCGCCTTAAACACTGACTGAGCTGGACTGACTGTAAGTAAGTACTGACTCGTGAGACGACGCGTTCCGCCTTATATATTTATACGTTACGTTCGCGCGCTTTCTTGATGATTCCAGAAAACACGTGAGAGGTCTAGAAAAAGCGAGAGGCATGTATCGGAAGTGGTGCCACTTCTGCGGCGAGCGAGCGAGACGCACTCATATGTGTGAAAGAGTGGGAGGTTAGGTACGGTTGTAAAATTAGCTGCGCGCGCTGTAGCCGTTTCTGTACAATCTCAGAGCGTTTACGGACGCGGCGCGATGAGGACAGATAGCATATCACTATGGGCGCGATATTTTATTTTTTTTAGCCTCTGGTGGCCGCGGGCCGCAAGAACTTAGCTGGCGGGCGCATGAGGCCCGGGGGCCGCGGGTTGAAGACCCTAGCACTAAGGGATAAAAAAAATAGGACATATCAACCCGTGTGAGTTGACTACAGAGCCTAAAGTGAGGATGGCAAGCACACACGCGTGACGCGTGATGAGATGTTTTGAATTCTCCCGTGGTGCCTGTAGTATACTTTTTTTAACTTCTGTATGAATAGTTCGACTTTTTGCCCTGTTTTGCAAGACGATAATGTTTCACTTTTTTTGTAAAAGAGAGTGCAGTGTAATTTTTCATCAATATTAATAATGTATTGTATCATATACATTAAAATATATATAAACATTAAAAACATAATACATAAAGCACATATAAACACACGAGATGACTCGGTAAACTTCTCGGTAAAGGTGGTACCTAAATTTCTTTAAATCGTAACTGTTTCTTTTTTAATAATCATATTAACCTTTGATCTATAAATCAATTGAGATCAATAATATTTAATATTAATAAACTGCAACGTGTACGGTTTAATGTTTGTTTGGTTATTAAATGAAAGGCGTTCGTTATTTATTTTACGGAGTGGGAGAGGACACTTCCGGTGCATTAAGTGTTCTCAGCTGGTTGAAATTACCACCCTACACAGATGCAAATCCCCCCATAGTGACCACGTCGCGTTCGGGGACTAGTTTGTGTAGCACCAGTTGCGTTGGGGGTTGTGGATTCGGATAGGGACAGTGGCATCCTGCTGACCTGCAGTATCCCGGTGAGAGTTTGTTGACCCGTCGGCCAGGGAGACCCGTAGCAACGGTTAACCGCTGGCCGCCCGCCGCATAGTACATGGGCCTGAGGCCACCGCTAACCACGGAGGGAGGCTGCCCCACCATGCGGCGCATAATCTCGGGGTGATTCGTCTTGCCGATTGGTGATCGGATATGGGGTCCAGGCGATCATTTCCGGGAGGGTACGGGGGCCCTTCCGTCCGACGGATCAGCAAACTCACACCGCCGGGATGCATGTGGCTAATTCACGCACCCCCCCCCCCCCCCCCCCCCTCCAATACGCTTGTGCTTAAAACTTGTGCAGCGGAGTTGACTCCCGTCTTGACGAGGCTATACCGGCTCTCGTACGCATCGGGCTGCGTGCCTCGGGCTTGGAAGGGCCAATGTGCAACCGGTCCCAAAGAAGGGCGACCGCTCGGACCCGTCAAACTACCGTCCAATTGCTGTAACCTCAGTACTGTGCAAGGTTATGGAGCGAATAATTAATATTCGCCTCATGGCCTACCTGGAGGGTCACCAGCTGATCAATGACCGTCAAGATGGCTTCAGGCCGAAACGGTCAACTGGTGATCTTCTAGCGTACACCACGCACGTCTGGGGTGAAGCGTTGGATGGTAATGGAGAAGCCCCTGCTGTTGGCTTGGACATCTCCAAAGCGTTTGACAGGGTCTGGCAAAGGGGCCTTTTATCCAAGCTCGAGGCATACGGTTTACCTGACCGTCTGCGGGGCTGGATAGCTGACTTCCTGCATGGCCGCTCCATATGCGTCGTTGTGGATGGAAGCGCGTCGCGCAGGATGTCGGTGAATGCCGGCGTCCCTCAGGGCTCCGTGCTGTCGCCGACTTTGTTCCTTCTGCATATCAATGACATGCTGGACCTCGGATCTGGCATTCATTGCTATGCAGACGACAGCACGGTGCATGGACGCTACACTGCCCGCCCCGCAGCCGGCAAACAGGAGATAGCCGATATGAGAGAGTCTGTTGTAGCGGGACTGAACCGGGTTCTTGATCGTATTACCCACTGGGGCGACAAGAACCTAGTTCAGTTCAACGCAGACAAGACTCAGGTATGCGCGTTCTCGATGAAAAAATCCCCGTTTACTCCCCTTCCCTCTCTTTGTAACATCTCCCTCAGTGCTTCGGACAGACTGGACATTCTTGGAATGTCCCTTCGCTGCGACCTGAATCACAGGGACCACATCGAGCGGGCCATTAAGACCACCTCCCGAAAACTTGGCATCCTGAACAAGGTGCGGCGGTTCTTCGCGCCGGAGCTTCGCCTGCTATTTTACAAGGCACAGATTCGCTCTTGCGCGGGGTACTGTTCGCACCTCTGGGACGGCTCTGCCAAGTATCTTCTTAATGCCCTGGATTCATTGCAGCGCCGAGCTGTCCGGATCATAGGTGATGCAGAGGTCACGCGAACTCTGGAGCCCCTGCAACTACGCAGAGACATTGCGGCTCTGTGCGTCCTCTATCGCCTATACCACGGGGAATGTTCCGAGGAGCTCTTTAACCTTGTTCCTACCTCATCTTTTCACTCCCGTAATACCCGCACAGGTCGGGGAAAGCATCCGCATTTTATCGACCGAATCGGCAGTCGAACTAAAAAGTTCGGTGCGTCTTTTCTTTGTAGATCAATTTACAAGTGGAATGCTTTGCCTGCCCATGTGTTCTCTCCATCCTATGACCTTGGAACCTTCAAGCGATGCGTGAAGAAGCACCTTTGGCCGGCATAGTGACGGCGACTGGGGCAGCCGTGAACAAACCCGGTTTTCTCAGTCGTCGTCACTCTTGGACCTCCTCTTGCTTATCATCAGGCGGGACGAGGTCAGATGTCGTGTCACAATAAAAAAAAAAAAAAAAATTTAATTACTTTTATTAGAAATCAACACAGAAATTTATATATTTTTAGTTTATTTCCTTCTAAAGATTATGAATTTACAACCCGCGAGCACGAACCGCAAACTTTACGAACATATTATTACAGATATATAATTCCATCTTTTGTTTACTTTTTTTAGTTCGGATTGTTGGTTTGGACCGTTTTCTTTCTGGGTTTTCTTGTTGAGATTCCGAAAGTGGCCTCTAAAACAGGATAGTTCTCATTAGGCTACTGTAAGTACATAATCAAATTAAAGACAGTTTTAACAAAGTTTTTACTTAACGCATATTTTATATTTACTTGAATAATTGAAAGTGAATAACTTTATCATTTGGTTCTGCATCTGGACCTGGAGCTTGAGTCTGCAATTTATTAATATATATTTAATATACTAACACTTTTACGACAATATTAGGTTGAAATGTCCGCTAGCGACCGCCATATTGGATTAACTGTAGTCATTTAATAGTAGGAGCTGTGTAGGAGCCAGGCCTGGCAGATGTAAACATGAAAAATTAAAAACTACTTAATATAAAAAATAAAATATGCATGACTCCAATGAATCCAAATAAAAATTTTCCAATCACCACCACTGAAACCACCACTTCGAACAAAACTACCACCTTCATCACCACCACTAAATTACCATCGCTATCACCACTAAAATCACCACTGCCACCACCAAAACTAACACCACGAAAACCACCACCACCAAAACTGCAACAACACTACCACCACCACCACCACCATCACCACCACTACCAACAAAACTACTGCCACCACCACTGCTACAACCAACACCACGAAAACCACCAAAACTACAACACCACCACCTCCAAAACCACCATACCTAAATCTACCATCGCAACCACCACCAAATTCGCCACTGCCACCACCATCACCAAAACAAACACTACCACCACCACCATCACCACCACTACCAACAAAACTACCACCACCAAAACTTCCATACCTAAAACTACCATCGCCACTACCACCAAAATCACTACTGCCACCACCACTGCTACAACCAACACCTCGAAAACCACCAACCACCAAAACTACAACACCACCACCATCAAAACCACCATACCTAAATCTACCATCGCAACCACCACCAAAATCGCCACTGCCACCACCATCACCAAAACAAACATTACCACCACCACCACCACCAAAACCATCATTGCCACTACCAAAACCATCACCACCACCAACATAAAATTGCGTCACAGCATTAGATATTATTAATCAATCAAACTGTCACGCCTTTTTCCCACAGGGATGGGCAAAGATAATTAGATATTACTGCATGTCAATTGTCAATAGATGTTTTACACCAATAAATATAAAAATTATATATTACCTCTTCAACACTTTTAACGGGTAAATACAAAGTTGGTACAGCATCTGTTTTTAGTCTCCTCCATTTTATATTTTTATTCGGAACAAATGAATCTGTGCAGAAATGTTTGGAACAAATATGGCTGTTTTTTTTACAGTCCAATTCGTTCTCCCAATAATCCGTGCCCACTCCTTTTTAAAATTTTCATCACAAGGAAATCTGAAATATATAGGAAACTTTATCGATATCGGTATCCATTTCCACATCCCTATGTTTTCCTTTATTTCTATAAAAAAAGTATCAAACAATAAAAGCTCTATATTACTTTGTGTACAATCAAAGTTATGACTTCGATTTAATTATTTTAGATTGATAGATTGAGATTATGAATGGAAATATGTATAAAATATGAAACTTACCCATGAAAAGATAAAGCCGCATTATCGTTTTCTTTGCGGGATGTATGCGATTTGCATCCTTTGCATCCTTGCATCATTTGGTTCTGCATCTGGACCTGGAGCTTGAGTCTGCAATTTATTAATATATATTTAATATACTAACACTTTTACGACAATATTAGGTTGAAATGTCCGCTAGCGACCGCCATATTGGATTAACTGTAGTCATGTACTAGTAGGAGCTGTGTAGGAGCCAGGCCTGGCAGATGTAAACATGAAAAATTAAAAACTACTTAATATAAAAAATAAAATATGCATGACTCCAATGAATCCAAAAAAAAATTTACCAATCACCACCACTGAAACCACCACTTCGAACAAAACTACCACCTTCATCACCACCACTAAATTACCATCGCTATCACCACTAAAATCACCACTGCCACCACCAAAACTAACACCACGAAAACCACCACCACCAAAACTGCAACAACACTACCACCACCACCACCACCATCACCACCACTACCAACAAAACTACTGCCACCACCACTGCTACAACCAACACCACGAATACCACCAAAACTACAACACCACCACCTCCAAAACCACCATACCTAAATCTACCATCGCAACCACCACCAAATTCGCCACTGCCACCACCATCACCAAAACAAACACTACCATCACCACCACTACCAACAAAACTACCACCATCAAAACTTCCACAACTAAAACTACCATCGCCACTACCACCAAAATCACTACTGCCACCACCACTGCTACAACCAACACCACGAAAACCACCCACCACCAAAACTACAACACCACCACCTCCAAAACCACCATACCTAAATCTGCCATCGCAACCACCACCAAAATCGCCACTGCCACCACCATCACCAAAACAAACACTACCACCACCACCATCACCACCACTACCAACAAAACTACCACCACCAAAACTTCCATACCTAAAACTACCATCGCCACTACCACCAAAATCACTACTGCCACCACCACTGCTACAACCAACACCTCAAAAACCACCAACCACCAAAACTACAACACCACCACCACCAAAACCAACATACCTAAATCTACTATCGCAACCACCACCAAAATCGCCACTGCCACCACCATCACCAAAACAAACACTACCACCACCACCACCACCAAAACCATCATTGCCACTACCAAAACCATCACCACCACCAACATAAAATTGCGTCACAGCATTACATATTATTAATCAATCAAACTGTCACGCCTTTTTCCCACAGGGATGGGCAAAGATAATTAGATATTACTGCATGTCAATTGTCAATAGATGTTTATCCAATAAATATACCAATAAATATAAAAATTATATATTACCTCTTCAACACTTTTAACGGGTAAATACAAAGTTGGTACAGCATCTGTTTTTAGTCTCCTCCATTTTATATTTTTATTCGGAACAAATGCATCTGTGCAGAAATGTTTGGAACAAATATGGCTGTTTTTTTTACAGTCCAATTCGTTCTCCCAATAATCCGTGCCCACTCCTTTTTAAAATTTTCATCACAAGGAAATCTGAAATATATAGGAAACTTTATCGATATCGGTATCCATTTCCACATCCCTATGTTTTCCTTTATTTCTATAAAAAAAGTATCAAACAATAAAAGCTGTATATTACTTTGTGTACAATCAAAGTTATGACTTCGATTTAATTATTTTAGATTGATAGATTGAGATTATGAATGGAAATATGTATAAAATATGAAACTTACCCATGAAAAGATAAAGCCGCATTATCGTTTTCTTTGCAGGATGTATGCGATTTGCATCCTTGCACTACACATGCCATTTTATATTATTATTTAAAGTAAATTAAATTAATCGTGTTCTAAAATTTTAAGCAAAAAAACTATATTTTTAATTTATTATAATTTATCACTTGACAACCCGATCACAATTTGACATAATGACAATTGACATTAAAATACTTCAAAAAATAATGACGAAACAATTATACCGCTACTCTAGCTACCACGTGCTTAATTAGGAAGTATTAAATTACAACCTAATGGTTGTAATTGCAAAAAAGTAGTGCCAACCTTTGAAATAAAGGAATTGAAGTACAAGTAGTTGTCTTTTTCAGTCACACGAGTATAAACATAATATAAAAGAGACAAATATCAATGAATTAGTTCTTATTTTAGCATAGATTCTATCTTCTCCATATTCTTAGGTTTAGCCGATATGGAATACCATAAGTTGTGATATCAGATGGAGGACCTCAGTTCACATGATGATGCATGATGCTGATGCTTTTTTAAAATTTGCTAATAATTGTAACTTCTCGCATTTCTATGGTCTAGAGCCCATAATACCCACAATCAAAAAAATCTGTTACGAAAATCTACACATGATGGCACCGATCCATATACATGGTAATGCTTGAGTATCGTGCTACACCTTTATCACATGATATACCATTACCGTCAGAAATATTGTTCAACAAAAAACTAAGAACAATTCTACCTAAAATGAATGATATGTATAACCCTAAAGTTGTAAATAAAAAATAAAAATTATCTAACAGACAAAAAATATATTATAGATAAAACAGATTTATGTAAATTACAAATAAATGATAAAATTTTATTTAAATTAGGGAATAAATGGCGATGCGTGAAGAAGCACCTTAGGCCGGCATACTGGCGGCAGCTGGGGCAGCCAGGAACTGACTCGGTTATTCCAGTCGTCGTCACTCTTGGACCTCCTCTTGCTTATCATCAGGCGAGTCGAGGTCAGATGTCGTGTCACAATAAAAAAAATGGGTAAAAGGAGAAATAAAATAAAAATTAGAAGTAAGAAAGTATGGTATCTATACATATAAATAAAATTGGAGTGTCTGTAATATTGAAATAACTGTTTTTTACCACATGTATATCGACGGTTTCCGGGCTATTTGTTTTAAGCGACATTTTTAAAACTTTACAGGAGAGCGATTTAAAGTTTTGATTTCGAGAAAAAAATTCATAACTTTATGAAACCTGGTTTATTTTCAAAAAAGTAACATTTTTCTATTTTCATATTATATGCCCCATAATTTGATTAAGATACTTCTTTTAAAAAGGCGCTATTAGCAGATATAATTGTCGCTTAAACAAAACGCCCATACTTAATTAATTTGTAGATGCAGGCTAAATGATTTAAGCGCCAAATGTTGCAAGTAATAGATTCAAGCAAAACGCTTTAAGTATAACTTTTGTATTTTTTTAGAGTAAGGCTAATTGTATCAATTACAACGTGATGAATAAAACAGAAAAAGGCAAATTAGTTTATACGACTAGTAAAACACAGTTGAGGTACAGGATAAATGACTAAAGAGGCGAATAGTATTTAAAAAGTAATTGTTTGAAATGACAATAAATTAGTAAATTTAATAAAAAAAGTCGGTTAAAACATAGTAATACTTTGGTTAGAAGGGAAATAGCTCTTTGTTGTTTCAATAATAAAATTAAAACTAATAAAACAAAACTATTAATAATTACCATTTTTTATTTATTAACATAATGTTATTCAAATATCGTGTTGTACTCAATAAGAATCACTTCGACATATAATGTGTCCCAAAATTCAGCGATAAAACTGCAACAGAGGGTAGCCCTGGTCATGACTACTCGAGAAAAAAAATATCCATTTTTTTTTAAGTTACGAAAAAAATGTTTTTTTTTTTTATTTTTTTTTATGTAATTTATTTGAAGTCGCTCTAAAATTTACTTCTCATCTGACATTTTTAACGACCATGAAATCAATTTTGTTAAATATTTTTGATTTATTTATTGTATCGGTAAGCTGAATATATCTGCTATTTATTACAATCCTTGAAAACCCCAGAAAACATACAGTTTTTGCATAAAAATGATTTATATTACATTGTTTGCCTAAAATGTTAAAAGATTTTTACTTTTAGTATATATTTCACTCATCGTGGTGTAAAAAAAAAGTATGAACAACTAATCAAGATTCTAAAATGGTATAATACTCTAGGAAAACTAGCCACATAAAAAAATACGAGTGGTATTTATAAACAAGAACCAAATTTCATAAAATTGTTGTTTAAATTAATCACTTTTACTATGGGATCAAAACAGGTTTTTGTTAGTCAATATCATTTTAGAAGTAGAGACAGAAAGATTTTACGTTAGAGCGAGTTAGACAGATGTTAATTTTTGAATATTATAGTAATTTTGTATCCAAAATGGGTTTATGGATATAAAATGAAATAAAACAACTAGTTTAAACAATAAAACATTTAATTTTTTACTGAATTTAATAACAAAAAATGTTCGAATTGTTTGCCACCAGCATTAATACAAGCATGACATCGCCTTAAAAATGATCGTTTTATTCGTCTTGCATAACTTCCAGCATTCATGTGATCCGCTGCCTGAGTGATTTTTTTGGCGAAGTTTGTCCAATGTTGTAATGGGTTTTGAGTAGACCCTGTCTTTGAGACTACCCCAATAGAAGAAATCCAGGTGGTTTAGGTCGGGTGATTGGGGTGGCCATGAGATAGGACCAAGTCGCCCGATCCAACGCCCTGGAAACTCATTCTTCAAGTAATCTCGCACAGAACGGGCATAGTGAGCTGGGCAACCATCATTTTGAAACCATAAGTATCGTAAATCACTTAGAGGCACGTCTTCTAATAATTCTGACAAGTTATTTTTTAAGAAGCTCAAATAACTATTGCCATCTAAGTTTTCGTGTAACTCAAAAGGCCCAATCACTTTTCCATTTAATATGTCCGTCCAAAGGTTTACCTTAAATTGGTATTGGGATTTATCTTGTCTGATCAGGTGTGGATTTTCATAATTCCAGCTATGTAGGTTGTGAAGATTTACATAGCCATCTTTCTTGCAGGTTGATTCATCCGACCATAAAACTTTATCTAAGAATTGAGAATCTTCCCTGTGCTTTTGTAGCATTACACGGCAAAAATGTGACCCGTAGTGGATAGTCTCGCGGTAATAGCGTCTGCACACGTCTGTAGTGATATTTTAAAATACGATGTGCAGAACTTCTTGGCATTCCTGTAGCTGCTTCTATGGCACGTACCAAGGTAGTTGAATCCATTTCTATTTCATGTAGAACTTCTTCATCTCGATCCGATCTTAGTCTTTCAGCGTTTCTCCTATTAGATGGTAAACGATCCTCCGAAAACGCTTGATGTACATTTATAAATACTCTATAATCTTTGAGCATTTGGGTACCTTTCCCGATACAATCTGCTAGCAGAGTTTGCATTGCCTTGGCATTCACCATAAATTAAGTGCATATTAGCGTATTCCAATGGCGTGTATGGTATGGTAGCGGCATAATAAATACAAAAACAGTCCAACAACAGTCCAAAAGTCCAACTCACAAAACTCACAATCACAGTCCGAATTAATGCCAGGTCAGTCCAGTTTGCAGATCACTTAATCGAGTTCAAAAGCTAATCCAAAAGTCGTCAGTACGAGAGCCAATTTAATGCAGAACGGTGCACAGTAAACAAAGGAACATATTGACTGATAACAGCAATGGGGCAAGTAGAGAATACTTGCCCCATTGTTATATTCAAAAATTAACATCTGTCTATCTCGCTCTAACCTAAAATTTCTCTCTCTACTTTTAAAATGATATTGACTAACAAAAACCTGTTTTGATCCCATAGTAAAAGTGATTAATTTAAACAACAATTTTATGAAATTTGGTTCTTGTTTAGAAA
Organism: Tinea trinotella; assembly: GCA_905220615.1. Classification (NCBI taxonomy): domain Eukaryota; kingdom Metazoa; phylum Arthropoda; class Insecta; order Lepidoptera; family Tineidae; genus Tinea; species Tinea trinotella. The sequence continues at coordinate 12,821,967 of HG992314.1, forward strand.
TATCACACGTATTTTTTTATGTGGCTAGTTTTCCTAGAGTATTATACCATTTTAGAATCTTGATTAGTTGCGTCATTTTTTGATAAAACTTGCCATAGTAGTATTCTTACTTTTTTTACACCACGATGAGTGAAAGTCTACTAAATGTCATTTTTTAAACATTTTAAGCAAAAAATGTTATATAAATCATTTTTCTGTAAAAACTATATGTTTTCTGGGGTTTTCTAGGATTGTGATAAATAACAGATATATTCAGCTTACCGATACAAAAAATAAATCAAAAATATTTAAAAAATTGTTTTCATGGTAGTTAAAAATGTCAGAGATGTAAATATTCGAAAAAATAACTTTTTTTTGAACTTATTATAAAAAAAATGGATATTTTTCAATTTTTTTTTTCTCGTCTAGTCATGACCAGGGCCACCCTCTGTTGCAGTTTTATCGTTGAATTTTGGGACACATTGTATATGGCACGATATGGTGTAGACTGAAGCGCCCGTTCGGAGGGGTATAGTATAAAAACTTGCTTGTTTTATGGACGCGAGCAGCGAAAATGTTTTGTTTTAACCGACATTTGGTACGACGATTCATACAAAATTTGCAGTGTCTGAATGTAAAGTTTTCAATGTAATCGGTATAGGAAATATGAATCAAGTACTAGTACTTGTAGTTTTAATTTGTTTGAAGCGACCAATCAAAAATTAACTGATTTAGGAATAAAGGTTGATTTGCCATTTAAAGACTGTTTCAACTACAGGGCAAAATGTTTGAATAGCCTTTTTTTACTAAAAACAGATGCAAGCGAAATGATTTAAGCGACATTGCATACCAATTTGGGATTCAGGCTAAATGTTTTAAGCGACATGACTATATCTTTTTTGAGAAAGGTGTAATGCTTTAACAAACATCACCTATAGAATGTAACTTCAGGAAAAACGCTTTAAATGACCCGTTTGGATGATTTGTGTGTAAGGCAAAAACGCTTAAGTAAATAACCAATAAAAACTTTTGTGGCTTAAGTACACTTTCTATATAAAAGGACATATTTCGCGTCGGTTCATACAATGAAATTTCGGATCGCCCCAAAAAATGGCATTGTTTGAAGCGCCAAAAAAGTACTCTGATCGTCACCAAAGTCGACTCAGTCGACGCAAAAAAAATCGCTGATTCCGAATATGTATATAAGTCAATATCGGTCAAAATGTCGCTTAAAACAAATAGCCCGGAAACCGTCGAATGAATATTATGTATATACGGTACATACACCAAAATAACATTTTTTACAATTTTTGTCTGTCTGTCTGTCTGTTTGTTCCGGCTTATCTCTGAAATGGCTGAACTGATTTTGACGGGACTTTTATTGGCAGGTAGCTGATGTAATAAGGAGTAACTTAGGTTACGTTTATTTTAGAAAAAATCTTTTATAATAAAAAATATTAAAGAAAAAACATTTTCCCATACAAAATTGCGTGCGTTCAGAAATTATTTTGGGTAAACTAAGGAAATATATCAAGCTGTTGAGAATTCAAAACAAATTATTATTATTATTATCCTACTATTATTATTTTATTATCCTACTATTATTATGTGATTTTTTTTTATTGTGACACGACATCTGACCTCGACTCGCCTGATGATAAGCAAGAAGAGGTCCAAGAGTGACGACGACTGGAATAACCGAGTCAGTTCCCGGCTGCCCCAGCCGCCGCCACTATGCCGGCCTAAGGTGCTTCTTCACGCATCGCTTGAAGGATCCAAGGTCATAGGATGGAGAGAACACATTGGCATATTTTTTTGTTAAAAAAATATATTTTTATTCCTATTATAAAAATAGGTACAAGGAGTTAGTTCAAACTCTGAGTACTATAATACCATCGCACTGTATTACCGACAGTCACGTCAACATCTAATCCAATTAACTGTATTATGGAGACTATACACTATACTTTTCATAGACTATACTTTCTGCTGTTTGTAATTTTTTTTATTGTTATTTCATTCTGTCACTATATGCATATCCTACTATTATTATAAATGTGAATGTGAGTTTGTTTGTTATTATACGTTTTTTATTTTTGGAGGTACCAGAAGTAACATAGGTTACTTTTAATATGAAAAAATATGTATACAAATTGACTATAATTTTAGCTGTTTGGAATATATATTTATTTTTAATTCCGTGTGTCATTTTAATATCAATCAATCAATCATCAATCAAATTGTCAAGCCTTCTTCCCACAGGGATAGGCAGAGACAATGGAGCGCCACTTACCACGATCCTTACACAACTCACTTGCTTCCTTCACATCCATAATTCTCTTCATACAGGCTCTGTGGTTATGGGCACTAGGCCATAATCATTTTTATATGAGTTATATAAATACAAAAAAGTCAAATCGAGAACCTTCTCCTTTTTATGACTGTGTTATAAATCTAATTTTACGCGGTTGAAATCGCGGGCTCAGCTAGTATTAAGTATAAATAATAGATTTTATGTAAGAAATAGATTGCATATAGAGAAATTCAACAATAGTTATTCTCATGTGCCTATGTTGAATATCTATGATGAGGAGTACAATGAAAATCCAACTAATAGATCTTCAGTGGATTTATATAATGATAATATAAAAACAGAACCTAAAACAACGCGTTCTGGAAGAGAAATCAAACCACCTGCTAGATATTTGGATTTTTAATTGGACAATTAATTTTGTTTTGTATATTTACCTATTGATTTTATGTATTTATGTTTTGGCTTAAGGGGAGGATTTAGTATTTAAATTATGTAGTATATATAATGTCTTTGATTATTATCCATGCCAGGCCTCCAAGGTTATGTCTGTTTAAAAGAAAAATAAATAAAACTTCCGTTTGCGAGTTGGCTTGTTTCATTTCGTGCTCCCAGTTAATAATTATTAAACACCATACAATGGATGTATTTACATCAGGTAGTTGTTTATATTATTTTATTATCAAAGACGATTATTCTAGATATAAAACAGTGTATTTCCTAAAAAATAAAAATGAAACTTTTGAAAAAATTCGATATTTTATTCAATATGCTCGAAATTTGGGTCATAAAGTGGAAGTGATTAGGTCAGGTAATGGTAAGGAATTTATAAATAAAAATAAGAGCCTATAAACCGAAAAAATGGGTATTGTGCATCAAACTACTGTGTGGTGTACAAACCGGAACAAAATGGGTGTGCTGAGAAGGATACAGAACTATAACCAAAGCAGCTCGAACTCGAAAGCAGGTGTAAAGTAAAATATGAAAAAGAGCTTGTGGGCTGAAGCCGTTAACACAACCATATTTACTTTGAATAGAACGGGTAAAAGTAGAATTAAGAATGTTACTCCTTATGAAGTATGGTTTAGATAAGATCTGTATGATATCCGTCAGTTAAGAGTATTTGGAAGTAAAGTACACGTTCCTGATCAAAAGAGACAAAAATGGAACTCTAAATTTGAAATGGGATATTTTGTTGGTTATGGTGAAACAACGAAGGGTGAATAGAATTTATTATGCTGAGCTGATAGAAATGAAATATGTGTTAAAAAGGAGGTATGCTATACAAGGTATGTTGAAAAACAGAATAACTACTAGTGAGTTTAATGAAAGAAGTTTACCTAATGACGATGAATGTTTGAATATAACAAACAATGATAATAAAGAGGAAAATGAGGTAATAGAAGAACATATAATTGATTGTGAAGAAGAAATGGAGTCAATGTATGAGCGATAATTTATCTAGTGATGATTCTATGAGAAATAAAAGTAGCTGCACAAATAATAATATGAATGGTGGTGATGGAAACATAGTGAAAAATAGAAATGAAAAAAGAAAACCTTTTTGGATAGATATTTATGATACAAACTTTTTATCAGTGGATACTCCTGAACCTTTGTCATAGGAAAAAGCAATAAAATCTGAAGATAAGAATAAAAGGCAAGCTCAATAAAAATGAAATAAATACTTTAAATGAAAATAATACATGGACAGAAGTAGAGGAGGTTCCAGAAGGTACAAACTTGGTGTCGAGTAAGTGGGTGGGTATTTAAAATCAAGACTGTGGGAAATGACAGAGTTTATATAGATCGCTTAGTAGCTAGAGGTTTTGAACAGAGTGACTGTGATTTGGAAGTTTACCGTTCTGTTGTTCGATTACCAACTTTTAGAATTTTTATGGCAGTGGCTAGAAAGATGAAAGTGAATGTGCATCAAATGGGTGTAGTTGGTGCATTTTTGCATGGTGATATCGATGAGACAGTTTATTTACATTATAGATGGTGAAACTGCTCTGTTAGTGTAAAACGCTGATAGAGCATAGTTCTGTCACGTGTAGCACTTTAGTATTATGTATTAGTAAAAGAAAATAGATTGAAAAGGCCAATCTAATATGCAGCACAATATATGTACTATTTTTTGCCCTCAAGGAATAGGACTATTAATTAATAGGAATTAACACTCGTAATAAATAAGTACACAGCATAATAACCTTAATTATTTTAATATTTACATATCAATAAATATTAATGCTTAAATAAGTATAATTAAATAAAACTTCATAATTTTAATTGCTATATAAGTATATATACATACACAGCTTTGGCACATAAAAAAATATTGAAATAGTAGCGCAAAATTGTGATTAAAATAAATAAAAAATATTATCAAATAGCAAAATTCACTATTGTCGACAGTTGATTTTTCTTCTCACGTTCGACGACTGACGATTGTGCGTCAACCTACCAAATATATGAGTTTATATGAAGTATAACGATAGCAGCTGTCATCTTTCGACGATATTCGTCGCAACGATCGTTCGTCTCGTTTTAGTGGCTCCAACCTATTATATATTTTCATTATTTTGACTATCGTCGACGAGAAACGATTATCATTTTAACCCTTTACGGCGCAAGTCTTTTTTTAATTTTAATTTTATTTAGAAATGGGTGAGAAGAGGTATTATATTGTGGAAAAATAATTAAAAAAATTATATGTGAGAAAAAGTATTTATTTTTCAAAAAAAACATGGTGATGCAGAAGTGCATCAAGGTGTCAAACAAAGTAAAAAATTACGAAGTGTGAAAAGATTTAAAACAATTATTGTTCTTATTAAAACATAAAGCTACGCCACAATTTTCACATTCTGTTTGAGCTGTTCCAGTACATCCTGGAAGTTTGCACCTTAGCCTTTTTTGGATCCATACAGGCCAGTGCCCTAACTGATCCAATCTGACTTCTTTTGGTGGAACATATTGACATGTACCTTTTTTCCTTTTCTTCTGGATGCCTTTTTCTATGACGCTAGTGCGCTTCATCCGGTTTGTTTTATGGTATTTAATCAGAGTTACAGCGATTTCCATTCGGAAATTAGCCGAATTTAGCACCTTCTCAGTATTTTCTGTAACGGTATGAATTCTTTTATATAAAAGCCAGGAATTACTCATGGTCATGTCAAGAAAATGATAAAAGAGTCGTATGAACCAACGTTTGCTACGAAGTTTTATTTTATAGTGGCTCATTACGCAATCCATGAGGTCTACACCACCCATATGGCGATTATATTCTGACACAATAAAAGGTCGTTCAACAGGAATGCGTCGTTTTTGCGACTTGTCGAATCTGTTTACGACAGATGTGGGGTTTTTGCCAACGAAGTTTGAAACTAGGTTGACAATTTTATTATCTCTCCAGGCCACCAAGGATATGTCAACACCATTATAGCTTGCGACCTGTTCGACTGACGTCCCCCTAGGTAATTTTTTAAGTTGTTTTTCATTTGGTAGTTTGCAGTTAGGAATGCGGTTTCTTCTAACGGTTCCCAAAGCTAAAATACCACGGTGTGATAAAAATTCAATCAATGGTAATGATGTATAATAGTTATCAAAAAACAGCCTATAATTTTGATGAGTAGGTATCTCTCTTGCAAGTCGGGCCACTACATTAGATGACACACCTAATTGAGGCTCGCCATCTGCGCATACTGGCCACTATAAACTTCAAACTTGTAACCATATCCACTAACACCACAAATAATAAATAGCTTGAAGCCCCACTTGTGTGGTTTGTCAGGTAAATATTGTTTCAGGGAACTCCTTGCTTTAGTGGAACACATTTGTTCATCAACAGACAAATGTTGTTCGAAGGGCACCTTTGCATAATTACGGTTCAGTTTCTCAATCACCGGTCTGATTTTATACAACTTATCATAATTTGACTGACCATATGGAATCATTTTATCGTTATCATTAAAATGTAGTACTTGTCTCAAAAACTCGAAACGTTTTAGGGTCATGGTCTCGCGTATGTGTGCATAACCGTATTTATCTGACCAGTAAATCCGCACATTAGGCATCTGAATTATGGAAATAAAGTAAATAATTCCTATGAACTGTCTTATTTCCTGGGTAGTAACATTTATGGGTTTACTGGCATCTTTTTGCACACTGTACAGGTTTGTTTCCTCTTTTATAAGATCAATAATGTCGTCAGTGAATAAATAAGAAAATACTTGATAAGGTGTCTGTAATTCTAGTATCTCACTTGGTAAGTTGGAAGATCCCCGGAACCTCATCTGGTCTTCGTTCAGCTCTAAGGTTTTAGTTTTCCATATCGTATTCGTCTTAGAAACACGTGTGCTGCATGAAGTGGTTGCGACACTGGTACTAGGTACTGGAACAATTGGCGGTAACTCTGATGGATTAACTGTATTGCTGGTATTGGTCTCAGAGTTTGGTGGCAAAAGGTCATTGTCCTGACCTTCTGGGTTTGCTTCTGGTTCCTTATCCGAATCATAATATAAATCCTGATCATTTAGTCCTAATATGTACGATGGATCAGCTACATCATCGTCGTCTGAGAAGTCTAAGCCATCCTCACTATCTTCCCAATGGCCTAAAATCCAATTGCTCAGTCGTCAAATGTCGCCTAGAACATAAACGTGGAAGCCTGGAGCTCATATTGAGTCTGGGAGAAAAAAAAATCACATAAGAAACACAGCAATAAAACATAAAACTATAGCGCAATGATGCATTACTGCATCATTATAAAAGTGCATCTTATCTCTGTAAATATAATATAAGCCACAATAATTACTATAAATTAATGTAAATCAATATCTTACCGTTACTCCACAGCAATTTCAAGACAATATTTTCAGTATTACTAATTTTAAAAAGCTATTATATTCGCACGCAAACTGCACAAACAGGTTGTAACGAGTTTTTTTAGTTCGAGTAGCAATAAAATAAAAGTAACGCCATCTAGCACAAATATAGGTGACTAGTTCGATAGAGAGCTTTGTTGTAAATATGCATTGCTGCGTAATAAGGTGTTTATTCGTTTGTTTGAAGTACTATGAGAGTTCGAATAGTATGATGCAGAACTGCAACACAGCGCCGTAAAGGGTTAACTTGCCCAACCTAACCCCGCTGCCTTAATGTGGGAACGAGTACCGTATTGTGAACAGCCATCCGTGACTTTTCTAACTAGGTTAGCCATTGAATTTTGAATGAGCGCGTGGTGTACTCAAATATTGACTGACTGACGGCCTCTCACACATCAATCATTCACACAATTTGCCTGGCATATATCTTCAACTAGCTGACCCGTGCCTACTTCCTTGGGCGGTAAACATTTTTCGGCGAACATTAATTGTCCCGCGTAATTGATATTTTAAATTATCTCTTAAAATTGCAACCAAAAAAAAATCAAACTGTCACGCCTTTTTCCCATAGGGATAAGTAGAAACAATGGAGCGCCACTTGCCGATACCCTCGCTTTCTTCACACCCACAATTCTCTTCATACAAGCTCTATGGGAATGGCCACTAGGTAACCCAGCTTTTTTTGATTTGGTCGGAAAACACGTTAAACTTTATACACGTTAGTATAAAGTTCGATATAAACTAACATCGCCTGTGAATTTTGAAAAATGTCTTCTTAGCGGTTGCCTACGTCATATGAGGAATACGTGTGCGAAATTTTAGGTTTTAAGCTTTAAGGGTTTGAACTGTTCGTTGATCATCAGTCAATCACTTTTGCCTTTTATATATATATATATATATAGATTTAAACGTGTTAAAGTACCATTCTCATAGGGTCAGGCAGTGTACAGAGGATCGATACAAAACTACTCGCGTGGTGAGAATCAGTTAACGCGTAAATCCCGGGTTCGATTACCGGACAGAGTGAAGCTTGGTTCATAGCGTTTTTTGGTTTTTGAAATATTTAAAAATTAAGGGCTCTTTGTTTGGGTGACTATTGCACTAACACCATGATAGGGTGACCATGATCATTCTAATATTCGGTAGTAAAAATTAATGGATCAAATTGTCACGCCTTTTCCTCACGGAGATAGACAGAGACAATGGAGCGCCATTTGCCACTATTCTGACACACACACACACACACACACACACAATTCTCTCATATAATAATTGCGAAGCATTATTCCACATATTATTGTAGGATAAAAAAGGAAAGGAGTACTCCCAGGGCTCTACTAGCCGGGAGATGTCTTATTTATATTTTAATTTTAATTTGGATGTGACAGCGTGGCTGAGAGATGGGGGAAGGGAAGGGCCGGCAAGCGGACTACGGACGAGTTCCGTCTTGCGGCCGGAGAGGGAGGCCGGCAAGCAAGCAGGCTTGTCTTGCGGCCTGTGAATGAGAGGAGGGGGAAGGCCCAACAGTGCCTATCCGCCGCACAGGGGACGCGCTCGATGGGAGACCAGCTACTCCACACGAGTTACGTCTCTTAATTGGAGCGTATATATAAACTGATTACTTTGTCAATAAACCGTTTGCGAGATATTGGACGCGCAATCTCATTGGTCCAAGTGGCTATTTGCGAACATTATTATGCGGGCGACACATGCAACGCCATCTATCCATCTGCGCAGACACTATCTTTGAAACGCCGTATATACCATGTGGCGAGGTCGCTACACAAGTTTTATGTTTATGGGCACTAGGTAACCCAGCTTTCTTGAGGATATTAAAAAAAGAGTTGGATATTAAGAAATTTTTTTATAATGAATTGGAGACAACCTCAAGGAAGCTAGGTTGCCTAGTGCCCATTACCAGTGCCGGATTACCCACGTAGCAAGAGTAGCAAATGTTAAGGGCTCCGCGAATTTTGGGGCCCCGCGCTCCATGTCAAACCGTAATAAAAAAATATTAATTTAGATAGGAGCGTAAAAATATCTTGCACGCCTTAGGCAATGCTTCACTTCCACTTGAAAATTTAAGTTGATATTGAAAGTGTTATCTCTAAATTTGCCCATATTAAATCCAGAAAAGTTATTTGTAACAGTTTGGTTTTACTTAATACCCTAAACTTGAGAACCTAAGGCATACCAGGGGCCCCTTGACAGAATTTGCTACCGTCCCCGCGCTGGCTTAATCTGGCACTGCCCATAACCTTAAAGCTTGTATAAAGCAATTGAGAATGTGAAGGAAGCGAGGGAGTTGTGTCAAGATCGTAGCAAGTGGCGCTCCTTTGTCTCTGCCTATTCCCGTGGGAAAAAGGCGTGACAATTAATTGATTGGATATTACATTGTTTATTTTTTGATGTTTATTTTGCTAAGACCATTATGCCGGCCCAGTTAGAACTTAGAGTACACTAGAAAGTTGTGTTACTATCTATGTCTGCTTACTCTTAAAACATGAACAAGTTTTCTTAGATTTTGCGCGAACACTGAATAATGAATTAAACAAATTTTATGCGGCTTACTATCGCAAACTATGGCTGCAAACCTCGTAATAAGGAAAAATTGTAAAATCAATAACCAAAAATAAACGCGACAGTAAGCCGCATAAAATTTCATGAACAACTTCTGAAACTAGTGAAAACAGACCTTTAGGCGTGCGCGTGTGGTAACTACATTATCTTAAATTACCTATGAGGACATAAAAAATGCAACATTTTATCGTTCCTTATAAATAGCTAGTGGGATAAATGTCAGGGGGGAGAGAGAGTTAACATTTATGTTTAGGGGAGTAAATGGGGGGGGGGGGGGTATTTAACTGCTACCATAACTTCGAGGGTAAACTAAATGTCATTCGTGTATGACCTTATTATACATGTTTCCTAACTACTTATATACATTTATTTAAATGTGAGTAATGTTATGTGCCCATAACCGTAGAGCTTGTATGGATAGAATTGTGGATGTGAGGGAAACAAAAGAGTTGCGTCCGGATCGTGGCATTTTCGCCCAGTACTGAAGAAGTGGACAAACAGGCGGAACGGTTCCCTTACCTTCCGGCTGACGCATGGCTACCAAGCATGGCTGCTTTGGAAAGTACCTCTGCAAGAAAGCCGGGAAGGAGCCGACGATCATTTGCCATGAGTGTGGAAACTGCTACGAAGACACGGCGCAGCACAACTTGGAGTAATATTCTGCTTGGACATTGCTGCGCCGAGAATTCGTCGCAGAGCTGGGGACGAATGACCTATCGCTACCAAACGTTAGTCTATCATGCTCCAGAAGAAGACCGCGGAGAGGGAGCGGGAGCGGGAAAGATCCCAAAATGCTCCCTCCATCCGCCGCGGAAGAGCCAGGATCCGGAGGAGAGTGTGAATCGACATGCAACATTTAGGAGAGGCAGCTGAGAAAAGTGCGCAGGAGAGTAACACGGCTCTTCTGTAAGCGGGGGGGCCAGCGTCTGCGGAGTTCCGGAAATTTTGCAAAAGCGTTATTTCCATTTCCGATATATATATATATATATATATATTTAGGTCGTCACATATAACGCGCCTCTTTATCCGAAGCTAGAGCGCATTACATGAGTATGGACGACTACCGCGGAAAGAGGTCTGAGCTGTCAGCAGCCATTTCCTATTGTTCCATTAAAAGTGCGTTTAATTGAACAACAGGAAACGGACTGCTTTGGATCTTTAGTTCTCGTCGTGAGATATTGCATGGTGAGCTGGTGGAGCGCGGGCGATGTTTAGCAGAGGCTTCATACCTAGTATTGCCAACTCAGTTATCCGGCAATTGAAAAAAAAAACAGAAAATCAAATATATATTTATTTAAAGTAATCTTTTATTTACACTGTGTGTAAATAAAAGATTACATTGATTGGCCACATCGCTCGAAGAACCGACAACCGATGGGAAAGAAAGGTTCTGGAGTAGAGACCACGAACCGAAAGACCTACGCAGCGTAGGTAGGCCTCTTACTAGGTGGACTGACGATATAGTGAAAGTCACGGGTAACCGGTGGATGCAACTGGCATCTTGTCGTTCGGAATGGCGTTCTGAGGGGGAGGCTTATGTGTTGTAGTAGACGTCTTCTCGCTGATGACAACTCGACATCTGACCTTGACTTGCCTAAGGGAAGTAAATTAAATTCAAATTAAAATACCGACACAGGTCACGGTTGGAAAAAAACAAACAAATGTAAATAATTAATATAGTAAAAGCCAACTAGTACGCGGTCGATATAGAAATAAATGTTCAACACTCGAAGGCAGTTCCCGAACGTAATTGTCACATTTTGGTGGGAAAGGAGACGTTAATTTTACGATGCCGTTCCGGTAATTGCCAAGGAAAAGCGAAGGGAAACGGAGTCATTGCAAAAAAGTTCACATTTTATCTAATTTTAACACACAAAATATTTCCTTTTCTGATATTATCTAATTGGTTTATACAATTTAGATAAAATGTCCCAAAAGTCAAGGATGGCTCGAGGATTCACAATGTTCCTTCATTGCTATTATATATGGAAGTGAATGTTGGGTGCGGAGGAAGAAGAAGCCTGAGAGTAGAATTCACACTGTGGAAATGCGATCACTAAGGAGTTTATGTGGAGTGATCAACTCCTTGGATAAGGATAGCACAGTGCGCGATATATATGTGGTTTGAAAAAAGATGTAGTGACAAGGATTGACAAAGGAATGCTTCGATGGTTTGGGCACCTGGAATGGATAAGTGAAAGAAACGACAGGCGTGGATGAACGGTTATCGATTGGTTTGTTGCGCGTAGTACCGGGTTCGATTCCCGGTCGGAGGAAACATTTGTTTCATAGCCATTGTTTGTAATATTTAATTATTAAATATCGCATTATGTTTGTTAATGAAAAATAAAAAAGAGGTGGATATTTGCTTGGGGTCTGGTCAAAGAGACTCACAGTTATTGAATTGTAGCAGTGACATCAATTCATAGACCACACTCCAGCTTAACATTAAGCAGGGTGCTGTCATATGTCGAGTTACAATAAAAAAAATGAAACAAAAAACTCATGTGGATGGATGCGTTAAACAAGGCAGGCCCAGCCAGGTGTTTTTCGACCAAATCGGAGACGGCCTCAAGAAAGCTAGGAAGAATGCCTAGTGCTCATAACCTTAGAGCTTGTATGAAGAGAATTGTGGATGTAAAGGATCCGAGGGAGTTGTGTTAGGATCGTGACAAGTGGCGCTCCATTGTCTCTGACTATCCCTGTGGGGAAAAGGCGTGACCATTTGATTGAAATCATTCCAACTAATTCAGTTTTTTCAGTCATCGGCGCTCTAGCTTACTAATACGCAAGATAAATTCAGATGTCGAGACACAATAAAAAAAACTTTCATATAACCGTGAAGTGAAGTGAGTGACTCAGTCGCGTTTCGGGATCAGTTTGAAAGTTGTTCATTCTATCTAGGCCGATAATAGATGCGACTTTAGCTGTAAAAGCAGTCACCTCTATTCACGGACGGCAACCTAGTTTAATAATCAGGCGGGCCGCTGTCGTATGTCGATTCACAATAAAAGTGAATAAATGAACTTTTAAAAAATCACGTGTAGTTAAGCTATAATTTTGAGCTTATCTCTGAAATATGGCGTGACGATGTGAATATTGCATGCTAAGCTTACATAACAAACACTAGCTGACCTAGCTGTAAGAATAATTATGATTATTGTGAATTATTAAAATCATTAACTTAATATTAAGTATTACTACTGTAGTCAAAAAGTAGTAAAACTTTTCAATTAAAAATTCCCAGGCTTATCCAAATACATAAACTTATTTTCTTATGTTGGCACAATCTTAAGTGACGCGCATGGAACACAACATGGAACACAATTAATAATGACGCGTCTGCCTAATTTACGTGACAGAAGGGTAAGTTGCTTATGAGTTGCGCTTGTTGGCGTTGTTCTCTAAATATAGTTTTTACGACGGCGAAAAAAAATTAATGTAAATCTGTGCTTAATTTAAATTTAAAAAATTATTTAATTTTAAAAAATTATAAATATTTTTTTGTGTTTAACGCCAACTAGCGTAACTTATTAACAACTGATCCTTCTGTCACGTAAATTAAGCAGAGCGCAAACTACTATATAGATGTATGGTGCATTTTTTTGGAATTTGGCATTCGTGTAAATTCTTTTGTCGATGGTTTTTGATGAGTAATAGGGCTGTGTCAAGAATGAATATGATTGAATAATCAATCGAAAAGCAAAATAAAAGTTATTTTATTTTTTATTATATAACGTGACATTTATTATAAAAGGTTCCGTTGCGTCTTCTTGCATCAATCAAGCCATAATTTTTTTTAACTTCTTTCTAACTTTAATAACATGGGCCATACATTTATGCCATTGCTCCTTATCAATTCGCACAAAACTTTCTAACGTTAATGACTTATTAATCTTAAAAATAGCTGCACTTTAATGTCTTTTTCATCATAATTAAATTTACTTGTAACGGAACGTAAAAAGGTTATTTGCCACCTAAGTTTAAGCTTAACGTATGCTAAGACAAAAACACCTATAAATACATTTTTACTAATATATATAATATTTCCATATATTTTTTTTGGATTGATATACTATTTACAACTTTTCATTAAAAGCAAAAGAACATCATTATAGAATTCTTTTGTCTGTTGTCTATAGCACCTTTGGCCGGCATAGTGATGGCGACTGGGCAGCCGTGAAGACTTTGTTTTTGCAGTCGTCGGCACTCATGGAACTCTTCTTGCCATCAGAGGGGTCGAGGTCAGATGTCGAGTCACAATAAAAATTTATCTCAGAATTACCTGATTTTTATTTATTCTTTAAAATATTTAGATTTTAAAATGCGACAAACGTGAGCGACATCTATGATATTTCGATTAAACTACATATAATAAATAAAACATACATAATAGATAATTTAAGAAAAATGGCATTTTAGTTTAATGGTTACATCATAGATGCCGATATCATCATCATTTTATCATGGATAAAATAAATTTTATTATTTATTAAAAAATGAGAATTAAGTATGTTATTATTGTAATTTATTTATTATTTAATACATAAATTACCAAATTTAAAAAATAAAAATCCTAGGTAATCCTTTTTTTTTATTGTGACTCGACATCAGGCGTCGACCCGCCTGATAGCATGCAAGAAGATTTTCAAGAGTGCCGGCGACTGCAAAAACCGAGTCTTTACTTCTTCCCCAGTCGCCGTCACTTCACGCATCGCTTGAAGGAACCAAGGGTACAGGATACAAAGATCACATGGCCTGGTAGAGCATTTCACTTGTCGAGTGTTTTACAAAGAAGCGATGCACCGAACCTTTTAGTTTGACTGCCGATTCGTTCGACAAAATGTGGATGCTTCCCCCGACCTGTGCGGGTATTACGGGTGTGAAAAGACGAGGTAGGGACAAGGTTAAAGTACTCCTTGGAACATTCTCCGTGGTATAGTCCGGCAAGAAGCCGCCATGTTTCTGCGTAGTTGCAGGGACTCCAACTTCGCGCAAGAAGTAATTCGAGCCTAGTATAATAGTAGGCGAATAGCAATGAATGCTGGATTTAAGTCGGCAACAACACGAAGCCCTGAGGAACCCCGGCATTCACAGACACCCTGCGTTTCCATTCTCCAACGCGTGGTTGTCTGTGACCACCACGCATATGGAGCGGTCACATAGGAAGTCGGCTATTCAGCCACGCAGACGGTCAGGTAAACTGTATGTCTCGAGCTTGGAAAGAAGAGCCTTGTGCTAGAACCTGTCACAAGGGCTTAGGCACGATGAGTCAGAGTAGATTGACGAAAGCTGAGGTTGCTTTGAGGTTGCCCATAACCTTAGAGCTTTTATTAGGAAGGGAATTGTGGATGCGAGGAGTTGTGTTAGGATCGTGGCAAGTGGCGCTCCATCGTTTCTGCCTATCCCTGTAGGAAAAAGGCGTGACGGTTTGATTGATTCAATAAATCATAGAAATTTAAGCGCGTCGTAAGATCAATATCAGGCGTTATGCTATTAATAACAAATTAAACAAAGTTAATAAACTAGAAACTTGAATTTAATCATAGTGTGAATTTAGCGGCCGTAAGTGTTAAATTATTTGTAAGTAGTAATGTAAAAACATTGTATATTTTATTAGTATGGGCTTAACGAAATATGAATATAATTTTTCTATTTTTAATACTTAAAGTAGTAAATTTTACCTCTATCGGTTATAGATATTTATAGAGAATCTAAAATTTCACCGGCTGGGGTGGCGTTGGTATGAAATACTCTTTAAGTAGTAGCATCAGTTAAGTTTGTGCGAATATAAGAAAAAAAAGTTTACGCATGTCTTGCTACTTTTCGATCACAATGTTATAGGAAATGCGACCAAAGGGAACTTCCCCAACATGTATTGAGTGTAAATATATCAATTATGTACATATCATATATCAATAATCCTAACCTACATATTTGTCGTCAAGACAAAAAATATATTGATTAAGTTCAAAGCTATCCATCACTTCTATTAACAAACAAACATTCAATGATCATTGATAATAATTATTTTATTACTTATTCAAATAAAGGAAAAATACATCTTTGTGTTCTATGAATTATAAAACACAAAGATGTATTTTTCCTTATATTATAGGAAAAATATCTTTAACTGTGACATATGAAAATAATTCCCATGGGACTATAAACACTTGTTTAATGACACCTTCGAGGAATACTTATTACTTATTGATGATACCATAGAGATATAATATTCAAACAAAACTATTTTTGGTATCTAATGATAAAACTACTTCCATACTATAATTACAAATTTAAAAATTAAGTAAGGATTTATTGGATAAAATACAAAATTATATTCATGACTACACGTATGTAGATCCCGAAATAGATTCCCATTAGAGCAGTGTTTCCCAACGTGGGGCCTACGCCCCACAGGGGGGCAATTTGATAGTTAGACTTTAACCCTTTCGCTTTGGGTTCTTTGAATGCTATATCTAGATATCGGTGACAAATTTAACAAAAAAGGCAAATTCTTAAAGAAATGCTGTAATTATTTATATTTATTAAGGGAACAATACAATTTTTAAAGGTTAAACATTATGTAAGGGGGGCATAAAAATTTTCGAAATGTTAAGGTGGGGCATGACCTTAAAAAGGTTGGAAAACACTGCATTAGAGGAAAGGTTTGTTTATTTTTTTTAAATGTAACACGATGGCTGACATGAACTTGCCTGGTGGTAAGCAAAGGGAAAGTTCAATCAACACCATGAGCACTGACGACAAAAAATGCATTGCTCAAATAAATTGAAAAAATAAATGCATCACTTATTTTTTTTTATTTTTATTGTGACACGACATCTAACCTCGACCCGCCTGATGATAAGCAAGAGGAGGTCCAAGAGTGACGACGACTGGGACAACCGAGTCAGTTCCCGGCTGTCCACTATACCGGCCTAAGATGCTTCTTCACGCATCGCTTGAAGGATCCAAGGTCATAGGATGGAGAGAACACATGGGCAGGCAAAGAATTCCACTTGTCGATTGATCTACAAAGAAAAGACGCACCGAACTTTTTTGTTCGACTGCCGATTCGGTCGATAAAATGCGGATGCTTTCCCCGACCTGTGCGGGTATTACGGGTGTGAAAAGACGAGGTAGGAACAAGGTTAAAGAGCTCCTCGGAACATTCCCCGTGGTATAGGCGATAGAGGACGCCATCCCAGAGGTGCGAACAGTACTCCGCACAAGAGCGAATCTGCGCCTTGTATAATAGCAGGCGAAGCTCCGGCGCGAAGAACCGTCGCACCTTGTTCAGGATGCCAAGTTTTTTTTTATTTTTTTATTGTGACTCGACATATGACAGCACCCCGCTTGATGTTAAGCCAAAGTGTGGTCCATGAATGAATGAATGTCACTGCTACTACAATTCAATAACTATGAGTAGCAATCACATCCACTATGCCGGCCTAGATGGAACCGGCAACTTACAAGCTGATCCCGAAACGTGACCAAATCACTTCACGGTCTGTATACTTGTAAGTGGTGGTACTACCCCGGATCGGCAGACTGGGTACCACTGCCTACCACTCTTTGATAACCAGGCCCGAAGCAAATATCCATCTCTTTGTTTTTTTTTATTAACAAATATTTGCAAAAGCTATCAAACAAATATTTGCTCCGACCGGGGATCAAACCCGGGACTTTACGCGCAACAAACCAGTCGCTAAACCGTTCGTCCACGCCTGTCGTTTGCGGGAGGTGGTCTTAATTGGTGGTCTTACTTATTCTGTTATGTAATTATTTGTACGTTTTATTTTTTATTTAATTTCCATTCATACAATTTAATAAAATGTCAGGCCTTTTTCTTACAGGAATAGGCAGAGACAATGGAGCGCCACTTGCCAAGATTCTGACACAACTCCCTCGCTTCCCTCACTTCCACGATTATCTTCATACAAGTTTACGGTTATGGGCACGAGGCCATCCAGCTTTCTTGAGGATGTCTCCGATATGGTCGGAAAACACCCTCCTAGGCCTGCTTCGTTTAACGTATCATACGGTACATACACCAAAATAACATTTTTGTCTGTCAGTCTGTTTGTTCCGTCTAATCTCTGAAATGGCTGGACCTATTTTGACGGGACTTTTATTGGCAGGTAGCTGATGTAATAAGGAGTAACATAAGCAACGTTTATTTTAGAAAAAATCTTTTATTACAAATAAAAGGTTAGGTTAGGTATGAAACAAATATTTGCTCCGACCGATCGAACTCGGGACTTTACGCGTAACAAACCAATCGCTAACAGTTCGACCATCTGGGTTGATATGATATTAAAAACTAGGAGTACCTGATTATGGACCATGAGGACCCCTTTCCTGTCATGTACTCACATTGCGATTACAGCTTTAAACGCGGGTGAAACCGCGGGGAACAGTTAGTTTCTCATATAATAGGTTTTCACCCATGAAATTGCCATTTTGTGCGAAATAAAAGTATTTTCTATCTTTTTATTTCTTCTCTGAAATCGATGCATAATTTCCCTGCGCAGTGGCAAATTAACTTTTCTTGATGAAATCAGGGCCTCTATTTCTTAATACATTAAGGCGACGAAGAAGCAGTGATATTGCGTCGCACTGATATTTGACATCTTCGTAACAAATCAATAGGAAAACAATAAAGACTATACTTAATGTAGACAAAGAAATAATACTGTTTATACATGACAATACAATAACCAAATGACAATTACATGATTTATTGAGTTTTATTTGATTTGATGAAAATTTAATTCATCAAATCAAATAATGTTATGGTAGATTGAGCTTTAGGCGGGGCGGTCTTGTTCACTATGACAGCTTGGTAAGATGCCTCTCCATGCTAAAATTAACGGATCCTAAAGTTTAGTAAGGGAAAAGGATAACACGAAGAAAATCGATATAATATACAGCTGCTTGCGTGACTGATCTACTCACTCACTTAGAGGATTAGTTTCCCAGAAGGAGTGCTCTGACAGTTTTGACATGTATGGGGGAGTTGTACAGGATGTTTATGTGACCCCAACGCAACCTACAGATTTTGACATTTGACATTTTTAACTGTCAAAATTTTTTTTTCTCCCTGATCCGTTGCCCGTTGACAGAATTTTTATTGGCGCAGTCGATTATTCGTCAAACATCATTTAACGTGCGAGAAAAAAAACTTTGACGAAATCAGAAAAAGTTGACGAAATCGGACTTTTTACGATTTCGGGCACTTGCAGTGATCTGACAGTTTTGACATGTATAGGAGGGTTGTAGGAGGTCCTCAGTAGGGCCCCAAACGACTGTCAAAATTTGTAAAATGTAATTTTTTCTTTGACATTTTTTTGACATTTTTCGATTTTTCTACCAGAGGTGTCAATTTTTTTTTGCTGGTCCATTATGGTTTAAGGTTTTTTATTTAATGCACTACGACAAAACGACAATGAACGACAAAAAAAAATCGTCAAATCAAAACTGGATCTTTTACTTTGACAAGCGTCAATGTAGAGAAACTATTTTGACGTCTAAGTGACTCCCACTGAACCGCTATTAGGGGTTGGGGAGGCGGAATTTTGATTTTCTCGACAGGTGCGTCGCTATCGAACTAAGAGTTTTTTGTCATTTTTTTGCAGTTTTTGTTCGTTTTGACCACCTAAAAGACCTCCAACGTCGGTGTCATGTATAGCGCGTTTGTTTATTACGTGGCAGTACCTGTAACACAACTGTCAAAATTCCTGTCAGCTGTCAAATTTAGCTGTCATAACAAAAATTGTGTTTTACAATTTTTTTTCTCAGTTTTTTGGTCATTACGAATAAAATTGACAGTTTACAATAAATTTGACAGTTACTCCATACAAAGCTTACCACGTTTGACAAACGCCCTATACATAACTTTGACATCAAAATTCATCTTAGGGGTAAAAATTAGGAAAAACTGTAAAATAATGAAAATCAATGTAATTCAACCCCATCGCCTATGTATAGGAACACCGATGCACACAGAAACAACGATACCCTGCTGTCCGCTTGCGGGCAGCAGCAAATACGACAATCGAAGACACTACACCACCGCTGTCCGCTTGCGGGCAGCGGCATATACGACAATCGAAGACACGACACCACCGCTGTCCGCTTGCGGGCAGCGGCAAATACGACAATCGAAGACACGACACCACAAACAAACACACACACCACTCTCCGCTGTCCGCTTGCGGGCTGCGGTAAATAGAACAACAGATAAATAGAAAAACACAACGACACATCATGCGACAATCAAAGACACGACACCACAAACAAACACAATATTTCAAACACGATACAATAAACAAACACAGACACACGACACCATAAACAAACACAGACACACGACACCATAAACAAACACAATAAAACAACACCTAAGGAAAAACAGATAAAAAGAACAACACAACGACACACCGCTGCCCGCTCGCGGGCAGCGGCAAATAAAAAACACTAGTCCCATATAATATAAAGCTGCTTGCGTGACTGATGTCCCGAGGTACGGATATAGAAGGTTAGTTTCCCAGAAGGAGTGCTCTGACAGTTTTGACATGTATGGGGGAGTTGTAGAGGATGTTTATGTGACCCCCGACTAAATCGCAAATTTTGACATTTGACATTTTTACCTGTCAAATTGTTTTTTACTCCCTGATTCGTTGCCCGCTGACGGAATTTTTTTTTGCGCAATCGATTATTCATCGAACATCATTTAATATGCGAAAAAAAAAACTTTGACGAAATCAGAAAAAGTTGACGAAATCAGACACTTTACGATTTCGGTCACTTGGAGCAGTCTGACAGTTTTGACACACATCGGGGAGTTGTAGGGGGTACCCAATAGGGCCCCAAACGACTGTCAAAATTTGTCAAATATCATTTTTTCTTTGACATTTTTTTGACATTTTTCGATTTTTCTACCAGAGGTGTCAATTTTTTTTTGCTGGTCCATTATGGTTTGAGGTGCTTTATTTGATGCACTACGACAAAACGACAATGAACGACAAAAAAAAATCGTCAAATCAAAACTGGATCTTTTACTTTGACAAGCGTCAAGGTAGAGAAACTATTTTGACGTCTACGTGACTCCCACTGAACCGCTATTAGGGGTTGGGGGAGCCGAATTTTGATTTTCTCGACGGTTGCGTCGCTATCGAACTAATCGTTTTTTGTCATTTTTTTGCACATTTTGACTATTTTGACCCCCTAAAAGACCTCCAACGTCGGTGTCATGTATAGCGCGTTTGTTCAATAGGTGGCAATACCTGTAAAACAGCTGTCAAAATTCCTGTCAACTGTCAAATTTAGCTGTCATGTCAAAAAATGTAATGTTATTTTTTTTTCCTAATTTTTGGGACATAACGGATAAAGTTGACAGTTTACAATAATTTTGACAGTCTCTCCATACAAAGCTTACCACGTATGACAAACGCCCCATACATAACTTTGACATCAAAAGTCATCTTAGAGGTGAGAATTAGGAAAAACTGTAAAATGATGAAAATCAATGAAATTATACTCTGTCGCCTCTGTATATGAACACCGATGCACTCCGAAACAAGGATACCAGCAAATACGACAATCGAAGACGCGACAAAACCGCTGTCCGCTTGCGGGCAGCGGCAAATACACAAAACAAAACACAACGACACACCGCTGCCCGCTCGCGGGCAGCGGCAAATAATACAACACTAGTCCATATAATATACAGCTGCTTGCGTGACTCACTGGCTCACTCATTTAGAAGGTTATTTTCCCTGAAGGAGTGCTCGGACAGTTTTGACATGTATGGGGGAGTTGTAGAGGATGTTTATGTGACCTCAACGAAACCTACAGATTTTGACATTTGACATTTTTACCTGTCAAAATTTTTTTTACTCCCACATCCGTTGCCCGCTGACGCAAATTTTATTCGCGCAATCGGTTAATCGTCGAACATCATTTAATATGCGAAAAAAAAAAATTTGACGAGATCAGAAAAAGTTGACGAAATTGGACACTTTACGATTTCGCGCACTTGGAGCGATTTGACAGTTTTGACATGTATGAAGGCGTTGTAGAAGGTCCTCAGGAGGGCCCCAAACGACTGTCAAAATTTGTCAAATGTCATTTTTTCTTTGACATATTTTTGACATTTTTCGATTTTTCTACTAGAGGTGTCGATTTTTTTTTGGTGGTCCGTTATGGTTTAAGGTGCTTTATTTGATGCACTACGACAAAACGACAATGAACGACAAAAAAAATCGACGATTTATGAATAGGACTTATTCTTCGACAACTGTCAAGTTAGAGAAACGATTTTGACGTCTACGTGTTCCCACTGAACCGATCATAGAGCGTAAGAACTCGGAATTTCGATTTTCTCGACGGTTACGTCGCTATCGAACTAATCGTTTTTTGTCATTTTTTTGCACATTTTGACCATTTTGACCCCCTGAAAGACCTCCAACGTTGGTGTCATGTATAGCGCGTTTGTTCATTACATGGCAGTACCTGTAAAACAGCTGTCAAAATTCCTGTCAACTGTCAAATTTAGCTGTCATGACATAAAATGTAATTTTAATTTTTTTTTTCAATTTTGGGACATAACCGATAAAGTTGACAGTTTACAATAAATTTGACAGTCACTCCATATAAACCTTGCCACGTTTGACAAACGCCCCATACATGACTTTGACAGCAAAAGTCATCATAGGGGTGAAAATTAGGAAAAACTGTAAAATGATGAAAATCAATGAAATTCAACCCCATCGCCTATGTATATGTACACCGATGCACACCGAAACAACGATACCCTGCTGTCCGCTTGCGGGCAGCAGCAAATACGACAATCGAAGACACGACACCACAAACAAACACACACACCACTCTCCGCTGTCCGCTTGCGGGCTGCGGTAAATAGAACAACAGTTAAATAGAAAACAACACAACGACACACCGCTGCCCGCTCGCGGGCAGCGGCAAATAATACAACACTAGTAGGTGCTTATAAAGATCATTCATTAATTCGACCAACTTAGGTAACCGACGACTCTATTTATCTTTAATCCTGGATAGTACTTGTACATATAAAAGGCAGCTGCATTAAAAATAAGCAGTTAATTCTAAGTATATACCTACACCACATGATATTATTCCCACGAGTGTCGCCACTGTGACTAGTCTAGTACCTAGTACCTTTTCTATATTAATATTATAAAGAGGAAAGATATTGTAATATTGTAAGTTTATTTGTAATGGATAGGCTCAGAAACTAATAAGCCGATTTTGAAAATTTGTGATTTGTGATAAAGTTGCATATTTTTTTTAAATAATATAAAGTAATATTTGTAAATTCTGTTCGATTAAATGTTTTTGTGAACATTTTTCTTTACTCTAATATTTTTTTTATTTAATAACGTTTCAAGAAGTATAGTTGTTTGATAGTCAAAAGTACCTCAAATCGTCGAAGATCCCAACCTTAAATTATAAACTCAAATGAATCAAATGTATTTTATTTGCTTAAAAGATAAATGGAGATTTAAAAGTTGATTATAGGCATGGCAGCTCGACTGACTAGCATT
Source organism: Tinea trinotella (assembly GCA_905220615.1). Taxonomy (NCBI): domain Eukaryota; kingdom Metazoa; phylum Arthropoda; class Insecta; order Lepidoptera; family Tineidae; genus Tinea; species Tinea trinotella. The sequence continues at coordinate 12,845,306 of HG992314.1, forward strand.
GTACAAGTGTACATTGTAAATGTAGTACATACGTTTACAACGTAAAGTACAACGTAATAGACTTAAAACAAACAAACATACCAGTTTCAGCTATCGATTACTGAAAATACCTTTCACACATTTAAGTGTGGCTTGTAACAAAGCGTTTTAATTGACAGGTTTATTAAAAATACAAACAATTGTATCTACTTTGTACATTCACCTCAATTCATCAATCAAATTGTCACGCCTTTTTCCACATGGGGAGAGACCAGCGCTGGATTTAGACTTCAGCGGCCCATAGGCAGAGCATGTGGTGGAGGCCCTCAAATCGTTTGTTATTATTCGTAACTGTTGTAGTTGCAGTGCCATTCATTCATGGACCACACTTCGGCTTAACATCAAGCGGGGTGCTGTCATATGTCGAGTCACAATAAAAAAGTTTCTATTACGGTCAAGGCCAACAAGAGATTCAAAATAAAACTTAGGTATACTATATACATGCTAAATTATATTTCGTCTGACTTTCATATTAATAAACGTATCGATAAGTTTTTCGATACAATATTATCGTTTGTATGAGGTAGCGACGGACAACGAAAAGAAGCAGTTTTTAATCCATTGATTGCTTATTGATTTTTATTAAAACTCAAATATTTCATGGACTGTGGTGACGTTGGTATTTTGGTATAAGCAGGTAGATGCATATTTTATAGATGATTATTAAAATAAATTGTGAATTATGAAAAACATAGAAGCATACGTAAAGATTAAGGCATAGATTTATGATTCGTCTCGCTGACGCTTTGACCTTAGCGCGGCCAATCATTAATATATGGATTAAGGTATGTCAAATCAATCAATCAAATTGTCACGACTTTTTCCCACAGGGACGGGCAGAGACAATGGAGCGCCACTTGCCACGATCCTGACACAACTCCCTCGCTTCCTTCACATCCTCAATTCTCTTCATATAAGCTCTATGGTTATCAATCAAATTGTCACGACTTTTTCCCACAGGGACGGGCAGAGACAATGGAGCGCCATTTGCCACAATTCTCTCCACAAGCCACAATTCACTCTTCACATCCACAATTCTCTTCATACAAGCTCTAAGGTTATGGGCACTAGGCAACCTAACTTTCTCAAAGTAAATTAAACTCAAATAAAACTAATACGAGTATAATATTAGCCTAAAATAAATTGTGTAGAACCATGTTAAAGCACGGCGCTACATTTTATTGTAGTCATTGTTTTTCAGAATAAATATTGACTATCGTTTGATGATCTGGCAGGAACTAGGGTCCCTATCGATCGCGGGGCCCTGGGCACGTGCCCAAAGTACTAAATGGGCAAGCTTAAACATTTAGTTATGAACTCACGACTTCAAGTCCACACCCCTCTCCCTAACACAACCCATCCATAACCATAAAAAGTTAGGCATTCAACAACAAAAAACTCAGTAAAAGCAGACAGGATAACGGAAAAGCTAGAAACCCGACGCGTGCGCAACTAAATACGCGCTCAAAAACAATATGGCCGACGCATACAGCACGGCTCATGCGCCGTGTCCGACACGCTTCACCGGCCAAGCGAAAACGTTTTTTACATATAAATTATACATAAACATATTGAGATCGCTCTTTGTGACCCCGTTGCATTGTTAATGTTAAATGACAAAACTTGAGCCATTACCATTGTTGCCCATAATACTAGCGCAGGCCGCATGACCATTTTCGATTACAAAAAAGTAGACTTTGGTTTTTAAATCATCCTGCTCCACAGAAACGATGAATAAAATCCCTTTAGAACACAAATTATATAAGTACCTAAACTTGCTATAGAATTTATACTATTTAGATCCTATAATATGCCGGCTACAAGGCCCAGATTTGCTCTTGCGCGGAGTACTGTTCGCACCTCTGGGACGGCTCTGCCAAGTATCTCCTGAATGCCCTGGATTCATTGCAGCGCCGTGCTGTCCGAATCATTGGTGATGCAGAGGTCACGCGAACTCTGGAGCCCCTGCAACTACGCGGACATGACGGCTCTGTGCGTCCTCTATCGCCTATATCACGGACAATCAGAGCTCTTTAACCTTATTCTTACCTCGTCTTTTTACACCCGTAAAACCCGCACAGGTCGGGGAAAGCATCCGCATTCTATTGACCGAAACGGCAGTCGAACTAAAAAGTTCGGTGCGTCTTTTTTTGTAGAACAATCGACAAGGGAAATGCTTTGCCAGCCTATGTGATTTCTCCATCCTATGACCTTGGATCCTTCAAGCGATGCATGAAGAAGCACCTTAGGCCGGCATAGTGACGGCGACTGATGCAGCCGTAAACTAACTCGGTTTTCTCAGTCGTCGTCACTCTTGGACCTCCTCTTGCTTATCATCAGGCGGGACGAGGTCAGATGTCGTGTCATAAGAAAAAAAAACTTTTGGACCATCTCTTGCTTATCATCAGGCGGGTCAAGGTCAGATGTCGTTTCACAATAAAAAAATAAAATGAAGAAAATGCTCGATTATAGTATGTCTTCTGTAGAACTGTAAAATATTATGTCAATTTTTTTTGTTTGTTTGTGGCGAATAAAGTATTTTTCTTATATTAGCTCAAATGAACTATCATTTGTATATTTAAGATGTTAAAAGGCGCTCCTCAAATACGAACATCATCTGAGCAGCCCGCTCTATACTATTTACTCCTAAAATCCGTGAGAATGTTGTCATCTGATTACAATGATATAAAAAGTTGACAATTCCCGGATGTTTTCATATCAACTAATTAATCAACTAAACATCGGACATCCGTAATCCACACAAAACCTTGGCAGGCGCATTGAGGATGCGCTGGTACTGCTCATATTGACCTCGTGAAGAAGCACCTTTGGCCGGCATAGTGACGGCGGCTGAGGCAGCCAAGAACAAACTCGGCTTTCTCAGTCGTCGTCACTCTTAAATCTCCTCTTGCTTATCATCAGGCGAGACGAGGTCAGATATCGTGTCACAATAAAATAAAAAAATGTAGCATGGGAAAATAGGTTTGATGTTATAACCTATAGGAATGTGGAGGTCACTGCTGCTACAATTCAATACTAATAGCAGTCATATTCACTATACCAGCCTAGTTGGAACCGGCAACTTACAAAATATACAAAAAAAGTTTGTATACTTGTACATATAAGTGGTGATACTACCCGGATCAACAGACTGCCTACCACTTTTTATTATTAATTGTTTTTTTTTACATTTTTAGACTAAGCTACTGAAGTGTTTGTATCAGAAACAGGACAACCAAGGTACATATTATATCATAAATACATTGGTACCGGCAAGTGTTTTGAACCCGTGCTCTCGGTTTGCGTCTACATTCCACTACCACTACACTACGGTCGCCTTTGATAATCAGATTCGGAACAAATATCCTCCTCTTTATTATTAAATATTTGAATATTAAATCTAATTAATAAATATTACAACTGCTCTGACACAAATTCGAACCCGGAACTTTACGCGTAACAAACTGGTGTGCCAACCAATGTGCCACGCCTGTCGCCAAGCTGATATTTGCCGTGACGTTTTGGTGATCGCATTTCAGCACAAATATGGCAAGCACGGAAGCAGCACGTCATTTACAGACTCTTATAGATGCCGGCATCTAACTTGGCAAGATTTTAACGTAGTGGGGGAACGTTCGCAAATGTACACTGGCCGTGAAATAAAAAAGGGTCTCTTTAGATTCATAAAAAAGAATAATAGTACTCGTAGTTTAAGTTAATCGAGGCAGACCCAGAAGGGTGTTCTTCGGAGACATCCTCAAGAAAACTGGGTTGCCTAGTGTCCATAACCGTAGAGCTTGTATAAAGAGAATTGTGGATGTGAGGGAAGCGAGGGAGTTGTTTCAGGATCGTGGTAAGTAGCGGTCCATTGTCTCTGCCTGTTACGGGAAAAGGCATGACAAATTAATTGATTTAAATATTCTAGAAGAGTGTATAAAAGCACTTTGGGAACAGCACGGGCTGAAACAATCCTGTGCTTAACAAAAACTCTACATAAAATGTCCAAAACCTCTACCTATCTTATATGTGCGTAAATAAACTGTAATAAAATCTGGTACATAAGTACAATACACAATAAAACACACATAAAAGCTAGTTCCAATGTATTTGATTATACATTGTGATTCAGCAGTGATCCGGAAACGGAATTAGTGGACTGTATCTTACATCTATATGAACATAACTTGTTTATTATACTCGTACTATGAATATAAAATAACATATCCTCACGCCTTTATATTCACAAGGGGCAGGCAGAACTATTAAAACGTTTCTATAAGTTATGATCAATTTATTAGATCTTTCTCATTACAACTTTCTCGAATAAAATAAATAAACTTACACTTACAGTAACTTACACTTTCATGTCTTTTAAATTTTATAAATATATAAATTTAATTTAAAAAAATACTATAAATTTAAACTAATACGCTATTTATCTAAAACTATTTATCTAATTTTTATCAAATTAATATTTTTTTTATTAAAAAACACTAACCGGCATAGTGATGGCGATTAAGGTAATTTACATTTCTATACTAAGCTACTAAAGTGCTTGTATCATAGAAACAGAACAACAAAGGTACATATATCAAAGATACATTGGTACCGGTGGGTGGTTTCGAACTCGTGCTCTCGGTTTGCGTGACCATTGCACTGCCACTACACCACGGTCGCCTTTATTGTAAGATAAGACGGGTTTTTAAGTCGTCGGCACTCTCAAACCTGCCCTTGCTTACCATCAGGCAAGCTAAGCTCAGATGTCAATCAAACAGTGCTACGTGGCAAATTTTTTTTTCCGCCCCGGGCGTCTGACTCCCACGCTACGCCACTGCAATCAAATCAGTCACGCCTTTTTCCCACAGGGATAGGCAGAGACAATGGAGCGCCACTTACCACGATCCTGACACAACTCCCTTGCTTCCTTCACATCGACAATTCTCTTCATACAGGCTCTGTGGTTATGGGCACTAGGCAACCAAGTTTTCTTGAGGATATCTCCGATTTGGTCGGGCCTGCCTTGTTTAACGCGTCCATCCACATGAGATATAAAAATCTACTTTCACTCATTCTTTCCATGTCCCCAAACCATCAAAGCATTCCTTTGCCAATCCTTGTCATTACATCTTCTTTCTAACCACATCTATCACGCAATGTGCTATTCCTTATTATATCCGCTATCGTCACTCCACATACACTCCTTAACGACCGCATTTCTACTGCGTTAATTCTACTCTCATGCTTCTTCTGCCATACCCAACATTCATGTGGAGTCACAATGAAAATACTCGTAACATTTAAATAAGTTATTTCATTTAATACTTAAAGTCCACACACATTTTCATGTGACATGTCGAACGAACACGAACTCCTGGTCACGTAAAAATAATTAAAATTAATATTTTTTCAGCACGTTTTTGTCCCCATTTTAGCTTTTAATCTTTATTCTAGATTTACGAAATAATGAAAACTTAATAAACGAAATTATAACACGCATTTCGTGACAAAATTGCGTGTTTATTATATTTTATCAACTAATGCAGAACTTTGTATTATTATTTTACAATTAAAACTCTTGTTGCAATGCGTTAGGAGTCATTTTTCTTTCCACTTTTTATATAAATCATAGTATTTTAACTAACGTCTCGTTAATGTATGCGTGTTGATATAATTATTACATGTACTTAAATTGGGCTTACAATCGTAAGTTTCAACTAGGCCAGCATAGTGGATGTGACTGCTACTTATAATGATTTAATTGTAGTAGCTCTCTCAGCTTAACATCAGGCGCGGTCCGTACTCCGACTGGGGTAGTACAGGATCCCAATCAGTTAAGGCGAGGAATCTATGAGTTATGAACAAAACGTGTTTTAGGCGAAATAAGGTTGAGATTTGCAACTCTTAAGCGTGCGATATTTTTCGTGCGAATAATTTACCTTTTATAACAACATTTTGTTAATTTTTAGAAAAATCTTGTTCTAATTTGAATATGTAGGCGATTAAGTGTCCAATTTAATAATTGACTATTCATATTTTGCGAAAAGAATCTAATAGTTATCGCTTAAAAAACCGAGAACTTTGAGTCAAATTTTTTTTGTGATAAAGTTGCATAATTGTTTTCTTCTTAGATTTTGCGCACACATCGATTAATGAATTAAACAAATTTTATGCGGCTTACTTAAACTACGCGTTTATTTTAGTTTAGATTTTAATTTTTTTTATTATTCCGACGTTTCGAGAGCTTTGCAGCCATCGTTTTTTTTTTCAGCCATTAAAAATAGTAAAATTTAAACTAATAAATGCGATAAAATCTAAGAAAAATTTTATAATTCTTCAAACCTCTAAAGGACATCATTCATTTTGTATGGGGACTTGAGCTTAATTGTATTAATTGTAACAGTTTAATATGCATTTCAAAATAGTTTAATGCTCGAAGATTACAATGTAATTGAAATTCATCCATTATTTTGCATAGTTTAGGTGTGCAAAATAATTATGACAGTTCAAAGCAGAACATAAATGGCGTTGGTTGACAGATAATACAAAATCCATATCTTATTTTCCAAATAACTCAATTGCACAGCAATTAAAAGCAAAATTATTATTAGTTTTATCAACACAAGTATCGAAACTACCATTTATATATTTTTTCATCATTGGACATTACAAAAGTAGTACATAAAAGCCCAAAATGATTGATGTCCTTTTCTTAACTTTATAAAATCTGAAGTTCACAATTTAATTCCATTTTTGGACCGAGATGAATCTTTTAAGTTACTGTAAACAACACAAATAGCGCTCGTATGTCAAAACGTTCCGAGTACTAATAACCTCAAAAATGTCCAACTTCACGATACAGCTGTCAGTTGCCAGATTGCAACACTAGGGTTGCCTAATCCCGAAACATAAAAGGCAACCTATATATTAAAGCAATTGAAATTCTTTCAATTCGCAGGCTTGCCTCCTTCCCTCTTAGTGTCTTTATACGCCAGGTGTATTTTCGGATGATATAGGCTCGCGTTCCTACGAGACCGTATAAAATCAACGCGCGCCTGGCGCCATGCACATCTCGTACGAGCGTTGAAGGGGCACAGGACGACTCACATCGCCAACCGCCAACCCCTTCCGTCCACATCCACACATTACCTCACATTATTCTATAAACTCAATCTTGACGCAACAACCGAAGAAACGCAGTATCTTCGTCACGCCTTTTACCCACAGGGATAGGCAGAGACAATGGGGCGCCACTTGCCACGATCATAACACAACTCCCTTGCTTCCTTCACATCCACAATTCTCTTTATACAGGCACTGTGATTATGGGCACTAGGCAACCTATTGAGTAAGTCTCCGATTTGGTCGGAAAACTCTCTCCTGGGCCTGCCTTGTTTAACGCATCCATCCATATCAGATTTATAAATTCCTTTCGTCAATCTACTCTCAAAAGCGACAGGCGACAGGCGTGGACGAACGGTCAGAGATTGGTTTGTTGCACGTAAAGTCCCGGGTTCGATTCCGGTTGGAGCAAATATTTGTTCCATAGCTTTTATTTGTAAATAAATATTGCAAATATGTGGTAATAAAAAAGAGATAGATATTTGCTTCGGGTTGCTACTATCCAACATAAACTTGTACGCGCTCCTGGTATGCATGTACGCGCGTATATTACAACCGCATAAAAACGAGCTTATACGCGCCGAAGCTTTTACGCCTTCTGTAAAAACCCACTTACACTGTTTTATCGACAGAGGGAGTCTGTGAGGTCCTACTGCGCATGTCATATAATAAATTGTCAAACAAACCCTAGGAAATAGACTTAGAAAATAATATATCACTATATTTACATTTAAAATATTATAAATTTACGTTTAAATTTAGTTAATTAGTATGCTTTCCTGTGTACAGTGAGTTATCGTTTATATTTCTCACGTTGTGAACCTTTTTAAACTGTTTTGAACTAAAATTAGAGGTTATAAATGGTGCGCCATATCAACTAAGCAAATATCTGTGTTGTAAACAGAAATGTTTATGCGTGAAACGGTATATTTTACTAGAGAAGCAATATCAAGATGTATTTAGTGTATGACGCAAAAATATAGAAATAAAACTGTAAAAATATAAAAAGAAATTCGTTATATGTAACTTTAAATTTAATATAATTCAACGATACATATCAATATTGTGCCTCTTATATTAAAGTATAGATTTATATTTATATAAAATAGATTTTGGGACTATTTATTAAAAATATATATATTTACATTTATACAAATTATTGAACTGAAGTTGGGGATCGAAGGATTAACAAAACGTAAGTATACATAATTTAATATAATTAATTTAAGTCATATCTTTATCGCCACTAAAGATTGGACCTTTCTTATACCCGACTACAGCGAACCCCAAAAGGAAGAGTTGTGATTTTAGCCAATAATATTTTAATGAGAAAATACGTAGATATGACGCGATCCGAAAGTGGCACATTAAAACTTTGCTAATCAGCTAACCTGAACTTAGTGTCGCGATGCAAAGCATCATTAATTTGTCGCTTTTTTGCTTTCAATAACTATCATTTCGACCGTTCAAACTCGCGCCATTTGCGAATACTAAGACTGGTGTATATCGTATCTACCTCATTTTACATAATTGATTTTATCAGTATGTATGTGTGCGGTATTTTAGTGGAATGTATTTGCTGGTTGATTAGGACGAATTTAAATTAATGACACATAGGCAAAATGCATTTGTCCATAGGAGAAAAAGAAAAATGTATACTCACTGTTATGCGATATAAAAACGTCTTTCGGACATCTTTATTTTTGACATCTTCGCGGTATACAATATCAAAGAATATGGAAATAATAGAAGCTGTGCTAAAATAAGAACTAATTCACTGTTATTTATCTGATTTATACTATGTTTATAACACATGTGACTGAAAGAGAGAACTTGTACTTCAATTCCTTTTTTTCAAAAGTTGTCAATACTTTTTGCAATTACAACCATTTGTAATTGTGGTTAACTTTTAATACTGCTTAATTAAAAGTCACGTGGTAGTAAGAGTAGCGGCAAATTGTTCCATCCTTTTTTTGTAGTATTTTAATGTCATTTGTTATAGTGTCAAATTAGGTTGTCAAATGATCATCAAAACTAATGACAATTACGAATGTAAAAATGTATATTCATTCCCTTCCGACTTCTTATTAATGCCATAAGTAAAAATAGTCTAAACGGTAATATAAATAGTATAAACAAATTGTAGCTACTTTAGACTCCTTCTATTTCTTAAGTCAAAATTCTTTGTAAAATGTACACCAGGCGCCATCTAGTAGCGATGGCGGGATACACTTTTAAATCAATATTTTGCGGATTCGGATTTAAAAGGATAAAAAGGATATCGTTAAATGCGTATTTTCTTAAATCTAAATATAAATGAATTCAGGTGCGAACAGTATGTGTGTTTTTATTTACGTATGTTTTGAATTATTTTTATTGTTACTCGACATATGACAGCACCCCGCTTGATGTTAGGCCGAAGTGTGGTCCATGAATGAATGTCACTGCCACTACAAGTCAATAACTTTGAGTAGCAATCACATACACTATGCCGGCCTAGATGGATCCGGCAACTTACAAGCTGATCCCGAAACGTGACCAAATCACTTCACGGTCTGTATAAACACTCAAGTTCGATACCAGTTGACATTTGGAGAATTTGACATGGATAGATTGTAAGTACTATGGACAGTTTACAATTTATCGACAGTTTTCAAACTCGCTAGATAGATAATAAACTAACGGTCTTTACAATTATACGGTTAAATATACACGGACAGAAAAAATAGTTATACATTATTATTATGTGCCGACCTTTTCCGAGTTCGCACTAAAATTGTTAAAATTAGTTTTTATTAAAAAAGCATTGTCATTTTGAAACATCATTCAATCTCTTGTTTATATTCTATTTTTGTCAAAACAAAGAATAACAGTCTTCTTTTCGATTCCAATGAAAGCGTTTCATTTTCACGTCATTGACCATGTAGCGTCAAATATTAAGAGACTCAGCAAAAATTGAGAGAGTTCGGCTGGGAGATGTTAATGCATCCGCCATATAACCCTGACCTTGCACCTTCAGATTTCCACCTGTTTCGGTCTCTCCAGAATTCTTTAGGCAGTGTCAGGTTACCTGCCAAAATACCTTGTTGCGTTTTATTGATCAGAAGTCCCAAAATTTCTACAGCAACGGGATCATGTCTCTACATACAAGATGGCAGAAAGTCTACGAACAAAATGGCACATATATACTCTAATTTAATGAAAATAAACTTTGTAAAATATGTCTTGAATTTTCATATAAAATGCGATGAAACTTTTTCTCCAACCTATTATACCTATAAAGATATAGTATAAAAGATTAATATCGAAATAATAAATAAAATATTTGCACAAAATAACGGATGTTGTGAGTAATAATTTGTGAGTGAGTCGCTTGATAGATCGTTTTAATTGCACTGTTGCGTTATCAAATCCATTGCGCGCTTGGTCATCCGGAACCACTTTGCGGGCTCTTGGTCAACCCCGACAAGACGCTGGTCATTATTATTGGTTCGAAATACATGCTCGACAAAGTGCATTTAGATACTATTCCTCCGTTAAAATTTTATAATGTAAGTTGCACCTTTCTGTCAGCAGGTTTAAAATCTGCTGCATATGGCCTGTGATACATGCAGTATTAAAAACAAGCATGTGATGTGTGATGTAAGCATAATCTTGATGTATAAAACAAGATTACTCAATTTCGTACCACCATCTTGTATTTTTAATTTTGTGTATTCATTCAAATTCATTCTTACATTCGCATTTTACGTTCAGAAACGTATTGTTGCTGCATTTGAATACTAAAACCTAATATTATCTTTAGTAATTACCGAGGTGTTACGCTTTGGAGGAATGAATATTGATGTGACGTCACAAAACAAAATATTAATTGACATTTGACGATTAAAACAATAAGCTAAAAATAATAAACTAAAAGAAATGGTGGTACGCCTGCTGGTGTCAAAGATAAATCGGAAAGTTTTTTACACTATGCATCAGCTTCAGTTTTTCATTCCTATCCAGGCAAAACTCATAGTTGGTGAACTCGCTATTGCTTCCTAACATTGGTTATGCTGATGTTTGCTATTGTGATCTTAACGGAGATCTTTTCAACCAGCTGGAACGCTTGCTGAACCTTTGCATACGTTACGTGTTTGGTTTTGCGAATGATCACGTCTCTGCTTATCGAACTCAGTTAAATGGGATTAATATACTCTTTCGCAGGTCAACACATCTCCTTACGTTCCTTTATGATGTCCTTTACAATCTATCGTCTCCTGTTTATCTTAAAAACCGATTTCAATTCCTCTGTAACTCCCATCAGCTTTATCTTCGTTCATCCAAACATAATCAACTGTAAATTTCAACTCATTCTTCCTCTGCTTACGGCTTACGGCGAGCTGCTTACGTCTGCAGCTCACCAGTAGAACAAGCTTCCTCTGACTATCAGATAAGCCCCAACTTTCAACAACTTTAAACACCTACTCACCATCACTTTTTAAGTAAACAAACCTTACAATATCCTTGTTACCTCATACATGTGTTTAATTTTATTATATTTGTGTGTGTGTTGCCTAATGTATGTGTATGCACTGCTTATATTTTTCATAATAAATATCATTTGTTTATAATATTGAATCTTAGTAAATAGTTTGCACCCAGCCAATCACAGCACAACACAACAAAGGTCAGCTGGTAGATAAGACCTTAGGTCTTGATTGTAGGAAACTAAGTATAGAAAACTAAGTGCTATTAAAAAAAACATTATGGATCTAAAAAAACTGATCATTGATCCTCTCAGATCAGCAAATCAACAAGAAAAAGAACTATAGTGCTTTAACAAAAGTTGTTACTTACTATGAGCCTTTAGCCGCCTTTAGGCCGTTTTCAAATTGAAGACCTGGAGTATCTGATAATGCACCATCATGAATCCTCTTAGATGAGCAAATCAACTGCCTACCACTCATTGATTACCAGACCTGAAGCAATTATCTGCCTATTTTTTTATTTTTTTAACAAATTTTTGTTTTAATTAAATTATTAATATTACAAATATTTGCTCCGACTGGGAATCAAACCTGCTAACCAGTACGCTACTACGCCTGTACTTTATAACAACTATAAATATGCTTTAATAAAGTATTAATTCTCGGATTTAAAAAAAATGTCGTTTTATATTAATCAATACCTTTTCATTACTTATTTCACAAAAGATATTAAACCTTAAGGGAGAATGATTTAAGGTTTAGTTTTGTACTTAATACCCTTTTACTATTAAAACAGGAAATTATGCTGCAATGATGCGCTTGCGCAAACAGGAAATGACAGCAATGTCCGGTGTTCTATAGCTACGATATAATGCACTAGTTTTTATTGTTATTCAAATCAATCAATCAACTTGTCACTCCTTTTTCACACAGAGATAGGCAGAGGCAAAGGAGCGCCACTTGCCACGATTCTGACACAAATTCCTTGCTTCCCTTAAATCCACAATTCTCTTTAAATATACACCATAAATATGTTCAAATTTTAACGATTTATTTCAGTTTTTATAAATTTTGCCGCCCCCCAAATGTGCCGTCCGGGGCGGGCCGCCCCCTCCGCCCCCGCCACGCTACGCCACTGGAGCTTTAGAAGGCTAATTTACAATAAATTGATTTTATTCTTACTAGTTACTTACATGGGAACACGTTATACCTGCAATCACCTATAAAATTAAAACCTATACCAATTTGAAGGGTACATGAGTATAAGTTAATAAGGATAATTAAAATTTTCCATACGTTGTACCTTTCCAGATATCGAAGGTCAAAGGTTACGAAAAGTGCCAAGAGAAACAGCTAAAAATAGGTTTTTCCCATTCACCTGTATAAAAATTGAATAGACGAATATTTTTTACCATAGAACCTAGGGACAAAAACTGCCACCAGAGGGCGCAAATCATTTAAATTTAAGAAAAATCTATGGAATTTTTTTATATTTTTCTGGGCTCAACTTTTGCTTTCTCTTTTGTTTCTTCTCTTTTTCTACCCTTTTCAATGCCTTTCTCTCTCTCTTTTCTCTTTCCCATAGACTCTCAATTGAACCTTTTTTTATCTTTTTCTCCAAAACTAAAACGTGTGGAAAGCTGATTTTTTCTTTGGTTAATTTTCAAAGTGAGTTTATTAATTGAGGTAAGTTTTGTGATAATCGGTGATTGCAGGTGTAACGTGTTCCCTTGTTAGTATGGGTTATTCTATTATTGATCTTTAGCCGGCATAGTGATTGAATCGGTTTTTATTCATCCGTCGGCGCTATTGGACTTCCCCTTGCTTATCAGTCGCCATCGAAGCTAGAAGTCCAAATTGACGATGTTGAAATATTGTCCAAAATATAAAACCAGTAGGAACTTTTATTGTGCGTGCGAATGATCATTTGAGTGTAGAATTGGTTATGATAAAAGCTCCCTCGAGTGGTGAATGAAGTTACAACATTACTTTTGTGGAGAAAGCATCCGCATTTTGTCGACCGAATCGGCAGTAGAACTAAAGTTTGCAGAACAGTCGACACGTGGAATGCTTTGCCAGTCCATATGTTCCCTCCATCCTATAACCTTGGATCCTTCAAGCGATGCGTGTAGAAGCACTTTGGGTAGGTATAGTGACGGCGACTGGGGCAGCCGTGAACTAACTCGGTTTTTTCAGTCGTCGTCACTCTTGGACCTCCTCTTGCTTGTCAAATTTCGTGTTACAATATAAAAAATGCAGGGAAATTCCTTACCTAAATATCCTAAGTAAGGTTTTGCATATTTAATGCCTGTAGATTGGTTGTAGATGGAAGAGCTCTGGCGTTGGTGGTCAGCAGCCTGGCCACATTGAGTTTTCGGATAAAGGTGTCTTTGTGCCTGTTATGATTAATGCTTGGTAGACCAGCAAAAGGAGTGTTTTAGCGCCTAAAAAATGCAGTGGTCAGTTTGACACTAGGTTCAGATTCAATTTATTCAAGTAGGCTGAATTCAGCACTTTTGAACGTTATAGTATTACAGCAATATATAAATTTAATTACCAAATTATTAACTAGAAAAAATAATTAATAAGTAACTGCTGTAAAGAGGCATTGTCAACTTAAAATAATTAAATAAGTAGGTGCTGTAAAAGGCATTGTCAATTTCATCATCATCAGCCAGGAGGCGTCCACTGCTGAACATAGGCCTCCCCCTATTGTCAATTTAAAATAATTAAATAAGTAGCTGCTGTAAAGAGGCATTGTCAATTTAGGAAACTAAAATATTAAATATAATACTATGTTCAAATATAAAGAAAATTAACCTAAACTTAATTTTTTATTCATTTTTTTATTGTGACTCGACATATGACTGCACCCCTCTTGATGTTAGGCCGAAGTGTGGTCCATGAATGAATGTCAATGGTACTTCAATTCAATAACTGTGAGTAGCAATCACATCCACTATGCCGGCCTAGATGGAACCGGCAACTTACAAGCTGATCCCGAAACGTGACCAAATAATCACTTCACGGTCTGTATACTTGTAAGTGGTGGTACTACCCCGGATCGGCAGACTGGGTACCACTGCCTAACACTCTTTGATAACCAGACCCGGAGCAAATATCCATCACTTTTTACTCCTTAGACAACTATATTAATGATAAACTGGTATGGTGTTCCAGTTTAACACAATAGATTGTAATTGACGACAGGCGTGGACGAACGGTTTAGCGATTGGTTTGTTGCGCGTAAAGTCCCGGGTTCGATCCCCGGTCGGAGCTAATATTTGTTTCATAGCTTTTATTTGTAATATTTAATACTTATTTTAAATATATCAAATATTTGGTAATAAAAAAAGAGGTGGATATTTGCTTCGGGTATGTTTATCAAAGAGTGGAATGTATTGGTGCCGATCCGGGGTAGTACCACCACTTACACCACTTAAGTATACAGACTGTGAAGTGATTTAGTCGCGTTTCGGGATCAGCTTGTAAGTTGCCGGTTCCAACTAGGCCGGTTCCAATAGTGGATGTGATTGCTGCTTACAGTTATTGAATTGTAGTAGCTGTGACATCCATTCATGGACCACACTCCTGCTTAACATCAAGCGGGGTGCTGTCAATCAGTGTACTCCTGATTGATTTCTGCTATTATAATTGATTACTTGTAGTTTTCTTCTCGCCATATGCCTTTCCAAAGCCATGCTTGGAATTAGACGATAAGTGCCCATGCTAGTATATTATTTTCATTTCAATAACATTAATTCGTTAGAAGTGGAGCTCCATTGTCTCTGCCTATCCCTGTGAGAAAAAGGCTGACATTATCATTGATTAATGAAATTCGTTGGAACTCTCAGAGTCTACGAGCGTCAGCTTCGTCTCTCCTTGGAAAAAGTTTGACATAAATTGATAGATGAAAAGTAGATTGACGAAAAGAATTTATAAATCTCATGTGAATGGCAGGCCCAGGAGGGTGTTTGCCGACCAAATCGGAGACATCCTCAAGAAAGCTAGATTGCCTTGTACCCATAACCATAGAGCTTGTATGAAGAGTAAGAGACTTGTGAAGGAAGCGAGGGAGTTGTGTCAGGATCGTGGCAAGTGGCGCTCCATTGTCTCTGCCTATCACTGTGGGAAAAGGCGTGACATTTTGCTTGATTGATTAATAAATGATGTGAATACAAATATTCGTAATTTTATGAAGTTAGAGAATGTTATATTTTTTCTATAAGTAATTAGATTCAAAATTTGTTTTGGTTATAATTGAGATTGATATGATATAAGAAGGGAAAGTAGAAGAAAATAAAAGTAATTACATAATACAGAAATATTACATAGTATTTTCTAAGGTTTTAAAGAATGGCAGGCAGTGGTTCCCAGTCTGCCGAACAAGTATCTATACAAACTGTAAAATGATTTAGTCGCGTTTCGGGATCAGCTTGGTTCCGAGTAGCCCGGCATATTGAATGCTATTGAATTGTAGTAGCAGTCGCCTCCATTCATAGACGACTCCAGTTTTACACCAGGCGGAGTGTTGTCATATGTCTAGCCACAAAAAAATAAAGGTTTTACGGGAAAATTATTTTTGAAATTAAATATCGCGTTTATATTCAATAATTTAATCCGATTCGTCGTCGGATTAATCCATAGATTTAATTCATTTTAAAAAATATAATAAAGGTATATTAACAGTTAAAACAAGTCAAAAATTCAATTTAAACTCTCTGCTATAGTTTATTTTGTGTATTCTCTGAAATTGCCGGTTTAATGTAAAACGTTAAAAAAGTAACCCCTTTATGAGCCGTGCAACATTGTTGACTAACGCAGTCTCAACTCCATTTAAAGTTCATACATTACCTCGTACAATGCTTAATGCTATAGTTAAACCTCTTTTATTTAAATATGTTCAAATTATTTTTAATAAAAAAATGCTATTATCGTATTGATGACTTTTTAAATGGCGACAATGACCTTGTTATTATGACATTAATATTTTAAATTATTTTGATATTTATTTCCATTTATTATTTTGCATTTATTTGATGAATTTAATCCACATTTTTTTTTCTTTTTTTTTTCTTTTGAATGTTCATTATGTTGTTAAATTATTATTGTGAATGACTGTTAAGTAGGAATTTGGAATATTTTGTGAACACACTAGATTTATACATTCATAACCAACCATTTGGGGTAGTTATGAAGGAACACTGACATAGAAATAAGACCAATGTATTTACTAACCCATAACCATAAATAAATTCTATGTTCATAATAATAATATGTTAAATATATATGATATGTTCATTTTTATAAGATGATCTGTTTTTTGTTTTGATGTTTAGGATAATACCTATACTTACTGAAATCTGTAGATGACTGTAAACAGTGGTATTGAAATGAAAGTGGTATCAACAATGATAATAAATGTGTAGATACCTATACGTTACCTACACGAGTTTTACAGCCAGTTGTACCAAAAAAGTTTCAATTTACGAATTTAGTTTAACTTTATACTTGTTCTATTACGTTTACTATTACGAAATCGTGAATTGGGTTGTTAATCATTTTATATCGAAACTACCATTTATATATGTTTTTATCATTAGAAATAACAAAAGTAGTACGTAGAAACCCAAAATGAATCATGTCCTTTAGCTCTGTATAAAATATCCGTTAAACGTAAATGTAAAATGTGAAGTTAAAGAGTGGTGCAACCCATTTTTCTTTTTTTCTTTTACTCATACGATACTTTTTACAAATTCGTAAATTATAATTTTTGGTACAACCGGCTGTTTGTGTTCGCAAATGGCACGAGTTTGACGACTAAGCATACATACATATGAAAGTAGGACGGAATCATAGTTATTGAGAGCGTAAAAGAGACAAATATGTGTTGCTTGGCATCGCGACACTGAGTTTACGTTTGCTAATTAGCATAGTTTTAACGTGCCTCTTTCGGAGCGCGTTTAGGATTACTACGTCGTTTCTTAAAATATCATTGGGCATCAATCATATATAATAATTACTTTAGTCGCCAAGTTTATGCTACATGCATATTTGATGTTTTTGATTATTTCCTACGTTCTCTAGATAGGGTAGAGTTTGATTTCGCCACTGTGAAAAGCTCTTGGGCGTCACGCTTCACCTTACTCGAAGTCTTTGCTTCTGCCTGTATTGTACGTCGCCAGGTTAGCTGAGGACAGTTGCGTTCCACATCATTGCTTTTTTGGGGATAAGTTGGGGTCCCCTTTATTTTATTATGTATTTGCAGCGCTTGGTTTACTATTTTGAGTTTTTATGGCAGATTGGCTATTTCATCGAGCCAGAAAATGGCTATATGGCGAAGCCTTCGGTTAATGAAGATCTGAATTTAGTGTGAATGAGCATATACCTACAAATCATTGAAACGTTATATAGACGAGGTGTTATTTCTATAGAATAGTGATACGCGTTGGATGTTTCATTTTGATTTAGATTATAACTAAAAAAATATGGTATATTTCTAGGAATATTAATATCTCCTAAATCATTTTAAAATCAGAAAATCATTTAACGTCTAATTTGGTATACTTTCTTTCATATTTTATTATTTTATCTTGTGGCTGTAAACAAAATCCATTATGAAGTATTATGAAAAAAAAAAGAGAAAAAATGTAGAAAACATATTATAAATATTTTAAAATCGAAATCGAAATGCCATGAACAATGAAACCGCAAGACCTAATAATGGAAAATGTATTCTAAATAGGAGTTTAACTGCAAGATAATATTAGCTATAGACATAGTTGTATTTATGCGGGTGGCGCCGCCGCGGCGTGTTGTGAGTCCTCGTTGCCATAGTGACGCCCCACACCCCCTAACTAACCCCCAGGCTGACCCCTGCTTACCGCCACTGACGGGCTACATTGACACTGTTCTACTGTTTAATAATAACTTCTTTGTTTTTCAATGTCTTTATTGTTTTATTCAATTGCCTTAAATGTATTTTTCATAAATAATTCCTGGACATTTTGTTACAGTAAATGTTATTAGGACCGGTGTTATTATATTACGAAGTTAGTTTTATTATTATATAATTTACACAAGCTTTTATTTAACTTGCCATCTTAGTGTGGGTCTAATCTTGCAACTAAATCAAACGGTTATCATTAATCGATTGAACTGTTGGGATGATAATGCATAGCTAAGTGATATGCGAGGGATCCAATATTTTTAATAAAAGCATGTTTTGTATTCTATTATGTTTTGGAAGAATTGTGAATATGAAGGAAGCGAGGGAGTTGTGTCAGGATCGTGGCAAGTGGCGATCCATTGTCTCTGCCTATCCCTGTGGCAAAAAGGCGTGACAATTTTATTAATAAATAATGAAATTGTAATACGCCAAATATTTATTGTAAAGTACATACGAGGGTGATCGTTCCCAATAGGCCTTTCCGTGTCAAAATGATGGTGGCAGTAATTCACCTTACATTGTAAGTAGCTGCTCCACTTTCGCCTTTAACGCACAGTTCATTGGCCCGTTTACTTTGATTTAAGTTTGCCAACTAGGCAATAATATGCATATTTTAAATAAAAATTGATGTACAAAGATTACAATGTAATTGGAATATATCCTTTATTTTGCATAGTTTAGGTTTGCGAAATGATCAAACTATAATTAGGACAGTTCATTGCAGAACTGTTAATATCGCGTGTCTTTGTGATTGACAAACGATACAAAATCCATATTTTATTTTTCAAATAACTTAATTGCACAGCAATTAAAAGCAAAATTGTTTTTGGTTTTATAAATACAAGTATTGAAATGGCAGAAACTGGGTGAAGATCACAGAAATTGTGATCTTCGAGGATAACTCGGCGAGTAGATCGTTAGAGATAGAGACAAGCTTTTCTCACTAAATATCGAGACATTCGAAAGATGTGAGCATTGTGGCAACGATTTTCTTTCACTAGCTGCTGTGTTAAGAAGGAATAATTTAGGTGCTTTCATTGTATCCTGAAAACATCGCCTGCAAGTGTTTGCGCAATGCGGTGTCGTTCTCTTACATGACATTAATCATGTGGTTAAAATACAGGTGTGTGTGCTTTTGGAACGCACCCAGAAATGATGTTACTCGTGAAGTGGGATACTTGCGATACAATGGCCAATGGCGTGATTCCTTCCAATAATAAAAAACATAATTTTATTGACAGGCATGACACATTTTTTGAGTTTACACCAGGGGCGTAGCTACCACCGTATCTGCCGTATCAATTATACGGGCCTTCGGGCCATGTGGGCCCCTAACGTGCGTGAGCGAAAATTATTAAAGAATTTTGTGAGAAATCTACCCTTCTTAAGGGCCCCCAAACATTTTTTTATACGGGGCCCCGCCGAGGCACGCTACGATTCTGATTAGCACACCAGTTTACACGCGCTTAGTTTTATTATTATTAGTGTGACTTGACATCTGACCACGAAAAATAACGACACAGTTTACGGTTGCCTCAGTCGCCGTCACTATGCCGGCCAAAGGATCACTGCAACAACCTCATAAATTACAATAGACATCAAACAACAATAAAAGATAAAGATGTCAATTTATCCAATAGCGAATACTTATTGAAATATGATGTTTTTATTACATTTCTATACTAAGCTACTTAACGTGCTTGTATCATAGAAACAGTACGACTAAAGTACTATAAATATATCTAAGATCAATTGGAAGCGGCAAGTGGTTTTAAACCGGGTACTCTGAAACTGTGACCACTGCACCACGGTCGCCTTTATTCATATTCATATTCGAGAGATCCACGGAATTTATTCTTACTGTCGGTACTTTGTTCAGTTTACGAGAAAATTAAATATCTTAGGCCGGCATAGTGGCGGCGGCTGGGGCAGCCGGGAACTAACTCGGTTATTCCAGTTGTCGTCACTCTTGGACCTCCTCTTGCTTACCATCTGGCGAGTCGAGGTCAGATGTCGTGTCACAAAAAAAAATACAAAATATCTACAAGCCACTATCAACTTTAGAGAAAGAGACGATAAAATTAAATCGGACATTAATAAAATTGTAATAAAAATTAGATAAATCTACACTTGATAATCTACACGGTCATTTACAATAGAGGATGCAACACGGTGTCTGTCGCTTAATGTGGATGTTTTCAATCTCATTTTATTACCATAATTCTCAAAGAAAATTGGATAGATGAAATCCAATAAGTTTTTTAGTCGTCGACACTCTTCGACCTCCATCAGGCTTACTATCAGACAGGTCTGGGTTCACGAGTCACTATAAAAAACATACGATATTAATAGAATTGGAATCTACCAAAAATTCATAACTGAATTGTTATAATTTATATTGATTACATTTAATGTATTTAACATTGATGCATAATTTTTTCAGTTTTTTCAGTCGTTGTAACTCTTGGACCTCCTCTTGCTTATCATCAGGCGAGTCGAGGTCAAATGTCGTGTCACAATAAAAAAACATAATAATAATTCTTGATTGGAGGAGTAATTCTGAAAAGTTCATCTACATTTTGAGTGGCTGTATTATACGCGTGGACATAAAAATAAATAAAAAAGCCACAATATGACGTCCATGCTGGTTGGTGTGTGTACAATGATATTCAGAGCAAAACCGCATACGTTATGTTACAAGAATCACGTTCCACAAACATTTTCACGAATAAGCGAAAAATTACACTCGCGAACAATATTACAGGGGCCCGATTCTCCTAATATATTATCATGGAGAATAATCAGTAAATTGCACCGACCAATCAACGTAGCCAAATTATAATACGTTTGGCGCCGATAAAGCAGTGAAATTTCGTTGCACTGATATTTGACATCTTCGTAACCAATCAGCAAATCAAATCATTAGGTAAACTATGTTGATTGGTTACTTGCGATCGCAGTGCAATTTTATTAATTTTTGACCTCATAATGTATATATTATGTATAACGTACGTCATGGTATAATATTAAGAGAATCGGGCTTCTGGTACATGAAACATATAAATTTGATGATAAAATAAAGGTTTTTTTTTTATAAATTATGTCTGGATATATATTTATTGACATTAAAACGTCATTAATCTAATAAAATTTTAGTTTGTTATATTTTTATATATATTTTTTTTTATTACCTAAGATTCTATTCTTTTCGATTTCTAATAATTTTCCAAATCCAAATAATTCTTAGCTTGTTTTCATTGTTGTTTAATTAGTTCTGTAACAATATGTGTTACTGTTACTGTTGTGGATACAGCAAATAATTCAATTGGGCGTAATGAATGTAATTTGTAAGAATATGTAGTGAAAAAAATAGTAGAAGAGTTGGATCAATGTATTAGAATTATGAGTGCAAGAAGTTTTACAAAAGATATAAATTAGAGGTGAGCGGAAGTATAAATGAAGACGGCCCAGAGAAATAAAATTGTAAGTGTAAATAATTTTGGCTGCATGTGTAAAGCAAGGCAAAGGACAGCCACCGTTGCTCTGGTAATGTTCCAAAAATCCTATTACATCTGAGAAATGATATATGTTACAAAAACCAACCGCAATGCAGGACCCTAAAAAATAATCTAAACAGTTGACACCATAAGGAGTTTTTTAATTGGATTACAATAACCTGGATTATAATAAATTAATAAAACCTTAGTTAAAAAAAAAAACTTTAAATAAACGCTCATATGAGACATTAAGAACTAAAAAAGTAGTGTACTTTTTTATATAATTTTTATACTAAGCTACTAAAGTGCTTGTATCATAGAAATAGGATATCCAAAGTACATATATCAAAGATACATTGGTACCGGTGAGTGGTTTCGAACCCGTGCTCTCCATTATTTCTGCCTATCCCGGTGAGAAAAAGGCGTGACAATATGATTGATTGATTGATTAATTGCTTGTATTGTAGAAACAGGATGTCAAAAGTACATATATTAATGGTACATT
The DNA here is from genome assembly GCA_905220615.1 of Tinea trinotella. Lineage (NCBI taxonomy): Eukaryota > Metazoa > Arthropoda > Insecta > Lepidoptera > Tineidae > Tinea > Tinea trinotella. The sequence goes on from HG992314.1 coordinate 12,867,884, forward strand.
AGCACCGGGCAATTCTGCACCAAACCACCTATTGTCCGTAAGCACATAACAAGACACTTCTTAATCCACCCCTTAATCCGTGAAAATTAATTTGATTGGAATGAGTTCAATTGATGATTTTTCTTTTATATAAGAAGTTGACTATTTTTGTACTTTTTAACTACTTTCATATTTTGTTCATCCATTTTCTGTCTGTAATTTGTGTTGACTGTTAAATGGTCCTATATTGGTTTAAGATGTCTTGCTTATATTCTACATTCTACTAGCCGTCAGTCAACCATAAATAAATTAGTAAATTAATACATTTAAACCTGAGCTGTCGGTTTGACTACCACAACACCATGGTCTCCTATAAATTGCGGTATACTTGAATTAAACAAATTTTATGCGGCTTACTATCGCGTTTAGTTTGGTTTTGATTTAACAATTTTATTTTATTATTCCGGCGTTACGAAAGATCTCGAAACGTCGAAATAATAAAATAATATGAAAATCAAAACCAAAATAAACGCGATAGCAAGCCGCATAAAATTTGTCTAATTCATAAATCAATGTTCGCGCAAAATCTAAGAAAATATTTGCGGTGTACTTAATTAAAAATCCTTCTTTATAATATTAATTCTGCTAAAGAATTAACGATCAATATTTATAAAATAAAATATCTGCAGCTTACTATAGCGTTTTATTATTTTAGACACGTTGCATATGTTTTGTAGTGATCGCTCGTGATAAGGTTTTTGTTGTCTTATTTGACATTTTTACAAAGGTTTCTTAAAGTACCATCAAGAATTTTAGTCATTAAAGGTTTTAGACATTAGTCATTTAGGGTCGTATAATAATTTTTTGGCACTGTCTCTTCCGGTGTTTTGTGCCGTAATCATGGCAAAGTTAATCTGAATCACTTAACTCGATGACAAACGTCTACAGTATTCTTACTAAATCCTTCATTTGTGTACTGTTCGCATTGTGAACAAGTGTTTTTAAAAGAATTTATTTGTTAAAGTATTTACAGAAGGGAAACAATAATGAAATCCTTTTGATGGGTGAAAAGTTTGCTGAAAGACACCCCTCTCTCGCGCACCCCTCTGCCTGCCTTTGGCAAACATTTTTATAAGCAAAGCAAAGAATTTTATAATAACATTGTTTTTGTAAGGATTTTTATTTTTAAATATTTAAATCTTTGCTTGAATAATTTATAAGTAAAGATAGTTAAAGACGCTTTATATGAAATAGATATTATATTTTTGTATCGTTTAATAACATTTTAGTGATTTTCTTAGAATTTGCGCGAACATTGATTAATGAATTAAACAAATTTTATGCGGCTTACTATCGCGTTTATTTTGGTTTTGATTTGGTCGTCGTAACCACGATGGCTGCAAAGAACGGAAAAGACGGAATAATAAATAAATGTAACATCAAAACCAAAATAAACGCGATAGTAAGCCGCATAAAATTTGTATAATTCATTTCAGTGATTATTAATACTTACAAATTTTTGTTATTCAAAACATTAGAGCTGAGATATTTGGCGCTCTTGCTTACATCATCAGAAAAGTTGAGGTCAAATGTCGGGTCGCAATAAAAAACACCATTTGAAGACCAGATATAAATATTATAAATAATATTTGTTGTTTGTATTTTATGCGCTGCAATACCGTTTATCCCATTAAACTTGGTCAACTTATTGCTTGCCGTATTGCGATAGTTTTGGATGCGATTATAGGCGTCAGTTTCCTCTCGCGTGTAATTTGAAGTCAGTAATTAGAAACAACAGCATCTCACGGCATACTTTTATATTGCAGGTTATGATTTGGTTGTATTAATTAAACAACTGGATTTACTATGCATTTTATAATCTGCAAACACAGTAAACATAATATACAAATTCATGTAGCAATCCTTTCTTATTAACATCTCCAAATAATCCTTTTATTGCAATCTGTCCTTGTATTTATTCTTCGCTAACAACCCTTTCTTCGCCCCGACTGCCACGCAATATATGCGTTCTCTCACGTTGTCCGCTTCAGAGTTGCCATCATATCGATAGTGTTGTCAGATTATCGAATATTTTAGCTGATCAAAACTCAGGTGCCAACACGATGTTGTTAAGATCTACACGCTACTTACTTTACGATCCTGTCTCGCCTCCTGTTCCGCAGATGCTTTATTGTGACTTGACATTTGACAGCACCTCGCCTGATGTTAAGCTAGAGTGCGGTCCATGAATGGAAGTAACTGCTACTACAGTCAAATAACTGTAAGTAGCAGTCACATCCACCATGCCCGCATAGTTTAAACCGGCAGCAAAACAAACTTACAAATTGATCCTGAAAAGCGTCTAAGTCAGTCTGTATAGTTGTATAGCTGATCGGCAGACTGGGCACTACTGCCTACCACTCTTTAATAACCAGACCTGAAGCAAATATCCATTTAAAAAAAATAATATTTGTTATTTAAATAAATACAAATAATAATATAAACTAGATTTAATATTGCAAATAAGAGCTATGATACAAATATTTGCTTCTGCCGAAAATCGAACCCGGGACTTTCTACTTAAGTGAATTTATTTTAATATGTGATCGCTGACTCTGTACCTCTTCTGGCTTACCATCAGGCGGGTCGAGTCAAAATTAAAATAATATAAAAATAGTTTAAAAAAACTGATTTATTCGACTACAAATTGTTTTGTCATTGGACTAGTATACTAGTATTACTAACAAAGTGGTTGTAACTCACTTCCAAGTTAAGATAGGTGAAAGCACCGTAAATAAGAGAGTGAGAAACGTGCTGAAACACACGATAAACACTTTAATCCCTTAAGTGTCCACTTTAGGATTTGCTGAAAAAAATATCTTACTCTCTGAAAGAAGATTGCTTTATCTCAAACGCCTACATCTGTATTTATTTGTATTTATAATATAACATTAACAATTCAGGGATAAGTAGAGATAATGGACTACTATTATTGCGTTGTATATATTTTTATTGTGTAAAGTTTTATTATAATTACATTTCTATACTAAACTATTAAAATGCTTATATCATAGAAACATGACAACCAAAGTACATATATCAAAGATACATTAGTACCGGTGGGTGGTTTCTAACTCGTGCTGTTGGTTTGTGTAACCATTGCACTGCCACTACACCACGGTCATCTTAAATTATTGCGTTGTATATATTTTAATAGTGTAGTTTTATTATATTTTATTTCCATTTTTATACTAAACTACGAAAGTGCTTGTATCATAGAAACATGACAACCAAAATACATATATCAAAGATACATTGGTACAGGCAAGTGGTTTTGAACCCGCGCTTTGAGTTTGTTCCTCGATCGAAGATGTTGTAACAAGGATTGACATAGAAATGCTTCGATGGTTTGGGCACATGGAAAGGATAAGTGAAAATAGATTGACGAAAGGATGGTATTTATAAAAGTAGATGGATGCATTAAACGAGATGGTGGTTGTCCGGCCAAATCGGAGACATCCTTAAGAAAGCTGGGTTGCCTAGTGCCCATAACCGTAGAGCTTGTATTAAGTGAATTGTGGATTCGAGGGTGCGAGGGAGTTGTGTCGAGATTGTGCAATGCGGCGCTCCATTGTCTCCGCCTATCCCTGCGGAAAAAATCCTTGAATTAATTGTGTTTATCCCTATAGTCAGATTGATGGTCGGATTAATCTGACCAATGCGAAATATTGTTTCCGTTGTTTTGATCGAATAGAAGACATTTTTTAAAACAGGGTTAACGCCTCAACTCTCTTGGATTCAGGCAGAGACTATAGAACAACATTTTCCACGATCCTGGCACGGCTCTCGAGTCATGCCTTTCCCGATTTGATTCATGGTACTAAAAATACCTATGACCTGTTTTTTGTTTATAGAAATAATTATACAGAAATAGCGCCAGGCGGTGTTTAGTGAAATATTTGTAACACGATAAATATATTCAAATTATCCGGGGTTTAAAAGTGAATTTCATTAAGCGAAATTAATTTTCGTCAAATTGACGCACGCAAAGGAAACTCACAACCTGGCGGCCCTATTCCTGAAACAGGTGGGCCATTTAATTATGTAAATATTGAAATAATATCATATATCGTTTAAATGCATTTTCTTAACCACTAAGGCAATCCCAAATCTTTTTTTTATGACTCGACAACTAACCTCGACCTGCCTGATGATAATCATGATGGAGGTCTAAGAGTGCCGACGACTGAAAAAAAACGAGTTAATTTACGGCAGCTACGGTCGTCGTCACTATACTGGCCTAAAAAACTAAATGTTGATCAGTGTTTTTTTATACTTTTTGATAAAAGTATAAAAAAATCAATAAATACACCACTGGAGTGCCCGGGGGGTTTTGGCCTCGGATCTCTCGGGGACTGAATGAATTTACATGTAACCAACGGGAATTTAGTTTTTATACTCTAAATTGCAACTGCTATCAATATTGTGCAAATATTTTTTTCATTTTAATACAAAAAAATATTAAAAAATAATATTGAAGCATATTAAGTAATATATTTTTTTTAAGTTATACGTAAAATTTTATTTTAATAGTTAAAGACGAACTTCTTCCAAACATTCAAAAGTTTAGTAATATTTTTAAAAAAAAGTTGGACAACTTATTCCCTTAATAACTTATGGGTATATATATATATATACCCATAAGTTATATAATTTCTCATCATCCCAAGGGTTAGTTGTTAGAGAATGCCTAATAGGCATTAAACTCGCCTATGTACCTATTTTTAGGTTTATTTTAGTGCAATAAAGGATTTACAAGTATACAGACCGTGAAGATTCTGGATTTTTGATTTGATCGCGTTTCGGGATCAAGTTGCCGGTTCCAACTAGGCCGACATAATGTAATTGCTACTCACAGTTAATAAATTGTAGTAGCAGTGACGTCCATTCATGGACCACACTCCAGCTTAACATCAAATGGGGTGCAGTCATATGTCAAGTCACAATAAAAAATTATAATACAATAAATAAATAAAATTATATCATTTAATTTCATCTGGTCCCTGAGATCCGAGTTTTTAAACGTTTTTAACGCTCCAGGCACTGCACTAATGTATTTTTTGCTGGTGATGTAAGCTGGAGTGCAGTCCATGAATAGAGGCGACTGCACTAGGATGGTGTTAAGATGACTCTAGCTTAACACATTCTGATGTCATATGTCGGGCCATGATAAATAATAATAATATTCAAACAAACAAAGATATATTATTTATTATTTGAATTTAAATTAATTATTTATTAAGAAAACATACAATTATTTAAGGAAATTTTAAAAAGGTTAGTCGACATCACAGGAGACCGATGAGTTGGCAGCTATCTCGGACAAAGAATTAGTCTAGCTATTCAAAGGGGGAACGCTGCCAGTATCTTCGGAACCTTGCCTAAAAGGACTCCTTTTCCTCCATGTTTTTTAGTTATTTTTTATAACTTTTAAGGCTTTTAGTATTAGTAGAATAGTGGTGTAACAAATGTATTAACTAATATCTACTGTAGTCGCAAAGGACCTTGTTGTTAAAGAGACTTTAAATAAATTAAATAAAAAAAATAAAAATATATTAACTCTCAGAAATATTAAAAGTGTTATTATAGAATTTATACGGTTTTAATCGAAAATCATTATAATTTACCTGAATTTATTTTAATCGATTAGAAAACCGTGTAAATTGCTATTTAAATCTTGTAAATTGTTGTTTTTTTTTCACGCTCTGATTTGTTACAAATATTTTCACAATATCTAAAAAACTACAAGCACCGACGTAGTTTTTTTTTTTTAACAAACACTCGATACGTGGAATGCTTTGTCAGCCCATGCGTTCTTTATAATCTTAGATCCTACAAGCAAGGTCCTACTAGATCCTACAAACATTCTGGAGCATAGTGACGGCGACTGAGGCAGCCGTAAACTGAGTCAGTTTTTGTCAGTCGTCGGCACTTACGGTATTTCTCTTGTTTACCATCAAACTAGTCGAGGTACATAAGTATGATACTTATAGGTGACCGTGGTGTAATGGCAGTGCAATGGTTACTTAAAACGAGAGCACGAGTTCGTAATCACCCACCGGTACCAATTTATCTCGGTTGATATATGTACTTTAGTCGTCATGTTTCTATGTTACAAGCACTTTAGTAGCTAAGTATAGAAATGCAGGAACGAAAAAATATTTTCTATACCTTTAAGGAATCACTGATCAACAAGAAATCGTAGTTTTTTAGGCCGGTATAGTGACGGCGACTTAGGCAGCCGTAAGCTGACTCGGTTTTATTAGTCGTCGGCACTCTTGGACCTATATCATGCATACCATCATGCACATTTAACTATATCAAATATATACGGGCAAGTGGTTTTGAACCGGAGGCTCTTGATTTGCGAGGCTATTCCATAACCACTATACCACGGTCGCCATAATAATTATCATTATACATTTTCATTCGTATTTAGGTGAAGTCAGATTATTTTTTATTATTATTACTCGACATATGACAGCACCCCGTCTTATGTTAGCTGAGTGCGGTACATGAATGGATGTCGCTGCTATTACAATTTTAATAATTGTAAGTAGCAGTCACATCCACTATGCCGGCCTAGTTGTAACCGGCAACCTACAAGCTGATCTCGGAGCGCGACTAAATCACTTCACGGTCTGTATACGGTCTGTAAGCGGTCGTAATACCCTGGTTCGGCAGACTGGGTACCACTGCCTACCATTCTTTGATAACCAGGGTCGAAGCAAATATCTGGCTCTTTTTTATAACAAATATTTGTAATATTTCATATAAATTATTAAATATTACAAATAAAGCTTTGAAACAAACGACGAACCCGGGACGCGACAAACCAATCGCTGATCAATCGGCTACGCCTGTCGTCAAAATTAACGATTTATGTTTGTGGACTGCTTTATGTGTTCTCCTCATCTTATACTCGTAAACTTGTATCCTTCGGGTGAAGCGTAAAAATGCACCTTTAGCCGTTAACTAAGTCGAGATTTTCGGTCGTCGGCGTTTTTGGACCACCCCTGAGTTTCATGGGGCAAGTGGAGGTCAGTAAATAATAAATAAAATATATACCAGCGGCATATGTTCTTTATTGTACTATAAAGAACAGCAATTATTCCTTCAAATGTAATTACCAATTTATATGAAACTTCATGAGCTGCGGGGTTAGGTTGGGCAAGTTAAAACGATTGTCGTCTCTCGTCGACGATTGGCAAAATAATAAAAGCTAGGCTAAATTGACCAAAATTAGACTATTGATAATAATGATTAAACGTGTCATCGCATAAACGATATTCGCTTTTATTATTTTGACAATCGCCGACGAGAGACGATAATCGTTTTAACTTGCCAACCTAACCCCGCTGGTTAAACGTCAAAACGGCCATCATAGCGTGCCGCTCGTATCATGATCTTATTTCAAATCGTATTTAAGAAATAAAATTTTTCGAATAGCAAGAATAAACCATGACAGTTATATCGTGTCTAAAATTTTGTGAAACAGACACCGAAAGACGGTGACTTCAAAGGAGTTTTAATAAATAATTACTGAAATACAGTCTTAAAGTAGAGATTGAATTCGCTTAATGCCTACTTAAAAGTTGTTTGAGTATACTATTACACCCTGCCAATGAGTGAAAACCGCCTTATAGCCTTTAATTATTTCATTTTATTTATCTTTTCGTTAGCCGAAAATTACACGGTCGTATCTCCCATCGAATTTGTATTCGTCAAAGATTTAACCTAAATAAATATTACCGTGTAATACACGCTTTAAGTACTCTTAAAAAAATATATTTATTTATTTTTCGTGGTTTGTTTAAAACTATTTGGTATATACATTTATTATGTCCCAAAAGTCACGGATGGCTGTTCATAATGCGTATGGAAGTGAATGTTGGGTGTGGCAGAAGAAGCATGAGAGTAGAATAAATGCTGTAGAAATGCGGTCGTTAAGAAGTGTATGTGAAGTTGTGAAGTGACGATAGCGGATAGAATAAGGAATAGCACAGTGCGCGATAGGTGTGGTTTGAATGAGGATGTAGTGATAAGGATTGACAAAAGAATGCTTTGATGGTTTGAGAACATGGAAAGGATGAGTGAAAGTAGATTGACGAATGGAATTTATAAATCACATGTGATTGATAAGGTAAACAAGGCAGGCCCAGGAGGGTGTTAGTCGAACAAATCGGAGACATCCTCAAGAAAGCTAGGTTGGCTAGTGCCTACAACCATAGAGCTTGTTTGATTAATATTATACATTTCTAAACTAATCTACAAAAGTGCTTGTACCATAGAAACAGGACAATCAAAGTTCATATCAAAGAAACCGGCAAGTGGTTTTAAACCCGTGCTGGTTTTGCTCAACCACTTTGACGCTACGTGGTCAAAGACGTTGTGAAATGAAACGCATCCGATGAAATTATTAAGAAGACTAATTTATTTGACATAAAAATAGAATATCAAAAATAAAGAATAACTGAGTTTGAAAATGACGTTTATGTTTTTTAATGGAAATGAATTAAGACAATTTAGTGCGACCTTTTTAAGGTCGGCACACTACCTTAAATCCTTAAACGCTACTAGATTTATGACTAGATTTAATATGAAGTCTTTTGCCTATCCCTGTAGGAACAAAGGCGTAACAATTTTTTTTCTAAAGTTATCATCACACATGATAAAAAAATCATAGCTTAAGGTTTTACGTTACTCAACATTATTATTTTTTTAATATTCCTAATGCAGTACGAAACAAACGTCAGTATAAATTCACAAGATCAATCCGAAACTGGGTTGTTTATTTCAAAAACGTGCGATAAGTCGAGCGATAAATCCGTCGACAGATCCGGGCATCCCTAAAGAGCCAAAGCTAATTGCTTCAAGAATACCCCTTTACTAATACGATATGTATTTCACGGAGAGTGACTGAAACGACAAAATATTCTGACTTTGCCCACTACAGAAATATGAGTCTTACCTTCGAAGGTTTAAAGTTGTTTTTCAGTGACGTATTAATGGTTGATAAGGTTTTTTATTGTTAAGTTTCGGTTTTAATGGAAATTGTATGAGTCTCGTTGTAACGTTCTGAGATATGTATGGAATGTGTCGTCGTATGTAATAATGTACTTTAGTGTTGTACCTGATTTATTCTCACGTGAGATTGGCCAAAAATTGTACGTTTATTTATTGGTTAGTTGAGCTTGTTTTTTATTTATTTGTTTTGATATTATTTCTTCAGTAATTAAGGTTTATTTTCGCCCGATAATAAAACAATAATATGATATGCTAAGTGATGCAGAGGTCACGCTCTGTGTGTCCCTCTATCGCCTATACCACGGAGAATGTTCCGAGGAACTCTTTAACCCTGTTCCTACCTCGTCTTTTTACACCCGTAATACACCGTAAATACCGCCGTAATTCCCGTACAGGTCGGAAAAGCATCGGCATTCTATTGACCGAATCGGCAGTCGAACTAAAAAGTTCTGAGCGTCTTTTCTTTATAGAACAATCGTTTATAGAACACGCGTGTCGTCAAAATGTAAAAAAACTGAAATGAATAAAACTAGAAAGTGTGTTTTCATGATTGGTAATAATGAAAAGTCCAGACTATTACATGGGTACTGTAAATTTATGTAAAAAGACTAAATGCTATAGTGTTTATGTCTACAACGTGCTGAAAAAAAACCTGAACTACAAGGAGAATGTTTCAGGAGGAAGTGTTTTAATCTCTTAGAGTGTTTGGGGAGTTCTTGTAGGGTGACCTGGGTTTCAGGTTTTTAGTATTAGATGGTTGGTTCAATTTTGAGTAATTTTGTGTAGGCACAGGAATAGGCAAAGATAATGATACCACTTGTCACGATTCTGACACAACTCCCTCACTTGCCTCACATTTACAATTCTCTTCATACCATCTCTACGGGGGTATGAAGAGACTAGGCAAACCAGCTTTCTTGAGGATGTCTATGATTTGGTCGGGAAACATCTTCTTGTTTCTGCCCATTTTAACACATCCATCCATCCACATCAGATTTATAAATTTCGTTTATCAATCTACTTTCACTCATCCTTTCCATGTGCCCAAACCATCGAAGCATTCCTTTGTCAATCCTTTTCACTACATCTTCTTTTAAGGCACATCTAACTCAGTTCCTCATTTTATCCGCTATCGTAATTCCACATACACTCCTTAATTATTCTACTCTCTTGCATCATTTGCCACACCCAAGATTCACTTCCAGATATTAATATAGAAACAAGTACCGCATTATGAACAGCAATTCGTGACATTTCGGCCATTACTTCATCATCTTCAGCCAAGACGCGTCCACTGCTGAACATAGGCCTCCCCCTTAGAACTCTATGAACGACAAGATACCAGTTGCATCCACCGGTTAGTCGTAACTTTCACTATGTCGTCAGTCCACCTAGTGGAAGGCCTATAACGCGTCAGTACGCTCGTCTGCCGGTTCGTGGTCTTCACTCTAGAACTTTTTCCCCCATCAGTTGTCGGTTCTTCGAGCGATGTGGCTAGCCCATTGCCACTTCAGTACGCAAATCCTACGAGCAATGTCGGTAACACTGGTTCTTTGGCGAATAGATCCTTGTTCCGGATTCTATCGCACAAAGACACACCAAGTACAGCTCTATCCATTATCTGCTGAGCGACTCTGAGCTTTTCCAATAGGCCAACAATCAAGAGCCACGTCTCAGTGCCATATCACTCGCTACACACACTGGTTGAAGACCTTCGTCCTTAGGCACCGCGGGATGCTTGACGAGAACATATAACGCAATTTGCCGAACGCCGCCCATCCGAGCTGGATTCTTTGAGCGACCTTTTTGTCAGAGTTGGACCTACCTAACTGGACAATGTGTCCGAGGTAGTTATAGTGGTCAACAACTTCGTGAGTATCGTTCCCAACGACTACCGGTATGAGCACAACATGGACATTGGACATTCGTCTTGTCCATGTTCATTTTAAGACCCACCTGTTGGGAAACGTTGCCCAGGTCGCTGAACATAGCATTGAGGTTCTCCAGCGTCTCGGCCACAATGACTTAATTATTGAAATTAACAATTTTTATCCGGCTTACTATTTCGTTTATTTTGGTTTAGATTTTTCATTTTTTTATTATTCCGACGTTTCGAGAGCTTTGCGGTCATTGTGGTCACAGAGAGACTGTAAAATCTAAACCAAAATAAACGCGATAGTAAGCCGCATAAAATTTGTTTAATTCATTAATCAATGTTCGCGCAAAATCTAAGAAAAGACTATATCATTGGCAAAACGAAGGTGAGTGATGTATTCGCCATTAATGTTGATGCCTTATCCGTTCGAGTCCAAGAGCTTGAAAACGTTCTCCAGTGCATTCGTGAACAGTTATGGTTCGACATAGTGGCACAAACACTTCAACACTTCGATATACCTATAGTCAATATGACATCGCTGAAAGGACTGTAATACTTAGCTGACATTTGGGGGACTGATATTTTGTTGTAGTAGCAGTCACGTCCATTCTAATACAAAAAATAGTAAAAATAGTATATTTTTACCACATATAAATGAACTATTACGAATATATTTTCTAATTGAGGCCCAGATATCGTGGTCACCATATTAGGCGCACAACTTTGGCTATCGAAAGCATCAGATAAATTGGCACATGTGTTTGCTCACTTTGCTGTATTCTGCTCAATGTGCTTTGATTCCGACACATACATACATACATATGTCATTATTATATTGTCTTTATAATAATGACATTTAAGGCGACCGTGGTGTAGTGGTAGGCAGTGGTACCCAGTCTGCCGGTCTGCCGGGGTAATACCACCACTTACAAGTATACAGACCGTGAAGTGATTTGGTCACGTTTCGGGATCAGCTTGTAAGTTGCCGGTTCCAACTAGCCCGGCATAGTGGGTGTGATTGCCACTCACAGTGATTGAATTGTAGTAGCAGTGACATCCTTTCATGGACCACGCTCCAGCTTAACATCAAGCGGGGTGCTGTCTTATGTCGTGTCACAATAAAAAAGTTGTAGTACGTCGAGAGGCCCCGGTTCAAAACCACTCGCCGGTAGCAATGTTTCTTTGATATATATCTACTTTCGTCGTCCAGTTTCTATAATACAGGCTTGGTATAGAAAAAAATACAAGCACGGTTAATAAAGCTTGGTATAGAAATAACTCAAACCAAATTATCACGCCGTTTTCCCACATGGATAGGCAGAGACATTGGAGCGCCACTTGCCACGATCCTGACACAACTCCCTCGCTTCACTCATATCCACAATTCTCTGCATACAAGCTCTACGGTTATGGGCACCCAGCTTTCTTTATGTCTTCGATTTGATCGGAAAACACCCTTCTGGGCCTGCCTTGTTTAACGCATCCATCCACATCAGATTTATACTTTCAAATAATGGACATCATTTATTTTGCATGGGGACTTGGGCCTAATTGTATTAACAGTTGCATATACATTTTATCAATCAATCAAATTGTCACGCCTTTTTCCCACAGGGATAGGCAGAGACAATGGAGCGCCACTTACCACGATCCTTACACAGCTCCCTTGCTTCCTTCACATCCACAATTCTCTTCATACAGGCTCTGTGGTTATGGGCACTAGGCAACCTAGCTTTTTTGAGGATGTCTCCGATTTGGTCGGAAAACACATATACATTTTAATATATCTAATATTAAAATGTATAATATCTAATATCTATAAATAAATAAATATAGTTTAATGTACGGTAATTGAAATATATCATTTATTTTGGATAGTTTAGGTGTGCAAATTGATCAAACTATAAATTTGACAGTTCAAAGTAGAACTTTTTTATGGCGTGTCTTTGTGATTAACACACGATACAAAATCCATATCTTATTTTCCAAATAATTCAATTGCACAGCAATTAAAGTCAAAATCGTCATTAGTTTTATTAACACAAGTATTGAAACTACCATTTATATATTTTTTCATTATTGGACATTACAAAAGTAGTAAAAGAAACCCGCATAATGAATGATGTCCTTTAATAAGTCCATAATTTCACAATTAATTAGTGAGAAGCAACGGGCAAAGTAGCACAAGGCGCAAATGGTAAATTGTGTACATTTAAATCGCTGCTCTGCTCGTATGAATTACGGCGTTACTATGAAAATTAATATTATGCACTTTACGGCAATTTGTTCACACTGTGAATGTCGCCATGGTTAGTTCGCTCTTTGGTGCATTTTCATTCACAATTTATATAAATATTAATCTTCCACAATTTTCCTCTACGCTTGTATGAGGAGAATTGTGGTTATGAGGGAAGCTAGGGAGTTGTCTCAGGATCGTGGAAAGTGGCGCTCTATTGTCTCTGCCTATCCCTGTGGGAAAAAGGCGTGAAAATTTTATTGATTTGATTTATCATTTATTAAGTGTATTATACTCGCAAAAGAATATGATTTCATTATTTAACTAGCTGTTCCCCACGGTTTCACCTACATTTATAAACTGTGACTAGTTACGTGAGTACATGACAGGACCCCTTGCATCCTAGTGATCCATCATCAGGTACTCTTGACCATTATATGATAAACTCAGATATAAGCTCATAGTAATAAACAATGATAAATCACCATAGATATCTCTTACATATCCCTAGCATCGTCATTGTCCATCAGCAGGTACTCTAGATCTTTCTCATTTTTTACTCCTTCCTAATATTAACCTAGAGTATCTCTACGGGCGATTGAAGTTGAAAGTCATCGATTGAAAGAGCAGCGCTCAGCGGTAGTTTGAGAATTGAATAACGCATAAAAACATTATTATTAGTATAAATAGTAACCATTGTCCTATTTCAGACTATAATCTATCTCTTTACTAAATTTCAACCAAGTACAGTTGTACAGTTGAAGTACAAAACAGGGGTACAGTTACTACAGGCTTCGTTTATAAATAAATCATAACCATTTTTCTGTTCATTGCTATAAAATACCGTCACTTTCACTTTTATTTTATTTAACAATTAAAAACTCAATTATTATTCCAAATTACTAAATTCACGAAAATTAGTCCTTAACACAGTGCACTGAGTATATTAGGCCGCTATTTTAACAGGTTGGTAAAACACAAATATAGTTAAGGTTATTGTTAAAATGTTTCACAAAATTATTTTGATACACAAAACACATAATATAAAACTTGAATTTTAATTGACTATTAGCAGATTTGCTCATATTAAAGCACAGTCAATGTATTAAACACTATAAATCCGTATTATTGTTTACACACAAACACTTTGTCACAATTTAACACTGTTATTTCCTTCTTGTTAAACATCCAGCAAAGATAACATCAGCACATGTAATAAGCTTTACAATGAATGTACCTATTATGTATTATGTACCTATATATTTATTTTAAACTTTACTAGCTGTGCCCGCGGTTTCACCCGCGTAAAATTAGGTTTAAAACACAGCCATAAAAAAAGGAGGAGGTTCTCAATTCGACTGTATATCCCTTTTTTTATTTAAAACTCGATAACTCATATAAAAATGACTGACGAAAATAAAAATAAATAAGAAAAATTCCAAACTGCTGAAATATATATTTTTTTATTATTTTAAAAGTAGCCTTTGTTACTTCTAGTACCCCCAAAAATATGTGTACACAGTTTCATGATGATCGGTTAAGTAGTTGTTGCGTGAAAACGTAACAAACAAACTCACATTCACATTTATTATAATAGTAGAAAGTAGGAATACTGTTCGATTTTTGGATTTTTGAAATCCTAAATTCCTCTGCTTATCAAGATATCACAGAAACAGATGAACAAAAACATATATATATGTATATATATATATATATGATTTTTTTTGGTTCCGGCTGCTGGTTTTGAACTCGTGATCTCGTTAATATATGTATTTAATATAATTATTAAATATTGCAAATATTTGTTAATAAAAAAAAGAGGCGGATATTTACTTCGGGTCTGGTTATCAAAGAGTGGTAGGCAGTGGTACCCAGTCTGCCGATCCGGGCTAGTACCACCACTTACAAGTATACATACCGTGAAGTGATTTAGTCGAATTTCGGGATCAGCTTGTAAATTGCCGGTTCCAACTAGGCCGGCATAGTGGATGTGACTGCGACTGCTACTTATAGAAATTGAATTGTAGTAGCAGTGACATCCATTCATAGACCACACTCCAGCTTAACATCAAGCGGGGTGCTGTCATATGTCGAGTCACAATAAAAAAATGTAAAATAAGTTTTCCCTTTAGGACGTCATTCCGAACGACAAGATGCCAGTTGCATCCACCGGTTATTCATTCTACCGGTTCGGACTGCATACTGGGTGTAACAGAATAAGCCGTAAAAATTCTAATAAATTATTAAGCAAAAAATATTGCCAACCCTAGCATCTGTCATGGCAGAGGGCAAAGATTATTATTACAAAGGGATAATAATAATTTTACTTTCTTAATACCTCTAATAATTTTGCCTTTTTTTTTGTTTTGTACAAGGTTTGCTATCTCAACCATTCTAATATGCTCCAAGTACTGGCTTCAAAATGAAATGGCTTAAAAATAAAAATAAAAACAATATGCTGTCAAATTTAAATAATCTTAGCAAATGTTTTGAAATTTGTTTATTTTCCCACTACTCGTATGTTCTAAAAATGTTGTTCTATGTAATTTATTCATTCATTTCACTGAAACAGGGTGCCAAATTATTGAAAAATTGGACTCTTTATAAAAGACCATTTTACCGCCTTTCGGCATAAGGGGGTATTTTGTAACACCCTGCAGGGCCGTCTTAAGCATATTCAGCGCCGGGGTGCGAAAGTCAAGGCTCCGCTCGCGTGATCTCAGTGTAGTAGGTACCTATCGAAGTTTATGGCGGTCAGCATGCGCCCCCTAGGACTCTGCGCCCGGGTGCACCGCACCCCTTGAACACCCGGGTAAAGACGGCCCTGACACCCTGTATTATAAATTAAGTGAATTAACAAGCCGTGAACAAGCCACCATCTGCAGATGACGTTAATTCAGTCTAGCTAACACGCAGTCCCGCAAAATGTTTTGCGGAAAAAAATTAATAAAATTTAATAAAAAAATTAAAAAAAATATAAAAAAAAACAAATATTTTGACTCGACATATGACAGCACCCCGTTTGATGTTAAGCTGGAGTGTGGTCCATAAATAGATGTCACTGCTACTACAATACAATAACTGTAAGTATCAATGAAATGAAATGTTTTTATTTATTAATTATAAATATTTTAGGTGAATACCAGTTACCCACCTAGAATGAAACATTTATAATAAAAATCGTTGACGATGGGGTCGAGACCCTTCTGACCCCATTTTGTGACCTCAAAAAGTTAAAAAAACAACAATCAATGTGCGTGGTCTAAAATAGGGTCATAAGGGACGATAAAAAAAACGAGATCACGGGATCAAAACCACTAGCCGGAACCAAATAAAATCATATACAAGCTGATCCCGAAATTCGACTAAATCATTTCACGGTCTGTATACTTGTAAGTGGTGGTACTACCCCGAATCGGCAGACTGGGTACCACTGCCTACCACTCTTTGATAACCAGACCCGAATTAAATATCCGCTTCTTTTTTTTAATTAACAAATATTTGCAATATTTAATATAATTATTAAATATTACAAAAAACGTTATGAAACAAATATTTGCTCCCGGGACATTACGCGCAACAAACCAATCGCTGGACAATCGGCCACACCTGTCGTCGAATCATTCAAGGAATTGTTTTGCTGATGCTACTAGCCACTGCCATAGTGCTACGTCACTATGACGTCATCCCATCGTATAACGTCACGATGCAAGCGCATTAGCAACAGTCGGATGTAATACGTGATCTATTAAAATCATTTGTAACATAGTATATCAGTGTTTCCCAACCTTTTTTAGGCCATGCCCCACCTTAACATTTCAAAATTGTTTTGTTCCCTTAAGAAATATAAAAAATTACAGCATTTTATTATTTTTTGTTAAATTTGTCACAGATATCTAGAATTGCATTTAAACAACCCAAAGCGAAAGCGTTAAAGTCATGTCGAGACAATTTTCAATAGCCCCCCCTCAACTATCAAATTGCCCCCATGTGGGACGTGGGCCCCAACACTGAAGTATATTGTAAGAAGGTACAATTTTTTTATATTTTGTTTACATATGTGTACTAAGGTACTAAAATTGTTTGTATCATAGAAATAGAACAACCAAAGTACATAATTATAATATATCCAAGATACCTTTTTTATTTATTTTTACATTTTTATACTAAGCTACTAAAGTGCTATCATAGTAACAGGACAACCAAAGTCAATATATCAAAGATACATTGGTACCGGTGGGTGGTTTCGAACTCGTGCTCTCGGTTTGTGTAACCATTGCACTGCCACTACACCACGGTCGCCGTAAAGTGGTCGCTTAAATCGGTACCAGAAAGTGGTTCTAAACCGAGGACTAAAATAGCCTTAAATACTTAAGGTTCTCGTGGACAGCATTTAATATGGTAGATACGCATGTCTACGTAGCAATTCAAATTCACATTTCAACATTTTATCTCAGACAGGCCTCGTCGCGTCGTGTGATGCGAGTATAACAAAAGATTTAGAAATATACATTCTCGGAAACAATCTGATTAAGATTGGATCGAAACCAAAAATAATATTTATTATTAAAGATTTTTATTTTATTTTACTCGACTTTAGCTTAACATGACGCCCCGCATCATGTTAAGCTTAAGTGCGGTGACTGCTACTTACAGGTATATAACAGTTAAATAACTGTAAGTAGGAGTCACATTTACGATGCCTAGTTGAAACCTGTAATTTACAAGCTTATCCCGAAACGCGACTAAGTCACTTCACGGTCCGTATACTTGTAAGTGGTGGTACTACGACGGATCGGCAAACTGAACACCACTGTCTACCACTTTTAGATAACCAGACCCAGAACAAATAGCGGACCTCGACTTGCCTGATGGTTGTTAGCACTCTTGCCGCCTGGTGGTAAGCAAGAGATCGGTCTCAATCGAGTCTCAATTAAAAAAAAAAACAAATTAATGCTATTCATATTTAGAATTCGTGCAAATCATGCAACTATTAATAATAGAATTTATAGTGAAGTGACTTAGTCGCGTTTTGGGATCAACTTGAAAGTTGCCGTTTCAAACTAGGTCGACCTAGTAGGTGCAACTGCTTGTTTACTTTTAGCAGCTGTTGCCTCCATTCATGGACCACACTCAAGCCTAACATCAGGCGGGGTGCTGTCAAACTCGTATGTTGAGACAATAATACAACAAAAACTGCTATTGAACTGAGATTGAATCGTTTTCGTGTTATAGTTTCTTAGATTTTGCGCAAACATTGAAAAATGAATTAAACAAATTTTATGGGGCTTACTGTCGCGTTTTTCCAATTTTATTTTGTTTTATTATTCCGACGTTTCGAGAGTTTTGCAGCAATCGTGGTTACGGAGAGAAATGTAAAATCAAAATCAAAATAAAACGCGTTTTCGTGTTTTTTTTCAGAGTGTGTGCTTTTGCACGCACGAAGTTAGCGATCAAGTAGCGAACATCCAATTCTCTTTGCCGCCGACTTATAAAATATGCAATTTTAATTTCACTGATTCATGTTACAATTCCACTCTAAATACAGAGCGATTTTGAATAAACGCCCGACTCCGTTCTATATTGCTCACTCATTGTTTTGCCTTAGTTTTTTTTATCGTGTACGCGTGTTGCCTTTATTTTATTGTTTGAGTTGTAATATTAAGATTTATTGCTTTTGATTTCTATTATTAAGAACGCTTGTATTAGATAGACGAAAAAAAAATATAAATCTCATGTGAATGTAAATAAGATTTATAATTAGGCCCAGGAGGGTGTTTGCAGACCAAATCGGAGACATCATCCTCAAGAAAGCTAGGTTGTCCAGTGCCCATAACCATAGAGCTTGTATGAAGAGAATTGTGAATGCGAAGGAAGCGAGGGAGATGTGTTAGGATCGTGGCAAGTGCCGCTCTATTGTCTCTGCCTATCCCTGTGGGAAAAGGGCGTGACATTTATTACACGTCGTCAGTGTTTGGTACTTTGGACAGTTTTAATATTCACCCTACATTTTAGATGTGTCCGTAATGATATTTTTTTTTACATTTCCATACTAAGCTACTAAAGTTTGTATCATAGAAAAAGGACAACCAAAGTACATATATCGAAGATACATTGGTACCCTTGGTTTTGAACCCGTGCTCTCGGTTTGCGTGACCATTGCACTACCACTATACCACGGTCGCCTTATAATATAAATAGACACACAAATAAACGTGTTGTTGTCGTAAAAGACTTCTTTACTTTGTTGAATTTTATATTCTTGTTTCCAAAAGTAAGGAAATTTATAATAGGCAGATATTGTTAAAAGTTTTTTTGTTGGATTTACTAAACTTGGCGAAGATGTTTCCCGAAATAAACCTTTCAATAGGTAAATTTTCAACATTTCGGAAAAAAATATAATTAAATTATGACTGGATAATGAACCGTTTTGACTTGATGAAAGTATCGGTTACTGTAAATCGATATTAGAGTTTACTTATCTACACTTAATATTATACATTGATGGACTTTGCGTGTCGTTTTCATATCGATTTTTCCTGGTAATCGCGTCACCGCAATCAGCATACCTTTTACAGTTTGTGGCTAATTACGCACGAAGCCGCCCGCCCATGCCGCTCAAAATGCAACGTAATATACGCCTACAGTAAGCCAAATAGCCCATTAGTCACGAAGGGATTTGAAATGTAGAAAAGAAAGCCCATGATAGAGAGGTTACTGTGATACGTATATGGTTGTTAACATTTTATTTAACTGTCTCTACATTTTTGTAATTGTCCCAGGATACTGAGTGGGTTATGCCGGCGATGTCGCAGGAAGCGCACCCACACCAGGTCTCGGATTCACACATGAGCGGCGACACCTGTCTCCGGGCTCCCGAGGTGTGCCGCGAGCGAGAGGCCGCGCATGCCTCATAAGCGCGCGCCGTCTCGCTCGCACGTCAGCACGCGCCGGCCACTGCGCTCGCCGCTCGCCAGTCTGCCGCGAACTACTCCAGTGTGAGCTTGTGTCGCCCTTCGCTCTGATTCACGACGATCCCGACGCAGTGCCCGATACGGTGTTCGGAAAATTGTGCATGTGCGTTTTCCCGGCGACGATCGCAGTGTGTGTGTCTGTGGGATGTGCTATTGTTTTCTAGGTAACGCAGCCCATTGTTAGGACGAAATGTGAGAAAAAGGCGGCCGGATGCTACGTATTAGCGTTGTTGCACTTATTGTTGGCGGAATTTTAATTTCACTTTTGCATTTCCCACCTTCGCGACCGCCGCAGGAAAAGCTGCCGCCGACGGCAACGTTAACGGTGGAAAGGTTTACTTTAGGTGATTTATACGGGCATCGTAGTACACGCCGTTGAAAGTTTACCCTAAATCGGCCGCCGCTCTTATTGTGCTTAACTTTACGATGGAATAACGAGTGCGGCGACGATAGATAACAAACTGTTGTTACAAAACACAGCGGCGGTGGTTAGTGTCATTGCAGCAAAAACGCTAAGCTGCATGTTTAACATAAACTTAACGACCCCTGCGAGATAAACGACTTGACGAGTGATTTACAAACAAACTTACGAATTAAACTTGACAAATAAATATCTCGCAGATGTCAAGAACTTATTTTACAATTCGAATAAGCGTTAAAAAAACATGAAAAAATAGATTAATAATAGAAAATTAGAAATGATGGTGTTTGTAGAATGTGCGTACGAATAGGAAACCAATAAGAAATGGACCACACGAATATCGTTAACTATCGAACAATAGCAGCACCAACAATGGGGGCCAGAAATTGTTAGGACGGTGCAAAGTCACGAAACGTAAGGAGCATAAAAAGAAATTCATTGTGCTTTATAAAAACTCATATTCATAATAGATTCCTTTTGGGTTAAGTGGTTATTAATATGAACGCCGCTTATGTGACTTTTGTGAAAGACACGAGCTAAGCCCTAATTGGAACTCTTTTTTGCATAGAAATAAATAAGCCAAACACAAACACATAGACTTGTGTGTTTCAACTTGGCCGGCATAGTGGATGTGGCTGCTATTATACTTACAGTTTTTTACTGTAAGTAGCAGTCACCTCCAGTCATAAACCGCACTCCAGTTTAAAATCAGGCGCAGTGCTGTCAGATGTCGAGTCACAATAAAAATATATATAAAAAAACCTGTAGAAATAGATTGATCAAAGTTAGGTATGATAGAATATTGGAACATTAAGGCGACCGTGGTGTAGTGGCAGTGCAATGGCTACATAAGCCGAGTGGCACGGGTTCGAAACCACTCACCGGTATCAATGTATCTTTGATATATGTACTTTAGTTGTCCTGTTTCTATGATACACTTTAGTAGCTTAGTCTAGAAATGTATAATAAAAAATATATAAATAAATACTATATGACAAAGATAGCACATTGAAAGAATTGATGAAAGGAGATTGACGAAAGAGGTTTGTAGAAATTATAGGCGAGTGGAAAAATAAGACAGGGCCAACCCAGAAGAAAGCTCCTTGAACAAAAGGGAGACATTATTAAAAAGAATTTAATTGTATACGTGAAGAAAACGAGAGCGTTATGTCAGGATCATAAAAAAAGGCTTGTTCGTTGCCTATCTCTGCTGAAATTAGGACGTGATAGTTATGATAAAGATGAAAAAATCATCCCCGCAATACCTTATTGGTAATAGCAGATTTCATACTGTAACAATGGATTTCATAAGAATAGAAATGAATTCATAAATTCAGGATTACGATGTTACTGTGATATCTGATGATCCGGAGTAGTACCGCCACTTAGTCGCGTAGACATCCTAGATGCGAGTGCTACTGACAGCCATTTAACTGACTGTAGTAGCAATCAACTACAAAGATTTTTTTATTTTTTATTGTGACTCGACATATGACAGCACTTCGCTTGATGTTAAGCCAAAGTGTGGTCCATGAATGAATGTCACTGCTACTACAATTCAATAACTGTGAGCAGCAATCACATCCACTATGCCGGCCTAGATGGAACCGGCAACTTACAAGCTGATCCCGAAACGTGACCAAATCACTTCACGGTCTGTATACTTGCAAGTGGTGGTACTACCCCGGATCGGCAGACTGGGTACCACTGCCTACCACTCTTTGATAACCAGACCCGAAGCAAATATCCATCCTTTTTTTTTTATTAACAAATATTTGCAATATTTAATACTATTAAATATTACAAATAAAAGCTATGAAAAAAATATTTGCTCCGACCGGGAATCGAACCCGGGACTTTACGCGCAACAAACCAGTCGCTAAACCGTTCGTCCACGCCTGTCGATTTATAAATTCCTTTCGTCAATCTACTTTTACTCATCCTTTACATGTGACCAAACCATCGAAGCATTCCTTTGGTTGCCTAGTGCCCATAATCACAGAGCCTGTATGAAAAGAATTGTGGATGTGAAGGAAGCAGGGGAGTTGTGTAAGGATCGCGGTAAGTGGCGCTCCATTGTCTCTGCTAATCCCTGTGGGAAAAAGGCGTGACAATTTGATTGATAGTAGCAATCGCTTCCATATGTCGAACTCCATTTGACGACAGGCGTGGACGAACGGTTTAGCGATTGGTTTGTTGCGCGTAAAGTCCCGGGTTCGATTCCCGGTCGGAGCAAATATTTGTTTCATAGCTTTTATTTGTAATATGTAATAATTATATTAAATATTGCAAATATTTGTTACTAAAAGAAAAACAGATGGATATTTGCATCGGGTCTGGTACCCAGTCTGCCGACCCGGGGTAGTACCACCACTTACAAGTATAAAGACCGTGAAGTGATTTGGACACGTTTCGGGATCAGCTTGTAAGTTGCCGGTTCCATCTAGGCCGGCATAGTGGATGTGATTGCTACTCACAGTTATTGAATTGTTGTAGCAGTGACATTCATTCATGAACCACACTTCGGCTTAACATCAAGCGGGGTGCTGTCATATGTCGAGTCACAATAAAAAATGAAAAAAATGGTGTGTTTCTCGTGTGCGCAAATGCGGTGGAGGGGCGCGTCATTGCGGCTTAGACAGACTATAACTTGAAAGTCTTTAATTATAAATATTGAAATTTTATTGAATTTTTTGACACTATAACAGCAACAGCATCAACCAATAGGACGACCAACACTTCAGTCTCTCCGTGACCACGATGGCTGCAAAGCTCTCGAAACGTCGGAATATTAAAAAATTGTAAAATCTAATCCAAAATAAAGGCGATAGTAAGCCGCATAAATTTGTTTAATTCATTAATCAATGTTCGCGCAAAATCTATGAAAATACTACTAAAGTGCTTCTTATATCATAGAAACAGGAAAACCAAAGTACATATATCAAAGATACGTTGGTACAGGTAAGTGGTTTTAAACCCGTGACCATTGCCCTGCCACTACACCACGCTCGCCTTTTAATTATGTCCAGGGTACTTGTTTATTTTCATAAAGTCAAGAGGGTGAGTGTTATTTTCTGAATTTTGGAATGGTATTAGCTTATTATAGAATAAGCGCCATTGAAACGGCGATTTTGCTTTTAATAAAATTATAATAAACTAAACTAAATAAGTATCTTGCTAAACGATCCACAAAAATAAGAAATGGACGACCAGAGTTTATGTATAAAAGTTTTTGTACAGGTTCAGGCAATTGGTTTTGAACCGGTATTTGTTTTTTATTGTGACTCGACATATGACAGCACCCCGCTTGATGTTAAGCCAAAGTGTGGTCCATGAACGAATGTCACTGCTCATACAATTCAATAACTGTGAGTAGCAATCACATCCACTATACCGGCCTAGATGGAACCGGCAACTGACAAGCTGATCCCGAAACGTGACCAAATCACTTCACGGTCTGTATACATACGCGTAAGTGGTGGTACTACCCCGGATCGGCAGACTGGGTACCACTGCCTACCACTCTTTGATAACCAGACCCGAAGCAAATATCCATCTCTTTTTTTTATTAACAAATATTTGCAATATTTAATATTATTAAATATTGCAAATAAAAGCTATGAAACAAATATTTGCTCCGACCGGGGATCGAACCCGGGACTTTACGCGCAACAAACCAATCTCTAAACCGTTCGTCCACGCCTGTCGTCGTGTTTTCTTGGTTTGTGAGATCATTTCTACCACTAGCCCACGTTCGCCTTTTTAACTCTTATTTAATTGTGTGTAAATTGTTTCACAAGTTCTACAAAAAGAACAACTAATAGTATTTTCTTAGATTTCGCGCGAACATTGATTAATGAATTAAACAAATTTTATGCGGCTTACTATCGCGTTTATTTTTGTTAAGTCAAAACCAGCGATGGTAAGCCGCATAAAGTTTGTTTAATACATTAAGAACAACTAACATATCGAACAGAAAATAGACAAAAAATGTAGTTTAACTATGCTAAAATAAATATACGTGGAGATAAATTTGAATCTCATGTAATTTCCAAAAGTACAGCCGTACGGAGAAGTGTTTACGAAAATCTCATGGCATGTGGTATGCGGGCGAATAAATAAATAAGAAAGCTAACGTCATTACAAAGTTCACTGAGATATACAATTTATATATAAAAAAATTCATTAAATTGTCACGCCCTTTTTTTATTGTGATTTATTGTGGCGACCGTGGTGTAGTGGCAGTGCAATGGTTACGCAAACCGAAGAGCACGAGTTCTAGACCACCCACCGGATCCTATGTACTTTGGTTGTCCTGTTTCTATGATACAAGCACTTTAGTAGATTAGTATAGAAATGTATAATAAAAAATAAAAATGACATCTTGATGTTTTGATAAGATTCAGTTCAGGAAACATTTTTTATTCTTAGTGTGTTCTTTTGGTCAATGCTGCGTGCGTCTATAATGAATGGGCACACATATTAGAAATTAGACTAATTGTGTTTTTTTATTAATTTTAGCTGTTGGTCCACTATGCCGGCCGACCAAATCACTTCACGGTCTGTATACTTGTAAATGTTAGTATTACCCCGGATCGGCAGACTGGGTACAACTGCCTACCACTCTTTTATCTCCACAAGGATGGGCAGAGACAATAGAGCGCCACTTGACACAATCATGACACAACTCCCTCGCTCCCCTTCATACAAGCTCTATGGTTATGGGCACTGAGCAGCCCAGCTTTCTTAAGGATGTCTCCGATTTGATCAGAAAACAGCGTTCTGGGCCTGCCTTCATTCGTTAATCAGATTTATAAATTCCTTTCGTCAATCTACTTTCACTTATCCTTTCCATGTGCCCAAACAATCGAAGCATTCCTTTGTCAATCCTTGTCACTACATGGCAATTACTCTCACATAAAGAGTTTACTCGCTTACCCAGGTCTTACCCAGGTTTGACTGTATGATAGGAATGCAAAATTATGCGCACGACAGTTTCACATAACGCTAGCAAAATTGGGCGGAAAGCTAGCACGAACCTTAGTTAAGGTGACCGTGGTGTAGTGATAGAGAAATGGTCACGAAAACTAAGAGTCTCGGGTTTAAAAACCACTTGCGTGTACCAATGTATCTTTGAAATATGTCCCTTGGTCGTCCACTTATTATGGTAACACTTTAGTAGCTTAGTATGTAAAGTATAAAAATCAAGTTTAGGTGTCTAAAATATTATTAACTCGTTGCACAATTTAGTATAAACTACAGAATATGATACGTTAGTGATATTATGTTGAAATCGGCCGGTAACTAAATCAACGGGTAAGAAAATAGTGCTTGGCACACGTAATGATACATGCGAGGACGTATTGACTGGGGGTCTTGTTACACTGCGTTCACACTTGGCCAAGTGGGCAGTGAAGCCAGACCACAGATGACATAATTTCCTCACTGCCTCGATGCGGATACCGCCCATTATAAACAGAACATATTGAGATAATTCAGCTGCTGTGGCCAAAGCTTCGCTCGCTTTGTACTCACTGAGATGGTGACCGGACACACGCCCGCCACGGTCTAGTACTTTAAAACATTAGATCGGCACGCACGCTGAGGTAATTATTTAGGAGGTGCCGACGTAGATAATGTGAGTCACGTCGATGCTAAAAGTTTGACAGAGTAAAAATGTCACGCGTTTCGCCGACGGTAATTTCCAAAAATATCTTTCATTTTATTAAAGAGTATATCGGTATCTTCACGATATTGCTAATTGAGGCGTGTGTTACGTAGGCGATATAAAGGTCGTATTAAATGATCAAGATTAGAGGGCAAAGGACTCTGTTATGTTGTTTCATAGCTTGTAGTAAATCTTATTAGAGGCGAAGCATTCGACCATAGGACCGGACACGCTGCAGCTCCGCTTTTAAACATTAAAACCATGCACGACTTGCATAATGGCTCGGTAACGACAGCATAGTTAGACATCACAACGTACTAATCGCTTAGAAGCTTTTTGTTCAATTTTGTCCAACTTGGAATGTACTTGAGAACATTCCTAATGTTTTTGTGCTTATTACGTTTGTTTATATTTACGCCTACAACGGTCAAAGGGGCTGCAAACTGATGAATTTAATTACGTAAATAGCTTTAATTTGATGAGAGGAGAATTTAATAGTTAGATGAAGGTTATATCAATTGGAAGCGATATTAGATTCCATTAGGCGCAGGGAATTCTAATTTGGGCCTAGAATGCGTGTGTAATTCTCTGAAATGGATTTATATAAGGCTTGTGCAACCGTGAATGACAAGTTGCACTCCTGTGTATAATTATCATTACAACGTCTATTCAATGGAGAACATAAGCAAGGCGCATTTAAGCATTACCGTTGCAAAGTAATCGAATTGCATCATCCGTTATCCAAGATCTGTTTGGTGCTTTTGGAAATAATATACTTTCACGCTGTCAGTCCTTGACATGCTATCTATCTGTTTTAGTAATTATTGTTAAACGGTGACAGGTTGCAGTCCTATCTTTGTGTAGTTTATTTTTATCTACCTACTTACAATACAATTTGCAATGGTAATCGGCTATTCTACGGAGAATGTTCTGAAGAGCTCTTTAAACCATGTTCCTACCAGGCTATTTACTTCCGTAAATAAATCTGGAACCTGCATTCTATCGACCAAAGCGGCGGCAGTTGAACTAAAAGGTTCAGCAAAACATTTCTACTAGAGCAATCGCCAAGTGAAATTAGAGTATTCCAACCCATGTGGTCTCTGCACCTTGGATCCTTAAAGCAAGGCGTGAAAAGGCACTGTAGTGTTTGCATAGTACCTCATGCAGTAGTAACACAGATAACCAAGGATTACTGTAATCACCAACGTATTAATGCCACGCGTCTACTCTCGTCGCAGGGCACTCGTGATCTACGATACGCACGAGACAGTGCCACGTATATATATGTTTGTATTCCTCATACACTACATCCACCTTACTGACGTTTTCAATGGTCGGCATTCTTCTCCTTACTTACCATCAGGCATGTGGCAGTCATATGCTGCGTCTACATATGAATTGGTAACATAATTCCATACATACATATGGTACCACATTCTTATTGCTTTGTACCTTTTTTGTAGTGCGTACTGTTTTAGTAATTATGAATGCAAATCGTTGCGGAGTTCCACTAGCTTCACACACCGTAAAACCTAGGCTTATTTTGGTAGCAGCGGTTAGTTCTTAATTGGATCTGAATACACGCGAAGTTGAATCTCAATCTCAATGTTTTCATCTATTTTTTTAACGCTTTATAGTTTTACCAATTAACTCGTGTTGCCTGCCTATTCGTTAGTTTTTTATTGTAATTGAAAACAGCTATTTCGAACGTGGTGTAGGGCAGTGCAATGGTTACGCAAACCGAGAGCACGGGTTTAAAACCACGCATCGGTACCAATGTATCTGTTGGTGATCGGTGGGTGGTGTCGAACTCGTGCTCTTGGTTTGTGTAACCATTGCACTGTCACTACACCACGGTCGCCTTAACCTAACCTAACCTAACCTATATGAAACTGATATGAATTATCAGTTTCTAGAAGTTTATATTTAAAGGGTAAAAGGCTGACCGTGGTCTAGTGATATGGTCACACAAACCAAAGACGCCCGGTCCAATACCACTTGCCGGCACCAATGTGTATTTAATATATGTACTTTTGGTCCCGTAGTTTCTGTGATACCAGCACGTTTAGTGGCTTGATATAGAAATGTAAAACAACATATAGCGCATATTCCATAGACAAATGAATTAATAACGTATTGTTAACTATGTATGCGTCACTCCCCGCTTGGTTGGGGGGTACTCAACGTTTAGGGAGCAACTAATGGTTTCTCGTTAAATTAATTATCACCGATTGAACTCGCAACTGCGTTTTGGGTTCGCCTGGTGATGTTTAACTGGTCATCGGTGCTTTGTTAGACATCTATCGATTTGTTTGGTTGAGCTATGATCGACAGGCGTGGACGAACGGTTAGCGATTTGTTTGTTGCGCGTAAAGTCCCGGGTTCGATTCCCGGTCGGAGTAAATATTCGTTTCATAGCTTTTATTTGTAACATTTTCTCTGTCTGCTATAGTGACGGTGACTGAGGCAGCTGTGAACAAACTCGGTTCTCTCAGTCGTCGTCACTCTTGGACCTCCTTTTGCTTATCATCAGGCAGCTGGAGGTCAGATGTCGTGTCACAATAAAAAAATATTATATTAAATATTGGAAATATATGTTAATAAAAAAGAGAATTTGATATTTGCCTCGAGTCTGGTTATTAAGGAGTGGTACCCAGTTTGCAGATCCGGGGTAGTATACCACCACTTACAAGTACACAGACCGTGAAGTGATTTGGTCGCGTTTCGGGATCAGCTTGTAAGTTGCCGGTTCTAACTAGGTCGGCATAGTGGATGTTATTGCTACTCACAGTTGTTGAATTGTAGTAGCAGTGACATCCATTAATGGACCACACTCCAGCTTAACATCAAGCGGGCTGATGTCATATGTTGAGTCACAAAATTTAAAAAAATTACTGCACGCTGCAACATGCGATTGTAATTTTTAATTTATTCCTTATACCACGGCAAGCTATGATGGCCCTTTTTGACGTTTGACCGTTCATGAAGACATCCTCAAGAAAGCTAGGTTGCCTAGTGCCTATAACCATAGAGCTTGTATGAAGTGAATTGTGGATGTGAAGGAAGCGAGGGAGTTGTGTCAGGATTGTGGCAAGTGGCGCTCCATTGTTCTGCCTATCCGTGTGGGAAAAAGGCGTGACAATTTATTTGATTGATTGAATGATTGAGTGTTCATGAAGTTTCTTATAATTTATTATTAACGTTTGAAGGAACAATTGTTGTTAATGAACTGCACCTTTGGAAGTAATACCTTCAATTTACACAAATAGCTCGTGTGAGCTTTATTAATAGCTTATTATCCGTTACATTAGTTTTATTAGGAGGGGACGGTTTGGTGTCCAAGAAAATTGTATTACAGTTTAGTGGAGGTAATTGATAAGGCGACCCGGACGCAAACCAAGAGCCTCAGGTTCATAACCACTTGCCCTACCAATGTAGCTTTGACATAGCTGCTGAACTCAGGCATCCCCCTTAGAACGCCATTCTGAACGACAAGATGCATGTTGCATCCACCGGTCGTTCATAATGTGGGAAGGGGGATTGCAGTATACTTACCTCATGTTAAATGAACGCTGCTTATTTAGGCGCGTTGAATATGGGGAGTTAACCCGTGAGACGTGCGAGCGTGCGGACGTACGCAGATGTAAGCGTTTTAAATTTCTTCAGATATACTAATTTCTATAACATCTTTCTATAAGAGTGGTAGGCAGTGGTACCCAGTTTCGGGATCAGCTTGTAAGTTGCCGGTTCCATCTAGGCCGGCATAGTGGATGTGATTGCTACTCACAGTTATTGAATTGTAGTAGGAGTGACATTCATTCATGGACCACACTTTAAATTAACATCAAGCGGGGTGCAGTCATATGTCGAGTCACAATAAAAATAAATCTAACTCTGTAACAGACCGTTTTCATTTCTGCCGGGGGTACCGAGCTTTGTCACGGGCCCCTCCCACAGAGGTACGCAGACAAGGAAGTGCCACTAGCCACGATCCTGACACAACGATTTTAAAACAAAGTTTTTAAAAGTGTTTGGATGACCAAAATGTATTGGTAACGGTAACGGCAAGTGGTTTTTGAACCTGGAGCTCCTGGTTTGCGAGACCATTTACGAGCATCGTCCACTAGACCACAATCGCCGTATAATGCAACTATAATTTAAAAAAGCTCTTTGAATGTCAACACTTTTTGTTGTGCCAAACTGTAAAACAGTTTTATGGTAATTAATTTGTGCAAAATTCATAAAAGCTCGTTAGCGGACGGAGGCAATTTTCTTGCATAGAACACATTAAAACTGTAAACAATGTAGTGGGAATAATTAATAAAGGACTTTCTAACTTTGTAGGAAGTTTTAAAGTTTTTATGTGCATGGCTGTTAAATAAAGTTCGCGCGCAGATGGCGTTTACTCTCGAGCCTTCTAAAGGTGTTTTGCTCTTGTATGTAGTGTTTAATGACTTTGTTGCTTGTTCTGTTCTGTTAGCATAGTCAAAATAAAAGGCGCGGACAAACATTTGGTTTGATTTGTAGTTTTGGAAAGCCCGAATGATTTTCCAAAAAAAAAATTATGTTTGTGAAAGTTTTGTCGGTAAAAATGAGAAATAAAAATTGTTGGATATAAAAAAACTGAAAAATTGCACGAATAATAATACAAATTTACTTCTAAATTATATCTTCTGTGACTAACTTTATGGAGTTTCAGCCCGGCGCGTGCACTTGCTAAAAATATAGTGACCGGTTTCTTTTAACGCGCATTTTTTTTTATTGTGCCATCGACTTGCCTATTGGCAAGCAAGGGGAGTTCCAAGAGCGCCGACGACTGAAAAAAGCGACTCAATTCACGGTTTCCTCCCGTCATCATTTATTTACATTTCTATACTAAACTATTAAAGTGCTTGTACCATAGAAACAGGACAACCAAAGTACATATATTAAAGATACATTGGTACGGGTGGGTGGTTTCGAACTCATGCACTCGGTTTGTGTAACCATTGCACTGCCACTACACCACGGTCGCCTTATGTTAGCCCACAATAGTCACGTTTGCCATCCGAATCACACGATCACGTATAAACAGTTGTTTTAAAATGTAGTACAGTTACTAAGTACGTGCTCATCTTTGGAAAATTGGTAACAGTTTATGCGCAGTGTAGTTTTAGTGTATCATTTTGCTAGAATCGTGGAGGCGATCATGTAACATTGCAATAAAAAGACGTCGCTTTGTCACGCTTTCGGCATTGTCATCGGTTGCGGTTGAGCCATTTCACTTCGCCACTGGTTTTGTGAAAAGAAAATAAATTATTATGAGGGAAAAAATTGGTTTCGCCGTGTCCACTTTTCGAGTGAATGGGCTTTGTAAGATTGGAATTTTCGGCTTTATGTCTCGCCTCGGATTTGCTTTGACGGAATTTTAGTTGATTACTTGATACCGGGCTCTGCCCGACCGACCGCTCTACGTCTGTTAGGATTTCAATCTTACTGGAATTAAATTCTAATTTATTTCACGCCATTTGGGTTATTGAAACAATTCCGGTAATTACTGTCATTTTATTAATGATCAACCGGTTTTTTCAATTGTCGGGGACAACTGAAAAAATCGGTTCAACTTACGATTAGCTCAGTTGCCGTTACTATGCTTTTTACGCTTTACTTAAGCGTCCAAGGATAGGGAGAATCCCATCCATCAATCCCCCGACCTGTGCGGGTATCACGTATAAAACGATGCAGACGAGTAGAAATTTACAATTGATGTAATTTTTTGTGAAATATAACAGTGTGGATTGTACATAAAAGACAATTAAGTTATTTGGATAATAAGATATAGATTTTGTATCGTCTGTCAATCACAAAGACACGCCATATTAATAATTCTGCTTTGAACTGTCATAATTGTAGTTTGATCATTTTGCACACCTAAACAATGCAAAATAAAGAATATTTTCCAATTACATTGTAATCTTTGAACATTAAACTATTTTAAAATGTATATGCAACTGTTAATACAATTAAAGCCAAGTCCCCATACAAAATAAATGATGTCCTTTATATTTACGAAAAATGTACTGGGCTTCACTCACCCAAAAACGTATCTTCTGGGAATCCAAGCATGTTATTGTGCTCAAAAAATCAACACAGGAAAAAGTGAGCTGAATATTGTTGGTAACGTAAATATTTGCCACAATAAAATCTATTTGGTGTGATTAATGTAAGCGTGTTTCATACGCTCCTCCTGTGGGGTTAGGTTGGGCAAGTTAAAACGATAAATGTCTCTTGTCGGCGATTGTCAAAATAATAAAAGCTAGGCTAAATCTAATAAAACGAGACTATTAATCGTTGTGCCGAATATCGTCTGTGAGGCGACATGTTTGATCATTATCATTTTAAAGAGTGGTAGGCAGTGGTACCCAGTCTGCCGATCCGGGGTAGTACCACCACTTACAAGTATACAGACCGTGAAGTGATTTGGTCACGTTTCGGAATCAGCTTGTAAGTTCCCGGTTTCATCTAGGCCGGCATAGTGGATGTGATGGCTACTCACAGTTATTGAATTGTAGTAGCAGTGACATTCATTCATAGATCACACTTCGGCTTAACATCAAGCGGGGTGCTGTCATATGTCGAGTCACAATAAAAAAATAAAAACCTCAATAGTCTCAATTTGGTGGATTTAGCCTAACTTTTATTATTTTGCCAATCGTCGACGAGAGACGATTATCGTTTTAACTTGCCCAACCTAACCCCGTTGTTCGTTGCCCGTTGCCCTCTAAAAGCTGATTTTTAAAACACACTCCGAGCTTCCCCTTATTTCTCATCAGTATCACAATTACTGATGCTGCTTTATTAATGTGTTTTCTTTTTGTAATCCGTTTTGATATTTTAATATTCTGTTTGGAAAAGTTTTTTTTATTATTATTTTATATTGTTTGAGAGAATTGAGAAAATGTGAAGGAAGCGAGGGAATCGTGTCAGGATCGTGGCAAGTGGCGCTCCATTGTCTGCCTATTCCTATGGTAAAAAGGCGTGACAATTTGATTGATTAATTGATATTTAATATTGTGACTCGACATCTGACTTCGACCTGCCTGATGAGAAGCAAAATAACGTCTAAGAGTGCCAAGGACTAAAATACACGAGTTACGGTTGCCTTAGTCGCCGACACTATGCCGGCCAATGTATTTATCAAAAAGATATATTGTGAATAATAAAATGTATGTCATATTATTGTTGCAACATAGATGTTAAGCTGCAAGATGATGTTAAGCTGAAGCGCTAGTTGATTGATGCTACAGATAAATATCTGCATCCATTATGCTGGTCTAGATGAGTTATGAGTGGTGTAGTGGTAGTGCAATGGTGACCGATAATCCTCCCGCGTTCAAAACCACTTGCCGGTATCAATGTATTTCTGATATATATGTATTTTGGTCGTCCTGTTTCTGTGATACAAGCACGTCTGGTAGCTTAGTATAGAAATGTAAATTAAATATATGATTTTATATATTTTGCTTAGGTTTACTTTTGTTATTTATTAAAATCTATAGTACTTTTTAATACTCTATATTTTCGTACTAAAAACAGTGATTAAGATTACAAATTCTCTACTTGTCCCAATTGTTGGAAGCATGATGGTATAAATTATGAGCACGAATAAGTCTTTGTATTTACATTTAATTAAGCTTAATAAAAACACAATTTATTTCCTCTTCATTCCTGAATTTCAATAAAAAATATAATAACATTGTAATTATGAAAATTGTGTTTCAGGAATAAATTTGTGTTTACGTTCATAATTTTAATACCTCTGTAATTATACGATTTATGATGAATGATATTTATTCTCTTACGTTATTTGCGTCGTTCTATTTTTGAATGCTTTTTCTAAATTATCTTTGGAACCATATAAATTATGTTTATATTTTATAGTAGATATGTTTTGAGGTTTTGTGCGGACATTGTTTATGATATAAAATATTTTTGCGGCTTTATATCGTGTTTACATTATTTATTTTAATCCGACCGGTTTGAAAGATTTTCATCTAAATTCCATAGACATTTTGTGGATGTGATGGAAGCGAGGGTGTTGTGTCAGGATCGTGGCAAGTGGCGCTCCATTGTCTCTGCCTATACCTATGGGGGAAAAGCGTGACAATTTGTATTGATTGATTAATTGAAATATTTTTAGTTATGTTTATTTTTGTTAGTTTTATTTATTTGTTTAATTAGTAAATATCAATAATAAAAACCATGAAGGTATTCTTACAGCCGGTTGTAACCAAAAAGTTTTAATTTACGAATTTAGTTTTACTTTATACTTATTCTATTACGTTTACTATTACGAAATCGTGAATTGGGTTGTTAATAATAATATATCGCAACTAGCATTTATATATGTTTTTATCATTAGAAATAACAAAAGTAGTACATAGAAACCCAAAATGAATGATGTCCTTTAGCTCTGTATAAGTTAAATGTAAAATGTAAAGTTAAAGAGTGGTGCAATCCATTTCCTTTTTTTCTTTTACCTATACAATACTTTTTACAAATTCGTAAATTATAATTTTTGTACAACCGGCTGTTAATCAGGCACATAGTGTCCGTAATATCTATTTAAAATATAATAACGTTGTCAGCGAGCGTTAGTAGATGGGTCATAGCTACAAGTACATTATCAATGATGCCGCTAACTCCTGATGTCATCTGCACGAATTCCAAAACAGGTGCATCATCACTGTGGGATGGTTTTAACTCAGCTAATAGGCGAAATTGGGTCGTCATTCTATTTGCTTGGTTGTAAATTGACATAGGCGTGTTTATCTACTTAGTATAGGTCCCCCGCCAATTAAACAGCGCTGAGTTTTTAACTGCGCAGTATAAGGAATAGCAGATTATAAAAAAGCTGGACGACTGCGGCGAGTGCAAGTCCGCCTATCTATATAATAGTGCACATTATTTATAATATTTGAAAAGGGTCCAGAGCTCTTCTAATCTGCCGATCCTTATACTGCGCAGCTTCAAAGTCAGCGCTATTTTTGCTGCCGGCAACTATAATGTACAATGTATAATACCATGATTATTTAATTAACTTAACATTTATAATTCTATTGATCGAATCGGCAGTCGAATTAAAAAGTTCGGTGCGTCTTTTCTTTGTAGAACAATCGACAAGTCGAATGCTTTGCCTGCCCATGTGTTCTTCATCCTATGACCTTGGATCCTTCAAGCGATGCGTGAAGAACCTTGCCGGCATAGTGACGGCGACTGAGGGAGCTGTGAACAAACTTTGCTTTTTTCAGTCGTCGTCACTCTTGGACCTCCTCTTGCTTATCATCAGGCGGGTCGAGGTCAGATGTCGTGTCACATTGAAAAAAAAATACAAACAAAAATACACTTAAAGAGTGGTGGGCAGTAGTACCCAGTCTGCCGATCCGGGGTAGTACCACCATTTACAAGTATACAGATCGTGAAGTGATTTGGTCACGTTTCGGGAGCATCTTGTAAGTTGCCGGTTCTAACTAGGCCGGCATAGTGGATGTGATTGCTACTCACAGTTATTGAATTGTAGTAGCAGTGGCATCCATTCATGGTTCACACTCTAGCCGAACATCAAGCGGGGTGCTGTCATATGTCGAGTCACAATAAAAAACATTACTTATATGTAAAAAATTGAATGTAGGATTGCTGGTAATTGCGATACCATGTTGGATTAAAGTAAGAATGTCAATCAAATAGGCTTTTACTTATAAAATTGCGTGTTTCTAATTGACATTGTTCTTTGTACGATAAGTTTAATAAAAAAATATATTCCTTCTATACCAGGTTGTATTGTATAGAATGAAAATGATGAAAGTGCTGTTTCTATAGAGATGTTAATTGGAGCTGATGAAACTAGGTGTTTTGTTGATTTTGATAATTGAGAGCGGATGCGTCGACTGTTCTTTGTTGCGGAATGTTTGCGGTTCGTGTTCGGGTTTTTGATAATTGTTTCTAATGTTATTTCTAATTTAATTAGTATATGTGTGCGTGTGCTAAATACTATGCCTTTTCACCACTTAAATTAGTTTGGAAAGTTTGTTGTTTCTGCTTGTTAGGTACATATTTTGTTAGTGTGGTTTTATCACTGTGGACGATAGCGGATAGAATGAGGAATAGCACAGTGCGCGATAGTTGTTGTGGCAGAAGATGTAGTGACAAAGATTGACAAAGGAATGCTTAGATGGTTTGGGTACATAAAAAGAATGATTAAAAGTAGATTGACGAAAGGAATTTATAAATCTGATGTGGGTGGATGCGTTAAACAAAGGCAGGCCCAGGAGGGTGTTTTCCGATCAAATCGGAGACATCCCCAAGAAAGCTGGGTTGCCTAGCGCCTTTAACCACAGAGCCTGTATGAAGAGAATTGTGGATGTGAAGTAAGCAAGGGAGTTGTGTAAGGATCGTGGCAAGTGGCGCTCCATTGTCTGTGCCTATCCTTGTGGGAAAAAGGCGTGACAATTTGATTGATCGACTGATTATCAATCAAGGTCTATTCCCGAACTGGATGCCAGAGATATATTCGATATCTTTAATGTAAATTAAATATAATTTTAAACTCCACCGTAAGATAATAGTCACGGAGAATGTCCCACATCCTCGAGAGTAGGTGATAGAATGCTCCGAAACACGTGGAATCTTTCACCATTAAAAAATGGTGCAACCGTCCAAAACACGTCTTTCCTCAGTCTTAGTATCACAATACTTCAAGCACCGTGTGAAAAAGCATGGGCCACTATGACGGACTGTTGACTTATCATCACTTATCGACTTGTCATCATGATTTACTCTCTGAATTACGAGTATCATCACCTAAAATATGACATAGAATAGAAGACTTGTATTGCCATCACCAACACAGATATATAAACAAGTTAAGGTTTAATAGAAACAGCATTTTCCTGCTATCAGTGATGAAACTCATCAAATACACATTATGTACATAATATATTTCCTATTTCAATTATATATTGTTTGAATTAGCCACGAAGGGTCGTATAAAAGCCACTTACATAATGAAATACGAACTACACGGTTTGTGAGCGATTCTAGCAACAATACGAAAAGGTCACGCAAAGATTGAATCTCGATCACTGCGAATAATGACTGCAAAATAGGGATTTAAGCATAGATAGATATAAATAATATAATAATATATTTTTATTTATATCTATGGATTTAAGCGTTAATGGATGGAAAGAAATGAAAGGACATCATTCATTTTTGTACTACTTTTGTAATGCCCAATAATGAAAAAATACATAAATGGTAGTTTCGATACTTGTATTAAAAAATAATAATAACAGTTTAGCATTTATTTGCCGTGTAATAGAGTTATTTGGAAAATAAGATATGGATTTTGTATCTTTTCTAAATCACAATTAACACAGTTTATCTTCGAACTGTCATAATCATAATTTGATCAATTTGCCACCTAAACTATACAAAATAAAGGATATTTTCCAATTATTGGTCCTTCGTACATTAAACTATTTTAAAATGTAAATACAACTGTTAATACAAATTACGAGTCCCCATACGAAATGATAATGTCCTTTCTCGGAGACAGGACGGATGACCGACCAAGCGTTATTGACCGATTTGCCTCGCGTTCAGGTTCGCGGGTGTTGCTGTAATGTACGCGTGTTTAGATATTCTGACTTTCGTATTTAGGAACGCGCTCTCCTTAAGCGCCTTGAAAACAAGGAATTCAACCTTCCATTTTCAATGATATTTGCATTGACAAATTGTATTTTCCCATTTTAATAAGTTGCGATGATTTGGGCACGAACGGCAGCAGGGGATTGACGAAATTGATTTATAAATCAGGCGAGTGGAAATATAAGATAGTCCTAGAAGTTGCCTACTAATTAAATACTTTATTGCACCAAAAAAAAAATAGGTACATAGGCAAGATTAATGCCTATAACCATAGACTGCATGAAGAGAATTGTGGACGTAAAAGAAGCAAGAGAATTGTGTCAGGATCGAGAAAAGCGGCGCTCCATTATCTGACTGAGGGAATTAATAATGATTAATAATGGTATTCTCATTTGAGCTCTCTGTCATTTTCATTTAAAAATTTCGTACGTACATGCATCTCACGCTGTAATCGCTGTCCTGAAATGAAGCCGTAGAAGTTGGAGCAATCTTTCAGACCCTCCCTCCTTCACTCGCGACCGCTAACTATCTTCTTTGTGTGTGTCGAACTCCCACAGTTTCCATTTAAATTAAATCTGTTTGAAAAGGTTTTTGGATATAATGAATTATAACTTTAGTTAGTGGTTGGTAAAGATAAATTTCTTCTTCCGATTCATGTAGTTTATTTTTATTAAAATCATTTATTTTTGTTTTAATTTTATCTTAATGAATTAAACAAATTTTATGCGGCTTACTATCACGTTTATTTTGGTTTTACACGATGGCTGCAAAGCTCTCGAAATGTCGGAATAATACAAAAATGTTAAAAACTTTTATAGTAAATTTTATGCGATAGTAATCCGCATAAAATTTGTTTGATTCATTAATCAATGTTCGCGCAAAAAATATTATTTTTATCTTGCTTAATGGTAAACAAGGGGAGGTCTGAGAGTGCTGATGATTGAAAAATACGACTCGGTGCCTCAGTCGTCGTCACTATGCCGGCCAGAATGTCTTCAAAATCCAAGGCCATAGGATGTCTTTTGTAAATTTTATTGAATCTACTTACATTCATCCTTTTGATGTGCCCAAACCATCGAACCATTCCTTTGTCAATCCTTGTCACTACATCTTCTTTCAGACCACATATATCACCCAATGTCCTATTCCTTATTCTATCCGCTATCGTCACTCCACATACACTCCTTAACGACCGCATTTCCACAGCGTTAATTCTACTCTCATGCTTCTTCTGCCACACCCCCTCATTGACTTTCATATTTCATGGTAGGAACACTAGAAACAATTTAATTCATTCAATTTAAACTATGTCGAGTCACAATAAAAAAAAATCATATTATTTTGTATTTAACCGAGAAACAGCCGGGAACAATATTTAAAAGATTTGCTGAACACTTAAATCCCTGTCTGTATTTATGCCAGAAACCTCGGCCATAAATAAGTCCTGGGAAACTCTACCAGTTGCCATTTGTTATAACTACTAAGTCCGCGGGGAAGCCCCGGACTTCGACAGGACTTACCGACCGACTCGAAGTGGGAACTTTGTATTTTCTGATGTATACTGACGTTTTATTTAATATTGTTTTTAGAAAATTATCAATTATAATAATTTATAAAAATTTATAAATCTTATGTGAATGGATGCGTTGAACGAGGCAGGCTCTGTTTGCCGACCAAATTAGAGACATCCTCAAGAAATCTGGGATAACCATGGAGCTTGTATGAAGAATTGTGAATGTGAAGGAATCGAGGGAGTTGTGTCAGGATCGTGGCAAGTGGCGCTCCATTGTTTCTGCCTATTCCTGTAGAAGAAACGCATGACATTTGATGTATTGATTGATTTAATGCAAATGTTTGACCTTATTAATTGGCCTGCATAGTGATGTAGAAGACACGGATTTCCTTCTTTTTGGATTTTTCATCGTTTTACGGAGTTTACAAGAGTGTTTCTCACATCACAGTGTCAGTAAGAGATTAGTTAGAGTGTCTAAATTTGATCATGTTGGTTACGTTGTATAGTTTATAATATGATCAGTTTATGTACGTGGTTGCGAAATAATTATTTTTTATCGCTTCAACGGAGCAAAAAAAACTGGTACGGCCTTGGTGCCATGCCACGTTAATGTCCATAGATTTTAGGCTTCGTTAGAGAGTTTTAATCCGTTTTATTTGTATTTTTTTTATTATCTCTCGAAATCCTGACCTCGACTTGCCTGATGGTGGGCTAGGTGAGGTCCATGAGCACCAACGACTGAGGCAACCATTTTATTTAACGGTTGCCTCAGTTGGCCTTACCATGCTACTCGGAAGTTTTACTTCCGAGTATTACCGACATTAAAATAATTTTATTTTATTATTTGAATTAAATTAAAGGTAATCTTGAATAAAATATTGTTTTTTTTTTTTAATTAGTACACTAGGTTGTAACCTCAGTTATAACTAAGCTTTTCATACCAACCTAACGTTAGCGTCCTTGCTTTTAGCGTTGTTTAGTTTCTCAAGGTTGGCTATGCTGTGCCTTAATACTATTAGCAGTTTTTTTTGTACGAATGACGCATACATTACGCATTGTTACAATTTAATGCAAAAAGGTGTTATAAGTATATTTTATATATACTTACTTGGATATATGAGGTTTTTTATATAACCGCAAAAAAACTATGCTATTAGGTGACTAGTAGATACTTAAGTTTGATATTTTCAGTTATTCAAGTTTTTTCTACGTCTGTAATAAGATTTTATTCGAATTTTGTGTGTGTGTGTGTGTGTGTGTGTGTGTGTGTGTGTGTGTGTGTGTGTGTATGTGTGTGTGTGTATGTGTGTGTGTGTGTGTGTTAATTAATATGTCAAATTTCCATTAAAAGTTCGGTGCGTCTTTTTTTTGTAGAACAATCGACAATATTTTGCGCTTTGCCAGGTTATAGGATGGATCAAGCGAGTGACGGCGACTGGGGCAGCCGTGATTTGACCCGGTTTTTGCAGTCGTCGGCACTCTTGGACCTCCTCTTGCTTACCATCAGGCGGGTCGAGGTCAGATGTCGTAACACAATAAATAAAAAAATCATATATCAAATGCCACAAAATCAAATATATAACTAGTTGAGAAGTTAAGTAGCCATCTGTCAGAAACTGTTCCCGCTCTCTACTTCTATCAAACTGTCGGGTCGGGGTCAGAGACGATTATTATTTGAACATCAGCTCGATTATTTTTTTAATCAAATCGGGGTCATTTAAAAAGAACAGGAATCCGCAGTGCCAATAACCAAAGAGCATGTATGAGAAGCATGTGAAGAGAATTGTGAATGTTAAGGAATCAAGACAGCTGTGGTATTTAGAATAATTGACAATGTTTTGTATGTGATCGGATAGATCCCATTATTCACCTGAAATAACTTTTTTTAAACAACTCTTCAATGTCACGTTCTATAGTTTCGACGCCGATGTATCATCGTTTCTCTATTGTTATAACGTTCTCTTGCCTTTCATACGTTCAAACGTGCCCGCGTTAGACCGATGAGAATAGATTTTCAGTTTAACTTAATAATGTTGCAGTCCAATTCTTTCAGGAATTTTCCTTGTTGTGAATGCGAACAGCAAGTGTGGTATCGCGTACAAAATACATTTCACTTCTCGCTTGAAAACAAACTTCTAAATGTAACGTAAACACTTTTACTGCGCAAAAGAAAACATATCTAATTAGAATCGATTTAATACAAATTGCGAACAGGACAATCCTAATAGTCATTATGGTGTCAATTCTCATAAATTTATCGACTCTCGACTGAGCTTCTTAAATAAAAGGATTCGCCCAAGTAAGCGGTGTCAATGAAAACATCACGGCCCAAATTGAGCAAATTATTTTGAGCTCCGAATTTTATATTAACTTTTTTCGTGCTTAGCATCCGGCTACCTACTCTAAATATTTTACGTGCTTATTTTTCTAAACGAGATCTTTCTGAATTATATTAACGTTTGAATTTTTTTGTTCTTTTCAGAAGTGGTTTTTATGCCGAAGAAGATTAACACACGCATCGCAGAATAAACCGTGCTCTATCACTAAAACCTAACTAATCATTTCGCTCTCCGCGCGAATTTATCCGCTCTATCTAAAAGTCTAACTTTAGTGTTCAAAATCATATTGGGTCAGTTTACGCGTGTCGTGTCACGCCGTCGATTACGTCGGGTGTTCGATAAGCGTCCCTCTGTGGTCGATAGTGCTCGCCGGAGTCAACGACTCGGCCGGCACGCCCCGCCCTCGCCGTGGATAACCTCGGCACCAACCCCCTCCCGGTGAAGCGGCTGCACGAAGCCCTGCAGAGCGCCCAGGTCAAGCGCCAACGTCTCTCCCCTCCCTTCCCCGCCGCTACGGCACCTCCCACCACGCATCCCCTGCATCCCATCCACCAGCTGGCTGTGCACCAGCATATCAAAGTGCAGCAAAGCATAGTGCAACAAAGCATCGTGCAGCAACACCAGCTGAACCTGGCGCACCAATCGCTGCAGCAGTCCGTGCAGCACAGCCTGCAGCAGCAGCAGCAGCAGGCGCCCGCCGTGGGTGTCACGCAGACCGCCGGCGGTGCTCCCTCACCGCGGCCCGCCTCGCCGCAGCACAAGAACATGGAGCTCGCGCTCTGCCAGAGTATGGATTCCGTCAACACGGCCACAACTGAGGAAGAGGTCAGTAAATAATTTATTTCGATACACATGTACGAGTACTGTACAATAACACCACATCCGGCTATATCAATGCGGTCTGTTTGCTTTGTCATCCATTGTTGATAATCGATGCGCCCGGTTAAACCCCAATTTGACCTACGGCTTTCAATTTACGGCGGGACCGCAAATAATTAACAATAGCAACTAGGATGGTTCCGACAGTTCCTTTCACGAGGGACTTAATGTATCGCTCTAGCGATTTGTCATCATTCAATTCTGAAACGACGCCAAAGAGGAGCGGTTCGACCGAAACCGTTACAATGGGAAAACGTTCAGATATACAATAAGCGAATACTAACACAATAAAAGGAAATTTTCCTCACGTCGACACGAAAGATTATATAGTCCTGGCTCGTATCTTAAATTTTGGTCCTTATTTCACAATGTGTAGGTTGATTATCGCGTGCGAAGACGTCCGCTCCTGGAAGGCAACACGAGGGACCATGCGACGCCATGTCACTTCCTGGCTAGAATAGCACGATGTTTTCTGCAAACGTTTTGATATTTGAATTTTCGTCGTATACTTAAATAAATTATTTATATCGAAAGTGATATATAAACTTTTGCTCCGTTTGCTTTTAACTGTCTGGTTTTCATTTTTTGCGTTTGTTCGTTTGTTCAGATTTTCCAATTAGAATTAATGATCATTTATTTGTATTGTTGGAATAGACTTTGTTGAATGCGTTGTGAACATAATTTCGTATTTAAACATAAAGTCGTAAGCATAAAACGTAAGTAAAACATAAGTCGCGTATTTGGTTCCGTGATTTTTAAAATAGACGCAATAAATCCAATTTTCATTTTCACAAGAATGGTGGACAGATAACATGTGGTAAATTATAATAATAAATTGAATATAAACACAATGTAAGTTAAAGATGAATGGGACAGTGCATTTATTTAACTTAGTAAGACGCAAGGACTAGCGAATTTCTTGAGCTGTTCCCTCGAGATCTGAAGAATGGACCTGAGCAAACATTCTTAGACCAAGAGGACGAAGCGAGACTTTCTAGAAATTATGGCTCGAGTTTACTTTTAAAAATACCACAGCAGAATATTTTACTTACTATACTATACAAGATCAACACAATTAAATTCTTTACATTTTCAAATTTAAATACTTATATTTCAGCTATCATTCTGTTTTATGTATATTTTGAAAAAAAAGGTAAAAGGTATTCATCATCATCATCATCAGCCAGAAGGCGTCCACTGCTGAACATAGGCCTCCCCCTTAGAACGCCATTCCGAACGACAAGATGCCAGCTGGATCCACCGGTTACCCGCGACCTTCACTATGTCGTCAGTCCACCTAGTGGGAGGCCTACCCACGCTGCGTCTTCCGGTTCGTGGTCGCCACTCTAGAACCTTTCTTCCCCATCGGTTGACGGTTTTCCGAGCGATGTAGGTATTAGAATGGTAAATTATAAATTGACGGAGAAAATATTCTTTAGCATCGATGTCTCAATGCTGAAGAATATAAGTATCCAGAGGTTAGTCAAAGTTTTAGGTTTTATAGGCTATTTGAGAAACTTTGATGACAAACTCGAACTTTTGGTGTAGAAACAGAGTTGAAATTTGTGTATACTTGTTGGCATAAACTGTTAGTAAGTTTGTGGTTCTGTGTATAAACTAAAGTTTTGCTTTTGGTCCCAAGAGATGTTGAAAAGCAAACGTAACGGACGTAGACATCTTCTATTGCAGTGCCCCTTTCATATAAGGAACGGAAAGGAAAGGAAATTATTTGTGATAGATTTTGGTAAAGTTTTTCTGTTTGTGCCTTTATAGGAGATGGAACTTTTGTATTAATTTGTTTTATTTGTGGTTTTACATTATGTTGAAAGTTACACTGCGTATATGTATTTAATAGTATTTTCTTTGATTTTCCGCGTCATTGATAATGAACGCGATAGTAAGCCGCATAAAATTTGTTTAATTTATTAATGTAATGCTTAAATACAATAGTAGTCAGATTTTTATCAATCAATCAAATTTTCACGCTTTTTTCCCACAGGGATAGGCAG
The DNA here is from genome assembly GCA_905220615.1 of Tinea trinotella. Lineage (NCBI taxonomy): Eukaryota > Metazoa > Arthropoda > Insecta > Lepidoptera > Tineidae > Tinea > Tinea trinotella. The sequence goes on from HG992314.1 coordinate 12,912,553, forward strand.
AGACAATAGAGCGCCACTTGCCACGATCCTGACACAACTTCCTCGCTTCCTTCACAATTCTCTTCATACAAGATTGATTTTACAAATTAAAAAATACCCGACGACTGAGTACAGTAATAAAGTCTGAGATTAAAATTAAGCTGGCAATAATTGAGAAAATATAACTTTATTATCGTGCACAATAAATTTATTTTTTGTAATATGTTCCGGCATAGTGGATACGACGGGTCTGCAGTTATTGAACTGTCGTAGCAGTCACCTCCGTTCATGGACCGCACTCCTGCTTAACATCAGGCAGAATGCTGTCCTTTGCCCAGCCTCAATAAAATAAAATGTGGATACTAATAAGTGGAATATTCGTATTTTTGCTAGTATTATCAGTTTTAATCGAAATCATTGATTTTGTTTAATACATATGTTGATAATAATCCTCTTGTATGTAATTTTATCTTTTTCTATTGACGTCTATTGTTATGATATCCATAGGGGAAATGATATTACCCATTCGTTTATTTTATTTTATTTTTCACGTAAAATTTCCCAAATTTTTGAAATTAAAGATGTGTACATGTCAACCTTGGATGTTTGAATATCCAAGGTTGTTTTCAAACATCCTTTTGTTGGGTCCCATAAGACAGGCGCTCTGCCTAGTATGGGTCCACAGTCCACCACGCATTCTTCCTGGAAGACAGTACACATAAAGCATCTATTAGATCTAGTTTTGTAGAACATTGGCATAAAAGAAAAGATGACACAGCTTTAATAGTGCCGGCGTCAAAAGCGACTGACTCGTTTTTTTGACCCCTCCTTTGGTCCTTCAGATTTTAAAATGTTCCTATTTATTAAAATATTAAATACAATAAATATGTCTTATTATATTTGTTATGTTAATTGTATATGTATTTTTTTATATTGGTACATGTTTTATAATAAACTTCGAATAAATATTTATTATTATTATATTTATTTATTTTACTTGCACAAAATATCAAGAATAATAATTTATATTTCTTTTGATGTTTTTTTTTATTGAGTCTCGCCACCAGACCTCCACTTGACAGATGGGGAAGTCCAAGATCGTTGACGACTAAATATGCCACTATACATATTTAGCATTACAAAGAAAGGCTGTAATGTTGCTGTAGCTTGGTCAAATTGAAAAGATGGAAAAAAGAGATTTATTCGAGTTGCGTGGAAGGATAAAACTCAACGATCCCAAAGAATGTTATTCGAACAAATCGAGTATATTAAAAATAACACAGGGTTCGCAATGTCCTTAACTATAGAGCCTGTATGAAAAGAATCGTTAGATAGAGATGGATGTGATAGGAACGAAAGAGTTGTGAAAGTGTCGCTACGTTGTCACCTATTTCTGTGGTAAAAGAGGGGTGATCAAACGAAACAAACGTTTGATTTACTCTATATACTTTTATATTAGGCCTTAAGAGCAGACGTTGACAAAAATTCAAAGCTGTTCAAAACCGTACTAGATGCGTAACAACGATTCCTTTTTCCATTTCAAGAATCAGGGTTAAGGAATTGCAACTTGTGGCTTGAAGTTTGTAGTCGATAGATTGGGGTGGTCCGGCGCCTTCGAGTCTGCCGTCTAGCAGACGCCGGTCTCTGTACAATAGTCGCGACTAGCGTTTGCTCCCAACTAGTTGCGCGACAAGTTTATTACGTTATTGACCGTGGTATTTACTTCTTCGTTAGCGTTATTTGCTTTTATTATGATGATTCTTATTAGTGTTTGTCTTTCTGTTCATTTTCTTGTGACTTATTTGACAGTAAAATTTTTCAGTCAAAAAAAAAAGAGGCGCGGATATTTGCTTCGGGTCTGGTTATCAAATGGTGGTGTGAAGAGTGGTACCCAGTCTGCCGATCCGGGGTAGTACCACCATTTACAAGTATACAGACCGTGAAGTGATTTGGTCGCGTTTTGGGTTCAGCTTGTAAGTTGCCGGTTCCAACTGGGCCGGCATAGTGAATGGGACTGCTACTTACAGTTATTGAATTGTAGTAGCAGTGACATCCATTCATGGACTACACTCCAGCTTAACATATGTCGAGTCACAATATAAATAAAATTAAAAAAGCACCGTATCACCCCGCCAGATGTTAAGGTGGAGTGCGGTCCACGACTACTACTGATGACTACTACTACAGTTGAATAGCTGCAAGTTGCCGTCGCAGTTGGAACCAGCAACTTTCAAGCTGATCCCGAAACGCGATTAAGTCAATTCACAGTCTGTACACGTGAAAGTGGTGGTACTATCCCGAAACTTTAATAAATTGGTATAATGACCACCAACTGCCTGTCTACTCAATAGTTTATTCAAGTTAATTTACTTAGAGCAAATGAACATAACAAACAAATATATATATATATATATATATATATATATATATATATATATACACAGGGTTCGCAATGTCCTTAACTATAGAGCCTGTATGAAAAGAATCGTTAGATAGAGATGGATGTGATAGGAACGAAAGAGTTGTGAAAGTGTCGCTACGTATATATATATATATATTAATTGCTTCTATGAATAGAATTGTGGATGTGAGGGAAGCGAAGGAGTTGTGTTAGGATCGTGGCAAGTGGCGCTCCATTGTCTCTACCAATCCCTGTGGGAAAAAGGCGTGACGATTTGATTGTATTGTATGATTGTTGTAATAAAAATATCCGAATATATTTTTTTATTATATAAATTTATCGGGTGACGTGTCTGAGTATAAAGTAGATTCTTTCAACACAACATCAAACTTGTTGAGCGACGAGTTGTATGAGCGGTTGCAGATAAAATTGCTTTGGCTTCCTGAAACCTTTACCACCTTTGTGCTTGAGTAGATTTGTATTTAAAACGGTTAAGTGTTTATGTACACTCTTTAATTAGTTAAGTAGAGATGAAGGCTTTATAGATTTTGTTTTCGTTTAGCGCAAATGCCTTCAGCACTTGCCTTTTACTCTGTTTTACGTGGCATTTTTAGTTTATTTTATTAAAAAGCGGAAATGTTGCCAGGTTCCTTGAGGCTATCTCTGATGTGACGTCATTAGATGATATTTTTTATTTGTAGTTTAATTATAGTTATTATACTTTATATTTTAATAATATATAGGTTTGTTATTTTATTAGTTTAATTAGTCATGGCATAGTGACAACGTCTCAGGCAACCGTAAACTGATTTGGAGTTTTCAGTCGACGGCGCTCTCGGACTTCCCCTTGCTTCGGTCCAGATACCGAAACTTAATAAAACAAATATCTATAATATATTAATAATTGAAATTAGGTCAAAGTGTAAATTGCCAAGTAAATGCAGACTATGCATTGGCAACACTCACATCCGGTGGATTAAAACAGTAATTGAGCGTAACACGAACACTGCAAACTGTCCTCGCCAATAAATTATTTCCTTCCCTATCGAAAAATTCGGAAAAGGCATTCCGCTGAGATTTTTAAAGCTTTCGCAATCGAGAGAGACCCGGAGACACCTCAATCGCTCGAGTTTGTCCACCTAATTTGCTCGGCGCCGCTCGTCTGCAAAAACAAATAGCCCACATTTCGCCTCCGCTAAAAAGGAAAGATGGATACATCAACGTGCTCCTTGCATTAGAATGAGCGAGATGCCTGCCGTTCGCTCAGTTGCGTCCGATTTTTGTACGTGAATGAACGATTCTTGACTAAGTCTAGAATGTCTCTTTTGTCTAGTCCACTCAGTTTGCGTGTTGTTCTAGAGAGATTCCTCTCTTTTGTCTCACTAATAATTATTCGACCGCTTTCGTTTGACGCAACGAAGTTGAGGATTATGTTGGCACAACTTTTAATTGAATTTGCTGAGCATAGCCTTTGGTCCAGTTTTATAGCATTGTCCGTGTTATTCTGTTAGGAATTATTTTTAGTTCATTGCTTTTGTTGTCAAACGATTTAGTTATTAAATTAGATGCAATCCGATGTTAACTTTATTTCGCATAACTCATATTCAACGAAACTATTTTGTAAATTCAAAATTGTTCACGTGGTAGTTGGCGATTTTTGCAATGTTCGCCGTTCAGCGGAGGCGCAGAGCTCTGAAATTGTTCAGCACATTAATGCAACACTTAATAAACTTCCAAAATTTGAAATATGCATAGGTGAAGGCCACAGGTTGTGGTAGACTTTTGTTCACATAAAGCTTGCAGAATTCTGTTAGTTTATTCTGTTATAATATGTATTGTATACTGATTTATAATACATGTTTTGCATTGTATTTTCTTAGATTTTGCGCGAATATTAATTAATGAATTAACAATTTTATGCGGCTTACTATCGCGTTTATATTAGGTATTGATTTAATTTTTTTTTATATTCCGACGTAGTTTTGGAAATAATGACAGCATCAACCAATAACACGACCAACACCTTAGTCTCTCCGTGACGACGATGGCTGCCAAGCTCGAAACGTCGAAATAATAAAAAAAAAACAACCAAAATAAACTCGATAGTAAGCCGCATAAATTTGTTTAATTCACTTGTTTGTATTATTCATAACATATAAAAATGCTACTAAAAGTGCTCATATAGAAAGAAGTAATGTAATCTGATGTCGATGATTGCGTTAAAAAAGGCAGGACGTATTTTTCCGACCAAATCGGAGACATCTTCAAGAAAGCTGGGTTGCCTAGTGCTTATAATAGTAGAGCTTGTATGATGAAAATTGTGGATTTGTGGGAAGCGAGGGAGCGCTCCATTGTTTCTGCCTATACCTGTGGGAAAAAGGCGTGAGAATTCGATTGATTGACATTTAAAAAATTGGACGAGCAAAGTATACATTGGTACCTTCAAGTGGTTTTAATCCGGTAGCTCTCGGTTAGCGCTGTTATTTCACTACGACTACGCCACGGCCGCCTTATGTATAACTAGCTGAACTGGCGAATTTCATTCCAGTCAATGAATGTCGTGTTACAGATTAGCCAAACTTAAGTTGTTGTGAATCGAGAAAATTAATATTATCGTTTCTCTTAATTCGTAATAACAATTCAAAAAGTGATGTAAAAGTAGTTATTGAGACATAACGATAATAGTATATTGTATCGCGAAGTTTTTTGTAGACATTGATATGTTCTTTAATATCGTAGAATATACTTTTGTTCTATCATCAATAGTTTTCGCAGCGCATCCGACGAAAGCCGTTTTAGGGCAATTTTTTACACCTTGGGTTACGTTACTTAAGTTTTAGTAAGGATCCCTAATCTTTTCTAGCAGTAAATACAGCCTTTGTCACTCAGGGTGAATGTAGCTTTCCAATGGTGAAAGAATATCTGAAATCGGCCCAGTAGTTTTTGAGTTTATTCATTACAAACATACACACAGAAATACAAATCTTTCCTCTTTATAATATTAGTATAGATTGTATGAAATTCGTATGAGTAAAAATAATGAAATTGAAAGTTAAAGTAAACACAGAATGTTCGACTTGTTTGTATAACTTTTCTTTATACACGAACAGCTGTTTAGGTTCAGCAGATGCGCGAAAAGTCTTCGTATTCGTATTGAAGGTCGTTTTATGTTTTACTATAATATTTACTTATACTTAATTGCTTCAATACATTTCACGAAATAAATGTTTGCGCATTCTTCGCGGGGCGGCGGTAAGCAGTAAAATGTATTTTTTTATTTTGGATGTTTTCCGACCAATTCCGTGACATCCTTAAGAAAGCTAGGTGGCCTAGTGGCCATGACCGTAGAGCTTCTATGAAGAGAATTATGGATGTGAGGGAAGCGAGAAAGTTGTGTCAGGATCGTGGCAAGTGGCGCTGCTTTGTGGCGCTCTGCCTATCCATGTAGAAAAAAAAAGAAATATAATTGTTTGATTGATAATATTTGCAATGATTAATATAATTATTAAATATAACAAATACAGAGGAGTGTAGCGGTCGCAAGTAAAAATTAAAAATCAAATTGTCACACCTTTTTCCTACAGGGATAAGCAGAGACAACGGAGCGCCTAAGGCAGGCTCAGGAGGGTGTTTTCTGACAAAATCGGTTACACCCTCAAGTAAGCTGGGTGGCCTAGTGCTCATTACCATAGAGTTTTATGAAGAGAATTGTGGATGTGAAGGAAGCGAGGGAGTTTGTTGACGCGACGCATTTTCACTGCTTTTTCGACGCATGAAGAGAAATGAGGCCTGGACGAAACCCAAATAAAGTTTGTGTTCATTTATTTTCACGTGTTAAACTACATAACAATAAACCTTTTCCTAGCTTATCGAGCAGTGCACAATTGAGCCGACAGTTTTCCAGTGTAGTGGCGATCGCCTTTGCACCTTCGGATTACGCCGGCTAAAGTGAGTGGAAAGAGGTTTCGCACGATTTCTGTTTCCACTGTCTATTTAAGTAGTGTGTTACCTTTTTTTGCTTTTCCTACAATGTTAATCCTGTTAGCAGCTTAGACTATTGTGAGACGGATTGTCGCGTCTTTGTTGACGCTTGTGTAGTTCAATGTACTTGTCTTTATTGATATTTTATTAATATTTATATAATAAGCTACTAAGAGCGCTTGTATCATAGAAACAGAAGTACATATATCTTTGATGTAGTACCGGCAAGTGGTTTTGAACCGGCATCTCCTGGTTTGTGTGACCATTGCACGGTGGTTAGTAGTAACAACATCAAGGTCGCCTTATTAGTCGAAGGCATTAAGTCCGCCTTTGTACTATTGTGCATTAAGTTTTTAAATAAATAAATAATATTACAAACATATTACTTTATTATTATTATTGTGGGTCGACATATGACAGCTCGTGTTTAGCTGGAGTGCACTCCATTAATGGAGGTGACTGCTACTTACTGTCCAATAACTGTTAGTAGCAGCCACGTCCACTATGCCGGCCCCCCAGTTGGAACCGGCGCGACTAAGTCACTTCACTGTCTGTATACTACCCCGGGTCGGCAAACTGGGCACCACTGCCTACCACTCTTAAGATTGGTTGTTGTTTAAATAGCATATTTTATGATCAATCAATCAATCAAATTGTCACGCCTTTTTCCACGGGGATAGGCAGAGACAATTGAGCGCCACTTACCACGATCCTTACACAACTCCCTTGCTTCCTTCACATCCACAATTCTCTTCATACAGGCTCTGTGGTTATGGGCACTAGGCAACTATTTTATGATCACAATATATATTCGCTGTGCCCACAACAAGGGTCAGTATAAAGAGAATTGTGGATGTGAGGGAGCGAGGAAGTTGTGCCAGGATCGTGGCAAGTGGCGCGTCTGTGCCTATCCCTGTGGGAAAGGACGCGTGACAATTGATGGTGATAAAATTCTCTCGCTGATAAATCGATAATATACGATACTTTGACGACAGGTGTGGACGAACGGTTAGCGATTGGTTTGTTGCTTGTATAGTCCAGGGTTCGATTCCCGGTCGGAGCAAATGTTTGTTTTATAGTTTTTATTTGTAATATTAAAGAATCATATTAAATAATGCAAATATTTGTTAATAAAATAAGAGGTGGATATTTGCTTCTGGTCTGGTTATCAAATAGTGGTAGGCAGTGGTATCCATACAGACCGTGAAGTGATCGAATTTAGGGATCAGCTTAAAATAAGCCGGTTCCAACTAGGCCGGCATAGTGGATGTGATTGCTACTTACAGTTATTGAATTGTAGTAGCAATGACGTCCATACATGAACCACAGTCCAGCTTAACATCAAGCGGGGTGTTGTCATATGTCGAGTCACAAAAAAAAGTGGCGCTCCATTGTCTCTGCCTATCCCTGTGGGAAATAGGCGTGACGACTGATGGTGATGAAATGAATCGATATTATTACTTCGAGATTAATTTCTTTGCATTAAAATGTATTGATGCTCCGTTTCTTCGAACACCTTTTGTCTTCAATCAATGACGCGCGTAAAATTTAAAGAGAACTGTGTTGAAAATTTCTTACGTAAATGCTGATTCAAATTGTAATTCCTTATTCGTGACAAAATCAATCAATCAATTGAATTGTTACGCGTTTTTCCCACAGGGATAGGCAATGTCAATGGAGCGCCATTTGCCACGATCCTGGCACAACTTTTTTTTTTATTAGACACGACATTTGACTTCGACCCGCCTGATGATGTCCAAAAGTGAAGATAACTGAAAAAAAACGAGTCATTTCACTGCTGCCTCAGCCGCTCATGGAAAATAGAGTGGGAGACCTTTGTCGTCCAGCAATGGGATAATTTTTTTAATATACATTTTTATAATAAGCTACTAAATTCTTGTATCATAGAAACAGGACAACCAAAGTACATATATCAAAGATACATTGGCACCGGTAAGTGGTTTTGAACCCGTGCCACTCGGCTTACGTAGCCATTGCACTGCCACTACATCACGGTTGCCTTCAATTCGGGACCAAATCAGAGACGTTCACAAGAAAGCTGGGTTCCCTAGTATCCATAATCGTAGAGCTTGAAGTACAGACCTATTACAAGTATACAGACCGTGAAGTGATTTGGTCACGTTCCGGGATCAGCTTGTAAGTTGCCGGTTCCATCTAGGCCGGCATAGTGGATGTGATTGTTACTAACAGTTATTGAATTGTAATAGCAGTGGTATTCATTCATGGACCACACTTCGGCTTAATAGCAAGCGGGGTGCTGTCATATGTCGAGTTACAATAAAAATAAAAAAAAAGAACTGAATTGTGAATGGGAGGGAAGAATTGTTTTTGCCTATCTGTGGGGAAAAAGTGTGACATTTTGATTGATTGATTGATTTATTGAATAAAAATAATTGTGACTATGGTAGCTTAAATTGTGCAGAAATAACCACTTTGTTCAATACCAAGTAGTTGAAGATCTGAATTTGTTTAATCTCTCATAACTTTAGAATTAGGTAATTGAAATTCCCACTCTTAGTTGAAATGAAATTGATGTGGAGAGGCACACAAAGGATAATCATAGTTCGAATTCGTCCGTTTGCCAAGCTATTCAAATTACATTAATCGGTTAAGATATTCCCAAATAATTGGATTTGTCTACGGATTCCCAAATAAGTGGATCCCATTCTATAATCAAGCGAGGCACCTCTGGCCGGCATAGTGACGGCGACTGAGGCAACTGGTTTTTCAGTCGTCGGTGCCCTTTGTGCTATCATTTTTATTGTGGCTTAACCTGATGTTAAGATGAAGTGCGGTCCATAAATGGAGGTGACTTACTACAGTTTAATAACTCTAAAACAATTTGAGGTTTGAGGTTTAAGAAACTTTATTATTACCAAAAAGAACATTTTCATATTCGCTTGTTTTGGATTTTACAATGTTTACAATATGTTATTTGCAATGCCAGTGGCCCTATTAGGGCGTCCAATGAGAATGTGGAGAATACAAATTAATTTTCAGTTATTCATAACAAATATTAATAAGGATTTTTTGAATGTTATTAAATTGCTATCTTCTCTAACATGTATTGGGAGTTTATTATAATGAGACACCCCATCGTACAATACACTACCACGACCAATATTAGTTCTAAACGTACTGGTTTTTATATTTCTAGTGCTGCGTGTGTTATATTTAGATGTGCCTTCCCTTGTAGTTAGAATAATTTCCGAATGTATATGCTTATGTATGATCTTATGTATTAGTAAGCAGATGTTATAATTGTAGTGTTGTCTAATATTCATTAATTTGGTTTCTTTGTAAATAATGGATGTTGGTGTTCTATAATTATAGTTAAATATTGATTTTATTAATTTATTCTGTAGGGTTTGAATTTGTGTTATATGTGTGTTGGCAGCATTTCCCCAAGCAGCTACAAGGTATTCTAAGTGCGGTCTAACGAGAGAATTGTATATTAATTTCTTTACACATTTACAATTCTTACAATTTACTCATAATAATCCTTCTATCGCCCGCCTCATTGAAACCGGTAACTTCAATTTGGTCCAGAAACCCGATTAAGTCTAGGTTAGAAGTCGCGTCCCAATAAAAATAAGATAGATGATATAGATTTCCATGTCTAACATTTAAGTGGCTTTACTAGATAAAGAAGTAGCAAGTAACTGGAACTCGCAAAGTTTTAATTAAACGTATCAGTCGAGTCTTTTGCTAACATTTTTGCGGGAGTCGGCCGGCCGTACGTCAGCGGAACGGTAGGGACAAATTAAGTAACAATAATTCTTAATTTTCCTTCGTTACTTGGTAAATTAGGTCCTGCCATGAGTGGTGGGGTCACGTTCGGCCATCTTGTGTGAAATACGGAGAAGGCTCACCGGGACAGAGCTCGTTAGGCGTTGAAGCGTGGCTTTATTACAAGCGGCCATGCGCCACTGACGGCCGCGCTATGAATACTAAATCACCCATTGGGTCATGTATACAGAACTGTCTGCTCGCTGCAGACACACTGGTGGGCAATAAAACTCGCGCCCCCACTCCTCAACGGGAAGTGGGAAACTTTAATTGTAGCACTCGAGTGTTTCTTGTTCCACCTATGTATGTGCAGTCCACGTTTTAGTTTATTGTGTCCGTATTTTACTTCATTTGTTTTATTCTAATTAGTTGTTGAATCTATATAGTGCTTAATAGTATTCAAAGATAAAATTTAGGCCACGTATAGAAGTTTATTACTTAATCAACTTTTAAGGCGACTGTGGTGTAGTGACAGTGCAATGGCTACGTAAGCCGATTGGCACGGGTTCGAAACCACTTACCGGTACCAATGTATCTTTGATATATGTACTTTGGACGCCTGTTTTTATGATACACAAGCACTTTAGTAGCTTAGTATAAAAAAATATATCACCGAAGATATGCACCTTTTTCTTCGTCAGAATTTATTGAGGCCAATTACAAAGCGAAATCAGAGCTACATCTGCATCTTGGAAATGTTAAACTCATGTTTTCTGAATTTGGTATAACAGCATACAATTTAAAGGTATTGGAATTATTTCCGTAGTTCATATTCTTCATGAGATCTGATGGCGAACATTGTTACCGTTATTTCTATGTGAGGAATTTTTCCATCCCGTTTTTTTCCAAACTAAGAGTTTGCGTGACCATTACACTGCCACTACACCACGGCCGTTTTTATTGTTGTTTATATATATATAAATTATCCTCTTTTCACTGTTATGTTAGGATAGAGTGTGGTCCATGAATGAAGGCTACTGCTACTACAGTAAAATAACTCTATGATCCTTATTTTAAGATGTTTAATTAATCTTGTACGAAGAGAATTGTGGATGTGAGGGAAGCAATGGAGTTGTGTCAGGATCGTGGCAAGTGGCGCTCGATTGTCTCTGCCTATTCCTGTGAAAAAAAAGCGTGACAATTCGATTGATTGATAATTACCATAAATACAAACGACAGGATCTCTATCCTCTAAATGGGGGTTACTTGTATCTTAGAGTCACGCCTTCGATCCTGACATAACTCTTTAGGTTAATTGCATCTATTTTTGTCTATTTCTGTCTCCTATCATCTATCTATTGGTGTATCTTTATTATTGTCTTTTATCATCTATCTATTGGTGTATCTTTATTATTGTCTTTTATCATCTATCTATTGCTGCCTCTTTATTATTGTCTTTTATGATCTATCTATTGCTGCCTCTTTATTATTGTCTTTTATCATCTATCTATTGCTGTCTCTTTATTTTGCTTTATTCTATAGTGGATTTTCTCTATGCACAGCTTTATTCATTTCAACATCTCATTTTCCATTTTTGTTAATGTTGTATTTATAAATTGCGGGAGAGCGTGTGGTTAATGCAATAAGCGTTTTTGTTTTATTAATATTCATATCAGTTCGTATGCAGGCATCGTGGAATCTATGAATTGCGGTCGAACTGTATAATTGTGTACTATTTGCAGGCCATAAGGCTTTTTGTTTGCAATATATAAGGACCGCGTATTGACTTTTATATATTCTTGAAGTCACAAGTAGGTGAAAGATCCATCAAGATACCTACCAGGGATTTCTTTGATCGTTTGAATGCAACACATTTTTTTATTAGGTAATTATTAGGTAATTTGGCGACAGGCGTGGACGAACGGTTTAGCGATTGGTTTGTTGCGCGTAAAGTCCCGGGTTCGATTCCCGGTCGGATTTGTTTCATAGCTTTTATTTGTAAAATTTATTAATATTAAATATTGCAAATATTTATTAATAAAAAAAAAGAGATGGATATTTGCTTCGGGTCTGGTTATCAAAAGAGTGGTAGGCAGTGGCACCCAGTCTGCCGATCCGGGGTAGTGCCACTTACAAGTATACAGACCGTGAAGTGATTTGGTCAAGTTTCGGGATCAGCTTGTAAGTTGCCGGTTCCATCTAGACCGGCATAGTGGATGTGATTGCTACTCACAATTATTGAATTGTAGTAGCAATGACATTTATTCATGGAGCACACTTGGGCTTAACATCAAGCAGGGTGCTGTCATATGTCGAGTCAAATATATATATATTCATCTGAATGTCTTTGTGTTTGTGATCTTGAGATTAAATAATATAGGTTAAACACGCGGTCCTTATATATTGCGAATAAAAATGCTCCCACGACCCGTTCTATAATATGTACCATAGACTAAATCTGTGCAACATCATTTAACAAAATATTCCCTAGCGCCTGACACGGAGCATAAGCCACGGCTCTTTTACCTTCAACCAATAGACTAAACAAAAAATTCTTCAAAAACCAATATTTTGGTAAAAAAAACAATGTTACCTGCAGATCATTAAAAAAAAATTAGAAAAATACTCAATAGGCTCGAAGCAGCCGACAATGGGCGTATTACGTGCGCAAGAGTAGTTCATACCACTGTATCCCTTAAGGTGGTGCAGCGAGCGTTTTGTCAATATTACAATGAATTACCACAATAATACCGTATTCGTTTCCATTCAATTTAATTGCGGTCAGTTGTTATGAAAATCACATTCGGGTTAATCTTTAATTTTTGGTTGAATGTTTAAAATTAATTTGTGAAACTTTTATATGTAAATGTTTGTTCTGTGGTTTAATTAATTACACCGCAATTCGCACAGGAATAGGCAGAGCCACCGGAGCGTCACTTTTCACTATAACAAAGTCTCTCGCTTCTTTCACATTATTCACATTCACGATTCTCTTCTCTTAAGACAAAAAGTTCGGTGCGTGGTTTCTTTTCTCTCCATCCTATGATCCTATGACTTCGAACGATGCGTGAAGAAGCACCTTTGGCCGGCATAGTAACGCCGACTGAGGCAGCCGTGAACAAACTCGGTTTTCTCATTCGTCGTCACTCTCTGACCTCTTATTGCTTATCATCAGGCGGGACGAGGTCAGATGTCGTGTCACAATAAAAAAAAGGAAACTCAGTCTGCTTCTTTTCATCCCTTTACTCACTTCTGATTTTTTACGTCAATCTCATTTCATGTATACTTACAATGCGCCCTTAACCAACGCCAATTTCCACAATCCTTTAAGTTCAGTCAAAAGGTATTAAAAAAAGAATATATATATATATATATTTATTTACATTTAATGAGATGGACTTCTACGTGGCGAGAGATCGCCAATGGAAAAAAGAGAGTGAGGCCTTTGCCCAGCAGTGGGACAAATAAATAGGCTAATAGTAATAATAAATAATAATACATTTCTATACTAAGTTACTAAAGTGCTTGTATCATAGAAACAGGACAACCAAAGTACATATATCAAAGATACATTGGCACCGGTGGGTGGTTTCGAACCCGTGCTCTCGGTTTGCGTAACCACTGCACTGCCACTACACCACGGTTGCCTCTTTTTTTACCTACAATGATATTTTGAGAAGAAAATGCGTACGTAGATGTTATATCCGCTCTGAAAGAGGCACGTTATAACTATGCTAATTGGAAAACTTTAACTCAAACTATTAATTTTTAAACGTTTTCTCAAACCTAGTCAGTGTTGACGAATTAAACAAATTTTATGCGGCTTACTATCGCGTTTATTTTTATTCCAACAATTTTATTTTATTATTCCAATATTTCGAGCGCTTTTTTTTAATAATTAATGTTCGCGCAAAATCTAAGAAAACACTAGTCGGTGTTTTTATAAATAAGGGACAAAGCCGCCGTCGTGTTAGTACACCACAATTATATTCAACCTATATTCCAAACCTATATTCAAAATTACTAGTTCATGTCTTTGATATAAATGTACTTTGGTCGTCCTGTCCTGTGTCTTTGATACAAGTGCGTTTAGTAGTTTGGTATAGAAATGTTAAAAGAAAAACAAGGCGACCGTGGTGTAGTGGCAGTGCAATAGCTACGTAAGCCGAGTGGCACGGGTTCGAAACCACTCACCGGTACCAATGTATCTTTGATATATGTACTTTGGTTATCCTGTTTCTATGATACAAACACTTTGGTAGTTTACTATAGGAATGTATAATAATAAAAAAATAATAAAAATAAGAGAGTCTTTAGAGAACTCCTTAATTTATCACCTTGTATAACTTCAAGCGAAGTGCAGTACTGTTAGACAATAATAGGAAAGCACTACCTAAATTAATTGGTTAAAGAGAAGCAACTTACAATAAAATAACAATTGGAATTAGTTTTGCTAAGAAAAATACTGGGTTAAAAAAGTACTTGTAATTTGCTTGCTACGTGAGTTCTTATCAGTATCGAGTGAAGTTTGTTTTGATTCAACCCTTTGGAATTTATCCTGTTTTAGTTTTTGTTTTATATTATATTTCTATACTTACTAAACTAAGGTTTTTTCAGTTAGTTCATTAGTTTTAAGCCTTGATTCCTACGTGGAATAGCTTTACTTACCACGATCTTGACACAGGTCTCTTGTTTTCTTCACATCCACATTTCTCTTTATACATGCTCTTTGGTAATGGGCTCTTTGTTTGATGGTAAGTAAGAATCCTAAAAAATATTTATATATTAAACAAAAGGGTCCCAAGTCCAAGAGCGTGACGATTGATAAAACAGAGTTAGTAAAAAATGTATTGAAATATTAATTTAAGAACCACGAGATATGGATTTTGTATCGTTTCTTAACATCGATGTTTCTTAATCACAAAGACACGCCATATTAGCAGTTCTGCTTCGTAAATTAAACTATTTAAAAATGTATATGAAAGTGTTAATATAATTTAGGTTCCAATACAAAATGAATGGTTTATGCTCCACTGCCACGCGTGGCAATTTAATATTTTAAAATACCTACTTAAAATTCCCCACTGCCACGTTGCTGAGAATGTATTCCCCATTGCCACGAATTAAAAGTAAGTACCTACCTCAAATTAAATAATGGTACAGACAGCATAATATTATATTTGACATTGCCTAGTTTGATTTTGTTTTCGTATAAAAAATATTAAAAACTTTTTCAAAATATGTAGGTACACAAATAAATCTCAACTAAATACTGATTAAAACGTTTAATTAAAGGTTTGTCTGTAAAAATCTTAGTAAAATAATCATTGTATACAAATAATTTTTTTTTTATTTTCACGTTGTTTATGATATTGATATCCACCACGAACTAGTATCAGATTTTTCCGTTCTGACTCTATAAAGGTTAATTCTACAGAAGAAGAACTGCTGGGAACACAATCCATAATTATAACACTCGTAATAGTTGCAGTAAATAACGCGACTTGTTAACAGCACTGTGTCAAAACATTAACTAAGGGTAGCATCTACTGTAGCATCAATTAAATAGTGTGTTACTTGTATAACAGTATTCAAGTTTTGTATAGAAATTTTACCTGTCTTAGTACGACAGGTAAAATTTTACCTGTCTTCTATACATATAGAAATACTAAGACAAGTAAAATTTTACCTAGCCAGGCATTCATTGTTCAGTGATCTATTGTTTTTTTATCTATTTCATCACGACGAATGCACGTGCACCTTTAATCTACCTGCTGTAGTTGCCAACGATATATAGTAAATATTCCACAAAAATAGTATATTATTATATATACCTATTTAAAATAATATATTCCTTTATATTAAAGAGAATAAAATATATTTATTAATAATTACTCCAAATAATTTAGTATTACCTTTTTTTTCTAACTGTACAATATTAATTTTGTAGAGATAATAAGCAACGGGGCAATGGAGCATATATTTTCGTGGCAATGGGGAAATTATTTAAAAAATATTATTTTCGTGGCAGTAGGGCATAGAAAATAGTGGCAATGGGGAATAAATTATTCGTGTCAATTATTTCGTGGCAATGGAGCATAAACCAAATGAATGATGTTCTTTCGCGGATGACTAATTTCTTCAAAATGTAGTTACAAATGGGAAAAGGGGGTCGATGTTGGAGATGGGACTTGCATAAATATCATTCTCACGTATTCGATAAAGAGTGGTTTACCCCATCTTGCATACCAACATATTTTAAAACCACTTTTTTCTCTTCCATTTTATGAATTTCAACACGTGTTTTTTTCTCGTTTTTACATTTCTCTTAAGCTACTAAAGTGCTTGTATCTAGGAAACAGGACGACCCAAGTACATATATCAAAGATACATTGCTACCGGCAAGTGGTTTCTAATACGTTATTTCGGTTTGCTTTACCGCTACACTACGGTCGCCTTTTTTTTATTTTTATTTTAATTTTGTAGTCTGTCTCTATTTGAGCCTCTATCTCTATTGAGCATCTATCTAAAGTAAATTACAACTTAATTCCTTATATGAATTAAACAAATTTTATGCGGCTTACTATCGCGTTTCTTTTGGTTTTGATTTTACAATTTTAATAAAATAAACGCGATAGTAAGCCGCATAATTATTTGTTTAATTCATTAATCAATGTTCATTAAATTTTAATTTGTTATAGTTTCTTTGTAGATTAATCGACAAGTGTAATGTTTTATTACACTATGTGTTCTCCCCACCCTATAATCTAGAATTCATGCGCGAAAAAGCACCCATGGCTGGCATAGTGAAGGCGACTGAGATAACCGTAAACTGAATCAGTTTTCAGTCGTCGGCGTTCTTAGGTATTCCCTTGCTTACCACCACGCAAGTGGAAAAAACGAAGTGGCTCAATACGCAACCCGGGTCAGACGCAACCCGGCGTAAACCGTGGTACAGTGGCAATGGTCATGCAAACCGAGAGCTCGGGTTCAAAAGCATTTACATGTTCTTTGGTGGTCCTGTTTCTAAGACTTTGCTAGCTTAGTATAGAAATAAAAAGTTAATGTTATTGTGTCTCTTAACGCGCAACCGCGGCAAAAACTTATAAATTTTTGTCCTATTTTTTCATTGCTTTTTTAACGCATATTGTCGGGTTGTAACTAGGTTCTTTTTGGTTATTGATTTTACAATTTTTTTTTATTATTCCGACGTTTGTAGAGCCAGCCATTGTGGTCGCTGTTAAACAAATACACAATCAATAACCAAAAATAAGCCGCATAAAATTTGTTTGATTCATTAATTATATTAATGATTTATTACCGATCACCATGTGATTGGGAGCTAAGATTTTAAGCTACCCAATCCTATATTCTATACGCCGACCGATGGTTGCACCGCAGTTGTATTTATAATAATAAATAAGATATAATTGTAGCATTTAATTAGTGTCCAACTGTCAGTTGTATCAATTATATTAGTGGTACATTTAGACCGGCAAATGTCCTAGCGTTGAAGTCTAAAGTCTGGCGCAACTCCAAAGCGATGTACGCTCGAGTTATGTTTTACTCGTGTTTTATAGTTTCATTAGGACAATGAGTATTATTTATTGAAGCTTGTTGTTATTGTAAGGATCGTGGTAAGTGGCGCTCCATTGTCTTTGCCTATCCCTGTGGGAAAAAGGCGTGACAATTATTTGTTGTTATTCCGCCTGATGTTAAGCTGGAGTGCGGACCATGAATAGTTTCGACTATGACTACTGTATGGTTAGATAGCTGCAAGAGTCACTTCACTATGCCGGCCTAGTTGGACCTAGTTGCAACTCGACAATATGCGTTAAAAGAGTAATGAGAAAATAGGACAAAAATATATAAGCTTTTGGATATAGCAGTCATTGTGTCTTGACTGCCCATGGATTAATAGCCAAGAGCCTCCACGAACATCTAACACGGCGTTCACACGAGTCAAATTTAGTTGATCAACCGCAAAATCGTTCGCGACTTGAACCGTCGAGTTCAACTCGCATTCTATAATCAGTCCAATCAGTCAGTCAATCAACGCGATTAAGTATGGTATTTTATTCCTCTGTCACCAGCTTTTGTTTGTTTCTAAAAGAAAATGTAAATTATGGCGTCCGCATCCACGAGAAAAATGATAAAATAGACAGATAGTGTCCACGTGCAATATTGATTCAATTATTATTGAACCGTGAGAACGCTACAGTCAATCGCTTTTTTGTTGAACGTTAAAAATTGAAAAACTAAGTTTGCTTTTTGAGAGCGCCGTATAAAGAGGCTCTCGTTAGTTAGTTGGATCAAGCGTTTGATTCAGAAAACGGTCCTCCTGGAGACGACGCGTATTGTTAGGCTTTTTTCTCAGGAGCTCTGACCACCGGTGGCTTAGACCCTGTTCCTGATGACGGTGGGCAACTATTTTTATAATCATTTATTTTTAAAAATCTAATAAACAAGACAAATAATTAATAAATATAATAACAATATTAAAATATTATGTATAGTTTAATTTAGTAAGGCCGGCATAGTGGCGGCGGCTGGGACAGCCGGGAACTGACTCGGTTGTCCCAGTCGTCGTCACTCTTGGACTTCCTCTTGCTTATCATCAGGCGTGTCGAGGTCAGATGTCACAATAAAAAAAATTTAAAAAAAAAATTAAGTTGGGTTGCCTAGTGCCCATAACCGTAGAGCGTGTATAAAGAGACTTGTGGACGTAAGGAAGCGAGGAAGTTGTGTAAGGATCGTGGCAAGTGGTGCTCCATTGTCTTTGTCTTTGTTTATATATCATTTCATTTGTTTATATCAAGACTATTCGGACTTTTAATTCATCATCACCAAAGCTTAACGCAATGTGTTGTCAAATATGAACGAAGCGCACAATACAAGCGGAGCGTTTGCACAACCTCTTCATTCTATGTGGGGAATTGGCTCCCCACTACGGCCAGCTGCCTGTGTAGCTTTGCTGTGGGATGAAGGCATGACAAATTAATTAATTGACTGATTTTTAAATGTACGAGTATTTTAAATTTTTCTTGTAGTTTAAAGGCCTAAACGTCTATCTAACCAATATCTCTATAACCATACCTACACTATATCTTTAGCTCCATACAAGCAGTGCCGAAGTACGCTCGCGGAATTTAAATGTACATCGGGACACGCGTTATGGAATAGATCGGCTCAATGCGCAATAAATCACCTCCACTGTACATGAGCGTGCGGCTTGAATTTGGTAGCTTGAATCAATTCCGATTATAGAAATTGTCTTATTACGTTTTATTTTCTTTATTGTGACTCGACATATGACAGCACCCCGCTTGATGTTAAGCTGGAGTGTGGTCCATGATTGGATGTCACTGCTACTACAATTAATTAACTGTTAGTAGAAATCACATCCACTATGCAGGCCTTAGGAACCGGCAACTTATAAGCTGATCCCGAAACGCGACCAAATCACTTCACGGTCCGTATACTTGTAAGTGGTGGTCCTAGTCCGAATCGGCAGACTGAGAACCGCTGCCTACCACTCTTTGAATATATTGGAGACAATAAATTCCAATTTTGGTTTTGACTGCAGATCCGGGGTAGTACCACCACTTTCAAGTATACAGACCGTGAAGTGACTTAGTCGCGTTTCGGGATCACTAGGCTTCACTTCACTTTAACTTTAGTAGCAGTCGCCTCTATTCATGGACCGCACTGCAGCATATGTCGCAATAAAAGTTAATTATTAACAATCAATCAATCGAATTGTCACGACTTTTTCCCACAGGGATAGGCAAAGACAATGGAGCGCCACTTACCACGATCCTTACACAACTCCCTTGTTTCCTTCACATCCACAATTCTCTTCATACAGGCTCTGTGGTTATAGGCACTAGGCAACCTAGCTTTCTTGAGGATGTCTACGATTTGTTCAACGCATCCATCCACATCAGATATATAAATTCCTTTCGTCAATCTTCTTTCACTCATCCTTTCAATGTGCTCAAACCATCGAAGCATTCCTTTGTCACTACATCTTCTTTCAAACCACATCTATTACGCAGTATGTTTACTAGGGATGGAAAGTGTGATGAAGATATTGAGAGAAGAGTGCAAAAGGGTAACGTAGTGAACGGTGCCATCCATAGTATAATGAACAGCCAAATAATGTCCCAAAAGTCACGGATGGCTGTTCATAATGCGGTGCTTGTTCCTACATTAATGTATGGAAGTGAATGTTGGGTGTGGCAGAAGAAGCATGAGAGTAGAATTAACGCTGTAGAAATGCGGTCGTTAAGGAGTGTATGTGGAGTGACGATAGCGGATATAATAAGGAATAGCACATTGCGTGATAGATGTGGTTAGAAAGAAGATGTAATGACAAGGATTGACAAAGGAATGCTTTTTGTGTGACGATAGCGGATAGAATATATACATATAATAAAATTGGAGTGTCTGTTTGTAATATTGAAATAACCGTTTTTTAATACATGTATATGAATATATGTACGGTACATACACCAAAATAACATTTTTTACAATTTTTGGCTGTCTGTCTGTCTGTTTGTTCCGGCTAATCTCTGGAATGGCTGGACCGATTTTGACGGGACTTTTATTGGCAGGTAGCTGATGTAATAAAGAGTAACTTGGGCTACTTTATTTTAGAAAAAATCCTTTATAATAAACTAAGGAAAATATATTAAGCTGTTGAGAATTGTAAACAAATTATTATTATTATCCTACTATTATTATAAATGTGAATGTCCGTTTGTTTGTTACACTTTCACGCAAAAACTGCTCAACCGATCATCATGAAATTTTGTACCATATTCTTGGAGGTATCAGAAATAACATAACATACTTTTTTAATACAAAAAAAATATATTTTTTAGGAAAAATAAAAAACTTGACAAAAAAATTGTCCCTATAATAAAAATAGGTACCAAGAGTTGGTCCAAACCCTGAGTACTATAATACCATTGCACTGTGTTACCGACAGTCACGTCAATATCTAATCCAATCAACTGTACTATGGAGACTATACACTATACTTTCCATAAACTATACTTTCAGCTGTTTGAATTTCTTCTTTATTGTTATTTCTTTCTGTTACTATATGCATATCCTACTATTGTTATAAATGTGAATGTGAGTTTGTTTGTTACGTTTTTTTTATTTTTGAAGGTACTAGAAGTAACATGGGTTACTTTTAATACAAATAAAATATTTTTTACTATATGTAATTTCCAATTGACTATAGTTTTAACTGTTGGGAATATATATTTATTTTTATTTCCGTCTGTCATTTTTGTATGAGTTATCAAGTTATAAATACAAAAAAGTCGAATTGAGAACCTCCTTCTTATTTATGACTGTGTTATAAACCATTTTTTTTGCGGGTGAAACCGCGGGCACCGCTAGTAAGGAATAAATTATTAACATACAATTTTATTTTATTATGAATTCAAGCACCGCTTTAAAAATGTAATTTATTTATCTTCTTTTCGCTTTGTCAATATTTATTGTTAATAATAACATGATTTCTGTTGAATTATACTTAAAATTACAATAATTATTGACCATTATGCAAACAAATGAGACCGACAAAGGATATTGTACCTATTACGAGCAGCATAAAGTTGAAATTGGCATGTGAGTAGTCCATTTCCGATTTTGGCTATTTGAAATTTGCTGATGTACAATGAAACGCGAAATGAGGTAAATATGCAATTACGTCTAAATTAGCTGTTTAGCTGCGAGTATTATGAACCGTGGTATAGTGGTAATGCAATGGTCACGCAAACCGAGAACCCCTAGTTTAACATCACTTGCCGGTATCAATGTATCTTTAATGTATTATTTTATTATTGTGACTCGACATATGACAGCACCCCGCTTGATGTTAAGCCGAAGTATGGTCCCTAAATGAATGTCACTGCTACTACAATTCAATAACTGTGAGTAGCAATCACATTTACTAGGCCGGCCTAGTTGGAACCGGCAACTTACTAGCTGATCCCGAAACGCGACCAAATCACTTCACGGTCTGTATACTTGTAAGTGGTGGTACTACCCCGGATCGGCAGACTGGGTACCACTGCCTACAACTTTTTTATAACCAAACCCGAAGCAAATATCCATCTCTTTTTTTTTTATTAACAAATATTTGCTTCGACCGGGAATCGAACCCGGGACTATGGGCGCAACAAACCAATCGCTAAACCGACTGGGTACCTACCTGCCAGTGGTCTGCCGATCCGGGGTAGTACGGATCCCTCAAGTATACTGTGAAGTGATTTGGTCACGTTTCGGGATCAGTTTGTAAGTTGCCGGTTCCAACTAGTCCGGCATAGTGGATGTGATTGCTACTCACAGTTATTGAATTGTAGTAGCAGTGACATTCATTCATGAACCACACTTCGGCTTAACATCAAGCGGGGTGCTGACATATGTCGAGTCACAATAAAAATATAAAAAATTGATTGATTGATATTTTCACATGTTCCTGTAAAACACGTGGTCTTGTTTATGCCGTACTATGCATTTTAACATAAACATTGCGTGTTGAGGTGACGAGAAGCACATGTTTCAAGTACGCTGTGTACGAATAAATCATTCGTTGTAGATGTTCTGTCTGTACTGATGAATTCTGAGAACATCAAAATTAATAAAGATAATTTCAATTGTAATATTCTGTTTTGTTTTTGGTTGCTTAATTCTCATTATTTTTTTGAGTTTTAATAAATACGAAAAACTAACGTTTTCGAAAATATTAAATTATTATTTTATATTTTTTTAATTTTTTTATTGTGACTTGCCGAGTCACAATAAAGAGCACCCCGCTTGAAGTCGAAGTGTGGTCCATGAATGAATGTCACTGCTACTACAATTCAATAACTGTAAGGAGCAATCACATCCACTATGCCGGCCTACATGGAACCGGCAACTGACAAGTTGATCCCGAAACGTGACCAAATCACTTCACGGTCTGTATACTTGTAAGTGGCCTACCACTCTTTGATAACCAGACCCGAAGTAAATAAGTATCCATCTCTTTTTTTTATTAACAAATATTTGCTCTGATCGGGAATCCAAACCGGCACTAACAAACCAATCGCTAAACCGTTCGTCCACGCCTGTCGTCATCTAATTTATTTATTTTATTGTTACAGGTATGTATAGTTTTTATTCTCTGATGACTAATTAATCGAAACCTTATCTGATAGTAAGTATTAAGATTGCTTTCTCCACGATTATAATAATTAATAACAATATGAGGAAGACCCTGGAGTATGTTTCCGACCAAATCAGAGGCATCCTCAAGAAAGGTGCTTTGCCTAGTGCTCATAACCGTAGAGCCTGTATGCAGAGAATTGTGGATGTGAGGAAAGCAAGGGAGTTGTGTAAGGATCGTGGCAAGTGGCGCTCTATTGTCTCTGCCTAACTCTGTGGGAAAAAAGCTTGACGATTTGAATTGAATATTATTTCGAAAAACGATTGGCGGTCAAGGCGACCGTAGTGTAGTGGCAGTGCAATGGTTACGCAAACCGAGAGCACGGGTTCGAAACCACTTAACGGTACCAATATAATATATGTACTTTGGTTGTCCCGTTTCTATGATACAAGCTCTTTAGTAACTTAGTAAAGAAATGCATATTAATAAAACATGAAAACATGCCCAAACACGTTTTTCGGGCCTGTAGCAAAGATGTTGACGTAAATAAAATAAGTTTGATAACTCTTCACGAATTTAAATCTCATTGGAAAATAACCTCCTGGGTCTGCCTCGTTTAGTATAGCAACTGTATTATTGTAAATGGTGATTAAAACTGAAAGTGGGTCACTTTAGTTTTATTTAAATCAGTTTTTCATACATCACCGTGTTGTAAGCCGTGGGAACATTCGCAATACTCATGCCTTTGTTATAATTACTATAGATCCCAGCAGATAAAAAGAGTGCTGGCACCTTAGGGTTGTATAATAACTTGTTACCTACTTTCTTTCCGTTTTGGCGACATTCTTAAGAAAGCTGGGTTGCCTTGTGCCCATAACCATAGAGTTTGTATAGAGATTTGTGGATGTGAGGGAAGTGAGGGAGTAGTGTCAGGAACGTCTCAAGTGGCGCTCCATTATCTCTGCTTATCCCTGTAGGAAAAAAGCGTGACAGTTTGATTAATTAATTAATATACTTTCTGTTTTACGAATGTGAATAATTTTTTAAATATTAGGAATTTTGTGCTTTGCTGTGATTATGCGCGGACTTGTTCCCACCGCAGTTGTCTAGCGCTTTTCTACTCGGCCGATCTATATATTGCGTGCCTCAAAAGTCAGCGCTCTTTGTACTGCCGGGAGCTATATCACCACTTTGTTAATTAAAATCGGCTGTGATTCTTTGTATGTTGACTCATTAATTTAGCAGTCTTTTGTTTTTGATGATTGTGCGACTTTAAAATAATTATATCATCGTTTATGTTTAATTGTGTTACACTGGGAATTCGGTCACGATGATTCTTTTAATACATTATGGCGCAGCGGTCGCAAGTAACCAATCAACGTAGTTTACCTATTGATTTCTTATTTGCTGATTGGTTACCAAGATGTCAAATATCAGTGCAATGAAATTTCACTGCTTTTGGACGTCATAATGTTTTTTGATTGATTATTGATTTGACGTATGACGTATGATTGATAATATATAAAGAGAATCGAGGCCTACCTAGGAGGTTGGTTCGTAAGCGGATGTGACTGCTACTTGCAGTTAAATAACTGTAAGTAGCGATTATATCCCTTAAAATGTCACAGATATTTCATTGTTTATCTTGTTAAACAATTAGAGAAAGATTTTCTCTGGTAAGAGGTGTGTAGGCAGAGACTGTGTAGCTGTGTAGCTAGTGGCTATTTCCCGGTCGGGTTTCGGGATTAGCTTCAAAGTTCACTCCTATTGCAGTTATAGACCGGCAACCTGGCAACCTGAACACCAGACAGGTAATTATGTCGAGTACATTCTTGAATTAAAACAAAAGCGGTCTTACTACAAAAAAATATTCAAAACAGCGTAAATGATTTGTATTCAGTCAAACGTCATTTTGTAGTACTAAACTTATATAATACATGTTTAATCACTATCGAATGCGCGTTTAATTTTAACCACAAAAAATTATAGTATTTTTTTAAATATATAAATATTTTAAAGAAATATAAATATTTGACTATTTGTCATTAACCTGTGTTAAATTGTGTAAAAATTAAATTGTGTTAAGTGAGGATTTACCAAAGTTGTGACTGTTGGGTATATATCCGGCAGATTAGAAGAGCTCAGCCCCCCTAGCACGGCAATCCAAGAAGCAAGATAAATACTTGCAAGGAATATCATTCCAACTCATTTTAAATAACTTACTAGAACAGTGTATCAAAAAAGATATTCAAACGTTCTGTAAAACTTTACACAAAACAACGTTGAATACTTTAATAAATATTTTTTTTAACATTTTCATGTGCCGGCCTAATACTTTACTTAAAATGAGTTACAATAATATTCCTTGCAGTTCTTTATCTTGCTTCTTGGATTGCCGTGCTAGGGGGGCTGGACGCCTGCGGACGCGCATCTACTGTCTTTTTTTTTTATTGTGACACGGCATCTGACCTCGACCCGCCTGATGATAAGCAAGAGGAGGTCCAAGAGTGACGACGACTGGAACAACCAAGTCAGTTCCCGGCTGCCCCAGCCGCCGCCACTATGCCGGCCATTTCTATAATTGATAACATTCTGTATCTGTAAAACAGAAAGTAAGTAGGTACCAAAACAAATTACTGCACAGCTTAAATGCCAGCGCTTTTTTAATTTGCCGGGTTCTATACAAAAAATAATAATAGAAAATTATTAATCTAGACTTAATCTAGAAAATTATTAATGTAGACTTAACACAGTTTACTTCTGTGGTAGAGAAATAAAAAAAATAGATGCAATAAAATGTAGTTAAGGTTGTATTTATCTTTTATTAAACAATGGTAGGATCAGCAATCTCGCTGGAATTGAAACAATCCATTATATTGTATTTTATTTTTAACCTTGTTCTAGATTTTTTTCTATTACACGTAATTAAAATTGCCAAGATAAGAATGAGTTTTGCATAGTTATAGACAGTAATAGCTTTTTTTATTATTTTTTACTGAGACTTGACATATGACAGCACCCCGCTTGATGTTAAGCCGAAGTGTGGTCCATGAATGAAAGTCACTGCTACTACAATTCAATAATTGTGAGTAGCAATCACATCCACTATGCCGGACTAGATGGAACCGGCAACTTACAAGCTGATCCCGAATCGTGACGAAATCACTTCACGGTCTGTATACTTGTAAGTGGTGGTACTACCCCGGTTTGGCAGACTGGGTACCACTGCCTACCACTCTTAATTTGTTTTGTTAACTATTTCTATTTGTTACTGGCAACTGTAGTAGCAGTGGCTCCATTCGTGGACCGCCCCTCCAGCCTTTTTTTTTTCGTGGGGAAATTCTCATGGATACTCCAGCTTTCTCGGGGTAGTAACCAGGATTATGCCGGACTCGTACCGGCTAAAACCCCACGGTAGCCTCCGTCATCACGAACGCTGGAGATTGGGAGCTGGGGTACATTCTTCCGACATCTCCAGCGGACCGCCCCTCCAGCCTAACATCAGACGGGTTCAATCATAATATATCAATCAATCAATCAAATTGTCACGCCTTTTTGCCACAAGGATTGACAGAGACAATGGAGCGCCGCTTGCCACGATCCTGACACAACTTCCTCGCTTCCTTCACATTCCCAAATCTCTTTATACAAGCTCTGTGGTTATGGGCACTAGGCAACCTAGCTTTCTTGAGCCCCAGTATAATAAAAGCCAATATTTTATCTTGAAATAGTTGCTATTTTATACTCGTGTATTCTTTAACACGCTATTATTAGCTTGACTTGTATGTATGCAACTATGTAACGGAATCTTTCAAATTAATTTTCACCCACTTCTAGAGGTATGAATAATTTGAAAATTTGTACACGTATTAAAAACCGATGACAATACAATAATTATATTTGTTTTTGGCCGGCATAGTGACCGCGGCTGAGGCCACCGTGAATGTCATATAAGCGTGTTCTCTAGTTTTTTTAAACTATAGTTTTATTAACAAAGCACTTTTAACGACAGGGGTGGCCGATTAATCAGCGATTGGTTTGTTGCGCGTAAATTCCCGGATTCGATTCCCGGTCAAAGCAAATATTTGTTTCATAGCTTTTATGTGGGATATTTAATAATTATATTGAATATTGCAAATATTTGCTTAGGTCTGGTTATCAAAGCGTGGTAGGCAGTGGTACTCAGTCTGCCGATCCGGGGTAGTACCACCACATACAAGTATACAGACCGTGAAGTGATTAGGTCGCGTTTAGAGATCAGCTTGTAAGTTGCCGGTTCCAACTAGACCGGCATAGTGGATGTGATTGCTACTTTGAGTTATTAAATTGTAGTAGCAGTGACATCCATTCATAGACTACACTTTAGCTTAAAATCAAGCGGGGTGCTGTCATATGTCGAGTCACAATTTAAATAAAAACACTTATTGCATTGTGAATTTTTGTGTGAAGTCGTCAACATGTAGTTTTAATTCAACAACCATTGTTTTGGTATTGCTCTTGCCTTTGTTCACAATAGGCCGCAGTCCAGACTTGACACAGTATCAAACTATGTCATCATGGAGGGGACATTTCGTCATAGCTTCTCAACAGGGATCTTTTTAGTATCTTCTTAGAATTTGCGCGAACATTAATTAATTAGGTCGGGGAAAGCATCCGCATTCTATCGACCGAATCGGCAGTCGAACTAAAAAGTCCGGTGCGTCTTTTCTTTGTAGAACAATCGACAAGTGGAATGCTTTGCCAGCCCATGTGTTCTTGCCATCCTATGACCTCGGATCCTTCAAGCGATGCGTTAAGAAGTACCTTAGGCCGGCATAATGACGACGACTGGGGCAGCCGGGAACTAACTCGTTTGTTTTTCAGTCGTCGTCACTCTTGGACCTCCTCTTGCTTATCATCAGGCGGGTCGAGGTCAGAAGTCGTGTCAAAATAAAAAAAATATACGCTGGGACCCCATAATACACAAACTCAAGTCCCAAGTCCAGCAAACTGCCAAACCAGATGACACCGTCAGGTATTTGTGCAAAATTTGAATTAAACCGGGAGCAGAAACACAAAATCAAAACATAAAATAGGGGAGTTTTGGAAACAATAACAGCATCAACCAACAGGACGACCAACACCTCAGTCTCTCCGTGACCACAATGGCTGCAAAGCTCTCGAAACGTCGGAATAATAAAAAAATGGAAAATTCTAAACCAAAATAAACGCGATAGTAAGCCGCATAAATTTGTTTAATTCAGCGATCTTTATTATTTTGGCTGTATATATGGCCATAAAAAGTCCAAGTCCCCATACAAAATAAATGATCTCATTTTTTTTATTGTGACATATGATGTGGCCTGATGATAAGCAAGAGGAGGTCCAAGAGTGACGACGACTGGAATAACCGAGTCAGTTCCCGGCTACCCCAGCCGCCGCCACTATGCCGGCGAATAATATAATATATAATAATATATTTAAATGTAATAATATAGTCAAATTGGTACTAAACCTTAGTTGTTGCATTTTCTTTTTCACAATTTCATCAACACATCCGCACGTGCATTAGTGTGCGTGTATTGTTTTGCTATTCAATTGTTTTTGTGAATGTTTGCGGAGTGATTTTTTTTTTGGTATGTGTGATTCACTTTTTTTTTGTTAATCTGATGTGTCATGCTGTTAAGTTATTTTATGTATTAATTTTTTAAGAAATACATTAAATTGAGGTTATTATTTGTTGCATAATTGTACATTATCACGATTGGACTTATGGATTTGACTGAAAATCCGACTGAACGGTTGCTCCATAAACAATTTAAATTTGGTTATTCAATAAAATTACTTTTATCAAGTAATTTAATTAGATCGATTTATTAGACTAGACATAGATGGCAAGCAAGAGGAGGTCCAAGAGTGTCGACGACTGCAAAACCTAGTCTTCACAGTTGCCCCAGTCGCCGCCATTATGCCGGCATAAAACATAATAAAGAAAGCTTTCTTAAAGAAAGTATAAGGCTACACGCTATTGTCACGCCTTTTTCTCACAGGGATAGGCGCCACTTACCACGATCCTTACACAACCCTTGCTTCCTTCACATCCACAATTCTCTTCATACAGGCTCTGTGGTTATGGGCACTAGGCAACCTAGCTTTCTTGAGGATGTCTCCGTACTATACATGCGCAAATCGCTTCCATGATACGGAGTGATATGTATATTTTTTCCATCGGTACTAGTCCACTCTTCTAGTTCATTAGTTCATTTAGTTTAAGGAAGTGCATTCGGTTAGTTCATTCGGTAAAGAAAAGCTCCAGTTGTTTTGAAAAATCCAGATATCCTTTCTATAGATCATTTCTATTGAATTATTTTAGATCATACACTTCCACAAATGTACACAGAAACTATAATAAACAATAATTATAATCACAATTACCAATTCGCATAATTCAAAACTGCAAATATTCGTTAGAAAAGAACGTTATAAAAAACTAGACGACGACAGTCTCTCTTTAACATACTTTCCTACCATTACTCGTAATGCACGCGGTGTAAATATTTTCTTGTGCACGCGGAGAGCAATGGATATATAAAATATACTTTCACGGTATTACGCGAAAATACTAGGTACGAGTAACGAACGAGGTACGATTCCGTACGAATGTACAATGTATATCTCGTTCCATCATAGCAGTGGTGAGTGAGTGGATATGCGATGCATGACTCGGAACTAAAGGAACTAGAGGCACATTTGAATTCGCAGTGAACGAGTGGGTGGTGTAGTACCAGGATCGGAAATATATCATTTTAGTGACTCCTAAAAGTTCCGGAACTACCCAAGTTTACTCCGTACCTACTTATATACGCAATTAATTCGGCTATCGTTCCGCAGAATCATATTTCATACAACCAAATTCATGTAATACATTATTCAAGTCATAAATCAGTGTTTCCTTTTTATTAATGGCATAAAAAATATTAATTTGCTGTAATAGTGGTTTTGCGTGTGGACGCACCCTTTTTGCGGATGTTGACGGTTTATGTGACCACGCCTTTACCTTGGTAGGGTTATCACTGCTTTTATAGCATCAACCAAATCTATTGCGTATTTATATATATATATATATTTTATTGTGACTCAACATTTGACAGCACCCCGCTTTATGTTAAACTGGAGTGTGGTCCATTAATGGATGCCACTGCTACTACAATTCAATAACTGTGAGTAACAACCACATTTACTATGAATTTGTAAAAAGTATCGTATAAGTAAAAGAAAAAAAGAAAAATGGGTTGCACCACTTTTTAACTTCACATTTACGTTTAACACATATTTTATACATCATTCATTTTGTTTTTTTTTAAAATATTTTTTTATTGTGACTCGACATATGACAGCACCCCGCTTGATGTTAAGCCAAAGTGTGGTTCATGAATGAATGTCACTGCTACTACAATTTAATAACTGCGAGTAGCAATCACATCCACTATGCCGGCCTAGATGTAACCGGCAATGTACAGGCTGATCCTGAAACTATGTACTACTTTTGTTATTTCTAATGATTGAAAATTGAAACACTCGAAATTCGCTCGAAAATTCTGCGTTTTTTTTTCGAGCGCACCTGGTATTAATTTCCATGTGCTAAGCAAAATGAATTTTCTTGATTTTCCGGAAATGACGAACGCTGGAGGTCATTTGAAAATACGGTTGAAACACGAAATTCGCTCGAAAATCCTGCGTTATTTATTTTTTTTTCGAGCGTACCTGGTATTAATTTTCATGTGTTAAGATGGAGGTCATCCTGCGTTATTTATTTTTTCGAGCGCACCTGGTATTATTTTAATTTCCATGTGCTAAGCAAAATGAATTTTCTTGATTTTTTTAAAAATATGAAGTTTTCGGAAAATAAAAAGTTCTCTTAGATTTTGCGCGAACATTGATTAATGAATTAAACAAATTTTATGCAGTTTACTATCGCGTTTATTTTGGTTTTGATTTTACAATTTTTTATTATTCCGAAAATTGTAAAATCAAAACCAAAATAAACGCGATAGTAAGCCGCATAAAATTTGTTTAATTCATTAATAAAAAGTTCATTCGAAAATCACTCGTAAAACACTCGAAATTCCTGCAATATTTTTTTTTACCTCCGTCTTTTATCCGTTGACTTTGCTGCTCAGATAATACCGATAGCTACTCAAAACATTTTTCGAATTTCCCGGGGAATGAAAAGCGATGAAATACAATCGAAAATACGGTTAAAAAACTCGATATTCACTAGAAAATCCTGTGATTTCAGATTTTCAAAATGTTTTAATTGAGTAGCTTAGATATCGGACCTGTAGCAGTGGCCCGCGTTGGCACTCTCGCCTAATGCTATTTTTTTTTAATTTGGTAAATAAATTACTGATATTATATAGGGTAAGTTTATTTAATATAACATCGTAGTTATATTAAATAAACTATTTAGTTCACTAAAATCTGTCACAACTTATTTGATAATAATTTTCTCGTTAGGGTTATTAATAGACATCTCAATAAAGCATCTAGGGCGGACATGGACGTCTTTACGACATTATTTTATGATCAGAATTCCATATTTATCTTCATAATTTGCTCGAGCATGTCATATCAACTCATTATTGGGCGGAAAACACGTATTTTTTCTTCAATCTATATTAGAAATCAATGTCATATTTCTAACTAACTGTTTCCACGGTTTCACCCGCCTAAAAGTAGGGTTATAACATAAAAAAGAAAAGAGGTTCACAATTCGACTGTATATGCCATTTTTTATTGTATTTATAAAACGATAACTGTGTAAGACGGAAATAAAAATAAATATAGAAAAATTCCAAACAGCTGAAACTATAGTAAAATATATATATTTTTTAATTAAAAGTATCCCATGTTACTTCTAGTCCCTCCAAAAATATGTGTACAAAGTTTCATGGTGATCGGTTAAGTAGTTGTTGGGTAAAAACGTAACAAACAAACTCACATTCACATTTATTATAATAATAGTAGGATATTGCGGCCATGACCATAGAGTTTTTTTGTTTGTTTTACATTCTATTCTAAGCTACTAAAGTGCTTGCTTATATCATAGAAACAGGATGACCAAAATACATTTATCGAAGATACATTGGTACCGGCAAGGGGTTTTAAACTTGTGCTCTTGGTTTGCGCAACCATTGCACTGCCACTACACCACGGTCGCCTTGAGGTTGCCTCGTTTATATGAATAGAATCCCTGTCTATTCGTATAATCTCTATATAAAGCTCTGTCTATCTCTGTGTGAACAAAGGCGTGACAATTAGTTATATAAGAAATGACAGGACCGAATAAATATTATCTATTTTTACCAATAATAATATCAAAGAAATGGAACCCCATAAATAAACTAGGAGAAATAACAATTTCCGGTGTTTGTGAGATATTTTGCCAAAAATTTTCCATCAGCTAATTAATATATTATCCGTCGTTATTATTACTTTGTATTTAAGAGTGGTAGGCAGGCAGTTGGTGGTCTTTTGCCCACTAAGCAGACCCGAGGTTGTACTACCACATCCAAGTGGTAAATAAAAGAGTGGTAGGCAGTGGTACCCAGTCTGCCGATCCGGGGTAGTACCACCACTTACAAGTATACAGACCGTGAAGTGATTTGGTCACGTTTCGGGATCAGCTTGTAAGTTGCCGGTTCCATCTAGGCCGGCATAGTGGATGTGATTGCTACTCACAGTTATTGAATTGTAGTAGCAGTGACATTCATTCATGGACCACACTTTGGCTTAACATCAAGCGGGGTGCTGTCATATGTCGAGTCACAATAAAAAAAAAAAAAAAAAAGTGAAGAGACTGTAGAGTGACTCAGTCGCGTTTCAGAACCAATTTAAAACAAGAGCCGCATAGTGGTTGCGACTGCTACTTACAGTTAATAAATGGTCTCTCTGTGACCACGGTGGCTGCAAAGCTCTGGAAACGTCGTAATAATAAAAAAATGTAAAATCAAAACCAAAATAAACGCGATAGTAAGCCGCATAAAATTTGTTTCATTATTCGAGCAAAATCTATGAAAATACTACTTACATCAGCTTGGGAGCTGACATATGTCGACCCATAATTTTAAAAAATATATTTTATTGAAGCACTGATAATCGAACCTCTATTTGACAGCGGTTTCTTATACGGCGTATAAGTATTAACGTTCAACAAAAAAATTAAAGCTTATATTGACTGTAGCAGTCTTACGAATCAATAATAATCGACTCAATATTACACGTCTCATTACACTATCTGTCCATTTAAACATTTTTCTCGTGGATGCGGACGCCGTAATTTACATTTTCTTTTACAAACAAAACTGGTCACAGAGGAATACAATATACAATACATAAGTTAAAATGTCTTTAACTTTTGTTGAACCGTTATTTATTGCTTTGACTTGATGTCTGTTCAGACGGTTTAAATCGCGAACGATTTCGCAGTTGATCAACTTAATTCGCCTCGTGTGAACGCCGTATGGCGCAAGTAGATGCGCAAAACAAAAAAAACTATTTAGTAGGGCTCGAAGTAGGTGAGAGAGCTTATTATTGCGATTGTACATTCGCGAAGTCGCTGACGCAGCTAAATTCGGAGGCGCTATAAAATTTGTAACTAGTTTGACTTCCCATTATATTATAATACTCTTAAGGCCCTGATCGACGGACGAGTAAAACCGCGGTTTTTTGGTTCGTCGAAGTATCATTGCAATACCGTGGTTTTATATACCAACGAGCCTGGCTCGCGGCTAATTATGTATGCCATATTTCTTACTCCGGTTGTCGTGCAAAACGGCTCGTCGATCACGGCCGGCAAGGCGAGCCGTCGGTTATCCTAGCTTCTCGGAATATGTTGTTTTGTTTTCGTATTATAGGCATCCCTTAAGACAACTTCATTGTACGACTTCTCGAACATTCTAAGATAATTTTTGTAATCCATTGGTTCTGCTCCCAATGTTTCAATAAATTGGGTGTGTGACAGCGCTTTTTACAATCCAAATTTCAATTCAAACTCTAGGTCGTTAAGGATTGATTTTATAATTTCTCAATATGCCATAGCGAGATATCATAAGGCTTCAGACTCGGATCACGACATATTGCGACGATTCTTTAAACACGAGCAAAACCGTACGTCAATCGCCCTTTTTATAGTGCATTGTGTGCGTACTCGTAAAATATATTGATCGGCTGATAAGAGATAAGCTTATCGTATTACTTCATTGTGTAGGTGGAATTGCAATTTACATTTTATTATGTACTCCACATTTGCTGGCGTAGTTGTGAAATACCTATGTGCTTATTTATTCATACATATACCGCGCTATGGTCACTGGGAAACTGCACGCATAGCACTTTACTGAGTAGGTTTCTGCGGTGTGCCCTCACCTCCCCACTACCGCAGGAACCTATTAAGTTAGGCGCTCGTATAATGTCAGATCTATTATAATTATTATAAAGCTAAAGTGATTGTTTAATTGTATGAACGCGTTAATCTCTGGAATAGTAATTTAAAAAAAAAAGAACCGATAGGCCTTTTATTGAGAATGGATTAGGTTAATAATTAGGTTAATAACTGTATCTGATTTACCTAATAATCGATAATAATGACCTAATACGGCGTTCTTACGAATTTAGTTGTTCAATATTTGTCGTTCGACAAAAAAATTAAAGCGAATATTGACTGTAGCGTTCTCACAGTTCAATATTAATCGACTCAATATTACACGTGTCAATACACTATCTGTCCATTTTAGCATTTTTCTCATGGATGCGGACGCCTTAATTTACAATTTTCGTGCTGACTGATTGGACTGATTATTCAATGCGAGTTGAACGAATAAGTTCAGACGAGTCTAAGGTAGTGCGAGAGTGCAGTGGTAGTGCAAACGGAGCGCTCAAAACCACTTGCCGGTGTATCTTTGATAAATATGTACTTTGGTTGTCCTGTGTCTATGATACAAGTGCTATACCTATTTGTCTCTATCCCATACAAACATAATAAAGTTTGTTAAAAATCGAACAAAACGTTATTTAGTAAAAAGCTTGACATTTAAGTAAAATATATTCCCAAATAATAAAAAAGGTGATATCTCCCCTCGTAGCATATGTTTTACAACCGGGAATAAAAACAATAGTCAGGGAGAGAGATAGATAATGTACTAATGATGTGCGCGAAAGAGACTATCACAGTTTTTTATGATACCTGCGTCATTCGTCACCTGGTGCAATGCTGTCGCCCATATTTGATAGATTTTTTCATACATATCCGTTTTTTTGTGTAGATTATCAGCCGGTCGTACCAAATATTATAATTTACGAATTTGTAAAAAGTATCGTATAAGTAAAAGAAAAAAGAGAAAAATAGGTTGCACCAATCTTTAACTTCACATGTTACATTTACGTTTAACGGACCTTTTATACAGAGAAATGGACATCATTCATTTCGGGTTTCAATATACTACTTTTGTTATTACTGATGATAAAAAACATATATAAATGGTAGTTTATATATAAAAATATTAACAACCCAATTCACGATTTCGTAATAGTAAACGTAATAGACTAAGTATAAAGTAAAACTCAATCAATTAATCAATCAAATTGTCACGCCTTTTTTCCACAGGGATAGGCAGAGACAATGGAGCGCCACTTACCACGATGCTTACCCAACGATCCCTCATACAGGCCCTGTGGTTATGGGTACTAGGCAACTTAGTAAAACTGAATTCGTAATTTGAAACTTTTTTGGTACAACCGGCTGTAAGACTTTTTAAAGGACATCATTCATTAGGGACTTGGGCTTAATTGTATTAACAGTTGATTATATACATTTTAAAATTACAACGTAATTGGAATATATCCTTTATTTATGCATAAATATTATTTATTTATGCAGGTTTACACGGCGTTCTCACGAGGCGATTTGATTTGATCAACTGTGAAATCGTTCGCGATTTAAACCGTCTAAACTGACTTTCAACCAAGTTGAAACAATAAAAATTGATTGACCTTTATAATTAGTTGGGCTCCTAAGTAGTATTAGCCCAGGGCACCCTAAACTCACGGTGCGGCCCTGGATAACATAGTATTTGTTTTAATTCTCAAAACTTCATTTGGTAGTAAGATGTCTGCTAAAATGTTTTTAAACAAAAAAACCGCAAACTTTTCTATAAATAAAGAATTGCTAATACATAGACGGGTACATCGCAAAGTTAGTCTTTCTTGGTGAACCACTAACCTTCACAAACACGTTCCAAGTTGCACCTAACATTAGCCAAACAATTTGCATTCTTAAGACTAAACTCGTAAGGTGCTAACTCGTAAAGTGTTCACGGTTATGTTTTTAGACATATGGAGACGAAGAGGCAAAACTTTGCGCTTCAACCTTCCAACTTCGAGTCGTAGATGTTAACTTAATACTCTATTTAACGAATTAATGGCGAATTGATATGAAATATACAGTCAGTGCATTAGTTTGGATTCAAATCACGTCCGTGCAGACATTAGGCCTCGAGCACCTTACTTGGACGATTTGCTTATAGGACTTCGTATTTATACTAACTCATTAAAATGTTGCGCGATTATCTGACACCTGGGACCCCATAATACACAAACTAAAGTCCCAAGTCCAGCAAACTGCCAAACCAAATGACACCGTCAGTTATTTTTGCAAAAAATTCAACTAAACCAGGAATAGAAAAACAAAATCAAAACATCAAACAGGGTAGTTTTGGAAACAATAACAGCATCAACCAATAGGACGACCAACACCTTAGTCTCCGTGACCACAATGGCTGCAAAGCTCTCGAAACGTCGGATTAATAAAATAAAATTGTAAAATCAAAACCAAAATAAACGCCCATAGTAAGCCGCATAAAATTTGTTTAATTCATGTTACGCTTTTGCTCTTTTTCTGACAAGTACATGTATATTTGTGCCATTTTTTATTTATTTTTATTATTGTGACTCGACATATGACAGCACCCCGCTTGATGTTAAACCGAAGTGTTGTCCATTAATGAATGCCACTGCTACTACAATTCGATAACGGTGAGTAGCAATCATATCCCCTATGCCGGCCTAGATGAAACCGGCATAGGGGAAGGTAGTAGTTACCTTCAATTAATGGACCGCTATTTAGCTTAACATCAGGCTCCGATACGATATGACGAATCACAATTTTAAAAATCTTTATGTATGCATCTATGTTATATACATACTCGTATGTAAATCGGAAGGCTACAGTCCACATATCCGGTCCGGCACCGGCAGTAAGCCCCACAACATATCC
Organism: Tinea trinotella; assembly: GCA_905220615.1. Classification (NCBI taxonomy): domain Eukaryota; kingdom Metazoa; phylum Arthropoda; class Insecta; order Lepidoptera; family Tineidae; genus Tinea; species Tinea trinotella. The sequence continues at coordinate 12,950,143 of HG992314.1, forward strand.
GGTGGCACTCCGTAACAGACTGGTATTAAATTTGTTAAATACTTGTTTCAAAAATATTGTTTAAGTAAACGTTTAAATGCTTTTGGCCTTTTTTGAAGATAAAATAGAAATGTTTAAATTATGTCTATGTCTGAATTATGAAATGTCTATTACAAAAATGAGTATTTATTCGACTGAACTGTTATTTCATATAAAATTTTGCATAATTTTTCAACATAATATATTTTATAATTTTTTCCTTGCCTTTAGTTTTCCAACTTTTAGCTATTTAGTTGAGCTTATTACAACTATATTTATAACACACTGTTCACGAAAAAAACTTTAAAAAATCAGTATATTTGTACATTATATTAGAAATTTTCTTAAAGCGCGAACATTGATTTTATTGAATTAAACAAATTTTATGCGGCTTACTATTGCGTTTATTTTGGTTTTGATTTTACAACCATAATAAACGCGATAGTAAGCTGCATAAAATTTATTTAATTCAACAATATATTATATTCTTTATAATTTTCAGGAACATTCCTAATTTTCATCATATTCCGTGAAATTGGAAAATTTTCTCATCGAATTAACACTTAATTTTATACTAATAAATATGTCATAATTTTGGTAAAGTTTAGTATAACACATTCGCCTGGTTTGTTTGCTTTTCATCAGTGTACTACACAGTCTATACATTACATAGACCCCGCATTCTTAGGAAATTTACCATCTGGCATACGAGTATGACATTTGGCATACTATAGTCAAACAATAAAAGACGTAGTACAGAAACTAGCATTTTCATTTCGGCATTACAACCCGAACACACACTTTTGAAAAATTACCTGGCGGGGGGTAATTTTACATTTTATTATTTGAACTAATATTGTACGAAAATAGAAAATTATTGGCCATTATCTATTTTCTGATAAGCTAGCGAAAAATCAATTCAAAGTGGTGGTCAAGTTTGACAGAAATTGGTATTATTAGCTATTGTTATCGGTCGTCAGTTTTGTATAGACTTGAAATAAAAAAAGGACTTTTACAAATGTCATTCATTTGTCCTTTTGTCATAATTATGTGTATTCTTTTTTAAATCGAGACACTACAGCTGAGCTTGGCTTGATATCGCGTATTATGGTAAACAAGGAAAGGTCCACTGAGTCGGTAAAAAACCGAATCAGTTTACGGTTGCCTCAGTTTTAGGACGCTTCGCTTTAAGGACCGTAGGGATATGCGTAGGATGAGGAAATAAATAGCCTTCCCCCTCTACTTAAGAGTAGACTATTTAAAACATACGCGATTTAAATTCATAATAAGAATATATATATCGAAACGGGTTTTACGCATTATTAATTTAATTTCATTTATCACAAGATTTTTGTCTTTCTTGCAAGAGCCGGTCACTAGAAGACAGTTTGTGTTTGTTACAGCTGCATTTGGCAGACACGCTTCTTTCTGACTACCCGTGTTTGGTCTTCATTTTTTTAACACGGATCTTAGAACATAGTAAAAAAAACGAGTGAAATAAAATATCTTTAATAACGCGTTTATGACGTGTTTTAATATTTAGAAAGTGGTCTGCATTATGCGGCGTCCAGAGGTTTAAGTTCTATGGTGCAGAAAAACTTGTCGCTGTCATAGTTTAAAGTTATTTTTAATTGGGTTTTTAATTAAACATAACCAAATATGTGTTTAACCTAAAATTTAGCAATTTTGCAAATTTGGTAACTAATGCTATGTTTATGTACTTTTAATTAAGAGTATTTATTAGTTAAATTGGTAATTTATTTGTTTCTAATAATAATAAATGTATAAAGTGACTTTAAACCGTCCGTGCGTCCGTGTGAGCCTATAAAACTATACGTGCTTACATCAAGCTACTTAAGTGCTTGAATCATGGAAACAGGACGACTCTTACATATTTTTAAAGCCGTGAGCTTTGAAGTGGTGCTACTACCCCGGATCGTCAGACTGGGCAAGTGACTACCATGTCTCCCTACCACTCTTATGTATTCTATTCCGTGTGATATAGAATTTTTCTGTGTTTGAATTTTTGTCTGTTTGTGTTGGGGCTAAGAGTGCTCTTTGGTGCGTGAGCTAAAAAAGTTTTAATTTTATTGTTACACATTTGACCTCGACTCGCCTGATGATAAGTAAGAGTGACGACCTTCCAAGAGTGACGACGACTGAAAACCCGAGTCAGTCTCAATCACCGTCATGATATGTTCTATGTACCACTTTAATTTTCTTATAATTTAATACACTATACTAAATACTACAAACCCGGACACTTGTTAGTCTAGGATCTCACTGTTTGAGTGGACCCGGACACTTGTTAGTCTAGGATCTCACTGTTTGAATTGACCCGGACACTTGTTAGTCGAAGATAGCACTGGCTCGCTCGAGACATCACGTTTTTATGCTTTACGTGGCGTCATATCAAATATATCAACACGTCAACGTAATGTTTGGTGTACCGAACCGTCTGTCTGTACAATTAGCGTTTAAAGTGCACTCGCAACCATATTTGATGGAACGTGATGATTATATTGAAGTTTTGTTAACCGCCCTCGCCAATTTACGAGTAGTGTTCCGATATCGAGCCCACATTGTCCGTATAATTACACGTTACATTTGCCAAACACGTGTATTTATTATCTATTAGCAACCCCTCGGCAGGGGTCATCGACATTACTCTTCGCCCCTGCTATCTTACCCAATTCGTATAGCACCTTTACTTTTGTATTTTTATTTAATATACTTATATATTTTTTTGGTATATCATTTATTATGATTCGACATCTGACCTCGACTGGTCACTTCTCGGTCTGTATACCATTCTTTGACAACCAGACCCGGATCTAATATTTGCTTCTTTTTTTATTATTAACAAATAAATTTAATAAAATAATTAAAAATTAAGAACAAAAGCAATGAAACAAATATTTATGACCGGGAATCGAACCCGGGACTAACTACAACGCCACGCCTATCGTCAAAAGCTATGGTTGTTACTACATACATTAATTTAACGGCTATTAAGAACTCCTCTGCAAGAAGTATTAGTTGAACTAACTACGAAGAGGCAACAAGACAACGTTAGTTCTAAGTGAAACTAGTGCATCTAACGTTAGGAACTTATGTATTGTTTGGTACTAAAACACAACAGCAGACATCTTACTTATACTATAACCTTTCTTATTCTACCTCTGTTGGGATTTTGGTCTCTTAAAGTTATGTTGTATGCGCCCAGTGAGATTTGGCGCCATTTAAACTTCTTTAGTTTATTCACCTCCAAGACTAGATAATAATATGTACTTGATAAGTCTAGTGCTTTACTTCTTTTAGCAGTGCACGTACTGAAATTGAGTAACCAGTAGCTGTTTGTCACTATTTCGCATTATAATAATAATTCATAATTATTCCCAACATGCTTTGTTACACAGTAAAGACTATCCGGCAGAAACATCGTCTTAGCGTTTTTTGTTTTACCATGAAAGGTCAACAGTCTTTCCCGCGGGAATTAACGTATTTATAGGGTATGGGGTACGCACACCTGTCCCGCACGACCCCGGCCACCACCCCCACGCCTAAGGCATCATCAAATATGTACACAACGGGCACTGAAATGGTATACAACGGCCAACGGAGGTTTATATGTTAAATTGGGATATTTAAAATGTTCCTCTGTACATTATACCAAATGGTTTTTGCAAATAATGCCTTTTCTTCTATTTTAATTGTTATGTCATTGGTTTTAATTTTATTGTTATGTTGCTACCTTAAAATGAAATGAAAATAATTTATTAGCATAAAATAAATTATTAGCATTGAGAGTAGAATTAACGCAGTAGAAATGCGGTCGTTAAGGAGTGTATGTGGAGTGACGATAGCGGATAAAATAAGGAATAGCACATTGCGTGATAGATGTGGTTAGAAAGAAGATGTGATGACAACGATTGACAAAGGAATACTTCTATGGTTTGGGCACATGGAAAGGATGAGTAAAAGTCGATTGACAAAAGGAATTTACAAATCTAAAGTGGATGGATGCGTTAAACAAGGCAGGCCCAGGAGGGTGTTTGCCGACCAAATCGGAGACATCCTCAAGACAGCTAGGCTGCCTAGTGCGTATAACCACAGAGCCTGTATGAAGAGAATTGTGGATGTGAAGGAAGCAAGGGAGTTATGTAAGAATCGTGGTAAGTGACGCTCCATTGTCTCTGCCTATCCCTGTGGAAAAAGGCGTGACAATTGATTGATTGACTTAGCATCCCCTTGTTCATCGCCTGATTCTACCCATGGCTTCAGAAAGGCATGAGTAGAAAGGCAACAAAAAACTCTTAATTAATGACTTTTGATTCCAAATGATTCCAATGAGATTGATTCCAAATGAGAAATGGATCGACGTTTGTAAACATTTCTTATGATTAACCTATATAAGATCCTCTGTCTAGATAAGAATTTAGAAAGGCTGCTTGTGTCTGAAAAGTCCGAAAGTTATGCGGAGCTCTATACGATCGACCAACTACTCCATAGCCCAGTCGTGTAACAAACTGGACTACTTAAATAAGGTATGACTAATGACTTTGAAGTTGAATAACAAAGCAAGTGTTTGTATCTAATTAAGTAAGATTATGCTAATTATTGTGTTTTGGTTATTAGTAATGTATTTCTAGCTATGTTTGCCTCAGGGTCAGTTGTGTACTCATTTGTTCGTGATTGTACGGAGTAAGTAGGTGGACGATAATTGTATGCTTTGGTTGTATGAGAAATGGTTGTTCTGTCAATTAGAATTTTAGTTACGGTTGCGTTATTTAAACTTATGTCTTATTTAGGATTGAAGTTGTGGTGGGTTTCATTGGTCGATATGTAAGATCCTCTGGTCATCATGCATGTATTATCATTAGATAATACAGGATTCCTTTGTAAATTGAATCCAATAGATCAGCAATTATTTAGGACGGCTTCCTTAGCAAGGTAGAGCACATATTATCTGGTCGTCATAACTAAAGTTGAGACAATTTCTTTAGCATTTTTGGATTCTGAGTGCGGGTGCCAGAATTCTGAGTCTATCCCGTGGCAGGCAGGAAAGTCTAGGCAGCGTTCCAGGATTGCGAAAGTAGGGTTAAGCCCTTAGCGCTCATTTTCACTGGCCTGACTTTTCCATCTACCCAAATGAATTTTTTAAGACCCCACCAAATCCGCCTCTAACATTTGACCTAAAACATTACCAGTGTTTCGGGATCAGCTTTTAAGTTGCCGGTTCCAACTAGGTCGGCATAGTGGATGCGACTGCTACTTACAGTTTTTTTACAATAAGTAGTAGCAATCGCCTCCATTTATGAACTCCAGCATAACATCAGGCGGAATTCTGTTATATCGAGCCTTAATAAAACCAACAGATGTCCTTCCTTTTTTAATCAATCAAATTTCCAGGTTTTTTTTCCACAGGGATAGGCAGAGACAATGGAGCTTGCCACGATCCTGACACAACTCCCTAGCTTGCCTTTCATCCAGAATTCTCTTTATACAAGCTTCAGGGCACTAGAACTCCTGGGTCTGCCTCGTTTGACGCATCTACCCACATGAGATTTATAAATGCCTTTTGTCAATCTGCGTTCACTCATCCTTCCATGTGCCTTAACCATCGGAACATTCCTTTGTCAATCCTTGTGCCTTTTTGTTACAAGAATTTGTAAATGGTGTTAATATATTTACAAAAAAAATTGTAGACGGTCTCATTGTCTAACTTGTTTTTGTTATTGTGACACGACATCTGACCTCGTCCCGCCTGATGATAAGCAAGAGGAGGTCCACGAGTTTGTTCTCGGCTGCCTCAGCCGCCGTCTAACTAATCTAATGTGACCATTTGCATACATTGGCATTTGTGTTTTTTCATGTAGGTTTTATGTAACCTAATGTTTTTGATATTAAGCCGCTGTGTGAGCGTTATTGTTTGCTCCAGTTTTTTATTTACATTTCTATACTAAGCTACTAAAGTGCTTGTAGCGTAGAAACAGAACAATCAAAGATACATAAGATACATACAATAAGATGACGACAGGCGTGGACGAACGGTTTAGCGATTGGTTTGTTGCGCGTAAAGTCCCGGGTTCGATCCCCGGTCGGAGCAAATATTTGTTTTCTAGCTTTTATTTGTAATATTTAATAATATTAAATATTGCAAATACTTGTTAATAAAAAAAAAGAGATGGATATTTGCTTCGGGTCTGGTTATCAAAGCGTGGTAGGCAGTGGTACCCAGTCTGCCGATCCGGGGTAGTATACAGACAAGTATACAGACCGTGAAGTGTTTTGGTCACGTTTCGGGATCAGCTTGTAAGTTGCCGGTTCCATCTAGGCCGGCATAGTGGATGTGATTGCTACTTACAGTTATTGAATTGTAGTAGCAGTGACATTCATTCATGGACCACACTTCGGCCTAACATCAAGCGAGGTGCTGTCATATGTCGAGTCACAATTAAAAAAAACATAGTTACCGGTGGTTGGTGTCAAACTCGTGCTCTCGGTTTGCGTAACCGTTGCACTGCCACTGCACCACGGTCGCCTTAAAGTTATATGTTAATTTTATGGAGATACATCGGTACTAGATTTTGAAGTAGCACTTATATTGGGTCATAGTGTAATGCGCTTTGGGTTTAAATGATTTTTTAAGTGTAACATTTATATCTTAAAGAAGTGTTAGTTTTGGAATAAGCTTTAGACGTCGAGTTGGTTTTCTTAGTATTGACGATTGATTTTAGATAAAGATTAAGTCAAATTACATACGATTCGAAAGCTTGTAAGCTTACAGTACTTACGTACTGCCCTCGACTTACCTACCTGATGGTAAGCACGAAGATAACCCAAGATATAATATATCTTATATATCTATATTAATATTATAAAGAGAAAAGATTTGTATTTTTGTGTGTGTGTATCTTTGTAATGATTAAACTCAAAAACTACTGGGCCGATTTCAGAAATTCTTTCACCATTGGAAACCTACATTCACCCTGAGTGACATAGGCTGTATTTATTGCTAGAAAAGATTAGGGATGCTTACTAAAACTTAAGTAACGTAACCCAAGGTGTAAAAAAGTGCCATAAAACGTCTTTCGTCGCATGCGCTGCGGAAACTATTGATGATAGAACAAAAGTATGTTTTACAATATTAAAGAACATATCAAAATTCGCAATACCATATATCCAACTATTATCTTTACGTCACAATAACCACTTTTTACATTTTAAAAGTTGATAAAAATACCGACTAAAATTAGACCACACCGTTCATGCTTCTGTTTAAATCCTTATCCAAATAAATCTTATTGTTTTTATGACTGTTTCAATTCATATAGATTACTTTTTGATATTTATAAAGAGAAACGATAATATTAATTTTCTCGATTCACAACAACTTAAGTTCAGCTAATCTGTAACTCGACATTCATTGACTGTGAAGCGGTATGAAATTCGCCGGTTCAGCTAGTCTTTATAAATATTACGGAGATTTGGACAAAATAGCAAGATGTAAAGATCATACATACGAGTACTCTTATTGCGAAATAAGGCACGAAAGTTATAGGAATGGTGTGCTTTTAATGGGTGCTACTACACATCTTGCAATCGTGTCCACACGTAGATTGCGTTACAATTTAATACGAGGAAGGGTGCGTTCATAAATAATAATTGATATTAGCTTGTATGAAGGGAATTGTGAATGTGAAGGAAGCGAGGGAGTTGTGTCAGGATCGTGGCAAGTGGCGCTCCATTATCTCTGCCTATTCCTTTGGGAAAAAAGCGTGACAATTTGATTGATTGATGTTGATGTCATAGTATAGATAGAGTATTGTATTGGGAGTACCACCACTTACAAACAAGTATACACACCGTAAAGTGGCTTAGTCCAGCTTCTGGGTCCAGCTTGTTAGTTACCGGTTCCAACTAGGCCGGCATAGTGGATGTGACTGTAGAGTCACTTCCATTCATGGACCGCACTCCAGCTTGACATCAGGCGGGGTGTTGCAATATTATTGTCGAGCCACAATAAAAAAACGAGTTTAAGTGTCATTTCTAATTTAAAAATTTGGGGTATTATTTCTAAAATTTTGGGAATTAAGTCTTTTGTAATAACACCTACACTTTGAAGCACAGATCACAGACTACTAGACTCTGTAACAATTGTTTTTTCAAATCGACAGTAATTACAGTAATCGACCTCCTCTTGCTTATCATCAGGCGAGTCGAGGTCAGATGTCGTGTCACAATAAAAAAAAGATCTAAAAAATATTACTCGTACGCCACGCCGTCTAGTTGTACATAGTCTGTGCTTGAAATACACTTTTCCGCTAAAGTAAAAGAGGAAAGTTATTTTTCTGACATCCCTTTCAGAATTTTTGTTAAAGGGAACCAATTACTGAAAAAATAGAATGAATAAAATTATTTTATATTTTTATTCTATTTTGAACTTAATGAAAAATACATCCTTTTTTATAATTAATTTTGATTAAAATAATTAAAGTTGGTTAAATTAATTATAATATTTTGTTAGCTAATAAAAAAAATAGGCGCCTTTTAATAAAGACCTAATAAAGATAGTATTATTTTTTATTTGTAACCTGCCAAACTATGGTGCACGCAGGCGGACTTAATGCTGGTTAGCATTCTCTACCAGCCAACCTTTGGAACAATAGAAACAAGTCCAAAATGTGAGCAGAAGGAAGGTCATACAGAGAAAAATATAAAACATACATAAATTTAAATAAAATAAATATTTAACTAACGCAAATTAAATCGCCTCTATTTATTAATTAAATTCGCTACATTACCGCTTTCCAGCTTAACATCTCGCGATCAAATACCGTGTCAATAGTAAAATTTGAAATTAGGTCGTCGCGGTCGCAGGTGACCAATCAACGTAGTTTACCTAATGTTTTTTTACAGTGTACAGTACACCTGTACACTGATTGGTTACGAAGATGTCAAATATTAGTGCAAGTAAAGTGAAGAAAATAGGGGCCCGACAAATAGTCGCGCCTCAATTTATTTAAAAACCTTATAAAATAAATAGTTGTATAAATAAAAATATGTAATAATTAGATTAATAGAATATCATAGATCGGAGGCCGCGCAACTTTAATGGGAATAAAAATTGTAAAATAAAAACCAAAATAAACGCGGTAGTGAACCACATAAAATTTGTTTGATTTAATAAAAATAAAATTCATTCCCATTTATTTATTCGGACAGTGAGTTTAAATGAGCTTCAACTGTTAATGAAAATGCACATCGATTCTCAGTGTGTTGCGCGGTCGCAGTTTTAATTTTAAAGCTCAATAATCGAGTTCAACAGTCAAAACGAAGCTCCTTCTCATTGTCATTGAGTTACGCGGTCGGCTTGTAGAAAATAATAATATGAATATGCAAAGGGGAATTGTCTGATGGTAATCAAAGAGAGGTCCAAGAGCGCCGAAGACAGAATAAAACCGACTCAGTTTGTGGTTTCCAATAAAATGTGAATAGATAAATGTCCACTAATTGCGTTCTATTCTTTGTATGTAATCTATGTTATGTAATTTTATCTAACACAAGTACATTTATTATATGGTTCACTTGTAACTTACAATTATGGTTACGAGATGAGGTGCACTGCACGCGGGCCCAAGCACAAGGTCGACCACTTATAGGGCATATGACCCTGTTGCGACCATTGAATTAAAAATTAAAAAAAGAAGTATACCTATTAAACATGTTGGAAGAAAATGCATATTTATTTATATAGAGCCATCGATCATACATTTTTAATAGCTACACAGTCTCATACAAAATGATGTCATAAAAGTGTCCGCGCGTCCCATAAAGTGAATTGGATGTCACTTACATCATTTTGGACTGAGAACAAATGCAAGTTCAACATCAATCGGACTTGTGTATTTATATGATCCGATGGGAAAGAAAGGTTCTTGAGTGGAGACCACGTAACGGAAGACGCAGCGTAGGTAGGCCTCCCACTAGGTGGAATGACGACATAGTGAAAGTCACGAATAACCGGTGGATGCAACTGGCATCTCTGTAGTTTAGTATCAAATCAAGTCAACTCCATTTGAACAAAAATCCTGCTAGACGAGTTTTTGTGTTCTTTAGTAATGCGCACCCAAAGAAAACACGTGCTTTTGAAAGGTAATTAAAATTAGTTTGTTATTTACGTTTTTCTACTTTAATTTGTTTGCCTAGAACATTAAAATTACAAAATCCTTCAATTAATTTTGGATTTGACTTACTTTGTTACCAACCTGTGGATTAGACTGAATTTGATAATTAGGTTTGTGGATTTGACTCTGTTTGCTGTACATATTAGGGATCTAGCAAGGTTTTGATAGTTAGCAAAGGGAAGAGCAGGTGTAGACAACTTTGGTAATAAAAGACAATGTGATTTTTAATTTCTATTAGGTTCACGTGAAAGAAACATATACAAACAATTTGTCTGTTTGTAAATTATTTTTAAAAAGTATTTTAAGTAGACTAAATCTAAATGGTATTGTAAATTATCAACATTGTAAATTATGTGGATATTTCTTTATTACCAGCACCTGCATTTCATAATCTTGGTCATTTTTTGAAATAGATTTGTCAGAAACTTGGTGGAAAATAGTATCTTTTTTTCTTAAGGACATGCATTGGTATTAATGATGTACCAGATCATTAAAAATGTAGATCCGCGGATACGGATACAGATCTTTACTTTTTTACTCAATCGGTGTTGGTGCGATAGTTGGCCAACAATCAAAAGTTAAAACGGTGGGAAATGTTTTATATCGTATTTTTACGATTTGTCCCGGCTTCGATTGATGACAGTCGTGGACGAACGGTTAGCGATTGGTTTGTTGCGCGTAAAGTAAAGTCGGAGCAATTATTTGTTTCATAGCTTTTATTTGTAATATTTCATAATTACATTAAATATTGCAAATATTTGTTAATAAAAAAGGTGGATATTTGCTTCGGGTCTGGTTATCAAAGAGTGGTAGGCAGTAGTACCCAGTCCGCCGATCCGGGGTAGTGGTGGTACTACAAGTATACAGACCGTGATTTGGTCGCGTTTCGGGATCAGCTTGTAAGTCGCCGGTTCTAACCAGGCCGGCATAGTGGATGTGATAACTGCTTACAGTTATTGATTGTAGTAGCTGTGACATTATTCATGGACCACACTTCAGCCTAACATCAAGCGGGGTGCAATCATATGTCGTCACAATAAAAAAAAATGTATATTTTACGTACGACTCAAACATCGAAATAGTACGTGAAATTTACGACTTTTTATAATGTTCTATCTAATACTCTGATTTTGTCTGACGACAATATTACAATACATGATGAGCTCACAAAGTATGAACCCAGATCAATCCCGCCATTATTTAACAACAATAAAACACCAGGGAATCCCCTTCTTTATGCTTAATACGATAAAAGTTTCTAATTAGGGGGTACAGTTAATAAATTATTTATTTGTTAAAAATTAAAACTATTTTCAAAATAAAAAATATTATAAGTAATGGTCATTTTTTATTTTTGAATTGTTGTTACAGTTACAAAACACAATTAAAATAAGCAGCCAAATTTTCAAATTCTTAATTACTCCCTGTGCTTTGGAGGGCAAGCAAAGACCGCCCGCACTTCTTAAAAATCTGTTAAAGAAGTGAAAACATGTAAATCCATTAAGTGCAGCGATATGCTTGCCACCTGTTCAGTTTATTAAAAAAACAGGCAAGGAGTGGACACTGTTACAGATGTCTCTGACACACCGCAAAGTCGTGAGCATATTTCGTTTCAATTTGTTATTATTACTCCACCGATGGTACTAATATTGTTGAAATTAAACAAAAGATATTTACTAAGATTAAAAATGGCCGGCAATTAACGACATCCCGACTTCAACTACACTTTACAAAATGGTTGGCAACCTCTACTCCATGCATGTATGTTAGATGAAAGGTAAAAGTTTTCATCCTATTTTACTTAAATTTTGTTACTTTCTATTGTGATCTTTACTGTGGTGGCTTTCTTGCTAATTTGGGAACAGTTTCAACAATTTTGTAGCAATTTTCGTACATTATTTATTTTATTATTAAATAAAAATACGCAAAGGGCACAAAGCGCGACGGTAAAACTTTTTGCAATAAAAACAATATGGCTAATTTGTCATACAAATTAACGCTCGCTGATTGGCTAGAAAAGATTTGACTTATTTTGATATTGAAAAGTCATGGATATGTCTTCTTTTGATAATAATAGCTGGTTTAATTTATGTTTATCTCTTCAAATATGTAGATTTGGCTTCTTTACGTAAATTTATATTGTGAATTTTAACACGAAGAACAAACTTGTGTACTTAGTTAAAAAATAACAAAATATGGATTTGACTTCATTTGATACTACACGACACATCTTGTCGTTTGGAATGGCGTTCTAAGATAGAAGCCTATGTTGAACAGTGAACGTCTTGTGGCTGATGATGATGATGATAGGCATACAGGTGGATTTAAAGCCAAATGGCCCTATCTGCCAGTCAAGCTTAGGCTTACGCAGGCAGTGAAAGGCAGTTGCAAGAAACAAATAAAGTTGTGAAGCAATATAATAGGTATAATATAGATTATATATTAGCGTTGGTGCGAGCGTGGTGTACTGTACACACTACCACAGTGCAACGGTCACGCAAACTGAAATCACGGGTTCAAAACCAATGTATCTTTGTGTACTTTGGTCGTCCTGTTTCTACAAGCTCTTTAGTAGCTTAATAGAAAAATGTAATACAAATTCATGTTGCATAGAGACTTGGGCTTAATTGTATTAACAGTTGCATATAAATTTTAAAATAGTTTGATGTACGAAGATTGCAATGTAATTGAAATATTATGTCCTTTATTTTGTATAGTTTAGTTGTGCAAAATGATTAAACTATAATTATAACAGTTCAAAGCAGAACTTTTATTATGACGTGTTTTTGTGATTAACAGACGATACAAAGTCTATATCTTATTTTCCAAATAACTCAATTGCCCAGCCATTAAAAGCAAAATTGTTATTAGTTTAATCGATACAAGTATTAAAACTACCATTTATATATTTTTTCATCATTTGACATTGCGTACATAAAAGCCCATGATGTCCTTGAAATTAAAGTATTAAGTACCGTATAAGCCGAAGTCAGATGTCGAACCTAAAAAAAACACATACTAAAAACATGGTTGCCTAACAATCGATTGTATAAATGTAATTTGCAATATTCTATAAGGCAATATGAAAGTGCATTTTTAAGTTTAAATTTATTCGCTGTTAAATGCGCGTATTTAGCCGTTCACGATTGAATGAGCTGTCTTATTTGTAATAAGCGGTGCGTTCACCCTAAGTAACGTTCTGATCAAAGGCTGATGCACGCAAGCTCCTAGCTACACATAATTTATTACACGCCGTACTTATACTATTATGTAAGGCTATAGTTTGATACGTGTTACCAGTTTTTTTTTGTTATCGTAGGTATGTAGATGTTTTTTTATATAGACAAACAGACAAAAATATGATTGCACAAAACAGAGTACTATATAATTATATAAAAGTAGTATTATTTATTATAGATGAGTAATATATATTATATTTTAAAAATAATGTACCAAGCTCTACGGTTACGGGTCTTTGGATGTCCCTTGTCCCCAGCTTTCTCGAGGATGTCTCCGATTTGGTCAATAAATACCCTCCTGGATCTGCCCCGTTCATCCACATAAGATTTTTAAATTCCTTTCACTCACTTCTGGAGGTCTGAGAATTTGATAATTTGTACACGTATTAAAAACCGATGACAATACAATAATTTAAATAAATATTTTTTTGTACGGTGGTACTACTAACAAATATTTTCTCTGACCAGGAATCGAACCCAGGACTTTACGCGTAACCAAAGCTACTAATGTTTTTAAAGTTGTAATTTATAAACTTATATATTATATTTTTTGTTGCAGGTAAGGAATTTATAAATTTAAACGATTATGTATGTATAACAAAATTTTTATTGATATAAATCAAGGTAAATCAGAGGTTCCCAAAGTTATTTTCTTATAGATCCTTTCAAAATTTTGCTGGTTCCGGTAGACCCCCCAGCTATACGAGTAGTACATTTCTACCATATTCCCAAAACTCGACTGTGTGTGCGTGTCTGTTTGTGTGTGTGTGTGTGTAATACACGCGCATGCGCATTAGATTTGTTTATTTGCCCTCCTCCACCGATGTTTGTTTTAGTAAAAATTTATAACGTTTCGCGAAGTAAGCTGGAACACGGCTCATGCGATGCGAACTCCTTTGAGTGGGGCATGTGTGCAGTGCCGCGGATTGGTAGGGTTGTAGCACTAAGATTTATTGGTTATCGGCAATAATACCTTTGATTATTTAATATAATACAGTTTTTGAACTTTAAAAGAGTTTGTATTTTCTTAGATTTTGCACGAACTATGATTAATGAATTATATGTTTTATGCAGCTTACTATCGTCTATATATAGTATTTGAACAATTAATCAATATAAGGCAACCGTGGTGTAGTGGCAGTGCAAAGGTCACGCAAACCAAGAGCACGAGTTCGAAACCACCCACCGGTGCCAATGTATTTTTGATATATGTTCTTTTATAGTCCTGTTTCTATGATACAAGTACACTTTAGTAGCTTAGTGTAGAAATATAAAAAAAAAGATGAATTTTAATAATTTTAATTACTCATAAGTCAAATTAAACTGAAACATAATTAAAACCATTGTAAGTTTTGCACGCTTGGCCGAATTTCGTTCTGCGAATTGTAATAAGTGGCAACCCTGTGTTAATATTGTAGTTGGCTTGGTTAATATTAACCTGTGGTAATTTTTGGTGGAATTAATGGAAATGTGCAGTGAACGAACACGCCTGCCACTTTAAAATTGCCCAGCAATTTGGTTTAGCCGAGTTCTCAGTATTAGGAAAATGTTATTGCCTCAATTTCCGCTAGAAACTGATAAAATCTTCCGCTGAATACTTGTGGGATAGATTTTATGATATTAAGATATCCATTGTCTCTGCCTATTCCTGTGGAAAAAAGGCGTGACAATTTGATTGATTGAATGAAAAAAGATATCCACTAATATTTGTAAAACCTATTATTTTTTTAATTATACAATAATTATAATGAAATATAATTATAATAAATACTGTGTTTTTTAACGAAATACACATTTTCCGATTTTTTTTTCAACATACACCGATAAATACACTTTTTTACGAAACATTTTTTTTTCAACATACACCGAAACACATTTTTTTCCAACATTTTTTTTTATTGATACTCAACATCTGACCTCGACTTGTCTGATGGTATGCAAAAAGCGCTGATCAAAAGGCGACGCCGCTATGCCGGCCAAATATGTAGGTTAAAAACATGAAGTACTTGTAATTTGTGATACATCTAAACGGGTGAAATCTATCAGTTAATAAGATACCATCGTAAATAAATTATCCCCAATCATTAAGGCAAAGTTAAATAAACAATTCAGTGTTTCTGAAAACCCAATGAAGACTGTCAATAACAATTACACAGTTCCGTTTTCAGTTGCTCGTTTCAGAGCATAGAAGGTGGCCAATGAGTGTAGGGCTGTTTATTCGATTTTACAGGTTCACGATTTTAAAAATATAAAACTATAATTTATTATAAAAAAATTAAAATTAATATTTATTTAATTATGAATAATTTACAATTCAATTAATATTTTCTTTAAAGGGATTCTTTCAATAACAATTGGCATAAATCTATGATTAGCGCCACAAATTTCAGAACATTGACCAAAAAATACTCTTTGACATCGCTCCGCCTGATGTTAAGCTAGAATGCGATCGAGGCGAATGCTATTGCAGATAAATGATTGCAAGTAGTAGTCACATTTACTATGCTGGACTAGTTAAAACAAAAATCCAAAAAATCCATAAAAATGTAGCTGATAACCATTGTATGCAGAGAATTGTGGATGTGAAGGAAGCTAGATTAAGTTTAAGGGAGCAAGACGAACTTGGTGTAGAGGTAGTGCAATGGGTACCCAAACCGGAGCACGGCGCACGGGTTCAAAATCACTTGTCGGTACCAATGTATCTTTGATACATGTACTTTGGTTTTTCTGTTCCTATGATACAAGGACTTTAGTAGCTTAGTATAGAAATGTAGAAAAAAGTTTTGTCAGGATCGTGGAAAGTGGCGTTTCTTTATGTCTGACTATTCTTGTGGGAATTGAGTCAATCGATGTTATCAAATTAAATAATAAAATGGGCAATAAAAATGAATTCGCCCTCCGCAATGTATAATTGGTTTTATCACTTTATTTGGTTGTTTGTAGCGTGAACGAGAAATGCGGACGTGGCTGATTTCCAAATTTATTTGCTTTCGAACTGTATTTTTTCATTTTATTTTTGCGCAAAGAAAAGTCTCGCAATGCATACACTGTAGTTTGCACTGTGTAGTTTCGTTTATTAAAGTCAGATATAAACTTAAAAAAATGTACTTTTTCTCGTATATGTAGAATATACATTTATCGTATATTAATTTTTGACCCTTATGAGTTTACATTTTAATTCTTGTAACAATGGTTAGAGATGCATAATGACGTCATCATAATAAATGATAAAGACAACATTAGTATTCACAATACTTCCAATAGCAAATTAATTTATACAAAAAATATCTCATTGTTTTATAATCTGCAAGGAGATTCCTTAGGCGTAATTTATCCTAAGGCGATATAAAGTACGTGATATATCGTAATATAGTGAACGATATACGCATAAAGCATCTACAGATACCAGAAATCTAACCCGGGGGCCACGAAACACTTCGCTCTAAGCGGATTCGCTTTCGCTGCAAGCATCAGCGTTAAGCGTTTGAACAAACAAACATTTTTACCTATGAGAAGGGATGTAAACCCCCAGAATTAGAACCTAAAACCATTTTACTACAAATATCAGTGCTGTTTGTCAAAATTATGTGGGGAAAAGGTCTTGAAAAGTGCGCCAATTTAGCTAGTCCGCCAACCGCTACTCCAGATTCACTCGCAGCTAATAACGCTGTAATTTTCAACGTTGTTTTATGGCCTTTCAGATATAAAACTGTTGTTTGTTTTCGACTCTCAACTCTGACGCTCGCAGCGTAAAGCTAACTCGCTTAGAGCGACGCGTTGTGTGGCTCTCAGGTGAAGGAAGACGATAAAAAAGTTGCGATATTACACAACAAGTGTATACTTTTCGAAGATTTTTAAGCTGTGAACATGACAGGGAAAAGAGAAGACAATTCTACAATATTACTCGCATGAATCGTAGCTCTGATATACCCTGAGTTTACGCGCTGGTTTTGCAGGTTTTAAAATGTCGGGGCACACGTGCACGGACCGTTGCAGCCGTTACAACATGGCACTCTTACGTACCGCGTTCGTGGTCTTGACTACTTAACACGCGCCAAGCCACGCGATTGGTGAAGAAGCGATTGGCCAAAATTAAATCGACCACCGGTAAATGGCTTACTCATTAATCAGGGCAGACTTAAGTACCCAACAATCATTAAATTCAATAATTTCACTAAGAACGCCTTTTTCACTTGAATTCCATATTTGTAACAATAGTTGTGATGGTGAGAATTGTGTTACTACAACACTTTTATCGCCTAGGTCACTGCGCTGTCATGAATGTTCCGAGCAATTTATCGCCGCAATATATACCTTACTATTTATTGCTTATCTTATATCGTCTTAGTACGAATAGAGCCTTAGACATTTTTGGCCAGTGATAAAATGTAAATACAGTCTATATATATATAAGATTTTGTAAGACGACGCACGGCCCGCCTCTTCTTACAAAATCTAAATAGTAGATATATATTTATTTATTTATTTATTTATAAACTCTTTATTGCACAAAAATAAGGTACATAGGCGAGCTATGTATGTTATATATATGTTAAGTTTACTAAATTGTCGCCTGGCCACATATCCTTTTCATGACATAAATGATATCTATTTAAAACATTTAACGCTAATAACCTTATAGGTAGGCATAAAATTAAAGTATCATATTTAAAAGTGCCCCGTGCTCGCCAAATGGACATGATAAAGATTATTTTTATGACGGTCACTGCAATACGGTCGTAGCTGGTGCTTTTACCCAACATATAACTTATAAAATATGGTATATATCATTTCAATTTTATGTCGGTTTTGTTTAAATTTTTTCCTACCTCGTCTTTTTACTCTAGTGATACTACTCTGTACAGCTCGATGGTATCATCGGCATCTGAGGTAACCGAATAGTGAATCGTATTCCCAATCGTATAGGGAAATCTATGAATGCCGACAACTGACAAGTCAATACCAGTCAGTGTCACGTCACTAGAAATAAAGTTATCGCATCGTGTGACATCACGATCCAAGCGCATTAGCAACTAAAGATGTGACGATCTCAATTTTTTTGAACCGAGTTAGATCGATTTAAAAATACGGATAACTCGATTATTAATGAATTCTATTCGATTCAAACCGGTTTACCAACCGAGTTGACAATTCGGTCCGACAATATAAATTGCCTAATACACAGTTTGGTTTGCTATAGAATTTCGGATGTCAAATATACCTAAATAAATTGTCTGATCTAAATTTATATATACTTAAGTATAAAAGTTCAAACCGGTTTATTGTAGATGATAACCTACCCAACTTGGTTTAGGTATCAACTCGGTTTAACCCGGGTTGAAAAGTCGAGTTGTTACATCTCTATTAGACAGTATTGTTTTCGTGTGAATAACACTAACTAAAGATAATAAAGTGATGGATACTAGAAAGTGTTATCGAGTTTTGTCAAACGTAATTTGCATAGACATCCTTTGTCGATAAACTTTTGTACGACAAAGTGTGTTGTATTTTTGTTTTTATCGATAAGAAAATACAGGTTGACTAAATGTTATTTTTGAATATGTTAATTTAGTCTTTTCTTGTCGTGTTATCGATGGTTTGTCGTGTTTAAATTTAAATGCGATCTATTGTAATTTGGTGATATATACTTATAGATTATATTTTTAACAAATGTAATAACTTATAGAAATATTAGACAATGAAAAGAAAGTATGATAATGTTCCGTAATAATATTTAGTAAATTCTTTATTGCAAATTAGGTTCACAATACCATGGGCGAGGTTAGGGAGAGAGGTAACAATAGAAGTTGAGGGGGTACTTTTACAATCAATCAATAAACGTACACACCTAAATTGCATATAAAACAATACATAAAAGAAACTTAAACATACCTGATCAATCAATCTAATTGTCACGCCATAATTCCCACAGGTATAGGCAGAGACAGTTCCAGTAATTATAACGAAATTTCAATAAACAACGTTGTTTATTTTTATATTGACACGAAACGTTCTGGGCGCGATTCGCTTAATACACGACAGCGAAATAATAAACTTGCGTCATCTCGCGAACGCGGATATTTGACATCTTGGTAACCAATCAGTGCATAACAAATCAATAGGTAAACTACGTTTATTGGTCATTTGCGACCGCCCGGCAATTTCACTGCTTTTTCTTTCATATAATAAATATATTAAGGCAATCGAGGCCTTGATGTTAAAATTTACAAGTCCGCATGCAGCGGTTGCATGCGCTATGGCAGTGTTGCGGTCTTCATCATCATCATCACATCAGAAAGAAGACGTCCACCGCTGAACATAGGCCTCTTCCTCAGAACGTGTTGTGGTGTTATTTTTTTATAATTAAACTTATGCAATATTTTGTCGATAAGTAATTTTATGCATCACTAGGTAAGTTGGGGCCCCCGACTTCCTGTGCCAATAGATAAAATTCGTGTACAGCGGAGGTTGTCGCGCCTCTTTGTATATTCTTGCCCCGGTCTACTATTCCTATTGAGCACAATGTTACTCTAGTTTCCCTCCTCCCCTCCCTCTTCTTTTTTGACACCTGATATCAGTGGCGAGCGACACGAATTTACAATTGATTTGGTAACTGAGCGTTTATAGTTCGATACCCTTGTTTGTGATACTGTAAATGGAATAAATTGTTTTGTTTTTAGTAGCGTTTCAATACTTTTTTGACGACAGGCGTGGACGAACGTTTAGCGATTGGTTTCTTGCGCGTAAACTCCCGGTCGGAGCAAATATTTGTTTCGTAGCTTTTATTTATAATATATAACAATTATATTAAATATTGCAAATATTTAATAAAAATAGTTAGTAAATAGTTAATAAAAAAAAAGATTCAAATCTTAGATAATAGCTTAGTAGGTACGCCAGTTTATTGCTCCGTGGGTCCTGGGTTAAATTCCCGGTCAGCAGAAAAAAAGATACTTTGTAATTTGAAATAAGTAAGCAGCTTGTTGGTTTTTGGAACTGTGAAGTGACTTTGTTGCGTTTCGGGATCTTATCGAAGGTCAGATACTTGGGTGAATACGACTACTGCTTGCAGATATTCTATGGACACGGAAACTCACTTCAAGCTGTGTGTGGTCCAATATTATTACAAAAATTACCTTAGACAATATCTTTTTTAAAATTAAACTCCTTATTTCCCTTATGTTAGACATAAAATTTCTTTGTATAGTAGTTCACTTTAGCAATGTGGTTTTAATTCTTACCTTAGTGTTCTAAACTTAAAGATTAATTTCTTTAATGAATTAAACAAATTTTATGCGGCTTACTATCGCGTTTATTTTGGTTTTGATTTTACAATTTTTCATTATTCCGACGTTTCGAGTGCTTTGATTTATTTGTTTGTTTGTGTTTTGTAGTAGACCACATGAATTGATGTTCGGGTTGTTATTCGTGTGAGTTTCAGACCATGAATTTTTGTTCATTCTCATCTCAGTCTACTCGTATTGACATTAAAGTTTTAGTGTAGGGAAAGAGCACGGATTCAAAACCACTTACCGGTACCAATGTATCTTTGTTAAATGGTTGTCCTTATATGGTTACTTTGTTTGTCCGGTTTCTATGATCAAACACTTCAGTAGCTTAGTATGGAAATGTAAATATCAATCAATCAAATTGTCACGCCTTTTTCCCACAGGGATAGGCAGAGACAATGGAGCGCCACTTACCACGATCCTTACACAGCTCCCTTGCTTCCTTCACATCCACAATTCTCTTCATACAGGCTCTGTGGTTATGGGCACTAGGCAACCTAGCTTTTTTGAGGATGTCTCCGATTTGGTCGGAAAACACTCTCCTGGGCCTGCCTTGTTTAACGCATCCATCCACATCAGATTTATAAATTCCTTTCGTCAATCTACTTTCACTCATCCTTTCCATGTGCCCAAACCATCGAAGCATTCCTTTGTCAATCCTTGTCACTACATGTAAATAAAAATAATAAAAAGGTTTTTCGGTGCTTTTCACCAATTGTCAACAAAACAACGACAGGCGTGGCGTAGTGGTTACCACACCAGTCCGTTATGCGGAAGTCCCGGGTTCGATTCCCGGTCGGAGCAAATATTTGTTTCATAACTTTTATTTGTAATTTTACAAATATTTGTTAATAAAAAAGAGGCATATATTTCTTCCGGGTTTGGTTTTCAATTAGTGGTAGGCAGTGGTGCTCAGTCTGCCACAACTTACAAGTATACAGACCGTGAACTGACTTAGTCGCATCCATTTATGGACCGCACTCCGGTTTTCATCAAGACGAGTACTGTTATATGTCAAGCCATAGTAAAAAGATATATGTGAGACTATTTAAACATTTTAACTTTTTTTATATTTTGGCTGATTTTATGTTTATTTATTATACATTTCTATACTAAGCTACTAAAGTGCTTGTATCATAGAAACCGGACAACCAAAGTATATATATCAAAAATACATTGGTACCGGTGGGTGGTCTCGAACTCGTGCTCTCGGTTTGCGTATCCATTGCACTGCCACTACACCACGGTCGCCACGGTGGGAAAAAGGCGTGACAATTTGATTGATTGATTGATATTTAGAATATCAGATAAAATAATATCAATGTCCATTTTATCATATAATTACACCTCTCACGTCCTTTTAATAGGCATAAAAACGAGCGTTAAATAAAATAATCGAGAGTTCAAATTATTGTGGTAGGCAGTGGTATCCAGTCTGCCGATCCGGGGTAGTACCACCACTTACAAGTATACAGACCGTGAAGTGATTTGGTCACGTTTCGGGATCAGCTTGTAAGTTGCCGGTTCCATCTAGGCCGGCATAGTGGATGTGATTGCTACTCACAGTTATTGAATTGTAGTAGCAGTGACATTCATTCATGGACCACACTTTGGCTTAACATCAAGCGGGGTGTTGTCATATGTCGAGTCACAATAAAAAAACAAAAAAAACAATTTCAACTCAAAAACTCTATTATTTCGCTACAGAATTTATGGCTGCCAATTTATGACCTTTAATACCTATTTACGATGATATAAAGCTCGCTTTCGTCACAATCTGTCGCCTAAAAAGATTGCATTTATATGTTTAAAAGGGTATTTACTTTTCATTATGTTGAAAGATACAAATCTTTAATGACTCGACATTAGACAGCACGTCGCTTGATGTTAAGCTGCAGTGTGGTCCATGAATGAATGTCACTGCTACTACAATTCAATAACTGTGAGTAGCAATCACATCCACTATGCCGGCCACGACCAAATCACTTCACGGTCTGTATACTTGTAAGTGGTGGTACGACCCCGGATCGGCAGACTGGATACCACATGTTAGCACTCTTTGATAACCAGACCCGAAGCAAATATCCACCTTCTTAACATTATTAACAAAATTGAGGTGTTATTTTACCGCTAATATCTCCTTGATATCTATGCCGAATAAATATATTATAGTACTGCAATATAATAAAGAATTGCAAAATAATATTGTATAGCTTGTCTAACTATAAATGACGCGCCCCTCCACTTTATTAATTTATTAAAATGTGTGAATGACAATATTTCTTGTTACTATCATACTTTATCAGCATGCTCCTCCTTTTGTGTCCAACCAGCAACTGAACGACCAATTACAATTTGCATTTTCGGTGTGTTGCATCCATATTTCTCGTGTGCTCAAATGCGGCGGAGGGGCGCGTCATTTCGGCTTAGACTATAACTCATTATAGGCCGGCACATCGAAATGTTTAAAAAAATATTTATTTAAGTTGTTTTGTATTTTACGTTTAATTTTTTTAAATGATGAGTTGCATTGATATTCCTAGCAGGTCTTTATCTTGCTTCTTGGATTGCCGTGCTAGTGGGGCAGTGTTTAATTGCAGCTCAAAACAATAACCTCTATTAATAACAATAGATATTAATGTATACAATAGAGGAAGTTCATATTACAAGTGTCTGCCCGTGCCAAATGTTAAACTACACGAATAATCTTTGGCATCATAACAATGTAACTAAATGCCTTCCATCACAATTCATTTAATAGTTGAACACATACATGAAATATTGAAAACAAACAAACAACCTTCGTAGACTGTAACTGAGGCTGATCCTGATATCGAAAATTTGTGTAAAAATGAAGTAGTAAAAAGTGTAAACATCTGTTTGATGCGATATTTATTAGGCAACTAGTTTATGTCAAAAAAAACAGTCAAAATTCTAAATTCAATCAAATTGTCACGCAGATACAATGGAGCGCCACTTTCCACGTTCCTGACGCAACTCCCTCCCTTCCTTCACATTCACTATTATGTTCATACAAGCTCTATGGTTATGGGCACTAGGCAACCTAGTTATTAAAAATAATCCATTTTTATTTAGGAAGCTGGGTCGCCTAGTGCCCATAACCGTAGCTTGTATGAGAAGAATTGTAGATGTGAAGGAAGCGAGGGAGTTATGTCAGGATCGTGGCAAGTGGCGCCACATTGTCTCTGCCTATCCCCGTGGGAAAAAGGCGTGACATTATTATTTTTTATTTATTTAAAAAGCGATTATTGCTATAAGGCGATCAAGATGTTTGATAAATAGCCCGGTTCAAAACCACTTGCCGCGGTATAAAACCCTGCAGGTAAAGAAAGCGCTGTAACTTGTTTTGTTACCTAATTACGAATTTTAAAGTTTAACTAATGTGTATAAAGAACATCATTCATTTTGTATGGAGGACTTGTGCTTAATTGTATTAAAAGTTGAAAATAGTTTGATGTACGAAGATTACGATGTAATTGGAATATATCCTTTATTTTGCATAGTTTAGGTGTGCAAAATGATCAAACTATAATATAATTACGACAGTTCAAAACAGAACTGTTAATGTGGCGTGTCTTTGTGATTGACAGACGATACAATAACTATATCTTATTTTCCAAATAACTCAATTGCACAGCAATTAAAAGCAAAATTCTTATTAGTTTTATCAATACTACCATTTATCAAAACTACCATTTATATATTTTTTCTTCATTGGACATTACAAAAGTAGTACAATAAAAGCCCAAATGAATGAAGTCCTTTTGCAAGAATATTATTAATTATGTGCTCGACTCTATATATGCGAGGACTTGCTATCACCGCAGTCGTCTATCTCTATTCTCATCTCAGCGCTCTTTTTACCTGCCGGGTATACCAATTCATCTTTGGTATAAAATAATTACTACGCACTTTTTGTAGCTTAGCACTTTCTTGACAGGCGTGGCCGATTGATTAGCACACCAGCGTGTTACACGTAAAGTCCCGAGCTCGATTCCCGGCTGGAGCAAATATTTGTTTCATAGCTTCTATTTGTAATTTTTATTAATTATATTAGATATTGCGAAACAATGATATTAAAAAAAAGGGGCGGACATTTGCTTCGGACCTGGTAAAGAGTAGTAGGCAGTGGTACTCAATATTTCGATCCGGGGTAGTACCTCCACTTACAAGTATACAGACCGTGAAGTGAGTTGGTCGCGTTTTGGGACCAGCTTATAAGGCTAGGCCGGTATAGTGGATGTGACTGTTACTTACGGTTAATTGACTATAGTAGCAGTTTCCTTTAATAATCAACCGCACTCCAGCTTAACACCAGGCGGGGTGCTGTCATATGTCGAGTCACAATAAATTGAAATACTCTTTAATATTAATATTGATAGTTACAGTGCTATAGTAAAGAAATATCTATAAATTATTTGTATACTAAGCTGCTAAAGTGCTTGTATCATAGAAACAGTACAACCAAAGTACATATGTGAAAGATATATTGGTACCGGCAAGTGGTTTTGAACCCGTCCTCTCGGTTTGCGTTACCATTGCACTGCCACTACACAACGGTCGCCTTAAGATAGTCCCAAGTCTATCCGTTCCGAATGTTGGGCATGAGTAGTTCCGTTGTGGCTTACTTGCTGTTTATTGGTTGGTTGTTGGGTCGATGACTCGGCGGGAAATGATGCCATTGGCTTCTTGCTCGCAAAAGCGTGACTTAGGCCCCGGCGCGTGCGCATGAGGCTCGCACTTGAAATGTTACTTTTAAGTAATTTTGTTGGTTTTTTTTTTTAATTAATTACCTACGTCCCGTTACGCGTGTTTTAATGTTGATATTAAACGCCGTGTCGTCGTTTGCGAGAGATTTATTGTGCTTGATAATGCGAACGCGATTAGTGTTCTGTAATTGTTTTTTTGTTAATGGTTTACCTTAATTGTCGCTTTTATGTGTCTCTTCTGGATTATGGGGGTTGTTTACTCTTTGCTCTTTTGGGAGAGGAGCCTCAACTTGAAACCTTCAAATTAGAATCTGATCCCGAAATGCTTTTATGTGCTGGTTGTACCCCAGGTCGGCAGACTGGGCACCACTGCCTCTAGCACTCTTTGACAACCAGACCCGAGTGGATATTTACTCGGGTCGGGCCTCTTTTTTTTAAATATCGAATATTACAAATAAAAATTATGAAACAGATTTTGCTTCGACTGGGAATCGAACCCAGGACTTTAAGTGTAACTGGTAACCAATACGCTACGCCTGACGTCAAAATGTATTTAGTTATTTTTTTTAATAACTCCTTAAAATGAACCAAGCTGCATTTGGTTAATGCATCAGTCCGCTACCCGTAAGTCCCTGATTTAATTCGAAGATTCCGTAAAATAACGAAGGTGAAATCGTAAAGTGACTCAATCGCGTTTCGGGATCAGCTTAATAAATGGCGGTTCCAACTAGGCCGGTATAGTAGATGCGACTCATACTTGCAACTGTTTGCCTGTAGTAGCAGTCGCCTCCATTCATGGACCGCACTCCATATTAACATAAAGCGGGGTCATGTTATAGCCACAAAAATATACAAACGCAAAAGGGTTTACGCAGTTGTACATCAATCAATCATTCAAATTGTCACGCCTTTTTCCCACAGGGATAGGCAGAGAAAATGGAGCGCCACTTGCCACGATCCTGACACAACTCCCTCGCGTCCTTAACATTCACAATTCTCTTCATACAAGCTCTATGGTTATGGGCACTAGGCAACCTAGCTTTCTTGAGGGTGTCTTCGATTTGGCCGGCAAACACATCTATTCGCATGATTTTTTTTTTATTGTGACTCGACATATGATAACACCCCGCTTGATCTTAAGCCAAAGTGTGGTCCATGAATGAATGTCACTGCTACTACAATTCAATAACTGTGAGTAGCAATCACATCCACTATGCCGGCCTAGATGGAACCGGCAACTTGCAAGCTGATCCCGAAACGTGACCAAATCACTTCACGGTCTGTATACTTGTATACTTGTAAGTCTGTATACTCCAAGTTTGGATTGGACCTGCATTATAAATTGAAGTTTCTTCTAAGAACAGGAAGTTGTACTCGTACATATACATATTGAAAACGATTATAAACCTTGAGTACCATATATCATAAATTACAATAGAGGTCATTATTCAATGAAAAATAATGTTAAGGTAAAGTAGTTAAATTCAGTCTTTAAGTAGTGTATATCAAAGTAGTCTTCCTGTAGAAAATTATTCGAGTACACTCGAGTCTTGTAGAGTTAAATATTTAATAAAAATTACAACAAAGTTTATTTCTTAACACTTTCGTCCGTGTTAAGATCTGTTAGCCGGGTGTGGGGGTAGGTGCAATATAGAGCGCTTAATCTCTCAGTGTCTGTTGTGTATATTGTAAGCAAATAAATAGCATACCGTTTGTTTGAGTACTTTTTTTTATTGTGACACGACTTTGAAATCGACCCGCCTGATGATAAGCAAGAGGAGATCCAAAAGTGCCGACAACTGAAACAACCGAGTTAATACACGGGTGCCACAGCCGCCGTCACTATTTCGGCCCAAGGTGCTCCTTCAAGCATAGCTTGAAGGATCCAAGGTTATAGGAGAGAGAGAACACGTGGTCTGGCAAAGCATTCCACTTGTCGATTGTTCTACAAAGAAAAGACGCATTGAACTTTTTAGTTCGACTGCCGATTCGGTCGACAAAATGCGGATGCTTCCCCCGCCCAGTATTACGGGTGTGAAAAGACGAGGTAAGAACAAGGTTTAAGAGCTCCTCGGAACATTCTACGTGGTATAGGCAATAGAGGACGCACAGAGCCATCTAAATGGTCATGTAAATTTATTTGATAATTGTTATTACGAGTATGTGGTAGTTTTATAAGTACAAGTCAACAAGCATAGCGGCTGCGTCTGCTTCGACAGTCGAATACAAGCCATGATGCATTTTTAATGCTTGTTTTATTTATCATATTACCAGACATAACAATAATAATATATTTTATTAATTCCACTTAATAAAACAGACTAGTTTACTTTATGCCAGTCAACTCCCGCAGGAAATAAAATACACATTATATACACAAATATGGAAAGGATGAGTGAAAGTAGGTTGACGAAAGGAATTCATAAATCTCATGTGAATGGATACATTAAACATAGCAGGCCCAGGAGGAGTTCGACGACCAAATTGGAGACATCCTCAAAAAGCTAGTTTGCCCATAACCATAGAGCTTGTATGAAGAGAATTGTGTATGTGAAGGAAGCGAGGGAGTTGTGTCAGGATCGTGGCATGTGGCGCTCCATTGTCTCTGCCTATTTCTGTAGGAAAAAGGCGTGACAAATTGATTGATACACAAATGAATCAAATGACAATCTGTGTTGGTGCTTGTCTGATGGCAAGCGATCAATAGTAACTGTAAAGTATTCGGAGTAAAAACTTTATATTAAGTTTATATTAAGGTTCTTTTTTTGAAAGTATTTTTATTATCTTATCATATTAATTTTTTAACTGGCTTTAGCTTTTCTTTATTATTCGGTTATTAATTTGTTTAAAAATAAACTTTACTAAGCTTTTTGCTTTATCTGCCTGCATCTACTATCTTTATTCGTCTTTTGTATATATGTTTTTTTTTTAATAAAAAAATAAACCCTAAGAAATGAACTATACTAACTTTCAAGAAATCTTCAATACTAACATCCTTAATAAAGCTGGGTTGTTGGTGTGAGAGAAGCGTGGGAGTTGTGTCAGGATCGTCGCAAGTGGCGCTCCATTGTCTGCCTATCACTGTGGGAAAAAGGCGTGACAACTTGATTGATTGATATACTAACTGTTCATACTTGTATTCACGGTTCATACTTTGTCACACGCACTCTATCTATTTATAAGTTTATTTTTTTCTAACTACACGGAAGTTTAATATTAAATTTTTTATAACTTCTTTTTCATGAGTTTTAACTCAATTTTCAACTTAAATTTGCTCGTAAAAAATTATGGATGGAATTTAAATAACTAGTTGAGTGTTCAAACTCTTTTTGGCCTTAACCTTACTAATAATTATTTACATTTTTATTATTATACTTTAAAACTTTGCCATCTAAACAATTAGCAACCAAAAAAAACCATTGGGAGAAATGACTTCCATCAATCAATCAATTAAATTGTCACGCCTTTTCCCCACAGTAATAGGCAGAGACAATGGAACGCCCCTTGCCACGATCCTGACACAACTACCTCGCTTCCTTCACATTCACAATTTTCTTCATACAAGCTATGGGCACTTTTATCAGTTTAATAAAGAGCAGGAGAGGTTTTATAAACATAAAGTGGATGGATGCGTTAAACGAGGCAGACTCAGAAGGGTGTTTTTGGACCAAATCTGAGACATCCTCAAGAAAGTTGGGTTGCCTAGTGCCCATAACCGTAGAGCTTGTATGAAAAGAATTGTAGATGTAAGGGTAGCGAGGAAGTTGTGTCTGGATCGTCGCAAGTGGCGCTCCATTGTCTTTGCCTTTCTCTGAAGAAAAAAAGGCGTGACAATTTGATTGATTGATTGACGGAGGCTTCGTTCCTCCTTCTTGCTTCCTTTTCGGAGGCGAGTGAAAAGATAAAATGATGGCCACTCAAAAAAGTGATCACATAGGTGATAGTTTTGAAAACAGGGCTACGAGTATAACCTCTGTGTAAAGAGAATTGTAAAGGACAGATATAAATCCAGATTTTATTAATTAGTATTTTCTTAGTCTACGAGAACTCTATATAAATTAAATAAATTTTATGCGTCCTACTATCGCGTTTATTTTTGGTTATTGATTTTACATTTTTTTATATTATTCCAACGTTTCGAGAGCTTTACAGCCATCGTGGCCAAGGATATAACAACAAAAAAAACGCGATAGTATGCCGCATAAAGTTTTTTTTATTATATATTTTATTAATTGTTCATTTTTGTATGCATTTGAACTATCTTCGGATATAAAGATTTATCGTCGGATTATTGGGAAAGTGTGGGAATTTCCTCGTTGGAGTGATATCCGTCCCCGTGTCGAATAAATTATCCGCCACTTAACGTACGGTCTCGTATTCTCTTTTGCCGTTTAAATGTGGGTTTGAATTGATTTTTACTCTTTTTTTTTAAACGGTTATTTAACTTTTTATTATTAGTGGCTGTTATTTTTTTATTTATTTATCGGTGGCGTCATTTGATGAACTTCGATACCACGATTCCAGTTCGATTCCCAGTTGGGACACAGAGTAAATATTACAAATAAAAGGGACCGCATTTATTTGTAATATTTATTTAGATGGATATTACATTATCATTAATTGCCATTATATTTTTATTTATTGTGACAGCACTCGCCTGAGGTTATGCTGGAGTGCGGTCCATGAATGGAGGCGACTGCTACTACAGTTCAATGACTGTTAGTCACATCCACCATGCCGGCCAAGTTGAAAATGTCAACTTACTAACTGATCCCGAATCGCGACTAAGTCACTTTACGGTCTGTATACTTGTAAGTGGTTGTACTACTGCTCGCTAGACTGGGCTGAGGCAAATATACGAGTATTTCGCATTTTTTATAATAAATATTTGCAATATTTATTCTAATTATTAAATATTACAAATATCAATCAAATTGTCACGCCTTTTTCCACGGGGATAGGCAGAGACAATTGAGCGCCACTTACCACGATCCTTACACAACTCCCTTGCTTACTTGGGCACTAGGCAACCTAGCTTTCTTAAGAATGTCTCTGATTACAAATAAAAGCTACGAAACAAATATTTACTCGGACTGGCAATCGAACCCGCCACGCCAGGCTAGTCGTCAATAGATTTTTAGTTTGTGAGTAAAATTAGGTTAGTGTCCGTTTCAAAACTTTCATCCCTTTGCAGGGGGAATACCGCAATCAGTTCAAGTTCACTCCTTGCACACGATTTGAATGGGAATCCCCCTTTTAGTGTTAAATTAGAGCGTTCCAATTACAAACGACCCGAAAATGAATTTACGGTTTAATGATTCAATTATTTTGATTAGGGTCCGCGATTCCCATAATCGTAGAGTTTGTATAAAGAGAATTGTGCATTGTCTCTGCCTATCCCTGTGGGAAAAAGGCGTGACGATTTGACAATCACATCACAATCGTCACCCCTTTTCCCACAGTGATAGGCAGAGACAACGGAGCGCCACTTGCCACGATCCTGATACAACTCCTTCGCTTCCTCCACCTAGCTTTCTTGAGGATGTCTCTGATTTGGTTGGCAACACTCTCCTGGGCCTGCCTCGTTTAATTTCACTGTTCCCTTAGTCGCGGTCTCTATGCCAACAATTCTATACTTTTTAATTCCTATAATAAACTACTTAAAGTATCATAGAAACAGGTCGACCAAAGAACATATACCATGTAGACTTGGGTAGTTCCGGAACGAGTCACTAAAATGATATACTTCCGATCCTGGTACTACACCACTCACTAGTTCACTGCAAATTCAAACGTGTCTCTAGTTCCTTTAGTTCCGAGTCATGCATCGCATATCCACTCACTCACCACTCCTATGATGGAACGAGATATAAACACATCGTACATTCGTACGGAATCGTACCTCGTTCGTTACTCGTACCTAGTATTTTCGCGTAATACCGTGAAATTATATTTTATATATACATTGCTCTCCGCGTGCACAAGAAAATATTTACACCGCGTGCATTACGAGTAATGGTATGAAAGTATGTTGAAAAGAGCAGCAACTCGTCGTCTTTTTATAACGTATTTTTCTAACGAATATTTGCAGTTTTAAATTATGCGAATTGGTAATTGTGATTATAATTATTGTTTATTATAGTTTCTGTGTACATTTGTGAAGTGTATGATCTAAAATAATTCTATAGAAAGGATATCTTGATTTCTCAGAACAACTTTCTTTACCGAATGAACTAACCAAATGCGCTTCCTTGAACTAAATGAACTAGTGAACTAGATGAACTAGTGAACTAGATGAGTGAACTAGTTCCGATGGAAAAAATATACATATCACTCCGTATCATTTGATGGAAGCGTTTTGCGCATGTATAATACCATGTATATTAAATCAGTAGTACTACACCACAATTACCTTATTAATAATATTCATTTAGTTTTCTGTTGGACAATGCCTCTTCTCTCGTCCCCCTCTTTTCACGGTATCTAAAAATTAATTTAAAAAAAAGAAATCGTTTAAATTAAAATTGTGAAAATCGCCTAGCATTGCTAAATGTATGCAAGTCTGGTACAGCATCATTACCGTCCGTTCCAATCTCCTTGATTACGAGATCGCCGCGTTTTGCTGGCAAATTTTCTTTCAGTTTTTCAGTTTTTAAAATATAATATCTCGTTGAATATGAAAAGCTCGGGAGTTGTGTCAGGATCGTGAAAATCGGCGCTTCGTTTTCTCTATCTATCCCTTTAAAGAATAGTTATTTTACTTAGTTTTTTACTTACTGACGGCACTGAGCCAACCGTATAAATAAAAGGTTTATTGGGGCATATGGACCTTCTTATCATTGGAAAGTCTAGGTCAGTATATGTCGAGAATCAATAAAAAAATGTTCTAGGGGTTCATAAGGAATACAATTCCTATGAACTAAAAAGTTCGGTGCGTCCTTTCTTTGTAGAACAATCGACAAGTGGAATGCTTTGCCTGCCCATGTGTTTTCTCCATCCTATGACCTTGGATTCTTCAAGCGATGCGTGAAGAAGCACCTTTGGCCGGCATAGTGGCGGCGACTGAGGCAGACGTGACCAAACTCGGTTTCTCAGTCGTCGTCACTCTTGGACCTCCTCTTGCGTATCATCAGGCGGGACGAGGTCAGATGTCGTGTCACAATAAAAAAAATGTAGAAATGCTTTATTTACACAATGCAAATACACCAATCGTTAGCACGGTTGAAATCCAATAGTCAAGCCAAAGTCGTCCCTATATTGTCCTCGCAAGTCGTATCGTAATCTAATCTAATTCTATATCGCATTTGTACTACAGGTATCGCTTATATTGAAAGCGTTTATAGTGGTATTGAAATATTACAGGAAATCATATTTGGATTACTAAGTGATGTCGAGTGGCCGCCACACGACTCTTTGTTCTCTAACAAAGCGATTTACAGTTCTTTCGGTTTTGTGTCCGCGGATGCTATTGTGCCGAACCTTTTGTTGCTTTTTAATTGCGTTGGTTTTTATTTCGAGTGAGGTCCAGACGTAAGAATAAATAAGGTACACGAACTACATTTAATTTAATGGCCAGCCAATCATATAATACTCCAGATTATCATCCTATTTCAATGAAAAAAATAATATAAAACCTCGGTAATAATGGAGTAAATAGTTATTGGGCATAATTGGCAAGTGGTACTTATTATATCCTTTCAGAAAAAAGCCTCGGTCTCAAAATTATCTTCTCATATGATTGACGAAATTGTGGATGCTTTCTTTAAGGACTGTTGACTGGAGCTATATTTAATAATAATAAAATATTTTCTTACATATATTTTTTTTATTGTGACACTACATTTGACCTCGTCCCGCCTGATGATAAGCAAGAGGACATCCAAGAGTGACGACGACTGAAACATCCGAGTTAGTTCGCAGCTGCCTCAGTCGCCGTCACTATGCCGGCTAAAGAAAATTTATCTTATAGTAAAAGTATTAAATTATTACCTATGTAATTATTAAGTAGGTATTATTATCTTTTTCGAGGCCGACCCAGGAGTGTGTTTGCTAGGTTGCCTAGTGCCTATAACCATAGAGCTTGTATGAAGAGAATTGTGAATGTGAAGGAAGCGAGGGAGTTGTGTCAGGATCGAGGGAAGCGACGCTCTATTATCTCTGCCTATCCCTGTGGGAAAAAGGCGTGACAATTTGATTGATTGATCTTTATCTTTAAAAATATGTTTATAATTTTTAATTTCTTTATTTCAGGTATGTATTTATGGAAACATTAACGAGTTAAAAATATTGTTATCCAGTAAGTAACTTTACTAAAATACACTTTTATAATTAATGAATATAATTATAATAATTTTTTTGACATTTCTAAACTAAGCTACTCCTGGTACTTGTACAGGACAAGCTTATATCAAAGATACATTGGTACCGATAAGTGGCTCTACCACTATACCACGATCGTCTTTGACCGTGTGATGAAATTGATGAAAGGTATTTAAAATCAAAGGTGTGTAAAAGGATAAAAAGGGACCACAAGAACATAAGATGTTCTTCGATCAAGTTGGTGATATTTTTTTATTGTGACTAGACATTTTATACAGCCCGTGAAGTGATTTAGTCGCGTTTTGGGATCAGGTTGTAAGTTGTCGGTTCCAACTAGGCCGATAGAGTGGATGTAACTTTTTTTTATTGTGACTCGACATTTGTCATCGTCTCGCCTGATGATAA
This sequence comes from Tinea trinotella, assembly GCA_905220615.1. Classification (NCBI taxonomy): domain Eukaryota; kingdom Metazoa; phylum Arthropoda; class Insecta; order Lepidoptera; family Tineidae; genus Tinea; species Tinea trinotella. The sequence continues at coordinate 12,984,333 of HG992314.1, forward strand.
GAGAGAGGAGGTCCAAGAGTGACATCGACTGAGAAAACCGAGTTTGTTCACGGCTGCCTCAGTCGCCGTCACTATGCCGATCAACTGCTATTTACAGTTATTGAATTGTAGTATTGTGTCAGGATCGTGGCGGGTGCTGTCATATGTTAAGTCACAATAAATAAAACCATATGCCGGCACCCCGCCATATACATATGAAACGGGTTTGTTAGTCATCGGCCGAGTACGAGTACCATTCGGCAATCGAGGTCATATGGATGGAACATATGAGGGAAGCGAGGGAGTTGTGTCAGGATCGTGGCAAGTAGCACTCCGTTGTCCTCTGCCTGAAAAAAAGGCAGCCAATTTTTTTAAATTGTGACTCGACATATGACAGCACCTCGCTTTATGTGGCCGAAGTGTGGTCCATGAATGAATGTCACTGCTACTACATTTCAATAACTGTAAGTAGCAATCACATCCACTATGCCGGCCTAGTTGGAACCGGCAACATACAAGCTGATCGCGAAACGTGACCAAATCACTTCACGGATTGCTGTTTAGAAATGGCAGCTTAAGAAGGTTGAGTGGCATATAGAATGTTTGAATTACTTTAATTATGTATTTAAGCCCTTTATCATCAAAGAGACCTCCTATTGAGAATTAACAAAGGGTTGTGTACCCTTCCGAGTATTGATTCTATTGGGGACGCTCACTCGCCCTATTGTGGTTTGTTATTAACATAGACCATGTAGTATTTTCATAGATTTTCCGCAAACTTTGAAATATGAATTAAACAAATTATATGCAGCTTACTATAAGTCTCTCCGTGACCACGATGGCTGTAAAGCCCTCAAAATGTCAAAACAGTCGAACTTTTTAGTCGTTGACGCTCTTGGAAACCCACTTGCGTTTCCAGCAGTCACACAACTTAAATTACGGATGTGAAGAATTGACTTGATTTTTTGCTGCACAAGTTCAATATGTCTTGTGCGACGTCTATTACGTTTATTGTCTGTGGTTATTAATGAACGTGTTGTTTGAGTATTGTGAGGATTAAAGTTTGTTTCCGCTCCATGCATCAGATCTTCCTATATTTACATGAATATTTCAAAGAGGCTTTGGACCTTTAATCGCCTATACCGCGGAGAATGTGCGAAGGAACCTTGTTTTTACCTCGTCTATATACCCGTCGTGATACACGGGGTAGAGCCAGCCATATTCATCATAAACATTTCTATTAAATATTAATAAATATTAATTTCTATTTACAACATAAATATGTAATTACAATCAGATCTTGTGTAATTGTACCATTAATTTGTATCGAACGAAAGACGATACAAATTGTACAGTACATTGTATAGTTTCCGGTAGAGAAAAAGAGCGCTGACTTTAGCTGAGCAGTATAGGTACCTGAGCTCGCACACATCCTCAAGAAAGCTAGGTTGCCTAGTGTCCATAACCACAGAGCCTGTATGAAGATAATTGTGGATGTGAAGGAAGCAAGGGAGTTGTGTAAGGATCGTGGTAAGTGGCGCTCCATTGTCTCTGCCTATCCCTGTGGGAATAAAGCGTGACAATTTGATTGATTGTCATGTGAAATTAAAACGCTCTCGTTGGAATCAAGAAGAAGACTGATAATTTTTATTTTGACAAAAATACAAAACAATATAAAACGAAGAATGAAGTTTGAAAATCTATCATAAAAAACTTTTTTAATGATAATGAATTATAACTATTTTAGTGCGAACTTGGAAAAGGTCGGCACAGTATCAATTATAGTTTCATTTATTTTTCAAAGATTAATTTGTCATTCCTCAATTCTCACTAGAATAGGTCATAGGAAATGGAAAACGACACAGTTAAACTAAACGAGCAACGCACGAATGCGTATTCATACAGATAAACCAATCATCGTGCGTCTCTAAAGAATTTAATATAATAAAATTCACTGTCGCCAACTGCATTAGACATATTTATAACAGTATAAAAGTGAAGTTTCATTTTAATATATCATTATTAATTACTCGTAATTAATGTGCGCGTGAGTCTATGCTTGCGAATTTCCAATTGCACTCATATTCAAGTACGAATTTATTGTTTATTTCATACGCTTAAAGTTCATTATTGTTTAATTTATTTAACAGTTGTGTAGCCAGAATTATTGTCGCATGTTCCATATTCATTGTGACCATTCACTTTCCAGCGAACGCTAACCAAACGGTGGGCATTAATGCGGATCGTGTCGCGTGTTACGGCTCTGTCATGCTTAAGCATTCGATGTATAATTTATTGGAGAAGCATTGGTGGAAAAATGTGATGATATCGCAAGCCCGTTTATTAATTAAAAGGCGATGGTGGTGTAGTGGCAGTGCAATTGTCACTCAGACCAAGAGCACGGGTTCAAAACCACTTGCCTTAACCAATGTTTTTTTTTAATATATGTACTTTGCTTGTCCTGCTTCTATGATACAAGCACTTTAGCAGTTTAGTTACTAATAATATTTATCCCCGCCCAGGTCGGGGGACGCATTCGCATCTTATCTACTGAAGCATAATTTTATTAAAAGAAAGTTTACATATTAATTTCCGTAATAAATATGATTAGGTAAATAAAGGTCTCGGCATCCATTTCCTGAGTAAATTTGGGGCCGTCCGCACCCTATTGTATCCATTAGTTTCATATATCATGTATCTGAGGAACTTTTTAACTTCTTTTTTAACGTGATTTCTACAGGAGTAAAAAAGCACAGGTCGGGGTAGTAGCCTCGACGTTTCGACAACCGAAGTAAAGGATCGGTATTTCATTTCTGTGTCGAACTGTTATAGAGTAACAAACAATTTTAAAGTGTTACTCTACCATGTGTTTTTACTATCTTTTTTACCATGGATTCTTGAAGCTAAACGTGGAAAAGCAACAGGACTGTCATAGTAATGCCGACTCATGCAACCGTAAACTGAGTCGGTTTTTACAGACGTCGGCGTTCATGGACCTCCCCATGCCTACCACGAAGTAAGTCCAGATCATACTAAAATAGTTTTTTTTTAATTTATTTTTTTATTGTGACTCGACATTTAACAGCACCCCGCTTGATGTTAAGCCGAAGTGTGGTCAATGAATGAATTTCACTGCTACTACAATTCAATAACTGTGAGTAGCAATCACATCCACTATGCCGGCCTAGATAGAACCGGCAACTTACAAGCTGATCGCGAAACGTGACCAAATCACTTCACGGTCTGTATACTTGTATACCACCAGTACTACCTCGGATCGGCAGACTGGGTACCACTGCCTACCACTCTTTGATAACCGGACCCGAAACAAATATCCATCTCCTTTTTTTTTGTTAACAAATATTTGCAATATTTAATATTATTAAATATCACTAATAAAAGCTATGAAACAAATATTTGCTCCGACCGGGAATCGAACCCAGGACTTTACGCGCAACAAACCAATCGCTATACCGTTCGTCCACGCCTGTCGTCATTTCTAGTCATACGTTACTTAACAGCTTATTAACCGACTTCCCAAAATGGAGGAGGTATACAATTCGGCCCCGTTTTTTATGTGTGTTACTTTTTTCTGGGTGAACTGATTTTGATGATTCTTTCTTTATTTGAAAGCTCATGCTTTCCGTGTGGTCCCATTTAGACCTGACCTGATAAGTAGTTTTTGAGTTATCCCTAATAATAGGGCGACCGTGGTGCAGTGGCAGTGCAATGGTTACACAAACCGGAGAGCACGAGTTCGAGACCAACCACCGGTACCAATATATCTTTGATATATGTACTTTGGTTGTCCTGTTTCTATGATACAAGCACTTAGTATAGTAGCTTAGTATAGAAATGTAAATAAAAAAATAATAATAAGGTGTATTTATTTGACGACTACATTTTTAATATATTTTTCCCGATTTCTCCGTCAGTTATGGATCGATTTTTAAATGATTTCTAAGTAACATGCAAAATTATGGAGTAGGGGTACATCCGCAAATAATCACAAGCAGCTAACGAGCCTGTCATCGATATAGATTAAGGCTCACCGTTCAGAAGCAATTCACCAAGTACCAACTCGCTTGATCGCCAGGTGCCACGCTTACATTGATGTACTACACGGAAAAACGGACGGACGGAAAATATTAAGACCAAAAGTTGTAACGACACTTTAAAAACGGAACCCTTATAGATTCATCATGTCTGTCTGTCTGTGTCTGTGTTACAGCCACATTTTTCCGAAACTTTCCGAAGCTATACCATCGATGCAGTTTTTTCAAGACATTTAAATAAAATAGAATCCAAACATATGTTTCCTACGTCAGTTACCACAAGCCAATTATTACTAAAATTGAGCCTACTGATTAAGTTTATATTACATTATATTTGTTAATAATAAAAAAAAAATTATTATAACTTAAAATAAAAAGATTACAATTCCTTCACTAATTAATCGAAAGGAACTTTGTTCCATCCGGGTGTCCCATGACACCTCTCAAGTTTTTTTTTATTGTGACTCGACATATGACTTCCACCAGCCTGATGGTAAGCCAGAAGAGGTCTAATAGTGCCGACGACTGTAAAAACCGTGTCTGCACGGCCAAAGGTGCTTATTCACGCATCGCTTGTAGGATCCAAGGTTAAAGTTATCCACTTGTCAATTGTTCTACTAAGAAACGACGCACCGACCTTTTAGTTTGACTGCTGATTCGATCAACAAAACGCGAATGCTTCCCCCGACCTGTGCGCGAGTATTATGGGTGTGAAAAGACGAGGTAGGAACAAGGTTAAAGAGCTCCTCGGATCATTTTTTGTGGTGTAGGCGATAGAGGACGCACACTTTTGATTAATTTAATAAATTATCAATCAATCAAATTGTCTACCACATATTTGAGCGCTACTCTTTACATCCGGACACTCCTCTTTCCCTTCCCTCACATTTACAATTCTCTTCATACAAGCTCTAGTAGACACTCCGAGATTTTGCTTGTTTATTATTTCAATGATTACAAGCACTTTGTTTCTATGATACAAGCACTTTAGTAGCTTAGTATAACAATGTGAAATAAAAATAAAATGATTCTCTTGGGTCCTCCTTTATCCTCTCTAGGGTTACTCCGGGTCTGGTTATCAAAGCGTGCAATCAAAGGGCAGTGATGCGATTCGTCTTAGTTGCGTTTCGGGATCAGATTGTAAACTGCCGGTTTCAACTAGGCCGGCATAGTGAATGAGAATGCTACTTACAATTATTTACCTGTAGTAGCAGTCGCCTCAATTCATGGTCTGCACTTAACATTAGGCAGGATGCTGTCTTATGTTGGGTCACAAAATAAAAAATTATGTAGGTATCGATGTGGCTTCTTGTATTGCCGTGCTAAGGAAAAGCAAGCAATTTACTAGGCCGGCATGGTGGATGTGATTGCTGTTTACAGTTATTGAATTGTAGTAGCAGTGACATCCATTCATGGACCACACTCCAGCTTAACTTTAAGCGGGGTGCTGTCATATGTCGAGACACAATAAAAAAAAATTACTTCATTGCATGGAAATTTATGTACTCTAGTTATGTCTGGCCAAAGTAGCCACAGTTTGTTGAAGGCCAGTAGTATCGTGTAAACTTGCCACAGAATTCAAGTACATACTCGTATCACTAAATAGTTCGCTTCATGAAGCCGGAAACTATTACTTTGAAAACGTAAACCATCTTCTACCATAATTACGATCAATTTCACGATGTTTTTAACTTCATCTTCATCAATTCTACGCCTTAATATACACAGGGATAGGCAGTGAACACGAAGCGCCACCTACACTTCACGATTCTGAAACATCTCCCTTGCTTCCTTCACAATTCTCTTTATAAATTCATATTAATCAACTAAATTTATTTATTAAGTAGGTAGGTATTTGATAATTGTTTATCATCTAATTGTACCTAGAACTTTATTATTTTTATTTTTTTTAACAAAAAAAATAGCCCCTGTATTTTTTTTCCAGATAATATGATGATTTATTTATTTACTTAACAGACAATTGAACATTACAGACTTCATCCAACTAATACAATATATTTCTTACGAAAAATCCTAATATAAAGCCTAATAAGTGAAGAAGCACCCTCGCATAGTGACGGCGACTGAGGCAGCCGTGAACAAACTCTGTTTTCTCACTCGTCGTTACTCTGGGACCTCTTCATAATAAAAAAAAAACTAACTTAACCTAATGGCTCCAAGTAATTCAAAACTTTTTTTTCTAGAACGGGGAATTTTCCGAAATGCTATTTAACCTTGTTCCTACCTCGTCTTTTTACATCCGTGATACCCGCACTGGTCGGGGGAAGCATCCGCGTTTTGTCTACATAATCGGCAGTCGAACTAACAAGTTCGGTGCATCTTTTCTTTGTAAAACAATCGACAAGTGGACTGCTTTGCCAGCCCATGTGTTCTCTCCATCCTATGACCTTGGATCTTTTAAGCGATGCGTGAAGATCCAAGGTTTAGTGGCAGTCGGCATAGTGACGACGACTGAGGCAGCCTTGAACTGACTGGGTTTTATCAGTTGTCGTCACACTTGGACCTCCTCTTGCTTATCATCAGGGTCGAGGTCAGATGTTGTGTCTCTTACTAAAACACCTAGATAGTAAGCACATAGGTAAGCTACCTTGCATAGCCATTTATTAAAGCTTATAAAAAAATGCGTATAAAAAAAAAAACAACAATCGATTGCACATGCTAACGTCAGCTGCCGACAAACAGGTGCCTGTACCACGAGCAGCCTGCCTGCCACACGACTTCTTTTTTTTGAACTGACTTCAATTTAAAAGCCTTCTTTTAATGATACGTGTTTAAGGTCAGTTAGATAAAAGATAAAACCTCTTACACAGTTTTTGTTTTTTTACAATTGCGCCGGTGCATTTTCAATAGCTCTGTAGAAGTTAGTTTCAAAAAAAATTCGTTTAATAAATCTTCTGTATGATTTCTAAATCTGTATGATTTCTGAAATCTTTCAAAATCGTTAATTGAACTATCAATCAATTAATCAAATTGTCACGCCTTTTGCCACAGGAATAGGCAGAGATAAAGGAGCGCCACGATACTGACACAACTCCCTCGCTTCCCTCACATCCATAATTCTCTTCATGCATGCTCTACGGTTATGAGCACCAGGCAACCCAGCTTTCTTGAGGATTTCTCCGATTCAAATACTCATCAAATAATCAATTATTAAAAAAACATGTCGTTCCTTAATTGTCACAAACCAAGGGAAAAGTCCAAAGAAAACGGTTGCCGCAGTCGCCGTCACTATGCCGGCCAGAGCTGGTAAAGAATTTTATATAATTTACTGTAAAAAATGTGTCTATATTTGCATAGAGTTAAAAAGCTACTTGTAAGTTTATAAATAGTAACACAATTTTATAAATATATTTTTAATTTTTTTATTATATATTTCTATACTAAGCTACTAAAGTGATTGTAACATAGAAACAGGACAACCTTTGGTCCAAGATACATTGGTACCGGTGAGTGGTTTCGAACCCGTGCCACTAGGCTTACGTAGCCATTGCACTGCCACTACACCACGGTCGCCACTACACCCCCATTACTTTTCCTAAACGAAAATAGATATTGAAAGGTCATGGTACACCCCTATACCGTAGTGAGGAAGAGCGGCAGGTGCGACCTGCGACTGTATGCAATGTTTATGCTAACTTGGGTTGGCACTCACAAAATTTTAATATTTATAATATATTTTATAGTTTATAAAATATTTGAAAAATATATTTTATTTTAAAATCATAATTATCATTAAACTTGTAACAATTATTTGGATATTATTCGGTATTCGGCTACTTTTGTCCTATTCGGCCGAATAATAATATCTATACTACTCGGCCGAATACCTAATACTTAAGTAAATGTTTGATAAAATAAAAATGTTGAGTGAAAAATGTCTTAAAGGACATATAGTCAACTTCTATATTACAAAAGTTACCAACAAAAAAACTATCAAATATTATCGTAATTTATAGATTATGACGCAGAAACACCGAAAAACTTCAGAGAAAAGACGCTCTGAACAACAAGAATATTGGGTATTCTGCGAATATACTATTTGTTGCAATTCCAATTATCTTTAATTGTCACGTTTACGGATAGTTACCGGGACAGGCAAAGACAACGGAGCATTTTAAAAAAACATTACCTCATCATCATCAGCCAGAAGGCCAGACGTCCACTGCTGAACATAGGCCTCCCCTTTAGAACGCCATTTCGAACGACAAGATGCCAGTTGCATCCACTAGTTATTCGTGACATTCACTATGTCGTCAGTCCATTTAGTGGGAGGTCTACCTACGCTGCGTCTTCCGGTTCGCGGTCTCCACTCTAGAACCGTTCATCCCCATCGCTTGTCGATTGTTCGAACGCACGAACAAAATATCACCTATTTAAAGTCAATATTTTTTATTGACGCCCCTACATTTTAATTATTTATAGGTAATAATGACCGGCACAGTGTTGGCGACTGAGGCAGGCATTTTTTTTGTCGTCGGCACTCTTGGGCTAGGGGAGTTCCCTTGCTTGCCATCTGCTTGCAAGAGGTCAGATGCCTAGTCAGAATTTAAAAAAAAAATACAAGATGGTACAACCCTAATTGTTGTGAACAATTAGACACTCCCCATCATACGTAGTTACTAATCGAGCCATTTAACATTGAGTTGCAATAGCTTCGACCTTATGCCAACCTTTACAAGATCAATTACGAGTATTTCTTTATTGTGGCTCGACATGACAGTTGCCGCCTGATGTTTGTCTAGTGCAGTTGAATAACTTCCACTAGCAGTCGGATCCAATATGCCGGCCTAACTGTTTCGTTTTCTTTTGTCGTTTGTTCTATACGACCAAAGTATATAATGTATATCAAATATACATTAGTACCATCGATTTTGAAGTGATTGTGAAGTGATTTGGTTACGTTTCGGGATCAGCTTGTAAGTTGCCGGTTCCATCTAGGCCGGCCGGCATAGTGGATGTGATTGCTACTCACAGTTAATAAATTGTAGTAGCAGTGACATTCATTCATGGACCACACTTCGGCTTAACATCAAGCGGGGTGCTCTCATATGTCGAGTCACAATATAAAAAAAACACCAGTTCACTAACACTACACCACGATCACCTTATTTAGATACCTATATTTAATTATTTCTAGTAATAATCTATAAAAATCTTAACGCAGAGAGCAAAAGTACTCTAAACCAAAAGAAAATTATGGCATGGCATTGGAAACAGACAGTCCATTCAAATTAAAACCCACTCGTATAGAACCACTTAGAACCCACAAACGCACAAACGTACCTTAAAAGACTTGAACCATACTCGTACAGTTATTTAATTCCATTAAAACCTCTCCCTACTTTTTTATCTGTCCCCTTTTATCTTGCTACTGAATTACATACATAATGGCGGACAAAAGGACACACGCAATCTTTTACAATTTTCATTACTCCTCCGCGTTTCACTAATAGCATTTCGCCGACAATCGTATTAGCTTCGCTTCATGCACTTAGCACCTTTGCTAGGCTAGGCTTCATAGGGCGATGTCATTATTTGGGGCAGGTATTAATTTTCATTGCTGATTTTAATTTATATTGCTTCTTAAGTTCCTAGTATAGGTATTGGTTTCTAAGACTAGCGTGGACGACAGGCGTGGACGAACGGTCAGAGATTGGTTTGTCGCGCGTAAAGTCCCGGGTTCGATTCCCGGTCGGAGCAAATATTTGTTTTATAGCTTTTATTTGTAATATTTAATAGTTATATTAAATATTGCAAATATTTGTTAATAAAAAAAGAGATAGATATTTGCTTCGGGTCTGGTTTTTGCTTTTATAAATTCAATTGTATTATTATACATCGCAACTTAAGTGATTTTACCGCTAAGTATATCACCTTCTCTGACACTTATCTGTTTTCATCATTATTTAGTTTGACCACTTAGACGTAATATCAAAAAACTGAATACACCATTAGATAGAAAACAAAAAACATAATCTAATAGCGTTTATAATGGATTTTCGCCAAAAGTTGCACTTAAAGGGTTTTCGCTCTCAACAGACGATATATAGATAGCTATATGCTATGAAGTTTTGGTTTAGGTTTTATTATTAATTATCCTTCTAAATTATTAAAAATATAAATGAAGCGAATAAAGGGAGAGTAGAAAACGCTTCATTGACTGCTGCCTTCACTTTCGGAATCGGGGTGTAACAATTTGATGCATTGACCTAACTTTTTACAACACGTTTCATTTTCTCCAGATGTAGTAATATGTGTCGCACGTCTACAGCATTATTACTCGTGCGTCCTTTTCTAACAATCGATGTTGAATAAAGACAGAGTACTCGTAAGTAACCTTGCTCAAATTGAAACACTCTTCGAACGATTGGTAACGTATTTATTTCATCAATGCATCGGCATTTCCCATTCAAAGGTCTTAAGTAATCAAGTTAAGGTTCTATTTTGTTAGGGATCTTAAGCGACTTGGTATTCTTTTTTTCAGTCCAATACGTCCGAAATTCGATGAATTAAGGAGAAAGAGAAATTTCAGAAGCTACATCCGGAAATCTTAGAAAATATGTCAAAGGATATTTAAAGCATACCTTTAGATCTGTCTCTAATGGTCATAAATTGAATTACCACGCCCTTAGATGAAAAAATCCTATTAATGACAAAAGGTAGTTCGAAAAGAGTGCAAAAATCTTTGGAACCTGTACTATTGAATCAAGAAATCAAATTGTTACGTTTCTGTTCCCACAGGCAGACAATCAGCGCTTCTTTTCACGATCCTGACATAAATAACTCTTGTAGTAAAAAACTATTTTTTCCCAAAAGTTCTAATAATGTGTTTTTTTATTGTGCCACATTTGGTGGTGATTGGTGATTCAACCAACTTCAACTGTACAGACTGTGAAACGACTAAGTCTCATTTCGGGATCAGCTCGGAAGTTTCCTATTCCAACTTCCACAAGCCGGCATAGTGCGACTCCTACTTGCAAATATTTTATTGTAGTATCATTCCCCTCCATTTATATAATGTAGTTCAGCTTAACACCAGGTGGCTTGGCATAGGAACTGTCATATGTCGAGTCGAGGTAAAAAAATATGAATGTGATCATACACCTTAAAGGTATCGATTGAAAAACAGTGATCCGCTGAAAGTGTTATTATGCATAATAAATATATACAGTAATATTTGTTATTCGATATAGACGCGATACATTACACTTGTCACCCCACGGGACCATTAATATATTTATTTGCGCACTTGGAATAAAAAAAGTTTGGAGGGAAAAAGGGAAGTATAAATTCTTGATATGTCCCTCTTCTCTGTGAGATCATAATATTGGAGAATTTCTCGAAAATTCGACCGAAACAAATTTAATATACGCTAGTTTGAGTGCCGGGGGTAAATAAGTAGGGTGTCCTTGTCCTATGTAAATAACTTACTTTTGGGACGTTTACATTTTTATCGTGATTTTTTATAGCACGGTTTTCGCGGGTAATATTTAAAATTTATTCTTTAGATTCTTTTTGCCGTTTATTGTTCTATTTTATGAATTAATTTAATGACAAGTATGATATATTTATTCTATCATGTCAGTCTGCTCTCTTAATCGCATTACGAAACCACCGATTAGGAAGTACAGCGTCTCCCAGCACATTTAGGTTGTGATTTGGTTGTACTAATTTAACAACTGAATCTAACTATGCATTTTTGACGAGGATTAAAAATGAATTAAACAAATTTTATGCGGCTTACTATCGCGTTTATTTTGGTTTTGATTTTACAATTTTACACCAACGTAGTGGAAAGTCTGCAGTTTGTGAGCATCAACAGGACGGCGCCAATCACTACATCCGTTTCGACAAACCGAAGATCCTCGCAAAGGAAAGTCGACTGATACCCAGGATGGTACACGAGGCTATTGAGATTAAAAAGCATCCTAATTTCAATAGAGAAGGTGGTTGGCGATTATCTAACACCTGGGACCCCATAATTCACAAACTCAAGTCCCAAGTCCAGCAAACTGCCAAACCAGATGACACCGTCAGTTATTTTTGCAAAAATTTTAAATAAACCGGGAACAGAAAAACAAAATATGAAACGGGGTAGTTTTGGAAACAATAACAGCATCAACCAATAGGACGACCAACACCTCAGTCTCTCCGTGACCACGATGGCTGCAAAGCTCTCGAAACATCGGAATAATAAAAAATTGTAAAATCAAAACCAAAATAAACGCGATAGTAAGCCGCATAAAATTTGTTTAATTCATTAATCAATGTTCGCGCAAAATCTAAGGATTAAAAATGCAATACAATGTAGTAATCATTAATTAATGACATAAATAATCACATTTTTTAAATTGTGACCTAACATATGACAGCGCCGCGCTTGTATCTCGTTGTATCTCGCTTTGGAGTTGCCAGTCTTGTGTTGGAATATCCCTATAGTTAAAAAAACTAAAGAAACACGCCTATGTGACAATGTAAATTACATGTACTTGTTTTATTGTGACTCGACAACTGCCTTGACCCGCCTGATGGTAAGCAAGAGGAGGTCCAAGAATGCCAACGACTGAAAAAACTGAGTCTGTTCACGAATGCCTCAGTCGACGACACTATGCCGACCAACAAAATATTCTACGAAATTATTGTATTGTCATTGATTTTTACTACGTATACAAATTTTTAAATTATTCAGATCTCTAAAAGTGGGTGAAAATTAATTTGAAAGATTCCGTTACCTAGTTACATACATACAAGTCGAGCTAATAAAAGCGTGTAAAAAATATATTATGTTTTTACTTACAAACATATTGGGGGTAGATTTTGTAGAACTTTAATGAGCCGACCCACACCTCGCTGATCACGAAAGATGAAAAGCTTTCGAAACGTGTCGGATTAGAATAATCTCAAATAAACGCGAAAGTAAGCCATAAAAACTTTTTTGCTTCATAATTCTAATAACAGTTCTTTAGTGTCGAGACACGTGTTAAATCAGGTTAAAATGTAATATTCGTAAAATGTCGATTTGGGTCTATAAGATCGTAAATAATAACATTATCAATGTCACTGGCGAGGTGTCGAAACATTTGGCATAATCCCAAATAGTCTACAATTAATTATAAAATTATATCTCGATGTAAAAGAAGTTCATTTTATTTACTATATTTTTGTCACTATAAACTTCCATTCAGAAATTAAAGTTTATTTCTATAAAAATCTCTAATAACAGATAACAATAATTTATAATAGCTATAAGTTTAAAGAGTGGTAGGCAGTGGTATCCAGTCTGCCGATCCGGGGTAGTACCACCGTGAAGTGATTTGGTCTCGTTTTGGGATCAGCTTAGCCCGGCATGATGTGAGTGCTGCTTACAGGTATTGAATTGTAGTAGCAGTGACATCCATTCATGGACCACACTCCAGCTTAACATCAAGCGGATGCTGTCATATGTTGAGTCACAATAAAAAATAGCTATTTTACCAGTTCTTATCGGTAATATTATGTATTTAAATGCAAAAAATATTAACGCTGGATATCTTGATAAATGTTGTTATTGAAATCGATTTTAATACGTTTTCAGAGCATTCGTAGAAAAAAATAAATTGTGAGCTTTTAATGTGTTGTAAGCTGTTATTTTTGGGTTTATTCCCGAATTGAATGATTTCTGGAATCAACATTATTATGCTATTTGCAGATTATCCTATAGCAAGTCAAGGATAATGAAGTGAAATTGGAAATTCTCGTTAAAAATGTGTATGGAAAGAACATTGTAAATTGAAAACTTACTTTAGTTATAAATCGATGCTATATGTATTTGCTCCAGCCATGAGTATTTATGCTATTTTTGAAGTGTATTTTAAAGCATCACTATTTGGTAGTGACGGCGACTGAGGCAAGTGTAAGATAAAACGTTTTTTTTTTAGTCGTCAGCACTTTCAAACCTGCCCTTGCTATTCAGATGTCGTGTCGATCGAATAGGTATTGAAAAATTAAAAAACGGCACGTTCGCTCGTCAGATTTGCCCGCCCGCTGCTGATCTTCGCAATTTAAATTCGTATTAAGATTAGTATATTTTTTAATTGGTAATGGACATCTGACCTCGACTCGTTTAATAGTCCAATAGCGCCGACGACTGAAACTGAAAAAAAAAGCGATTTAGTTTACGGTTGTCTCAGTAGCCGTTACTATGCCACTGTCTGTCTTCTCAATTGATCAATAAACACATTTACAAGTTCTGTAATAATTTTATTAAAGCCTCACTTTTTATATTTTATGTACGAGTATATTCGCGTTTTAAGCCTGTATGAAGAGAATTGTGGATGTGAAGGAAGCAAGGGAGTTGTGTAAGGATCGTGGTAAGTGGTGCTCCATTGTCTCTGCCTATCCCTGTGGGAAGGAGGCGTGACAATTTGAATAATTGATAATATAAAAAAGTATATTTTTTTGTCTTTAGGTTCTCTGTTATTGGGCTGGATTATTACTCTATTTTTTTTTTACATTTGTATACTACGCTAGTAAACGTTATTTTATCATAGATAGACACATGACGACTAAACCAGAATATGAAAGATACTAGTATCCGGCAAGTAGTTTTAAACCGGAGGCTCTCAGTATCTGAGGCCATTCCATTACCACTATACCACGGTCCGTGGATGCCTTATAATCTTTAGTGATTGCCAATACGAGACCCAAGTCTAGTCCAGACATAAATGAAAGATTATTTTTGTGTAACTTAGTATTTTAATGCCCTTTAACAGTAATTCTTATGGTAGACAATATGGCGTCATACTCGTATACCTCCTTTATTATTTTTGACAAGTGGCAGTGTTGCCAGGTTGAGGTGCGTCAACACTCCATTACTCCTGTATTATTATTTTTGCATGTTAATAAATCATTACAATGTAGAGAGAGATGCCTCCAGATAAAAAGAACGCTGACATTCGAGCTGCGCAGTAACTTGTTTTGTTTACTACTTACTTTTCGTATAATTTGTGCACTGTAATCGATGCGCAGGATTGTTCCTAACGTCCAGTGCTCGTCTTATATGTCTATTCCTCAGCTCAAAAGTCAGCGCTCTTTTTTCTGCCGGTAGTTATAACATTGTCTCTTGTCATCGGTTTCATAATAAATGGGCGTTTTGACATAAATGTTCCCATTTTTTTTATTGGATTTATGGTCGCCCGACACAAATGTGTGTGAAAGATGAAAAACGTGAGTTTTGTGTGTCGCCGGCGAATGGTATCAATCACACGGGTGACTGTCTAACGAATCCATCCGTCTCTTTTGCACTTGTGTATTGTATTGTGCTCTCTCGCTCTTTTTTATTAGGCTTCTAAGACAGTTATTATATTGTATTGACGTCCTTATGTATATTTTTATTTTTTCGCGTTTCATTTCTATTTTATTTGTTTCATTTTGAGGTGTTTAGTGGGTTAGAAATGTTAAAGAGGTTAATTTAGTATGTGTGTTTATATAATTGGGTTATTAGGATTATTAATTGGTTAAATTAATATTGTTTTACATTAGCACACTATTTAGTTTTTCAGGATCGTGGAAAGTGGCGCTCTATTGTCTCTGCCTATCCCTGAAGGAAAAGGGCGTGACCATTTGATTGTGACTTTATCACATCTGTTAAGGCTTGATGCGATTAATATTAAAATATCATTAAATTAGTTCATAAAATACAACAATACCATTTTTTATTTTTTTATTGTGACTCGACATATGTCAGCACCTCGCTTTATGTTAAGCTGAAGTGTGGCCCGTGATGTCATTGTTACGACAATTCAATAACTGTAAGCAGCAATCACATCCACTATGCCGGCCTAGTTGATACCGGCAACTTACAAGCTGATCCCTAAAACGCGACCAAATCACTTCACGGTCTGTATACTTGTAAGTGGTGGTGCTACCCCGGATCGGCAGACTGGGTACCACTGCCTACTATTATGTTTTATTATTGAAAGTCCACATCGGATCTCGATTTGCCTGATGGTAAGCAAGGGGAATTCCAATAGTGCCGACGACTGAAAAAACGTCCCACCTTCTTATGCCCCAGTCGCCGTCATTACGACGCCTAAAACCGCCTTATATTATTTTAAGGTGGCTGTAATTCGTGGTAGTGGTCGATAAGAGTACAGCCGGTACCAATGAACTCGCATCTTTGATATATCCGTCGGGTTTCTCTGATACAAGCACGTATAAATTGTGATAAGCAGTTTTCCTTTGCAGTCTATAACAGTAATTAGAGATCGTAACATCTGATTCTAATTAAAATTAAACTACGGCGACGATTTTGTTTATTTCTGTCTGTTAGAAGACGATAATATTCTTGGAATTAATGCAAAATCACTTCCTTGGAACTTGAATGGAAATGATAGATTGAATTTAAATAATTTCACAAATACTCTTATTGATATTTTCCATAAAATATCTCTGGTTTAAAGTTATATTTTAATTTGTATATATTTTTTAACAATATATATTGTATTTTCTTAGATTTTGCGAGAACATTGATTAATGAATTAAACAAATTTTATGCGGCTTACTATCGCGTTTATTTTTGTTTTAATTTACAATTTTTTATTATTCCGACGTTCGAGAGCTTTGCAGCCATCGTGACCGTGACCACGATGGCTGCAAAGCTCTCGAACGTCGGAATAATAAAAAAATGTAAAATCTAAACCAAAATAAACGCGATAGTAAGCCGCATAAAATTTGTTTAATTAATTAATATATATTGTAATTATTTATTATGCAAGGATTTTATAAATGTGAAGTAGGTGGATGCGTTAAACAAGGCAGGCCCAGGAGAAATTGTGGATGTGAGAGAAGCGGGGGAGTTGTGTCAGGGTCGAGGTAAGAGTAATTATGGAAAGTGGCGTTCTATTGTCTTTGCGTATCCCTGTGTTAATTAAGGCGTTACATCTTTGATTGATTGATTGATTTGACCTGCACGAGTGCACGAGTATGTTTTACTGTGACATTATTGAATTAGATTAAATTAGTTTAAAAAACGCAACCTTGTTTAGAATATTAATTTACACTTTACCTTAAAGAATGCGTGTCCCACAGAGTTCCCATCGTATATTATTCCTCTGAGGCGTGTCCTTAGAGCGATGCGTAAAGAAGCCTCTTTGACCCTTGACCGAGACAACTGTGAATTGATTTGGATAATGAAACTAATTTTGGATCAAAGTTACATTGGTGCTGGCAAGTGGTTATGTACTCGTGCTCTCGGTTTGCGTAACCATTGCACTGCCACTAAACCACGGTCGCAGAACTGACTGTTTTTGTTCAGCCGTCGGCACTCGTGGAACTCTTTTTGCTTGCCATCATGCTGGTCGGGGTGAGATGTCAAGTAACATGAGAATAAAATAATAGTATAATATTAAAAAGTCAGAATAACTCTTATTATGATAAAGATTATCCCACAAAAAGTTTATCCCAAAGCATTAATCGATTCAGTTTATGTAAACTTCTTAGAAGTTGTGCACATTGGCGGGCGCACTAGAGTAAACACAATTCCGGTGATACAAACACAAAAACACTATCATAGACTTTGTGTGTATGATTTAAAGTTGTATTTCCTTTGTTTTTTTCTACTCGGAGTAGTTATTTGGAATTGTATAAAATAAGGCAATCGTATTCGAAACTCCTCGAGCTAATTTCCGAACGCCACTTTGTTCTTTATTCAATTTCCTATAGAGTTTCTTCGGATCGCGTTTCGATTTTCGCCAATGTCGGTTTTAGTAATCGATTACTACTTTTTTAAATTGTTTTTTTGAGTTCTCCATTAATGAGCCGTTATAATATATTTATTAGTAATTGACAGAGATTGTCTCTGCCTATCCCTGTGGGAAAAAAGCGTGACAATTTGATTGATTGATTGATATTAGTAATTGTGTTTATTATTCTAAGGGCTAACATACTTTCAGTATAGTATTTTCTTAGATTTTGCGCGAACATTGATTAATGAATTAAACAAATTTTATGCGGCTTACTATCGCGTTTATTTTGGTTTTGATTTTACAATTTTTTATTATTCCGACGTTTTGAAACAATAACAGCATCAACCAATAGGACGACCAACACCTCAGTCTCTCCGTGACCACGATGGCTGCAAAGCTCTCGAAACGTCGGAATAATAAAATAAATGTAAAATCAAAACCAAAATAAACGCGATAGTAAGCCGCATAAAATTTGTTTAATTCATATTTTCAGTAATTTTAAAAGGTAATAAATATCAATCAATCCAATTGTCACGCCTTTTTTCCATAGGGATAGGCAGACAATGGAGCGCCACTTGCCACGATCCTGACAGAACACCCTCGATTCCTTATACATTCTCAGGTAATAAATACTACGACCTATTGTAGGAGTCTATCTCATCTCATCATCTATGTTTGGGTTTACTGTGCATTTTTCCTTGCTTGGCAAAAGTAGTAAACTATTTTTTTGGGCATAACGATAAAAAAATAAACTAATGACGCAAATCAATACGAATTTATAAAAATATTTATGAATTATTGTGATAATGAAGTAAACAAATTTTATGCGGCTTACTATCGCATTTATTTGGTTTAAATTTTACAATTTTTTATTATTCCGACGTTTCGAGAGCTTGCAGCCATAAACGCGATAGTAAGCCGCATAAAATTTGTTTAATTTAATGAATCAATGTTCGCGAAAATCTAAAAAAAATACAATTATTGTGGTTTTTTTTTATTGGGTATTATTGGGCACATCAACTGTCATTAATGATTTTACGGTTTCCATTTTTTTTGTGCATTTGTTACATTGTGTATATTTATTCTATAGAATAAAACAGTTTCCTTAGACAAAGGGCATGGGAAATGGTGATTTTCATGTTTGTGCCAAGTAAGAAATAACACATTATATCTACTGTGATGTCTTTTGCAATTCTGGAGTCCACTCAGCCGTGAACTCTGCTCATAATGCATGAGATGACTTGCCCAGTGCCACTTCAATATGGCGACATCAAAATAAATATATATTTTTTTCAAATAAAAAGTATAAGAAAACGTAGTTTCTTCCTGATATTTTTAAACAGACATTTTATTATGACACGACATATGACAGCACCCTGCTTGATGTTAAGCTGGAGTGCGGTCCATGAAGCAGTCGCATCTGCTATGCTGGCCTAGTTGGATTCGGCAACTTACAAGCTGATCCCGAAACACGACTAAGTCACTTCACGGTCTGTATACTTGTAAGTGGTACTACGCCGGGTGCCAGACTGTGCACTATAAAAAATATGTCAATATTTTGTTATACAGTGTAAACTCTTTATAACGAAACTCAAGGGACTGAGGATTTTTCATCGTTATAGAGAGTTTTCGTTATATGGAGTGATGTACAAATATGGGTTTTAACACAAACTAACCAAGTTGTGCTCACTTCTACTTTATAGAGTTTATCGTTATAAAGAGTTTACACTGTATTTTCTTTGGCCGGCATAGTGATGTCGACTGTGGAAACTGTGAACTCGGCACTCTTGGACCTCCTCTTGCTTACCATCAGGCGAGTCGCGTCAGATACACGTCCTCAGTCGACGTCACTATGCCGGCCAAAGAAAATACAGTGTAAACTCTTTATAACGTTCACAATAAAAAAATGTATGTGAATGTTTGATCCTTAATATATTGTTGATATCGACCCTCTTCGGCCGATAGCATCATTCGGAATTGTAATTTGTTTTCCCCTAATTGCGTGATTCAAGTTAATCCACAGCTGGAATTTAATTTAACGCAGCTATTATTCTTTTATGCGCCGATATATTATATTATTTTTGTTTTAAATATATTTTTTTGTATCTCTATACTAAGTAGAGATACAATACTTGTATCATAGAAACACGACGACCAAGGCGTAGCCGATTGGCTAGCACACCAGTAAAGTCCTGGGTTCTATTCCCGGTCGGAGTAAATATTTCTTAAATATCAATATATTTCTTTTGTTTATAGCTTTTATTTGCAATATTTATAAGGGTAGGCAGTGGTATCCAGTCTGCCGATATACAGTGGTATACAGACCGTGAAGTGATTTAGTCGCGTTTCGGGATCAGCTTGTAAGTTGCCGGTTTCAACTAGGCCGGCATAGTGGATGTGATTGCTGCTTACAGTTATTGAATTGTAGTAGCAGTGACATCCATTCATGGACCACACTCCAGCTTAACATCAAGCGGGGTGCTGTCATATGTCGAGTCACAATGATAATAATAATCCAGACAGTGATGGCGGGCCGTTTGATGTTGTCACGCAAATGTGTCGTTTGTCGTAAAATGTGACGAATAAAGTCCACTGGAGAAGCTCCGACGATCTTTAGTATTATTAATGTACGCACGCCCAATTTAACTCCGCGTATTAGTAAAGTCAATCAATCAATCAAATTTTCACGCCTCAGTGATAAACAGAGATAATGGTGTAGTGTAGTGGTAGTGCAATGGTTATCAAACCGAGAGCACGGGTTCAAAACCACTTGCCGGTATGTATTTTTGGTGTACTTTGGTTGAGCTGTTTCTATGATACAAGCACTTTTGTAGCTTAGTACAGAAAAAAATAAGACAAACAATGTTAGCCCAAGTTATGTTATATAATTATTAGTTCTACGGGAAAAGCATCCGTATTCTATCGATCGAATCGGATGTCGAACTAAAAAGTTTGGTGCGTCTTTTCCAAGTAGAACAATCGTCAAGTGGGGTGCTTTGCCACGTGTTCTCTCGATCCCGCATGGCCGGCAGAGTGACGGCGACTGAGGCAGCCGTGAACTGACTCGGTTTTTTCAGTTGTCGTCGTCACTCCTGGATCTTCTCTTGCTTATAGTCAGGCGGGACAAGGTCGGATATCGTGTCACAATAAAAAATAACTGGGTTCGATTCCCGGTCGGAGCAAATATTTGTTTTATACATTTTATAAGTAATATTTAATAATTTGATTAAATTTACACATATTATGTGTTTATAAGAAAATGGCAGTAATATGCTTCGGGTCTGATTGTCAAAGAGTGATAGGCATTGGTGCCCAGTCTGCCGATCCAGGGTACCAGTATGCAGACCGTAAAGTGACATAGACGCGTTTCGGGATTAGCTTGTAAGTTGCCGGTTTCAACTAGGCTGGCATTGTGGAAATAACTGCTACTTACGGTTATTTAACTTATAGGTTACCTATAGATGCTGTCATATGTCGTGTCACAATAACAAAAATGTCGAGCTATATAATAACCAAATGTCGCACATTTGTTTGCCGTATAATGTGTACTGTTATCTATTTTAATATGACCGCGTGTGATCACATATAAACTTGTAAATAACGTTACATAGGAATGTTTGGAAACTTTACATTAAATTACATATAAACAATGATATCATGAGTATTAAAATATAATTTATTTAATAATAAGGCGTATTAGGTAACAAATTACGCGTAATTTCCGGGTTTGATTCCCGCTCTGAGCGAAGATTGAATCTGAAAAATAGAGAAAAAAAATTTGCATTTAATATTCAGTATAGAAATGTAAATTTAAAAAAAGGTAAAAATTAAAATATTAACAATCAATACGGGGATAGGCAGAGACAGTGGAGCGCCACTTGCCACTATCCTGACACAACTACCTCGCTTCCTTCACATTCACAATTCTCTCCATACAAGCTCTATGGTTATGGGCACTAGGCAACTTAGCTATATTTGTAATATTCAGTCTAATTAATAAATATTGCTAGTAAATGCCCCACCTAATATTGGCTGCGACCGAGAATCGAATCCGGCACTGGTGTTGTATGTAAGTAGTCCACTACTCGGATCGCCAAGTGGTTTCTTGTAATTATTACTTATTAGCATAATTTAAGGCGACCGTGGTATAGTGGCAGTGCAATGGTCTAACATCACAGAGAGCACGGGTTCAAAATTACTCTCAGGTATCTTTGTTATAAGTTATTCTTTTTTTTCGAATACATTCCTATCCAAATTACTGAAGTGCTTATATCATAGAAACAGGACAACCAAAATATATAAATTAAAGATACATTGGTATCGGTTAGTGGTTTCGAACCCGTGCTCTCGGTTTGCGTAACCGTTGCACTGACACTACAGCACGGTCGCACTTTGGTTGTCCTGTTTCTATGATACAAGCACTTTGGTACTTTTTTTTTTTATTGTGACACAACATTTGACCTCGACCCGCCTGATGATAAACCTAGTATAGAAATGTAAATTCTTTAAAAATATTGAACGAATTTTAAAACATATTGAGACTGAAAAAAACCCGATGTAAATTACGGTTGCCATGGAATGGAAACGAACAAATAAATAAAATTAATAATGTAAAATGAATGTGACCACTAAGAATTCCACTTATTTCAAATATTACATATTCACCTGACTTGTTGGCCTTTCTCCAGTCATTTATTTATATTTCGCATCATTAAATACATTGTATTAATCTGTGTTTTTGCATAAATAACCACGGTATCATGTACCTTTGATAGATCATCATCACCCAGAAGGCGTCCACTGCTGAACATAGGGCTTCGAATGAATGAAATGAAATAAACATATAAAGAGCTCCTCAGAACATACTCTTTAGTATAGGCGATAGAGAACGCACAGAGCCACCATGTCTGCGTAGTTGTAGGGGCTCAATGATATCTATATCTATACTAATATTATAAAGAGGAAAGATTTGTATTTTTGTGTGTGTGTATGTTTGTAATGAATAAACTCAAAAACTACTGTGCCGATTTCAAAAATTCTTTAACCATTAGAAAGCTTCATTCACCCTGAGTGACATAGGCATTTTTCGCCAGAAAAGATTAGGGATCCTTACTAAAACTTTAGTAACATAACCCAAGGTGTAAAAAAGTGCCATAAAACGTCTTTCGTCGCATGCGCTGCGAAAACTATTGATGATAGAACAAAAGTATGTTTTACAATATTAAAGAATATATCAATATCTACAAAAAAACCTTCGCTATACCATATTTTATGTCACAATAACCATTTTATTATAAAACGATTATATTTATTTTCTCGATTCACAATATCTTCAGTTCGGCTAATCTGTAACACGACATTCATTGACTGTTAGGCGGTATGAAATTCGCCGGTTCAGCTAGTGAAATATAAAATGTTGATGTTATAATATAATATGATATGTTGACAACTAGCAATTTCTATTCACTATTAAGTATAACTTTTGCAGTTCCATGTGAAATGTGTTACATAGTATGTTATAATACAATATAATACGAACGCATTGCATTTCTTCCGCTTTCTTGCTCAACACGGCTCATTAGAACCGGCCCGTGGGAAGTGCCGTACTCCGCGAATTATAGTGCTGTACTGTTATTTATATCGAAGCTGTCTGTAAAAACTACAGTTTATATTTCAGATAATTGTAGAAAATTATTTTGATTAATATGTATAAAGAGAATTGTGCCAGGATCGTGGAAACTGGATGAACCATTTTGGTTGTCAAACCAGCCAAGTAGTGCCAATATAGGTATTTTTTTTAAATAGTAGTTCACTCTGTCACTTACAAACATAGTTTTATTTTTTATAAAACCCCTATTTTGTATAATATGGTAGTAGTCTTCGACCAGTGTATTCTAGCAAGAACGAAGTATAGATCTTTGTGATGCACAAACTTAAGGTAACGCTCAGTATGGACGTAATTTATTTCTACCACAGTGTTAAAAAAGAGACAATCTCTAAAACGACCAACTTAGATCGCCGTTTATTTAAAACTAAAGCGGGCTTGAGCTGAGCTCCTTTGTCGGCAGATGGAAGAACGATTAAGAAACTGCTTTAAACAGTGTAGACCCACAGAGGCTGACCCACAACAGAGGATGTTAGGCATATGTCCAGCATTGGACAGGTTGATGCTGTAGAAGAAATATGACTGTATAAATACATCTAAATTAATATTAATACAGAAACAGTAGTAGAATATAAATAAGCGAGGAATATTAAATAGCTAATACTGGCATTCGTGGCTCCGAAGTTATAATTAATGTAGTATCCAATTAATTTCTCTATTAATTCACTTAAGTGAGGCCTTGCGGTAATACCTCAATGGTCCTCTCTCACGCGAAATGTAATATTTATCTACTGTCCCAGCGGAAATGTCGACAGCTGTTAGAATATGAATAAGATAGGGGGCACTTTGTCATTTTGAAAGAAAAGTAAAATACTTGTATACAATGTATATAAAGGAATATACACAAGGCTTCTCTAAATGTGGAATTAAATGTGTAAGCATGTTATGTTTTTAGTCTCTGAGGAGCATATTTCTTTACCAAGTCTATTTTTTTTTCTGTAATTTAGTCAGTTTATTGTGTGCGGCTTGGGTGAATTAGATCACTTATTTATTGTGACTCGACATCTGACTTCGATTTGCCTGATGGCAATTGGTATTACCATCATCAATTCATCATCATCAATTGCTTTTCTAATGTTTAGCTGGCATAGTGTCGTAGTCTTGGGCAGCCGTAAACTGACACTGTTTTATCAGTTGTCGGCACCCGTGGACCTTCTCTTGCTTACCATCAGGCAAGTCGACCTTAGATATCGAGTCACAATGAAAAAATCCTAAAAATTTCACTTTTCATGATTCTTACACAACTCTTTCGCTTCTTTCACATTCACAAATCTCTTTGTTCAGATTGTATGGTCAATTGGTATCACATATAAAATATTTGAATTTCAATTGGAACGATTTTTTTATTAAGACAATGGTTTACAATTATTAATTTATTAAACATTTCTATACTTAGGCTACGAAAGTGCTTGCATCATAGAAACAGGAAAACCAAAGTACATATATCAAAGATACGTTTGTACCGGTGAGTGGTTTTGAACCCGTGCCACTCGGCTTACGTAGCCATTTCACTGCCACTACACCACGGTCGCCTTGCCACTGCCACTATTATATTTTCATTGTGTTTACCGTGGTGTTCCTAATGTGACAAGGCCGTGGTGGCGTGTTGGGCCGGGTTCCCCCCTCCCTAAAATATGGGTGATGGCTGTCCAGAACCTTTACGCATATTTTGTTTTAATTTGTTATTAGTATATAATTAGCGAGTAGAAACAGGATAACCAAAGTACATATAATATATCAAAGATACATTGGTACCGGCAAGAGGTTTTGAACCTCTCGGTTTCTCTCGGGTGCTCTCGGTTTGCGTAACCGTTGCACTCCCACTGCACCACGGTCGCATAAATATGAATAAATGACATTCAGTGATGGAAATGATTGGAACCGGTTGCTAAGGAAAATATATTTTTATCGATAACATTTAATATTTTGTACATCACTTATGTAGTTACAAACCGACATACTCGTGTAAGCCACTCGTACTACTGTGAACAAGGGACATGCGATCATTCATTCTGTTGCATACAACGTATGCATTCTCTTACATAAGAGCTGAGGTTTATCATAAATAACGTAAGTTTCAGATATTAAGGCCGGCATAGTGGATGCGGCTGAAACTGTTGTAGCAATCGCCTCTTTTATTGACCGCGCGCCAGCTTAATATCAAGCGGGGTGCTGTCATATATCGAGTCTCAATGTGCCTTTTCGAAATCATGTTTTTAGAAACCCGAAAGTTTTTCAGACTCGAAAAACCGGCAACTTACAAGCTGATCCCGAAACGCGACTATTAATTAAATTATTAATTAAAAAATAATTAAAAAATTAATTAAAAATTCTTTATTAACATCAAATTTTACATTATAAATCTGTGAATTGAAGGTCCCTGTACTAGGTCTGCGTGAGACACTGTGTTACAGGACAACCCACTTAACTAAGCATACCACTACTTACTATGACATGCCGACCAATCATAGTGGAGTCTGTATGATTCGATTCTAAATCCATGTGACGTCCAGCATCAATAGCAGAAAACAATACTATGTATTTAACATTTTCTTGGATTTTGCGCGAAAATTGATTAATGAATTAAACAACTTTTATGCGGCTTAGAGACTCGGGATAATAAAATAAAATTGTAAAATCAGTACCAAAATAAACGCGATGGTAAGGTGCATAAAATTTGTTTAACAATACTTTTTACCTAATGTCATTTCTACGTCAATATATAGTACATTATAATTTATGCAAATAATATTAAAACTTGAGTCCAAAGCCTGAAAATTGTTTACAAGAAGGAATTCTTTGCTTCGAAGGTTGTAATTTAGAATGCGGTAATGGCCGATTCATGTCAACTAAAATAACTACATCAATCATGGTTTAACAATAACTTAAAACTGGAGCGAAATTAAAATGATAAAGACTTTACATTTAAAGGAATGTCAACTTGAAACAACGATGTCACTCTAGTCAAATCTGTTCTATGGTACTCTATGGTGACTGGACTGACCGCAATGCCAATGATCGTTTCATAACTTTTATTTGTAATATTTAATAATTATATTAAATATTGCAAATATTTGTTATAAAAAAAAGAGGCGGATATTTGCTTCGGGTCTAGTTATCAAAGAGTGGTTATACCAGTGGTACGTTGTATGCCGATCCCGGGTAGTACCACCACTTACAAGTATACAGACCGTGGAGTTTTATTAATCTTATTTTTCTTTATATTTATTTTGATTTTTATTTCACATAGTTTTTAAGTTTTCTCATTGTAACTAACCCTATGGACTACGGTCTGAATAAAAAAACTATTTTTTATTATTATTACCAATTTAAGTATACTAAAAAAACATGTTTAATTACAGGCGCGGACAGTCACTGACCGACCTAAGTATTAAAATATATATAAAAAATTACAAAAAAGGATCAAAAATCAGGCAACTTAAAACTGTCTCTCCAAGCTTTATATTTGATGTGGTTTAGTCCAGGTTTCATGGTAGAGGCATGGTAGTACCTACTGTAACGGTTTTGTAGTAGATTCTTTTGGCTTGGCTTGCTCTAACTTGGCTCTGCCATCGCACAGAGTCATTTTGAACTAATGACTTTGCTCAGTCATCATGACTTACTGTGTGCTAGGTTGTGTATGATTTTCAATATTATCGGGATAATCCTTTTTTGGGTGAATTTTGTGATAGTTGATTTTTTTAAATTGTAAAGCGACATCTAAATTGAACTAGCTTGATGGTAAGCAAGGAGATGTTTAAGAACAAAAAAGTTCTTAGACAGGCTGCTACTGTAGTTAAATGACCAATCGTATCCTACTATTATTATAAATGTGAATGTGGGTTTGTTTGTTACGTTTTCACGCAACAACTACTTAACCGATCATCATGAAACTTTGTACACACATTTTTGGAGGTACTAAAAGTAACATAGAATACTTTAAATTTTTTAATTTAATTTAATTTACTCTAAAGTCCAATTAACTATAGTTTTAGCTGTTTGGAATCATTCTATATTTATTTTTATTTCCGTCTGTCATTTTTATATGAGTTATCGAGTTATAAATACAAAAAAGGTAATAAATACAAAATATACAGTCGAATAGAGAACCTCCTCCTTTTTTGTCTGTGTTAGAAACCTAATTTTGCGCGGGTAGAACCGCGAGCACAGCTAGTGTTTTATATTTGAAATAACCCCAAAAAAGAATTATTCAATATTATGAGTATAGCTCAAATAAATACGATATTACGAGTAGGTTTTCAAATTGATTGTCAACATGAAGCGTTAATGAAATTGCTGCTGTCTATCATATAAAGTTCTTCCTTTTGCCATCGAATGTAACTATCTCTTCCCGTGTTCCCTGTCGTCGTGACACGAGCTTTTAATTGTGTCGGCGCTCTTTGATTGATGACCTAATGCTTTGTCTTGCCAAGTTTGAAGGGAGCGATATAAATTGTCTTCGTGCGTGCATAAAACAAGTTACAATATCTGTTTAGGCGCCCCGTTAGATTAAGCGGGTGAAAATAGTTTTGTAGATGTTTGTATACAAGATGTCGTTTCAACTTTAATTAATAAATAATTATATTTTAAATAGGCTTGGTTGCCTAGTGCCCATAACCGCAGAGCCTGTATGAAGAGAATTGTGGATGTAAAGGAAGCAAGGGAGTTGTGTAAGGATCGTGATAAGTGGCGCTCCATTGTCTCTGCCTATCCCTGTGGGAAAAAGGCGTGACAATTTGATAGATTTTGAAATGTGCGAACATTGAAAAATGAATTAAACAAATTTTATGCAGCTAACTATCGCGTTTATTGTAAAATTTAAACCAAATTAAACGCGATAGTAAACCACATAAAATTTAATTCATGGTTTAATTTATTATAAATACTTGTTTTCCTTGCTAGATTTGTAGTCACCCAACAAAGGCTGCGTACGCGCATGCACCGTGACCGTTAGATCTCGCATCAGTTTGTTTACGTTGTCGGCCTCCTGAGATGATGCGGTTGATAATTTGGAAGTTATATTGCCTCTCGGTTTTTGTGGTTTATGCCTGTTTTTTAATACCGAATAAATGTAATTTACCACGCGTCTATTTTGCAATCGGTACTTAAGACTACGCTTATAACACACGCCTTTGAAGACATCTCATGTTCTGAACGTCTGAGTTTTAAATATTTCTCATTGGGATTTCTGTGATTCAATTTTCGAATAATATTGTTTAAGGAAACGAATCCGTTGCTTAATTGTCATATTAAATTGTTTTAAAGTATATGTATAAATATGCATCATGTATATTAAGAACTTACATTTTTTTTAAATATACATTTCTATACTAACCTACAAAAGTCCTTGTATCATAGAAACGGGACAACCAAAGATCAAAGATACATTGGTACCGGCAATTGGTTTTGAACCCGTGCTCTCGGTTTGCGTAAACATTGCACTGCCACTACACCACGGTCGCCTTTCGTACAATAGGGAGGGGGGGGGGGGAGTTTATTTAAAATATAAATATTATATATATTTAAGGTAGGCACGACTGAGAAGTGCTTTTACCTTACTAAGACTTATTAAATGACTTATTATTATCTTGATATAAAAGTGTTAAAACCACTTGCCGATGCTAAATGTATCTTTGATATGTATACTAGTAGCTTAGTACTGTAATATACAAAATGAAAGTCACCTTTTAAAGTAGTTCGCGATCGAATTTTTGTGCTTTGGTTTTCTATAAAAAAATGGTGCATAAGGAATTGGAACCGTTAACTTATTGTTGGTGAATGATACTCGGGGCAATCGGCTACACCAGTCGACAAGAAACGCTTCAATTAACTTTTTCCTATCCCCCCTGCTGAACTGTGGCACAAGAAATTCCAACCTAACTATTCGATTATTTCTTTAGCGTTATGATTATGTTATTTAGCTTTATCAGTGCTCTTGAGCTCGAGTGCGGTCCATGGATGTAGACCAGTTGGAACCAGCAACTTTCAAGCTAATTTCGAGTCACTCCACGGTCTAAGCATTTGAAAGTAGTGGTATTACCCCGATTCGGTAGACTGGGCAGACCACTGTGTTCACAGCTTACTACTCTTAAAGAAATAATTAAAAATTAATAATGAATTGTAAACCTGGCCATATCTTTTTAATTATAATATTTTCTTAGATTTTGCGCGAACATGGACTAATGAATTAAACAAATTTAAGGCGACCGTGGTGTAGTGGCAGTGCAATAGTCACACAAACACGAGTTCGAGACCACCCACCGGTACCAATGTATCTTTGATATATGTACTTTGGTTTGTCCTGTTTCTATGATACAGGCACTTTAGTAGCTTAGTATAGAAATGTAAATAAAAAAATAAAATAAAACATGATTTAAAAACAAATTATGCGACTTACTATCGCGTTTCTTCTGGTTTTGATTTTACATTTTTTCCGACGTTTGGAATAAAAAAGGTTGGAGTGCCGCAGTGCGGTCCTAGAATGGAGTTTGACTGAACACTGAACTGAGCTGTACTCCACTCATGGATAAGCTGGCAATTTTCGATTGTATGCGGTCTCTCCGTGACCACGATGCTGCAAAGCTCTCGAAACGACGGAATAATAAAAAAAAAGTAAAATTAAAACCAAAATAAATTTATATTATTTTGTATAGATTTTCCATAGTGAATTCTTATTAACCGGAACCGTAGAGCTTGTATGAAGAGAATTGTGGATGTGAGGGAAGCGAGGGAGTTGTGTCCGGATAGTGGCAAGTGGCGCTCTTTTGTCTCTGCCTATCCCTGTGGGAAAAAGGCGTGTTTTTTTCATACTAAGCTACTAAAGTGCTTGTATCATAGAAACAGGTAAACCAAAGTACATATAACAAAGATACATTGGTACCGGGTACATTGGTAAGTGGTTTTGAACCCGTCCTCTCGGTTTGCGTAAGCATTGCACTGCCACTATACCACGGTCGCTTTAGTTTGATTGATTGATTGAATTGTTATGGTCCCACCACTTCGACGTGCGCAGAATTTGTTCTCAATCTTTCCTTTTCATCGATTCGATGTGCTGTTGCTCTTATTTCATTGGACGATTTGTTCGATTTAAATTGTATTGCCGATTGACGATCCCGATTGACCGATTATCTCTTGTGAGTTTTGCTGCTGTAATTCAAGAGGTAATTGCTTTAATTACTTTTGGTGAGTCAATATGGCGACAGGCGTGGACGAACGGTTTAGCGATTGGTTTGTTGCGCGTAAAGTCCTGGGTTCTAATCCCGGTCGGAGCAAATATTTGTTTCATAGCTTTTATTTGTAATATTTAATAATATTAAATATTGCAAATATTTGTTAATAAAAAAAAAGAGATGGATATTTGCTTCGGGTCTGATTATCAAAGAGTGGTAGGCAGTGGTACCCAGTCTGCCGATCCGGGGTAGTACCACCACTTACACGTATACAGACCGTGAAGTGGTTTGGTCGCGTTTCGGGATCAGCTTGTAAGTTGCCGATTCCATCTAGGCCGGCATAGTGGATGTGATTGCTACTCACAGTTATTGAATTGTAGTAGCAGTGGCATTCATTCATGGCTTAACTTCGGCTTAACATCAAGCGGGGTGCTGTCCTATGTCGAGTCAAAATAAAATAAAAAATACTATTATTATGAATGCGAAGGTACCTCTGTTTGTTTGTTTGTTTGTTTGTTAAGTTTTACCGCTTTACCCATTTTGAATAAATTTTGGTGTACAGTAAATTAAGCCTTGTAGAAGTAGTGGTACTACCCCAATCGGCAGACTGGGTACCACTGCCTACCACTCTTTGATAACCAGACCCGAAACAAAAATCTGCCTCCTTTTTTTATTATTAACAAATATTTGCAATATTTAATCAAATTATTAAATATTACAAATAAAAGCTATGAAACAAATATTTGCTCCGACCGGGACTTTACGCGCAACAAACCAATCGCTAACCGTTCGACTGCGCCTGTTGTCAGTTGTGCCAGAATTGCGAAAAGTAGCGTTGCCTTGTATCTGCCCATATCCACATAGGCGTAAAACTTTAGCTATTATATATATATATATATAATATATATATATATATAACATATATTCATGCCGAAATATCTATCACAGATTGATAGATATTTAAATTTCCTAAGCAACAGTTGTTAGTTTTTCTTTTTTTTAAACTTAAAATTGTATGTTTTTTTTTTGTATATTTGCGATTATAAAAAAGGTTGTGCAAATAGCTTGAAGGGTCTGTCGTATCAACATAAAGGGTAACATTTGTCTGTTTTTTTCCTGTCTGAAAATAAAAACAGATACCATGCATAGGGGCTGTTAACAACATCGTAAAAGGTCAGATGGGGTACTCTTAAGCCTGACATTTTGCATGATTTTTTAAATTTTATTTTATCGCGTTTCGGAATGAGCTTGAAAGTCGCCAGTTCGAACTAAGTCGGCGTAATGGATGCGATTGCCACTTGCAGTTATTTAACCGTAGTAGTAGTCGCCTCATGCACCGCAGCCCAGCCTAGCACAATATCGCCTGATTTTCACAGGTTAGGCAGAGGCAACGGATCGTCACTTGAAACGATCCGGGCGACCGTGGTGTAGTGGTAGTGCAATAGACTCGCAAACCGAGAGCACGGGTTCAAAACCACTTGCCGGTACCAATGTATCTATGATATATGTACTTTGGACGTCCTGTTGCTTCTGGACATAATTTATATTAAAATGAGCTAACCTCTTAAACTGCCAAAAAATGTATCATGAGGTAATTTGTGATTAAGGGTAATAGAATTGTGGATGCAATGAAAGCGCTAGAGTTGTGTCAGGTTCACGAAAAAGAACGCTCTATTGCGTCTGCCTATCCTTGTGTTAATTGGGAAGGGAAAGATATTAAATAAATGAATAAATAAATAATGATTTTTAAATAAAGATTTTTTGATGATGGGAGTAGTATTTTCTTAGATTTTGCGCGAACATTGATTAATGAATTAAACTTTTATGCGGCTTACTATCGCGTTTATTTTTGGTTATTGCAGCCATCGTGTCTCCGTGACGGTGGCTATTAAGCTCTCGGAACGCAATAAATGTGCCGCATAAAATGTGTTTAATTGATGTCAGTACATTTGGTTTGAACCGCCCACATATTTGATTTGAAAATACCAAATATCTCACAGGGACGTAAAATACCTTAGTAATGACATACTTTCACAATATTCACACAGTTGTATGCAATTATTTTCACTATATGAAATATAAACGAGTATTTCCCATTTGAATTCCACCTGTAGTATTAATATTATTAATTCCACCTGCTATTATTACTCCCATGTGTCGGCTGGTAGTTCAAATACTAATAGACGCCGCTTCATTCATAAATTGTTTAGGGAACAATCCGTTAATAATTTGTGGGACTAGCTGAAAAAGTACGATAGACGCTTTCGATTTTTTCCGTGCTCTAATCGGCGCGGCGTCAAAAGAGATTTAGGTGTTTTAAAATACTTGTTTTTACTTGTGTTTACTTGTTGAATAATTTCAATTTAATCATACTATGGTGATCGATACACAGCGAATATTTTTATATTATATTAAAATAAAATAATAATTTATCATTTTATCATATTTATTCTTTTAACATAAAATAATTAAAAAAGAATTAGGCCTATGTTCACACATAGAATCAAACCACGCCTGCATTCTCATGAGAATTAAATTATTAGAATATTGTAAAACAATCTTTAGGACTTCGCACCAACAATGGGCTTAAACAAAAATTATCAATCAAAACAATCAACCTCAAGTCCAAGTTTGAACAAGCAGAAGCGCGTGAGCTTACGTCAAAAGATGACTTTTTTTTTACATTTCTATACTAAGCTGCTAAAGTGCTTGTATCATAGAAACAGGACGACCAAAGTACATACATCTAAGATACATTGGTACCGGTGAGTGGTTTCGAACCCGTGCCACTCGGCTTATGTAGCCATTGCACTGCCACTACACCACGGTCGCCTTAATTCATTCTATTCACATTCGATGAATAGGATGCGTATCGCTAAAATATATTCCGATTACATAATGAAAATATTTCCTGTATATGAGTTGTGGTTGATAGGATTTGGTTAACTTAATTATAGCCACATAAATGTTGTAATTCCGTAGAAGCTAGCTGATGTCCTTAATTTTTAGTTTCTCGTTTATAATTTATAGAGTAAATAATTCAAGGTTTTTATTTACTCTATCAAAATAATATCTAAAAGGGAAAGAGTAACGGTGCAGGTACGGATTGTTACTATTCCACAAGAGCTACTATTTTGTTTGGAAATGTTTGACAGTTGTTTGGCAAGCGGTTTTACTGCCCTGTGTGGCGTCCATTGCTATGAAGTCTATAGCGGTGGCGTGTGTCGACATTACGAGAACATGAAACATTTGTTGTGTCCATCGATGTTTTCAATGTGTAAATTTCGGTACCTCGGTAGAGTCTGTCCAAGCCGAAATGACGCGCCCCTCCATTGCATTTAAGCACACGTGCGACTATAAAATATGAATGCAACACTCCAAAAATGCAATTGTAATTGGTTAGACACAAAAGGAGGGGCACAATGATAAAGTATGATGTATAGTTAGAAATATTTGCATTTACATATTTAAATAAACTAATAAAGTGGAGGGGCGCGTTATTTATAGTTAGACAAGCTATACTGTCCCCCCAGCACGGCAATCCAAAAAGCAAGATGAACTGTAAGGAATATTATTGTAACTCATATAAGGCGACCGTGGTGTAGTGGCAGTGCAATGGTTAAACAAACCGGAGTGCACGAGTTCGAGATCCCCTTCCGGTACCAATGTATTTTTGATATATGTGTACCAATTTAGTAGCTTAGTATAGAAATGTAAATAAAAAATAAAATAAAAAGGGCTGGTACATAAAAATGTAAAAATAAAAATATTTTTTTAAATTTTCAACGTTGTTTTGTGTATAGTTTTACAGAACGTTTAAACGTTTATCTTTTTTGGGCATTCTGATGTATTGTTCTAGTTAGTTAAAATGAGGTTCCTTGCAGGTCTTTATCTTGCTTCTTGGATTGCCGTGCTAGGGGGCCTGGTTGCAACCAGATTTTTTTAATTTTTTTTATTGTTACGACATTTGACATCGACCTGCCTGATGATAAGCAAGAGGAGATCCAAAAGTGCTGACGACTGAAACAACCGAGTTAGTACACGGCTGTCTCAGCCGCCGTCACTATGCCGGCCAAAGGTGCTTTTCCACGCATCGCTTGAAGGATCCAAGGTAATCCAGATGTGTGTGTCTCTTAATAAATGTAATAAAATGAAATAATTAAAGTATCATTTACTGCATATACGAACGAGTAGCTAATTTGACTTTTCTGATTTGAGTATTTCTCATGAATGTTTGTAAATTCATCAGAGGAATTTATGGACCAAAGAAAATTAGGAAATCGATGGTCGTCTGTAAGTGCTTTTTTCACAGTTCGCCTAAAGGGTCAATTTGAACCTTGTGGTTTATCGCTCGTCGCAAGAATGTTTGGCGCGAATGCATGCCAATTCGGTTAGCGCATGTTAAGATTAGAGTTTTATGACAATTGGTTTTATTAAGTAGTTTATGAGCTTGCCCCAAAGAATTTTGAAAGAATAGAATCTGTGCTAAAATAATAACTAATTTATTGTTATTTGTTTCATTTATATTATGTTTATACCCGTGTGACTGAAAGAGACGACTACTTGTACTTCAATTCCTTTCTTTCAAAGGTTGTCACTACTTTTTTGCAAATACAACCACTTGCAATTGTGGTTGACTTTTATTACTGCCTAATTAAAAGTCACGTGGTAATAAGAGTAGCGGCATAATTGTTCCGTCATTCTTTTTTGAAGTATTTTAATGTCATTTGTTATTCTGCCAAATTATGTTGTCAAATGATCATTAAAACTAGTGACAACCTTCTAAATTACGAATGTAAAATGTATATTCATCCCCTTCTGACTTCTTTTTAATGCCATAACTGAAAATAGTATAAACGGTTGTATTTAGTCGCTATTTTAGGGCTCCTTCTGTTTCTTAAGTCCAAATTCTTTGGCTTGCCCATTGTTTTAATCATTTTCACAGACCTATTGCATTATTTACTTCTGTGTATGCTGGGATGGTTTTGGGTCAACATTTTAAGTAGTACTGTCTACTTGAAAACGGGATAAAAAAATGGTTTTATATTCTTATGCAGGCATAGTAACGACATTTAAGAGTCGTAAACTAAGTCGCTTTTTCAGCTGGCGCTTTTGGCTTTAGACCTCGACTTACCATTGGGTTCAGTACGTTCAATTTAAAACATTCTTACATCTCAATATGTAAATATTAATATCGGAGACATCCTCAAGAAAGCTGGGTTGCCTAGTGCTATAACAATAGAGCTGGTATTAAGAGAATTGTGAATGTGAAGGAAGCGAGGGGGGGGAAGGAAGGAGGGTGTCAGGATCGTGGCAAGTGACGCTCCATTGTCTCTGCCTGATTGATTGATGTTCAGACAACATACTTTTTTTATTGTGACATCTGACTTCGACTCTCCTGATGGTAAGCAAGAGGAGGTCCAAGAGTGCCGACGACTGTAAAAAACGAGTCTTCACGGTTATCCCAGTCGCGGTCACTATGCCGGAGACTAGACTAGACTTATGTAATCTTTTATTAAAATATTATTTATTTGTTCCAGGTATGTCTTCGTGATTTTGAATGATTATAATCAAAAGTAGTTAGTAAGTGAAAGAAGTTTTTTATAAAATAATAACAGTGGATGTTGTAAAATATTAGATTAAAAAGCTAACGGATATGATGTATGGCGGCACGTAGATGTCCTTGCAACGTTTGGGCAGGCAAAAGTTTTATTGATTTTGCTAGTCACCCCGGCCCGCTCGGGAACTCAACGTATATCATTTTTACGACCCCAATGGGGACGAAGTAATGTCGTCTTGTCCGTTCGTCTCCTAAAACTTTTCTCTCTATATGTGTATTTTTATAACTATATCTGTAAATATTTTATTTGTTAATGTTGCCTCGGGTTTTGTTTGAACATCTATTTTATATATTTTGACTTGACGACTTACATCAAGTCGTCATACATGCTTAATTTGTTTTTATTTAAAAATAATAATATATAGTCTAGGACCTTTATTTATTTGCCATTGAACTGTAGTAGCAGTCATCTCCAATCATGGACCGCACTACAGCTTAACATCAGGCAAGGTGCAATATGTCGATCTACAATTTAAAAAAAAACTTAGTTTGTAAATAAATAAATGACCTTAATGGATTTGTTGCTCAACCCAGTTTTATTTTAAAAATAATTAGGACGGCATATGGGGATTGCTACTACAGTGCAATGTAGCAGTTATTGCACTGCAGTAGCAGTCACCTCGATTCATTCGTTCAAAGGCGACCGTGGTGTAGTGGCAGTGCAATGGTTACGCAAGTCGAGAGCACGAGTTCGAGACCACCCACCGGTACCAATGTATCTTTGATATATGCACTTTGGCTGTCCTGTTTCTATGATACAAGCACATTAGTAGCTTAGTATAGAAATGTAAATTTAAAAAATAAATAAAAATCGCTCTTTAGTTAAAGTGAGTTGTTGCTATATGTCGAGTTACAATAAAAAAGTGCCTAATAATATAATTTGTTTAATGGTTGGTTTGAATTTCGAACAATACGAGTATAATTTAATGTGGTTTAAATTGCGGGAATTCGGTTGCATATTTTGTTATCTGCATTCACACACTCGATTGTTATTATACATGCGCAAAACGCTTCCATCAAATGATACGGAGTGATATGTATATTTTTTCCATCGGTACTAGTTCACTCATCTAGTTCATTAGTTCATTTAGTTCAAGGAAGCGCATTCGGTTAGTTCATTCGGTAAAGAAAAGCTGCAGTTGTTCTGAGAAATCAAGATATCCTTTCTATAGAATTATTTTAGATCATACACTTCACAAATGTACACAGAAACTATAATAAACAATAATTATAATCACAATTACCAATTCGCATAATTTAAAACTGCAAATATTCGTTAGAAAAATACGTTATAAAAAGACGACGAGTTGCTGCTCTCTTCAACATACTTTCATACCATTACTCGTAATGCACGCGGTGTAAATGTTTTCTTGTGCACGCGGAGAGCAATGGATATATAAAATATAATTTCACGGTATTACGCGAAAATACTAGGTACGAGTAACGAACGAGGTACGATTCCGTACGAATGTACAATGTGTTTATATCTCGTTCCATCATAGGAGTGGTGAGTGAGTGGATATGCGATGCATGACTCGGAACTAAAGGAACTAGAGACACGTTTGAATTTGCAGTGAACTAGTGAGTGGTGTAGTACCAGGATCGGAAGTATATCATTTTAGTGACTCGTTCCGGAACTACCCAAGTCTAATTGTTATAGTAATGGTTGGTTTCATAATTAAATAAACTTTAAATAAATTATTAACACACAAATTGTGAATCGAAATATGACAGCACCCAGCTTGATGTTAAGCCGAAGTGTGGTCCATGAATGGATGTCACTGCTACTACAATTCAATAACTGTAAGGAGTAGCCACATCCACTATGCCGGACTAGTTGGAACCGGCAACTTACAAGCTAATCCTGAAACGTGACCAAATCACTTCACGGTCTGCCTACCACTCTTTTAATATAGTGTTTTCTCGCAATATATAGTTGTTATAATGTGTTTATAGTTATTTTGTTTTTGTATTATAGGGGTCACTATAGACATCTAAGATTTTGTAAGAAGAGGCGCCCGCTTACGTAGAGGCCGGCTACGTAAGTTAGTATTATAAAACCTATAGTACGATTTTCGAACATTTTGAGATAATTTCTGTAATTCTTTGATTCTGCTGCCAATTTTTGAATTAAATGGGTGTGTGACAGCGCTTGCCTTTTACAATCCAAATTTTAATACAAACTCTTTGTCGTTTACGCTTTTTATAACTTCTGAATATGCCATAGCGAGATAACATAAGGCTTTAGACTCCCATCACGACATACTGCCATGATTCTTTAGACACTAGTTAATCAGCACCAATAAGCTGCGAGTAAAACTGCCGTTCTTTAAAACAGCGCTATAGGCTCGTATAGAACACGGCAGATAAAAAGTACTATTAATAATGTGCACAATTTTATATATTCGCTGACATGCTTCCACCGCAGTCGTCCAGCGCTCTTCTAATCTGCGGATCCTTATACTGCGCAGCTCAAAGGTCAGCGATTTTTTTATCTGCCGGCTTATATACGACGAACGCTCCTTTTGAGAGAGCCTTAAATTAACTTTACCAAGTCCACTCTGGAAATTAATTTAGATGAAGTGTGTTAGTTCACATTGCCTGCCACCATGACACAATGGTAGTGATATAGTGGTTTGCCAACTGCCCTGTCTGCCCCCATCCGTCCGGTCGCGGTGCTCTGCGGTTTGTAGTGACCGGCTCTCCCCCTTTGGTCTCGGGATATCCGCTTCCAAACCGCTTATTAGACAGATGAGTGGGTTTGTTAGGATAAAGGAACTATATCTTAATAGGTTTAATAATAATCTTGAGCTAGAGTGCGCTCCATGAGTGGAGGTGACTGCTACTAGCAGCAGTTATATTCACTATGCTTAGTTGATGTAACTGCTTATTTAGAGAGAGAGAATTTAGGCAGAGAGAGGATGAAATGTCAGAATGTGAAATAATGATAGACGGAAAGATAGTAGGACAAGTCAAAAAACCGACTCAGTCGCCGTCACAACCGGCTGAAGTGTGCGATGCTTCTTCACGCATCGCACATATAATTGCAATTTGTGTTATAAATTATACTCTATTCAATCAATTAATCAAATTGTCACGCCTTTCTCCCACAGGGATAGGCAGAGACAATGGAGCGCCACTTGCCACGATCCTTACACAACTCCCTTGCTTCCTTCACGTCCACAATTCTCTTCATACAGGCTCCGTGGTTATGGGCACTATAACCTAGCTTTCTTGAGGATGTCTCCGATTCGGTCGGATTTGATAATTATTCATGTTGAATGATTGCGTTGGGAATTACAGAACTGGTTCAGTAGTGGTTTGTGTTGTTTGCGCAATGATGCACACTATTCTCTCACGGTAGACAAAATGGCGGACGTTAGTTATTGTTGTCGCAGGTAGCTCTGTGTGCAATTACATAGAATAATGTGGTAACAGATGTCGCATAATGTGTGGCTTAATATAAATAAAGTAGATTGACGAAAGGAATTTATAAATCCGATGTGATGGATGCGTTAAACAAGGCAGGCCCAGGAGGGCGTTTTCCGACCAAATCGGAGACATTTTCAAGAAAGCTAGGTTGCCTAGTGCCCATAACCACAGAGCATGTATGAAGAGAATTGTGGATTTGAAGGAGTGTGTGAAAAGTGGCCCTCCATTGTCTCTGCCTATTTCACTGTGGGAAAAAGGCGTGACAATTTGATTGATTGATTGATTGATACAAATAATGTATTGCATGTGCTTATTAATCCAGTTTGCGATTTTAACTGCACGATGGAAATATAGGAGACAATAATTCCGACGCAAAATAAAAAACCGATTGCAGCGCCACCTACTGGATCCAATTGTGAATCTAAACTATTGTTGAATCTACACAAATATAACAATAAATCATCAAAATCTGACCGATTTGACCAACCGTTTAGGAGTTCAGCAACATGAATTATATATAAAGATATCATATATTTTTTATAAGTATATCTTATAGATTTTTGTGTTAGACTTAAAAACTATTGCCACGTCTATAAATATATTTTAATCTATGTTAATCTGAGCATGATTATCAGATGTTCGTGTGAAGGTTAATCCATTGTTTACTTGGCAAGGACTAAAATGTAGTCTGTTATTGTTACAATTATAGTCACTTAAGGTAGTTAGAGTGACGTGTTTCATTACTCCTGGGTTTACTGATCAATGACGTTTTTATCGCTAACAAAAAGTATTGTAGGCAGGCGTGGACGAATGGTTCGCGATTGGTTTGTTGCGCGTAAAGTCCATTCCAAGTTCGATTCCCGGCCGAAACAAATATTTATTTCATAGCTTTTATTTGTAATATTTAATAATTATATTACCAGCTCATGTGTT
Source organism: Tinea trinotella (assembly GCA_905220615.1). Taxonomy (NCBI): domain Eukaryota; kingdom Metazoa; phylum Arthropoda; class Insecta; order Lepidoptera; family Tineidae; genus Tinea; species Tinea trinotella. Next base: position 13,024,931 of record HG992314.1, read on the forward strand.
ATCTCCATTCCATAACTTTGGATCCTTCAAGCGATGCGTTTGGCCGGCAAAGTGAGGGCGACTGAGGTAGCTGTGAACTGACTCGGATTTTCAGTCGTCGGAACTCTTGGATCTCCTCTTGCTTACCATCAGGCCGGTCAAGGTCAAAAGTTGAGTCACAATAAAATAAAATTACAACGCTTACCTGGCAAGGTTATGTTTATATAAAAGTTTGCTTTAAAGTTGTTATGAAATAAAATAAAATATATATTGCAAATAAATATACGGCATTGATGAATGTATTTTATGTAACAACCGCTATCCATTTTTGAGTATTGTCAGGTTTAATTGTTTGGCTAGATTTATACCAATTTTCGTCGTATTTATTCGCTCCAATTACTGTGAAAAGTGTTGTGAATTTAGAATTTGCATGCTCTTAACTTTCTGAAATATTTAACGGTGTTTGTTTGATAAAAATGGCAAAATGATTTTACTAGTAAATTTTGCAATATAATTTTATATAGGTCGCCTTTACGTTCTAATAAACTAATAAATAACTGTTTTGGTTAATCCGTTTTGAGTTTATTGCTTCCATGGTTAGTTTTATTTACATTCAAAATTTAATAAACTTTATATTAAAGATTTAATTTAAAAATTTTAAATAGATTTCTTAGTTCATTCGGAAATAGTTTATCTCTGATCATAACTGTAATCTGCTGTATCCTTACTTATATTATAAACGCGAAAGCTTGTGAGTACGGATGGATGTTTGTTACAATTTCACGCAAAAACTACTAAATGGATATTAATGAAACTTTACAATAATATAGCTTATACATCAGAATAACACATAGGCTACAAGTTATAAACATATTGTGTGAATAATAAATAAAATAAAATAAAAAACATTTTCCCATACAAAATTGCATGCGTTCAGAAATTTAATTTGGGTAAACAAATTGTAAATTTTGCCATATCGGTAAAAATATGTTGTTCAAAAACCTTTGTTGTATTATTTATAAAAAGAAACGATTATATGTCGAGTCACAATAAATAAACTCAATTCACAAAGAATATTTAAATCGATTTAAAGTTTTGATTCACCCAACTTAAGTTCGGCTAATCTGTACCACAACATTCATTGACTTTTAGGTGGTATGAAGTTCGCCGGGTCAGCTAGCATTAAATATTTTGTTGACAATATACTCGTACTTTAATCATTAGAAGAATGTATCTGTTTATGTAAATATTTGCATTCCTAAAATATTTTTTCTTTAATTATGTATTTTAGACCTATTTAATTGTTACATTGCTGGAAAAAGGCATCTCTCTCTTTTTCCATTGTATTGTAAAAGTCTATCTCGTCTCGCAACCTCCGTTTCATCGGACCTACCGCAATGTCTTTTGCAATCTGGAGACTACTGAGTAGTGGACTTTACACATAATGCGTCAGACATGCGGCTGATGATCTGCCTAGTCCCACTTCAATTTGACAGCCATTTCCTATACGTCGGCAATTACATTATGCGTTAAGAACAAGCAATGTTACCGTTTTCGTTCATAGTGAACTCAAAAATTATTTAACTCAATTCCTTAATAATACTGAATTTAATGCAAATATCACCGTCCCCAATGACTTATCCGTTACGGAAGAGCTAACAACAATGAATAGTTGAAATAACGGTGTGCATCCGGATGGAATTAGCCATCGGGGAGTGTCGCCCGTATTAAAACATGCAAACCGAGAAGGGATATAATCCGAAATAAAAAATTCAAAGCGACATTGGAACACAACGGTATGAGCTATACAACCTATATAGGCTCCATAGTCGTGGACACGTGATGTGACGACTGGATACGCTGCTGTGTTAATTTACATTTATGAAGTGTTCGGATTTAGATTGGCATGAAATTTCACTGTGAATTTGTATATTTTGTGATGACCAATAATAAATTATTCGTCTTCTAGCAGGTAGTTCTAAACTACTTTATATTTGCTCTACATATGACAGCACCTCGCTTGATGTTAGGCCGAAGTGTGGTCCATGAATGAATGCCACTGCTATTACAATTCAATAACTGTACGTAGCAATCACATCCACTATGTGGAACCGCCTAGATGGAACCGGCAACTTACAAGCTGATCCCGAAATGTGACCAAATCACTTCACGGTCTGTATACTTGTAAGTGGTGGTACTACCCCGGAACGGCAGACTGGGTACCACTGCCTACCACTCTAAAATGTTAAGCTGATGTTAAGCTGGAGTACGGTCCATGAAAGGCGCTGATCCCGAAACGCGACTAGATCACTTTACGGTCTGTACACTTAAAAATGATGGTACTACCCCAGACATTTAATATTGTACTTTTGTCGCTAAGTCTTTACGTCACAATTACGTTTAGTAACCTAGTAAATACATGTTTATTAAACAGGTATCCGTAGGTGTACGAATGTTGTACCAAAATATCACAGAGCAATCAGTATTCTTTAATTGCAGAATTCTGCGTCAGACCTAAAAGAAATCGAAAATGAATAATTCAACATAAATGTGAATAATTATTGGACCAAAAGTAATTAAGGTGAAGGGTAGAAAGTCCACCTTTCTGGTTAGAATTTAAATCAATTTGAGGCATTGACATTTCTCAATTTATTGGCCGTGGACTAAAGCATTTTAATCTCAGGTATTGCTTCGAAGCAAGGAAAAATTGATTGAATAATTTCTTTGCGTATTTCGTTATTTATTTTTCCTTTTTCATACACTGTATAAAATAATCGTATTTTTTATATAATCATCGTCATCATCACTAATTATCACGCCCTAATTCCCAAAGATAGGTAGGAACAACGGAGCGCCACTTTCCAAGATCTTGACACAACTCCCTTACTTCCTTTACAACCACAATTCTCTTCATACAGACTATGAGAAAGTTGTGGGAATTCCGGATCTCTGCTTATTTTGGGGTGTGTCAGAATCTCGGAAAGTGGTGCTCCGTTGTCTCTGGCTATCCCTGTGGAAATAAGGGCGTATATTGATGATGATGGTAAATAATGATATATGTACAGTTTCAAAAATAGTACGAATTATAAAAAGTACATACTCTTATATATAGTACACAATAAGTTTTTACAACTAACCTTTATTAAAGCATTTTGTTACTTTCCAAATTCATAATCAAAACAATATGAACTGAAACATCGAACAAAGTTAGGTATTATTATAGACCTATTAAACAAAACGAAACAATCAACTTACCGTTTCGAAATAGGAGAGGACACTTCCGGTGCATTAAGTGTTCTCAGCTGGTTGCAATTACCACCCTACACAGATTTAAACCCCCCATAGCGACCACGTCGCGTTCGGAAAGTAGTTTGGGTACCATTAGTTCCACGAGGACTCGGGGCTCTTCCGTCCAGACTCAAACCGCAGGCTCCTTAACTTCTGAGTCGGGCGCAGATGCGGTTCCAGACTGCTGAGATCGTAGATTCCCCAGATTTCACGTGGGTAGGGCCGCTCATGCGTTAGGTCTTCTGTATTATCTGACCTAGCCCACCCGGGTACCACATAACGGCAGTCATTCCCCCCTTTCTGCTGGACCTTCTTCTGACCATTTTGGGCTCTTTTGTACTACTGTTGTCCCATGATGCCCAATGATGAAAAAAATGTATAAATGGTAGTTTTGATAATTGTATTGATAAAACTAATAAAATCCTAATTGCTGTGCACTTGAGTTATTTGGAAAATAAGATATGGATTTTGTATCGAAGACACGCCACATTAACAGTTCTGCTTTGAACTGTCATAATTATAGTTTGATTAATTTGCACACCAAAACTATGCAAAATAAAGGATATTTTCCAATGGCAATGTAATCTTCATACATTAAACTATTTTAAAATACTCGTATATATGCAACTGTTAATACAATTTCGCCGAAGTCCCCATACAAAATGGATGATGTCATTTTGGGGACTTCTAACTACTGCTTGGTCAAGCCACAGTGCCGCGCGCCATGCCTACACAAGTCGATTGCCACAACAAAATGAATAAATAAATAAAAACTTACCTTAGATTTGTTTCTTTTAAATAAACATATTTTTTAATGAATCTAATATTAAAAGTACCGCATCCATTTATCGTTTATACTCGTCCAAAAATGGTCTGCAAGTGACCGATGGAATATTTATTTGCATTCAACGAAGCGCGTCGGTCGGAAGCGGGTGGGCCCGAAACTGCCGACATCCGGACGACTTTGGATATGGGTTAGGCGAGGTTTATTGCTATCTGTACCGTCTATAGATGTCTATAGGTAACTGACATTTAGGGCTCACTACATTTGCACCGTTCAGAATTTAAAACTGGTAATTTTGGTAAAATTCCTCTGGAGAATATTATAACAGTTTTTTTTTGCTTGACTTATAACTGCACAGTCACAGCTACTATGCCGGCCAAGTTGGAACCGGTAACTTACAAACTGATCCTGAAATGCGACTCATTCACTATGTTATCCTTGAAGGATCCAGAAGGCGAACCACCATGTTACCTTTCAATTTCGTACCACTTTCTCGTATAAAAAGTAAGCTTATCCTTACTTGTATTATGAACGCGAAAGTTTGTGGGTATGGATGGATGTTTGTTACTCTTAAACGCAAAAACTACTGAATTTTACATTTTAATAAAACTTATACCATAGAATATAACACATAGGCTATAATTTTATAAATAACACATTGTGTGAATAATAAATAAAATGAAAAGAAGAATCATTTTCCTATACGAAATTGCGTACGATAAAAAAACTCAATTCACAACAAAGATTTAAATCGATTTAAATTTTTGATTTACCCAACTTAATCTGTAACACAACATTCACTGACTTTTAGGCGGTATGGAGTAATAAATAATAATACCTTATTAAAGTTAGTGGTAGATGACGTTTTTATCATGCACTATGCCGGCCAAAATCAATGTTAGAATAACATCATATAGATATGAAGCTGGACCACACTTCAGCTTAACATCTTGCGGGGCGCTGTCATGTGTCGACACACTAAAAACTTTCATGTCAAACCTAAAGAAACACATACATAATATAATATATAAACTAAGTTAGGTTAGAACTATTTAACATTGTAAACAGTATTACGGCAGGCACGGTGGTTAGTGTGTGCTGTTTATAATCCTACTGTACATAGGTGACCGCCTGTTGCGCAAGAAAGCCATCCAGAAAGCTGATTAATATCGTGTAGGGATGTGCCTTTATGGATGTTCCGTTCGTCAACCGTAACTTTGTTTCGTATTAAAACAATTGGAGTAGGTAGATGTAAATAAATAATAAAGAGTGGTAGGCAGTGGTACCCAGTCTGCCGGTCCGGTAACACAATTTTGAACTAGCTTGGAGGGTAATAAAGCACTGCTTGTGTTACTAAAGCTATTATTTTTTATACTTAATAGTACATTATGCTTGTTATATAACAGTGAATAAATATGATATGAATAAATATAGGATCTCGTGAGTTAAAGTTTTTGTCAGTCGTCGGCAGTCTTAGACCTACCCTTGTTTACCACCAAGCAAGTCTAGATCAAATGTTGCGTCTCAATAAGAAATAACTCTAAAAGTGGATTTTCTCTAAAAACGTCACTCCTAATTGGCTTTATAAATGTAGTATTTTCTTAGATTTTGCGCGAACATTGATTAATGAATTAAACAATTTTTTTGCGGCTTACTATCGCGTTTATTTTGGTTTCAATTTTACATTATAATGTTAATAAGTGTAAAAAATTCATTATAAATGTAAATAAATATCGATACAACGCCCAACACTAGTTTGTAATATTTGAGGCCGTAATATCGCGACATGACGGAGTGCGGGCATGACTCACGGATGTACCTATGTATGCGAGAATTAGATCACTCTATGAATACCTAACGTATGTTTGTATGGCTTTTTGTCATACGTGTGTAGCTATGTTGTATACGAGTATATGCATGCCTTTGTTACCTTGTGAAGGTCTATTGCGAGTTTTCGACACCGCAGGCTACATCGATGGGGAAGAAAGGTTCTAGAGTGGAGACCACGAATCGGCAAACGCAGCGTAGGTAGGCTTTCCACTAGGTGGACTGATGACATAGTGAAAGTCACGAATAACCAGTGGATGCAACTGGCATCTTGTCGTTCGAAATGGCGTTCTAAAGGGACGGCCTATGTTCAGCTGGTTGATGATGTACTTTAAAAACTTTAAAAAATTGTTAGGCCCCTTTTTCCAATGTGTACCAATGGAGGGCGTTTCATGATCCTGACACATCTATGCTATCTTTATATATTTTCTCATCTGCCCAATAGCACTTAAGATATTGGCTACAACAGATTAGGATGCTATACAGTATACTCAATACGGTTAAAAATATATACTATACTACTGTAAAAAGATTCGCCAGTACGTATATTTGATACTAGTTGTGCCCGCGGTTTCACCCGCGTAAAATTAGGTTAATAACATAGTCATAAAAAATGAGGAGGTTCTCAATTTGACTGTATATCTTTTTTTTGTATTTATAATTTTATAACTTATATATCAATGACAGACGGAAATAAAAATAAATATAGAAAAAATCCAAACAGCTAAAACTATAGTCATTTGGAGACTAGTGAAAAATATTTTTTTTCTAATTAAAAAATATCTTATTTTACTTCTGATACCTCCAAGAATATGTGTACAAAGTTTCATTATGAGCGTTTGAGTAGTTTTCGCGTGAAAGCGTAACAAACAAACCGACATTCACATTTATAATAGTAGGATAATAATAATAATATGTTAATATAATATATGTTTTCAATTTTCAACAGATTGATATATTTTCCTCAAATTCCTTAGACCCCAAATAAATTTCTGAACGCACGCAATTTTGTATGGGAAACTGTTTTTCTTTTATTTTATTTATTATTCACACAATATGTTTATAAATTATAGCTGATATTATAAATATGTTATTCTGATGTATAAGCTATATTATTGTTAAGTTTCATTAAAATCCATTCAGTAGTTTTTGTGTGAAAGAGTAACAAACATCCAAACTCACAAACTTTCGCGTATATAATATAAGTAAGGATATTACGTACTTTGGACGACTTATTTCTATGATAAAAGTAACTCAGTAATGAAATGCAAATTAAAAAATAAATGTCAAAAAGATGCGGAGGCGATACCAACTTTTGATTGCTAACAGGCGAAGATCACACGAATATCAATTTAAATATAATTAGGTTTAGCAGCATTTATATAACTTCCACGACTTTGATTTTTTTTAAAGTAAATAGTTCTATAATAATTGCTCTCTCTTTCAATAACTTTGTTAAGATGTTAGCGTAGCGGGGAAATTGGTAAATAGAAAACATCATTCATTTTGGGCTATTTATGTACTACTTTTGTAATGCCCAATGATGAAAAAATATGTAAATGGTATTAAATTAAACAAGTTTTATGCTAAGGCTTACTATCGCGTTTAATTTTGATTATTGATTACACATTTTTTTCTTTATTCCGACGTTTCAATAGTTTCAGCCATCATGGTCACGGAGAGACTGAGGTGTTGGTCGTCCTATTGGTTGATGCTGTTGTTGTTTTCAAAACTACTCCGTTTGATGTTTTTTTATTATGTTTTTCTGTTCCCGGTTTGATTCAATTTTTGCAAAAATAACTGACGGTGTCATCTGGTTTGGCAGTTTGCTAAACTTGGGACTTAAGTTTGTGTATTATGGGGTCCCAGGTGTTAGATATGTCCCAGCCTATAGTGAGCTGCATAAAATTTGTTTAAATCAATAATCAATGTTCGCGCAAAATTTTTACTGTATAATTGGTAGTTTCGATGCATGTGTTGATAAAACTAATAACAATTTTGCTTTTAATTGCTGTGCAATTAACTTATTTGGCAAATAAGATATGGATTTTGTATCGTCTGTCAATCACAAAGACACACCATATTAACAGTTCTGCTTTGAACTGTCATAATTATAGTTTGATCATTTTGCACACCTAAACAATGCAAAATAAAGAATATTTTCCAAATACATGTATATGCAACCGTAAGGCTGCCGTGGTGTAGTGGCAATGCAATGGTTGTGCATTGCTCTCGGTGAGCACGAGTTCAAAACCACCCACTGGTACCAATGTATCTTTGATATGTGTACTTTGGTTGTCCTGTTTCTATGATAAAAACTCTTCATACAATTCAGCCCAAGTTCCCATACAAAATTAATGATTTCCTTTAGTTTGCTATTTTATATAATGTGGCATAACGTAATTATATCGCGCACGCAGGAAGTAATAAAATGTGCGCTTGAAAAATAACTCGTCGTCGCAAAATGCATTGCTGCTTTCGTGTGATATTATTTTTTTATTCTAATAGAAATATGGTAATGTATTGTGTTTTTGAATTTCATATGGGATGTGACACAGATGCGCTTCTGGAATTTGGAATTTAATAAAAGCAGGTGTGTGTAAAGTTTAGCTGGGTAATCTCAGATTTCTTGTAGATTCAGTTTTGCTCTGCTCAGCTAAAACTAGCTGCACATGGGCGTTGATATTGCAATCAATGTGTACGTTTTATATTAACTTTAGAATATAAAACGTACACATTATAGAAGTCTGAATAATATGAAAAGGACATCATTCATTTTGTATGGGGATTTGGGCTTTATTGTATTAACAGTTGCATATACATTTTAATATAGTTTGATGTACAAAGATTACAATGTAATTGGAAAATATCCTTGCTTTTGCATAGTTGGGGGTGTGCAAATTGATTAAACTATAATATAATTATAACAGTTCAAAGCATAACTGTTAATATGGCGTGTCTTTGTGATTGACAGATGATACGAAATCTATATCTTATTTTCCAAATAACTCAATTAAATAACCAAATAAGCAATTAAAAGCAAAAATGTTATTAGTTTTATCGACACAAGTATCGAAACTACCATTTATATATTTTTTCATCATTGGACATTACAAAAGTAGTACATAAAAGCCCAAAATGAATGATGTCCTTTATACACATTAAAAACTGATGACAAGAATAGTGTCATTAAATATTTTTTTTGTTGGCATCCGTAAATTACTTAATGGTGTGGTTTTAATTTGCTGTATTTCCATTCGTGCTGCCTATCCCTTTTGCATTTATTTATACTACGCGGAGACTAGAGTAATGTAATAATTTGTGGATTATGTACGTGGACAGTTCTGGGTTATGTACTGGGTTCTATATTCGTCCCCGGAATGCTAAATTCGTCCCTATGCTGACAGACTTACCGTCACACAAGTATAATATGACAGTTTAAATTCATCCAACGTAATATAAATGTTACTGAATCGATTATTGTGTTTTTTTCTGTAGTTTTTAAAAAAAATTGTAGATGTAAGGGAAGCGCGGGAGCTGTGTCAGTATCGTGGGAAAAAGGCACAATTTGATTGATTGATTGATTTTTATAAGTATTAAGGCATCTTGCAGTCTTAGTAATGGCGGTAATAACATTCAGTATTGTTTTTTGAAATTTTGGATACTTCAAGTGATGCGTGAATAAGCACCTTTAGCCGGCATAGTGACGGCAACTGAACTGACGTAAACTGAGATCAGATTAGCTTGTAAGTCATCGGTTCCAAATAGGCCGGCATAGTGGACGTGACTGCTACTTACAGTTATTAAATTGTAGTAGCAGTCACCTCCATTTATGGACAACACTCCAGCTTAACATCAAGCGGGGTGCTGTCATATGTCGAGTCACAAAAATGAGTTGTCGGGCAAAATAAAGCATTAAATATATGCGGAGACGGAAATACCAGGTCACTTGTAAAAACCGCTGTTCTTTTTAAACTTATAAAATTAATATAATGTTTATTCAAGAAATATTTATGTAAATTATTAATTTAGCGTTTTGAGAACCTTAGTACAAGTTCTATTTTGTCGAGTATTAGTTAATAAAGAAAAATTATCAAGAGAATAAATATATTCACAAAATAATGACAGAACTTAAGACCCGGAGCCTCTTATCAATATCTGCCTCATTATTTTAAATAACAATCCAAATGATTTATATTTTTGTCATGTCAATAGCAAATAAAAATATTAAGGGGTTTAATCATTATTATTGAGAGAAGTTCTTCAGTTGCGTATAATAGGTACTTAAGTTAACCGCAAAAACTACCTACAACTATGGGCTGAAAGCTACTTGACCCATACAAGAAGTCTTTTCACAGATTTCCTTTTTATTATAATAAATGTAAATATATATTTAGGCGTATTCTATTTTTGTTAATCCTATTGTTACAGCTGGTTGTACCAAAAAAGTTTCAATTTACGAATTTAGTTTTACTTTATACTTATTATATTACGTTTACTATTACGAAATCGTGAATTGGGTTGTTAATAATTTTCTATCGAAACTACCATTTATATATATTTTTATCATTAGAAATAACAAAAGTAGTACTCACATAGAAACCCAAAATGAATGATGTCCTTTAGCTCTGTATAAAATATCCGTTAAACGTAAATGTAAAATGTGAAGTTAAAACCATGTGTTCTCTCTATAGCCTTGGATCCTTCAAGTGATGCGTGAAGAAGTACCTTTGGCCGGCATAGTGGCGGCGACGGGGGGAGCCGTGAAGACTCAGTTTTTGCAATCGTCGGCACTCTTTGATCTCTCCTTGCTTACCATCAGGCAGATTGAGGTGAGATGTCGAGTCACAATAAAAAAAATAAAAAAATCTAATGATAGGTTTATGATTTATAGGAATAATTAGTTTTTTTTTGTGTTTTTGTCATGCTGTGTGCACTATTTTGGGTTACAATCTAGGCTTTTGCACGACCACTTATTATTGTGACTCGACATTTGACAGCACCCCACCTGATGTTAAGCTGAAGTGTGGTCCATAAATGGAGGTGACTGCTACTACAATTCAATAACTGTAAGTAGCAGTCACGTCCACTATGCCGGCCTATTTGGAACCGACAACTTACTAGGCTTTGAATATTGTTGTATTCCTTTTATTATGTTTCGATTGTAAACTGTTTGTGCACTCATGAATAAATATATAAATAAAATATTTTAAATGAAAAAATTGAATTTTAATAATTGCGAATTTGTACTTTTGTTTTCGAACGCACTTTTAAAAATCCGATATTTTAATTTGTTACCATAATTTTCATACGGCAAATGAAATGAAGTTGGCGCGTATACGCCTGAAGTGCTGAAAACCGTTTGAAACTGTAATGGCGTTTTACAAGATTTATTTCCCGTTTGAAGTCGACGCTGAAGATACTGTGTTTATGATTTATAACGGGCCGATGGTTGAGCACCCTTGAATGTTTCATTACAGTACTTGTTTCAGCCATTTTCAGCTTTGAAATATTATGTCATTAGCGGTTGGAAATGAAGTAAATTAGTAATGATTTTATTATGCTCTTTTATATTCACAAAATATTCAATCAATAAATTAATCAAATTGTCACGCCTTTTTCCCACAGGGATAGGCAGAGACAATGGAACGCCACTTGCCACGATTTTGACACAATTCTCTTCATGCAAGCTCTCTATGGTTATAGGCACTAGGCAACCTTGCTTTTTTGCAAACACCAAAACAAGCGTCTGACTTGTTTTATGCACCCATCCACATGAGATTTATTGATTTATTTATTTAGAAAAATATAAAATTTATTGAAAGTTATGGGCAACAATAATAATTATTATTTTCTTCAAAAGTATGTTAATTTAAAAAAAAAACGATTGATCGTAAATACAAGTAGGGACTGGCTGTGATTTCTGTGAAAATTATTTAAATAATTTATGGCGACAAAACACTTCTCGTCTGTTGTTTACAAACATTTCGTTTTTTATTATGATAATATTAAAGTTGTATTTTTAATGTAACTATTAGGATCAATGATGTAAAATGAGGTAGATACGTTATATACACCAGAACATGGCACGAGTTTGAACTGTCAACTACGACGATGTGGAAGTCGGACAGAATGATATTTATTAAAAGCGAAAAAGAGACAAATATATGTTGCTCTGCATCGCGACACTGAGTTCAGGTTTGCTTATTAGCAAAGTCTTGACGTGCCACATATCTACGTCTTTTCTTATTAATTTTAATTTTATTGTGACTCGACATATGACAGCACCCTGCTCGATGTTAATCCAAAGTGTGGTCCATGAATGTCACTGCTAATACAATTCAATAACTGTGAGTAGCAATCACATCCACTATGCCGGCCTAGATAGAACCGGCAACTTACAAGCTGATCCCAAAACGTGACCAAATCACTTCACGGTCTGTATACTTGTAAGTGGTGGTACTACCCCGGATCGGCAGACTGGGTACCACTGCCAACCACTCATATCATTGATTAGGGTCGTCATCTTCAATTGTCACGATCCTGATGCAACTCTCACGCTTCCTTCACATCCACAGAGTACTCTTCGTACAGATAGCATACACCAGTTTTTTGGATAGGTCCCTATTTATTCATGAAACAATCTATTGGTTCGTTTGGTCTCCCGGTTTGAAATCACTTGTATCTATGTATTTATTTATTTATTTAATAATGGGTCATCAACGAAATATACACTGATACAAGCACTTAACGTAATAATTACAAAATTATCTTAAATCTAAGTGTTATTTTAGTTTAAGATAAGCACAACATGCATTTAGCTACATTTACAAAAGAAACTTAAATACTAATTAATATACAAATTAAACATATAAAAATTACACAAAAAAATTAAATAAAATAAAAATAAAAAAACTAATAAACTATCAACTTAAAAAATCATTGTAAAATGAAACTATGTTTTAATTTCATTTTGCAATGATTTTAATTTAGTTTTGAATTGATTTAAATTATCGTAGTTAATGTCTACGTCCATACGCTTCGAGGCGAGCGAGCGAGTATCTTTGTATCTTTGATATAATATGTACTTTGGTCGTCCAGTTTCTATCACACAATTACGTTTAGTAGTTTTATATAGAAATGTAATTAATAAAAAAAAAACATATTTTAAGCGCAAACTCTGATCATCAGGTCTGTACTTAGGCATAAGCCTGGGAAGTTTAAACTTACGTGAAATAGGTTTAAAAATAGGTGAAAAAATGCCAACATCTCGAATGACCGTAGCTCGAGTTACCGGCTATTTAACCGCACTTTTACACATTTTGTTATACAATATAGTTCATAGAAATTTAGGCCTTAATTTGCAAGCTTTTAGAACACGATAAGTGTTACAATTGTATGACATTTTATTGTGGAATGTATAGCTACTTTTGTTGAGTTTCTTTACCACGTTCTGAGATTTTCACGGTGTTAGAGTCGGCCGTGGGAATGGAATCAGCAGCTTAGTCGTACTTGTATATTAAATGCGCTTGCGCAAGGTTAGAGTTGATTTCTATGCTTTTTTGTTCGTGTACACACGTATTTCATGCAGTCATGTTTTTACTTTACTTCTGGTATTTATCTATTTCATCTATTCCATAAATAAATTAGGTATTTTTGCGTCAGGATCGGTCGGTCCGTAGTCCCTGCATACGCCAAGCCCATAGGCCGCAATGTCCATAACCATGAATAGTGTTTGGTAGAAGAGAGTTGTGTCAGGATCGTGTAAAGTGGCGCTGCATGCGAACGCAATGGATGGATCCCTGTGGAAATTGCAACGTGATAGTTTGATTGATTGATTGATTATTCCTGAATGAGGTAATATAACCACTGGAAATATACAAGTATACCGACCGTGAAGTGATTTGATCGCGTTTCGAGATCAGCTTGTAAGTTGCCGGTTCCATCTAGGCCACTATGCCAACTAGACCGGCATGGTGGATGTGATTGCTACTCACAGTTATTGAATTCTAGTAGCTGTGACATCCATTCATGGACCACACTCTGGCTTAACATCAAGCAAAGTGCTGTCATATGTTGAGTCACAATAAAAAATCACATCCACTATGCCGGCCTAGTTGGAACCGGCAACTTACAAGTTGATCCCGAAACGTGACCAAATCACTTCACGGTTTGTATACTTGTAAGTGGTGGTACTACCCCGGATCGGCAGACTGGGTACCACTGCCTACCACTCTTCAAGTTTAGTCTTAATTGACATTAAATGTATTGTAATATCAACGATGATATTCAGTTTTATTACACCTAGTTAATATTATAGGGTTGAACAAAGAATGCAAAGTTAATTAAAACACTCAACCCCCTGACCACACTAGTTGCGTCACCTTATGCAATATTCATATTTGAAAATTAAAAATCAACATGACCCCCATGCAGTTGACTACAACAAAACCCGAATGTTTGGGGACAGAGGTAAATCTACCAATCATAATGTCAATAAATATTCAATAGTACACGTGTAAATAAAAGGTCTCGCTCATTGGACTTTTTCAAACGTGAAATATTATTCAAATATTGCCCTCTCTTTGATTGTACGAAGTAAAATGGCCGCGCGGCAGTTTGATAAATAGAAAAACAAGCGAATGACACGGCTCTTTTTTGGCCAATCTATCGTGGTAACAAATCGCAGAAAAATTGCGATACGTTTTAAAAATAGAACACGGAGTTTTTTAGATTTAACATATGGATGATAGATGTTTGTGCGTGTGCAAAGGAATTCTTTATTGCACAGTAAATACACGCACCGTATAATTGGCAAGCTACCTATTAGGTAACAATAATAGTCAAAGATGCTTTAGTAATAAATTAATATACATACCTACTAATAAATAAAGAAGGCTAGGTTGCCTAGTGCCCATAACCAGAGCCTGTATGAATAGAATTGTGGATGTGAAGGAAGCAAGGGAGTTGTGTAAGGATCGTGGGAAAAAGGCGTGACGATTTGATTGATTGATTGACTAATAAATAAATTATACATATACATATAGTTTTATGAATTAATTCCCAGAAATACATAAAGATATTGAATTTAATGTAAAATGTAATCAAAAAGTCATGGGCTGTTCATAATGCGGTGTAATGTATGGAAGTGAATGCAGAAGAAGCATAAGAGTAGAATTAACGCAGTAGAAATGCGGTCGTTAAAAAGTGTATGTGAAGTAACAATAGCGGATAGAATAAGAAATAGCACAGTGCGCGATAGATGTGGTTTGAAAGAAGATGTAGTGACAAGGATTGACAAAGGAATGCTTCGATGGTTTGGGCACATGGAAAGGATAAGTGAAAGTAGATTGACGAGAAAAAATTATATATCTCATGTAAATGGATGCTTTAAACAAGGCAGGCCCAGGAGGGTGTTATCCGACCAAATCGGAGACATCCTTAAGAAAGCTAGGTTGCCTAGTGCCCATAACCATAGAGCTTGTATGAAGGGATTGTGGATGTGAAGGAAGCAAGGGAGTTGTGTAAGGAACGTGGCAAGTAGCGCTCCATTGTCTCTGCCTATCTCTGTGGGAAAAGGGCGTGACAATTTGATTGATTGATTGTAATCAAAAATTGAATTTGCTATTTTGCATTTTTTGTAATTCATTTTTAGAATAAACCTATTCTAAAAATGAATCATAGGACACCTCTGTAATGTTTTGATCTGGATTGTAACGGCAACTGAGTCAACCGTAAACTTAGTCCGTTTTCTCAGTCGTCGGCGCTCTTGGACCTTCCCTTGCTTACCTATCAGGCAAATTAAGGTAGTATGACGCGTCACAATAAAATAATTATAGATTTATTAATTTATTTATTTACGTATGGAGTACTATATTTTATTGGTGTTTTTGTTTTTCCTGTTAAACGTAAAATAGTATACATTCGCGTTGACATGTTTTCGATAGGATTCGCCCGGTTGCAGTCGTTGCAATTCATTGATTTATAGGTGCGGCGGGTTTTATGTGCAAAGAGGTCACGACTACAACTCTGCGAATCCGCGATATTCATTCTTTTTTTAAAGTGCTATTTTTTATTTATGTAATACCTATATTTTTCCTTTCCGAGTGTATGTGAACTAAAAAAACAGCTAAGATTTTAATGAAAAAAGAATTTTGTGTTTAAATGGGGTTGATGGTCTAGGTTCATAATTGGATCCGGTAGGTGGCACTGCATTCATCCGCTAGTTTGTATACATCTATAGGCTGATAAAAGAGAATTCGATATCAGTGAGTAAAAGAATAAAACGTGGACAACCCAGAAGATTGATTCTCGATCAAACTTTGAGCATGTAGAAAGATAATTTTAGATGTGAAAGATGTGCGAAAGAGTGGCGTCTATCCCTGTGGGAATTGAGGTGTGACAATTTGATTTTTATTGATCGATGTTTATTGTTTAAAAGTTTATTGTTTATACAATAGGTTAAATGATTAGGTTTTATTAATATAAATGAATTATGTCTTTAATACAACTTTTCTCACACTTAAGAAATATATAACCAGTAATATAAAAAAATATATTGCACGCCTTATTAATATTATTAATGTAAAATTTTATTGTTTCAGGTAATTCGATATTTTCTCGTCAGCCATCTTGTTTTGTTGTAAGTTTGTAAAACGTGTTTGATTTTTTTATTTATGAAAAAAAAATTAAAATATTCAAATAGCTTATTTTATTAAGCTTAATTAAGTTAACATTTCGCGTGCTTAACAGAGCTAATTCATTTTAGATCGTGAAATTTAAATCCTTAACCGATGTTCGTGTATATACTACAAACGCATTGATTATGTCGTTTCACGTTATTTTTTTGGTCGTTTCCGCGACCTTTTTTGCGTATCACATAAGGGTTGAAGGGTGGTGCCCAACCAGTTGAATGGAAACCGACGACCGGACATTTATCATGACGTAATGAAATCTATTCGAGAACATTTCAAGGGGTGCTCTGCGGATCGATTTTTCGACATCATACTAGATTTTGTTTAATTAAAAATTGTGTGGAAATTAATTTGGTTTGCTAAATTTTGTTGTAGCGACATTAAGTCCGCCTTTTTTGTCAAAGTACAATGAAATTTTGATTATCATCATTTTGATAGAAATTTTATGTTTTATTTTCCACAAGGATAGCCAGTGCCAACGAAGCGCCACTTTTCACGATCCTGATACAACTTCCTTGCTTTTCACAGGATGAAAAGTGGACACAATATGTGTGAAATAAGATTTTAACGCAATATAAGAACTCAATCAATCCAATTGTCACGCCTTTTTCCCATGGGGATAGGCTGAGAAAATGGAGCGCCACTTGCCACGATCCTGACACAACTTCCTCGCTTTCTTCACATCCACAATTCTATCCGCTATCGTCACTCCACATACACTCCTTAATGACCGCATTTCTGCAGCGTTTATTCTGCTCTCATGCTTCTTCTACCACACCCAACATTCACTTTCAAACATTAATGTATGGAGGTACCGCATTATAAGAACTCCCGGGTTAAAAACCACTTGCCGGTACCAATGTATCTTTGATGTACTTTGGTTATTGGTTGTCCTGTTTCTATTAAATTCACTTAAGAAGCTTAGTTTAAAAATGTAAATAATAATAAAAATTAACATACACTATTAATTGGATGATAACACTAAATTCCCTGAACTAAAACTGATTTTACAGCTTATTATTTTTCTCTA
Organism: Tinea trinotella; assembly: GCA_905220615.1. Lineage (NCBI taxonomy): Eukaryota > Metazoa > Arthropoda > Insecta > Lepidoptera > Tineidae > Tinea > Tinea trinotella. The sequence continues at coordinate 13,042,533 of HG992314.1, forward strand.
TTATTATTCTTGTAAAAGGGTCTCGCTTTTTGTCTCACAGTGACAATGCAGCTTAGTATGAGTAACGGTTGAGTGGTCGTCTTAACCTCACGCGGCACTTGTCTCTTTGACATGCGCCCCTCTAGTGCATGTTCAAGGTTCACACCCGGCGAGGGCATAGTTCATAAGTTTCTCGGGGGCGAAGCTTAATTGGTTGGTGGTAATTTGCCCAGTCTGCCAATATGGGACGGTTCTACCACTTTCAAGTGTTGACTCAGCCAGGTTTGGGGATTGTTTTGTTGGTTTCTTTTTTAGGCCGGCATAGTGGATGTTGGCTGCTACTTACAGTTATTGAACTGTAGTAGCAGAAACGTCCATTCAGATGTAGGTGCTGTCATATGTCGAATCACATTAAAAAAGTTTCTGGTTTTAATTAAGCCGACAGGATGCGACTGCTACTTTAAATGTAGTCAGTCGCATCCATTAATGTACCGCTCTCCATCATCATCATCAGGCGGAGTGCTGTCTTATGTTGAGCTATAAACAAAAGAATTTACTAAAATGAAATACTCAAAATGGAATCCAATTACATTTAAATATGAATAACTATCTAATACTTATGATAATAGCATGAACGTTTAAAAAAAACACAAAATCTGTTAGCAAAACCAAAACAAGGATAATAAGAAAGTACTGATAATTACCACAGAACAGATATTTCGTGATAATTACCTACTAATATTATCGTCAATTGTTAGAAAGATTCATAATATCTATACACAGTTATTGTTTTACTTGGCACCGACTTTAAAATTATAAAGTAATTATTTAATCATTTCTATTTAACTAAATGAAAATACGTATTACTTTGTGCGAAGAAAATTTATTTTTTACTGTTTGTAGTCGGTTTTTTTTATAGAAATTATTTTATTACGAACGTAGCACAATTCTCTCGCTTCTTTTTCAAATTATACAATCATTCTATTGTATACTTTGAATGTCTATATTAATTCAAATGTAATCTAGTAAGTAGAGATTGTAGGCAGTGGGCAATCTACCGATCCGGGGTAAAACCACCACTTACAAGTATACAGACCGTGAAGTGATTTGGTCACGTTTCGGGATTAGCTTGTAAGTTGCCGACGCTCTTGGGCTGTTCATCTAGACTAATGGTAATACATAGGTCCTGTAATATAGTAAAATAGATGAGCACTAGAGGGTTCAGGTGACGTATGAAGAAAGGGGTATATTTCACTTTGTCAAAAGGGAAGGTCCCTTCTATTCGCGTAGGGGATGAAAGAACTCGGGAGGGGTTGGCGATTTATTAGTAAAAAAAGGACGGAATACCACCATGTTACAGTAAATGGCATAAGTACAGGCTGTTCATAAATATATTTTATATGCTCGTATATATTTGGCGTGGCAAGTGGCTCTCCATTGTGGGGAAAAGGCAGAGACAATTCGATTATTTGATTGATTGTTTTATATGTTGTGTCAGTTTTTTCCAGTGTTCTTTATTTTTTTATTATTGTGACTCGTTAAGCCGAAGTGTGGTCCATGAATGAATGTCACTGCTACTACAATTCAATAACTGTGGGTAGCAATCACATCCACTATGCCGGCCTAGATGGAACCGGCAACTTACAAGCTGATCCCGAAACGTGAACCAAATCAAAATTCACGGTCTGTATACTTGTAAGTGGTGGTACTACCCCGGATCGGCAGACTGGGTACCACTGCCTACCACTCTTAAAATGGTTCTCATGAGGAGAAGCTTTCTTGAGGATGTTATCCGACCAAAGACATCCTCAAGAAAGCTGGGTTGCCTAGTGCCCATAACCGTAGAGCTTGTATGATAATTGTTAGAACTGTCCATTGTCTCTGCCTATCCCTGTAGGGAAAGGGGGCGTGACAATGTGATTAATTGCTTTGTGGATGGATGTACAGCTTTATTTCGAAAAGTTTGAACACAAGAAAGTTTCTATATCTGCTACAGAATTATACTTAATCACATGCCCAGATTTTGATTTTAAAAGTTATCTAATTTTGTGAGTCCCTAATTGATTCAATTACGAAGATTAGTTAGCTATGTTTGTTTTTAATTTAAAATGTAATGTTATCAATCCATTAATTTCGCGCGCGTTAATACCTACAGGGATAGGCAGAATCGTGGCAAGAGGCGCTCCATTGTCTCTGCCTATATCCCTGTGGGAAAAAGGCGTGACAAATTGATGATGATGATGGATAGGCAGAAACGCCACTTTCCAGGAACATGTAGTATTTATCCTTATAATTTTAGTTTGAAACCGCATATTTTGTTTTAGAGGCAAAAAAAACGGCCCCGGCAGTTTAATACAAATAATTTACTTACGTTACTTTTATATATAAGAAGAGGTCCGAAAGCGCCGATGACTGAAAAAAAAACACCGTCACTATGCCGGCCAAGGAGGCTTAAATGTAGAGATAAAAGACTGCAGGTATTCACGATATCACTGGCTTTCTGCGTTTCGTACGAAAACGCCTGTAAAAAATATATAGCAAAAAGTTCTTTTAAATTTATGTTTGTTTATATGTATTTGACAGTGTAATTTTATGTCTCCTTTTTTCAATTCTAAACGACCTTAATACATACACCTCTCTATCCAAAAGTTTGCTTTATCGTTCTACACAAAACTAACCACAGTAGTCCAGGGCCCAACCAATTTTGAAAACCCGATATGAACAGAAATTTGATGAAAGGAAGAAGGGTGGTTGTAGCAAATAGTCGCTTTGAAAGGATTTCCGAGAAGAACTACACCTCCTATCGGAAAAAGTTAAATGTTAGAAAAGTAGATAATTAAAAAATCTACTTTTTTATGAAAACCATTTTCCACATAACAAATTTATTGAGAATATAAAATGAAATTCTTGAAAAGCTCTGAATATATAGATTTTCGTATGTTAAAGAAGCGGTATTTTTTAAAGCGGAATATTCATAGTTGCATCGGTTGTCACTCGAAAACTGACAACCGATAGGGAAGAAATGTTCTGGAGTGGAACCACGAACTGGCAAACGAAGCGTAGATAGTCCTCCCACTAGGTGGACTGACGACATAGTGAAAGTCACAAATATCCAGTGGAAGCAACTGGCATATTGTCGTTCGAAATGACTGTCTAAGGAGGAGGCCTATGGTCAGCAGTGGACGCCTTCTGCCTGATGATGATGATTCATATTTCTAAAGAGTTAACAAATAAGTAAAAAAGGCTATATTTCCAAACTAAAAATATTATTAATAAAAAAAATTCAACTAAATAAAAAAATAACCTTTTAGGTTCACCACTAAATAAAAGTTTAAAAATAAATAAATCAAATCAATTTGACACGCCTTTTTTCCCACACGGATAGGCAGAGACAATTAAGCGCCACTTGCCGCGGTTCTGACACGGTCTTCATACAAGCAGCTCTATGGTCCCTCACATCCACGATAAATAATTTTCACTCCAGTCTGGAACGGAAGCGTTTCAATAGACCAACAAAGAAATAAATTGTTACATTGTGAATTGTTAACAAGTTTGATGCTCACAGATTATAGGAAAGAGGGTAATTCCTCTGTTTCCCTTCACGAACTATTTTATAGACAAGTGTATTAAGTTTAAATTAAGTAAGGGATAAAGTCGTTCGGTTATGTTTAGACCTATTTGCGCAATTTTACGCTCGCGTTCCCCGTAATCTGTAAGGGACGCGAATACGCACCCTAATTTTAGACAGGCTGTGCAAATTTACTCCTATATTCAACTCGTCCCTTGGGACGAATTTGGTTCTCACCGTGTGATGGGCATGCCCACTATTGGGCCTTTAGGTGCATGCGTGAAAACCCTGGCTAAAATACAAATCTTATGTATTTAGAAAGCATAATGTTTTTTTTATCTAAATGTATTCATACATATCTGAGTATAAATGAGATAATATTATGAATGCCGAATTAGAAAAAAAAGGTATGAAAGTGAATGTAAATAAAACCAAAGTAATGGTTTTTGAGAGGGAGGATGAAATGACAGAATATGAAATAATGATAGACGGAAAGAACAAGTCAAACAATTTGTTTACTTGAGAAGTATGTTTAGGGATGGGAAGTGTGATGAAGATATTGAGAGAAGGGTAACGTAGTGAACGGTGCGATCCATAGTATAATAACCAGCCAAAAAATATCCGAAACGTCACGGATGGCTGTTCAAAATGCGGTGCTTGTTTCTACATTAATGTATGGAAGTGAATGTTGGGTGTGGCAGAAGAAGCATGAGCTTGTAGAAAAAGAATTGTGGATCAGTGGGAAGCGAGTGTTATGTCAGGATCGTGGCAAGTGGCGCTCTATTGTCACTGGGGAAAAGGCGTGACAATTTGATTTGATTAATTGAATTGTTTGTTATACTTTTATTAATTTCGTTCGAGGTTGCTTCAAAATTATTAACTTTTAATAGCTCTTTTTCGTCCCGCGGGACTAATTCAATGAGACGAGTTGTGTGTAATTTTCACAACACCCTTATTAAGTGGGAGCGAGTTATGAGGTGTAGGTCCCGTGGAATCACTTCCCCGTTGTCATGACGACGCGATGTGGTTATGTGAAGTTGTCACCGATGCCTGTAGTTTGCGGGTTATCTAGTTTCTTTGCCAATTCTTATCTATCGGTTTTTACGTGTAGTACGAACTTTGTGTTTTGATTATTGTGTTTTGTCATCATTTTATTTTATAATTGGGCACTCACTGTCTACATACACAGTTTTAAATAAAAAAAAAATTGTTTATATGTAACAAACTAAAATTCTATATTGAAACATACGATGATGCATATCGATACCTAAAATAGGTGTTTGTGGATATGAGGGAAGCAAGGGAGTTGTGTCAGAATCGTGGCAAGTTCATTTTCTCTGCCTATCCCTGTGAGAAAAAAGCGTAACAATTTGATTGATTGATTGATGGTTTGTTGTATTTTTGTTGTTGTGATTTAATATTTGCCCGATGGTAGCGTATGCACCTATACTTGCTTGATGGTGAATGAGGGGAGGTCGAAAAGCGCTGACGACTGTAAATCCGACTTAGTTTGCGGTTGCCTTCGTTGCTTTTCAGTCGGAAAAAAACTTACCCATAGTGAACCAAAATTTAAAGTATTAAAGTTTATACAATTCATTAAAATCTACTTGAACGAATTCGTAACTTTTTACAGTTCTTCACGAATGACTAAATTTTAACTTGGCGCGTCTCTTTTCATTGTTTCAACATCTGCTGAAATTAATAATTTGTCATTATGTCCTGATTTATTATTCATTTTGGTATTATCGTATTGAGGATATAAATTTAAATTATATCATTTATTATTTCGTCTTACTTTTGCGATTGGAGGGCGGTCTGTGTTTACTGTAACACAGAGTTTGTACAAAAAACGCACTTGTTACGAAGGCGTTAATGTCTTTAATTGACTAACATTGATTTAGTTACGTACTTGGCACCTATATATAGGTGTATATGGAAGATGTTAGATGCTGTTATTTCTTTTTTTATTGGAATTCGACATATGACAGCACTTTGCCTTATATTAAGCTGGAGTGCGGTCCATGGTGATGGTGGTCAGTTTAATAACTGTAAGAATCAGTCACGTCCACTTTGCCAGCCTTAATAATGATAATGATAACGTTAATAGTGTTTGTAAAAATAGCAGGTGTATGTATTGTGCCCATTATATGCTTTATTATGATATTTCTTTCGGTCCATTATGGTTAATTGGTATGACTAATGGCAATCAATCAATCAAACAAATTGCCACAGGAATAGCCAGAGACAATGGAACACCATTTTTACGATGCTGACACAACTCCCTCGCTTCCTTTATATCCACATTTCTCTTCTTACAAGCTCTATGGTTATGAGCACTAGGCAGCCCAGGTTTCTTGAGGATGTCTCCGATTTGGTCGGTAAACAACCTCCTGGGCCTGCCTTGTTTAACGCATCCATCTACAATCTTTATACTCCTTTGTACATATTGCATGTTCAGTTAAACATAAATAAAAATAGATGATTATGTAAAGTATTAAGACTTCTTATTCCATATGTAACGATAACCGCGCAAGCTCTAAGGGGAATTGAGTATCAAAATCCGAGTGGTTATGCCGCACAAGATCGACTTTTCGCCCCGCGTTTTATTTGCACTAACTACTTATGTGTATAGAATATGTTGTGGCGGTTGAAGAGTGGTAGTCAGACAAGTGGTGGTAGAGTCTACTGCATTTACGCACACGAGCAAATATAAAATATGGATGCAACAAACTGAAAATGCAATTATAATTGGTCATTCAGGTGCTGATTAGACACAAAAGGAGGAGCTCACTAATGAAATATAGTTAGTAATATTTGCATTCACACATTTTAATAAACTAATAAAGTGGAGGGGCGCGTCAAGTTATACCACCTGTTTCAAGTGTACGGGTACAGACCGTGAAGTAACTGCATAGTGGCATAGTGTATTTGGCTGCTTGCAGTTATTTAACTGTTGATTGCAGTTAATTAACTGATGGTGTTCTGTCATATGTCTAGCTGCAATCATAATGAAAATGAAAACCATTAGGCTATGTTTACTTGGGTTTTAATTTAACTAAATAAATAAATACATTTACCAAATTGAATACATGTATTAATAGAATTGTGGAGGGAAGCAAGGGAGTTGTGTCAGAATCGTGGCTCCCTGCGCGAAAAAGGCGTGACAATTTGATTGATTGATTGACTTAGAATATGGCCGTGAATCACTTCACGGACTGTACTATATACTTAAAAACTTGCAATTTAAGTTTGCCTTTTGTAAGCTCATCATCATCATTAGCCAGAAGGCCAGAACGCCATTTTAAACGACAAGATGCCAGTTGCATCCACCGGTTGCTTGTCCACCGTGACTTACTATGTCGTCAGTCCACCTAGTGGGACGCCTACCTACGATGCGTCTTCCGGTTCGTGGTTTCCACCTCTAGAACCTTTCTTCCCCATCGGTTGTCGGTTCTTGGAGCGATGTGGATTTTGTAAGCTAATTTGCAATTATTTCTTTGTAATTTATTTGTTAGGAAGGTTTTATTTTGGAAAATTGTGTCTGCGGAACCCGCTGTCCATAAATCACTGCATGTTTGTGAAGAGTACGTGACTCTGATGGGCACTCTGCCTCGTTTCGCGTACACGACAAAATTAAATGCCCACCCTGAAATCAATTTCAGCTATTAGAAGGAAAATCCGGGGACAAAATGGTGGGAGTTACCTGTTTCGTCCGGCGTACTTTGACCTTTTATTTTTCTTTATTATATAGGATCTTTAACACTTTAACGGCAACCCAGCTCTCTTGCAGATAAAACCGTAGAGATTGTATGAAAATAATTGTGGATGTGAGGGAGGCGTGGGAGGTGTGTCAGGATCGTGGCTAGTGGCGCTTTATTGTCTCTGCCTATCCACAGGGATAGGGGAAAAGGCGAGACAATTTAAATATTCAATTGATTTAAGTTTAAGTGTGTCTTAAATTCTATATAAACTTTCAAAGGAAATCCTTAATATACTTAAATCACAAAACAGTAATGAAATAAAAAATCATTTTTTTTATTTATTATAAATTTATATTTTAAGCTACTAAAGTGCGTGTATCATAGAAACAGGACAACCAAAGTACATATATCAAAGATACATTGATACCGGTGAGTGGCTTTAAACCCGTGCTCTTGGCTTGAGTAACCATTGCACTGCCACTACACCACGGTCGCCTTATGTTTGTTGTTTTTTTTTATTGTGGCTCATACGCAAGCCAAAATAGAAAAAAAAACCTTCGTCTCATGTTAAGCTGGAGTGCGCTCCATTCGTGGAGGCGACTGCTACTACAGTTAAACAACTGCAATCAACGGTAGTAATAACTATACCGTCATAGCTGTAACCGGCAAATTGCAAGCTAATTCTGAAACGCGACTAAGTCACTTCACGGTCTGTACACTTGTAAGTGGTGGTACTACCCCGGATCGGCAGACTGGGCATCACTGCCTACCACTCTTAGCTATTTAGGGATTATTGAATTAAACATTTTTTATGCGGCTTACTATCGCGTTTAATTTGGTTTTAATTTTACAATTTTATTTTATTATTCCGACGTTTCGACAGCTTTGCATCCATCGTGGTTTCGGAGAGAGGGTCACGTGGTCATTATATAGTGAATAACACTTAAAACTATTTTAATATTGTTGTGAGTTTTTAACATTAATAAATCTCTTTAACCCTTTAATTCGCAATGTTAAGTGTACTTAACATCCCAAACAAAAAAAAATCCCGCGTATTTATAACTGGCAGCCTAGTATTAATCTTACTACTTGAATAAATGCTCTTTCGATTAATACTAGGCTGCCAGTTAAACCTAAATGTTTTAAAAAGCAGATAGGCAACAGCGCTACCTATCTCTGTGGGAAATTACGCGTGAATGTATGATGGTGATGATATAAGGTTATAAGCGTTGTTGATAAATTATTAAGTATCTATTATATATAAATTATAGTATAAATTGTATGAACTGTTTTTAGTGTTGAGTATATTAATGACTGTAGTTCTTTCGAACTTATAATGAAAGGTCAAAATAATAGATGTAGAGAAAGGACAAAGCCCTAAACAGTTCGGTGTCCATTAAAACAACAGGCCTAAGTAAACAAACGATGTGTGGTCACCCTGATAAGTGTTAGGTATGTTTGTGTAACAATATTTTGTAATTAGAAAATCTTGCTAGGGTTGCCACAATCTACTTGTTTATTTTCCCTGGAGCCTAGAGAATATGACGTGCGATTTCGTGTGAAGTATACTGTGTAGATTTGAATAAAGATTTTGGGGGACATTCCAAATTTAGTGTCATGTGTGAGTTTGACACATTAAAAGGCGTGACAATTCAATTGATTGATTGATTGATTGTGTGAGTTTGTACTTTGTTCAAAAAATGGTAGATCTTTCTTTTTCATTTAAAGATATAATTTAAACAAATATACATATCGAAAATAATAGGAAAAGTTTAAAATTATTAATGCAATTAAAAAAAGAAGCTTGACGGCAAAAAGACATGATTTAAATTTAAAATAAGATTCATTTTTTTATTATTATGCAACATCTGAATTCTATTTGTCTGATGCTAACCAAGGGGAAGCGCCGACGATTGAAAAACCGATTCAGTACGGTTGCTTTCACTTTAAGGGTTCTTAAGGGTTAAGGCCCCTTTTAATTTATTCTAATTTAAAAAAAGCATGACCTTGCTCCTTAATAGTAGAATGTACGAACACTACATAGTATTAATAACTTAAGGGTTATATATAAAAATAGCCACACAACTGATTTACACCGTGTATCCGTCTCGTACGCACTCAATAAATTTGAATGAGACGGCAAATAACTTCGTAGATTGACGGCGAGTGCGGCTTCTTTCATGTGAGAGTTCAAAGGCGCCGACCGCCCCGAGATTAGGGTTTGCATGCTTGGCGGTTTGCGCGGGTATTTGCGGAGAGGCTGCGGTTGAAAATTTTGGGGTGTAAGGGATTTTTAGCGTCAAATTTTCAGCTTGACGAAGTCACAAGAAAATTATGCGCTTATCAGTTTTTAAATTGTTTTATACTGTGCCGTTTTACAAAGATTTCATTTGAGTTTACTTGACACTTAAGTAAAATAATCTTTGCACATCGCTTCGTTTTTATTTTGAAGCTGATTAGATTATTTCTAAACCAATCACTAAATTGTTCTACGTATGTAGACGGTTTTACTTGGAAATGCGTGTGACTGTTTTTAAGATAAATACTTAAAAACAGTCTTAAAATTAAGACTAAATTTAAGATAAATCATGGTGTTTTTTTTTTATTTTATTTTTATTTAAGTTTTTGTCTTTATGTACGGTGTTACGGAGCTATGCGCTACGGAGTAAAAATAAAGCTGTATGTTTTTGCAAAGTGTTGATTGTAGAATTGCGCGGAAAACAAGCTTATTAAAATTGACATTTGAGGTGGTCCATTCATTCTACGAAAAGGAAAAGTTTTGTGAAATATCAAACAAGTTTTAGCTCGACTGACTTCAGTTTTGCGGCCGGAATTTCTCGCTTCAAGTTTATGAAGTTGATACCTATTTTTAGTTGTTTTTTTTTTTTAATATTATATTATCCTGTTATTTTGAATTTATTTCGCTTTCAGCGTTGTTTTTGTATTTGTATTTGTATTTCATTTGTTAAAAGAATTTAGGTGTTTCTTATTTCTGTATGTCCAAAATGTTTAAAGCCGTTCTATTTTTCTTTTAGATTGTTGCCCCTCTAAGTTACACTTATTCTGAAAATTAAACAGATTATTCTCGAAAAGGTATAACAAAAAACACGTGGTAATAATGTTATATTTTAAAGCAAAAAACTCGCACGTAATTCACAAAGTCCTCTCTCTTTCCAGGTAAGTGGGTGGGAAAGCTGAAACCGTTTGAAGGAGCCGAGGTAAATTTATTGTTTGAGCCTTGTTAAGCCGTAAATGTATCGCAGTTTGTTAGCAAGGATAGTAGTATCAACATTGCTAGCCAAGTTGTGACTCTAGACATCTTGTTTTCTTCAACGTTTTTACCTATTTTCCCCTTTTTTGACCCATTTTTACAGTTTTATTTTACATTGACGTATATTTAGCTTACCTATTTCGAATGCAATTAAGCTAATTTTTAAATGAGTACATATGAATAAGTACCTAAATATAAAATTTGTTCTTGTATTAAGTTCAGTCTTAAGTCTTTCTTTTCAAAAGTGATCATTTTTATTATTGATCATAAAAATGCAAAAAACTTACTTAAATTTACGCCTGTAAATATAAAACATTTTTTTTATGATAGAACGCATAAGCGTAACAAAAATGGCATAATAAAGTGTCCTAGTAACATTTTACAAAGCCCGCTCGCCATCCATCACTCGGCTACGGCTTCGTGAGATTACGGACGTCTGTTCGCGACGACAGCTGCTCTAAGAATGAGCGCAATTCCCCTATTGTGATGCGGAGAGATTAGTTGGCGCTACGTTTGCGGGTAGTTATAATTATTACAGTTCCATTTTAATTGTTTTATATTGTAACTGGTTTTATAATAATTAAAACGTTTTAAGCGCTCCTTTGTTCTTGATGCTGTTCTTATGTTATTCGTCTATTATACAATATATCTGAGGACTAGTCACCCAAATAGTTTTTCTTTATCTCAACTCGAGACTCGAAATCTGGCATCGACGTAAGCGATGTTTTTTTAAGGATCAATCGTTTTATTCAAATCGATCAATCAAATTGTCACGCCTTTTCCCCACAGGGCTAGGCAGAAACAATGGAACGCCACTTTCCATTATCCTGACACAACTCCCTCCCTTATTTTTAAAACAAAATAAATAATGACAAAATCTTATTATCCAAATGTCACGCCTTAATTTCCACAGGAAGTTAGACAATAGACTTTCTATTATCTCTTGTCACACGTCTATTGCTTTCCTTACATCCACGATTCTCTTTAATTATTTTGCCTGACAGTATTCAAATATCTGGAATAATAAAGGAAAAATACATAACTCGTTTGATCGTTTCATTGTTCATCGCTTTTATAATAGGCACGTGCTCAGCCCGTTGTTGACCGACCTCCGTACCTACTGCGAGCCCGGATTTGTTCAACCAAACATATCCGGGTGTTAAATTGTCTGTCAATCTACCGAGTGCATTGTGAATATTTCGATACACCATTTTTGTTCGAATATTTATAGTTTTTTGTTAACTATTTTAGATTAGTAGGATGCGAATTTATGTGAGATGTAATTTGAATGTCAAATTAGGTACATAGTCGGGATTGTGGAGACCTTTTGTCTCTCAGTATTAGAATGATTAAATGGAAATTCATGTACAAGTGTTTTCTTTTTATTATTGTGACTCGACATTTGACATGACCGCTTGATGTTAAGTAGGAGTGTGGGTCCATAAATGGATGTAATTGCTACTACAATTTAATAACTGTAAGTAGCAGTCACATTCACTATCCCAGCCTAGTTGGAACCGGCAACGTACAAGCTGATCCCGAAACGCGACCAAAAATGCACCGACCGGGAATCGAAACCACAAACCAATCGCTGACCGTTCGTCCACGCTTGTCTTCAAATATACAGATATGTCGATTTTTGTTTGACGTTGTTTTATAGTGATTTTTTTTATAGATAATGAAAAAAAAATCTACTCAAAAGTAAAGTTAGATTCGTACAAGAGGGAACTTCAGAGAATATGGCTAGAATGTCTATAATACAATATATGTCATGTCATATTATTTTGACCCTTTTGAAAAAATATAAAGGTATAATATTGATGTTGTCATATAAGCGAGACGGTTCATATTCTTGACTGGGTCGTGACCGTCCGGATATGCCCTGGACCGTATGCGAGTGAAATTGTGTGACCCCATGCTGTCGCTCAGAACAGACAAGTAGTTTAACATTTTATTCTTTTTTAGGAAATATTAAATTTCTATGTAGATTGACGAAAGAATTTATAAATCTCATGTGAATGGATGCGTTAAACGAGGCAGGACCAGGAGGGTTTTTGCCGACCAAATCGGAGACATCCTCAAGAAAGCTAGGTTGCCTGGTGCCCATAACCATAGAGCTTGTATGAAGAGAATTGTGGATGTGGAGGACGCGAGAGAGTTGTGTCAGGATCGTGGCAAGTGGCGCTCCATTGTCTCTGCCTATTCCTGTGGGAAAAAGGCGTGACAATTTGATTGATTGATTGATTATTTTTTTTGCTATATTTATTCGAAACTTTGTTAGTTTGTTACTATTGTTTTAGATCATATATTTTATTTGAATTGATTGATTTTATTCAACAATATCGATTTATTAAAATTGAAAATTTGACATATATGAACAATTTTAACTATGTATTTATAACTTCTCTTATATTTTCTGTTCATCGTTGTTTTAGAAGGCCTTTATATGCACCTACTACGGGTCATAAAACACCTCGAAAAATTTACATACTAGTAAATATCTACTAAAATTCATAAAGCGGCTTTCTTTACTTAAAATCAATGTGAATCGTCCGCAATAACAAGTATTGTTTTGGCTGTGTGTAAATGTCCGTGCAAGTTAATTGTTTTGCGGAGTCCCACTCGCCTGTCAATCGTGGCTTGTCTAGTGTTTGTGCACTAGATTCCAATTGCAGGGATGATTTTACTTCTGACTAGTTCATAAGAAACAGTTAAAAGTAAACTCTATTACAACCAGAGAAAGTCTGGTTTTGGTTTGGAGATGTTGTGATTTGCTGCTTTATCGAGTATTCCTTTTGATTTGTTATTTCGCGTACTGTGATTATTAAAATCTTTAAATATTCTATAATGCTATGTTCTAATTTTCACGCCGTAATGCCCAGGTATATATTACAATAAGTAAGCACTTTTCACAATCTAGTCGACATTCGGATTCGTCTCTTGGTCGCTTTCGCGTTGTTTCACTGTAGAGGCAATCGCTGTCATTTATCGACCGCCCTTCAGGTTAACATAAGGCGGAGTCCTGTCATATGTCAGACCGTAATAAAAATGTGACTAGTCTATTGCTTCCTTAACATCCTTTTTTTTTCTAACATCATGTATGGTTATAAGTACGATAAATAAATACATAAATAAAACTTTATTTAAACAAAATTTCTTTATAATTATGTGATACACAGCGGCCCCCGCACTAGGCAAGCCTGTGTCGTGAGGACCTAAAGTACCAAATAACAGTAGACCGGATACATTTTATATACTTTTCTGGGATAGTAAAAACTCAACAATAATAAATATTTATTAGTAGAATGGCTGGCTGTAGTTTTGTTAGTATTATATACATAATACTAGGTTTATCTTTAATTTATAAAATAATTATTTCTATACTTACATACGAATAAATTAAAATAATAATATAATAAATAAAAAAATACACTCCTATATTTATCAATGTTATATACATGTTTATTATACTTGTTTAATAATATAATTCTATAGTGTATTTACAACTATCTCCGTGACCACGATGGCTGCAAAGCTCTCGAAACGTCGGAATAATAAAAAAATGTAAAATCAAAACCAAAATAAACGCGATAGTAAGCCGCATAAAATTTGTTTAATTCATTACAACTTTTTTATTTTATTGTGACACGACATCTGACCTATTATGTTATACGCTAAAGTACACTCTCAGTTTGATCATATGTTCTTGAAGCCAATTTTGTAATTGTAATTTTTGCTTTTCTCATCGTCAGAGCTTTGATGTCACATGCCAAATAATTAAATGCATTTATAATAACTATTAATCCGGCTCGAAGCACCAAAAAACTAATGTCACCATATCATAAGTCAACTCGAGGACATAATCAAAAGTTAAACGCAATAGTAATTAGTCATAAAGTTTCCGCCCGCGATCAAGAAATGAATAATAAGGGGTAGTAAATAACAAAGGCGTAATTATATTATCTCGGTGGGCAGAGTGGCTGGTAGGGCCATAATAGGACATTCATAATACCCTACGTCTCATAATTGTCACAGGCAGGGGTCAGGCGTCGGGACACGGGGCGCTAGCTTTGTAACGTTTTACTCACTCACGAATTTTGTGTATATTCATTTTAATGAGTTTTATGTTTTTTGTTTATGCGTTTTATGTTTTTTACTTATTGGGAGTCGCATCTGACTTTTTTCATTTTTTTTTATTGTGACTCGACATGACAGCACCCCGCTCGATGTTAAGCCAAAGTGTGGTCCATGAATGAATGTCACTGCTACTACAATTCAATAACTATAAATCAATAATTACTATAATATTTATAGTTATATATAAGTATACAGACCGTAAAGTGATTTGGTCGCGTTTCGGGATCAGCTTGTAAGTTGCCGGTTCCAACTAGGCCGGCATAGTGGATGTGACTGCTACTTACAGTTATTGAATTGTAGTAGCAATGACATCTATTCATGAACCACACTCCAGCCTAACATCAAGCGGGGTGCGGTCAAATGTCGAGTCACAATAAAAAAATGTTTCAGTGATTCACAATGCTTTTTAAAGTTTAACATAAACGTGACAGGTAGTAAACTTGGTGTTGGCCGCATCGGCCTTACATTCATATTATGTCTGACGAACACTAAAAGCAGCTAAAATCCGTTTATACAGAATTATCAATCGCGCTATCACACGCCAGAACTAAATTTCCCAAAAGCAGAATTTACTACAGTTGCCGATTGCTTTTGAAACAATTTACGTTCTTAGATCTCAATAGTTTTAAGGACTAAATTTGTCTGATCGCACACACACGAATCGTATGCATTTCGTGTGTGGGATGAAATATGGAGGTACAAAGGAAGAATCTCATTTTGTCGGGGGCTGTTGGGATAGTCTAGGAACGGACCGCGCTACGGTTTATTGAATGTATGTGCGGCTGGTTTGTGAAATGGTCGAAATAACAGTTGAAAACTGAATGCTTCTATTCATTTTAGTTAACTCCTGTTACAATGCAAAGTGTGACGTTGTTGGATGCATTGGCGTTTGAAACAATAGCTATTATTCGCATTGCTTTGTTAGTTGTTAGTGGTGATCGTGTTATGTTTATTAATTAATTATTATTGGATTCATTTTAATCACTATTGATAAATTGCAATTTTACAGTTCGACATTAATAACAAAAATCAATTGCCGAATGTATGCATGAGCCTTTTACTTGAGTTGTTAATGAATTGAAGTCCCAGAGTACCTGATAATGGATCATGATGTTCTAAGAGATGCGTAAGAGATAGAACTATGTTGCTTAACCTAAAATTGTTTCTTACTATGAGACTTGGATCGTTATCAAATTGAAGGCTCCTAGTACCTGATGATCGACCATAATTGTCCAAAATCGTACACTTTTTTAAACCTCGGTGCACTGCTAGTGTTGCATAAATGTAATTGATATAAATACATATAAAACGAGGAAAAACTCCACTAATCCGAATTTGCCCTAAAAATCCGGGCGAAACTCCCGAGCCCTTATTATACCAAAATATAGTACCTTGTTTTGATTTATGGGCCTTAAAATCCGACCTCGGGCCTCCTGCACGGAGTTATTGTTTTTCCTCTTATGAGAACGGTGCTTTTGCCCGGATACTATCCGTCTATCGTTGATCAAACGCGTTTTATACTACGCCAATTTTAATTGAATATTTTTTGTGCAGATTTAAAATAACTTTTTGGTTTTCTTCTGTTTGGATTCTATCTAAATTATTTCTCAATAATTTAATTTAGTCTTTAAAAAATGTTTAGAATCTAATAAGAGAAATATGTCTTATTCATGCTTTTTTGTAATAGAAGGGTGATAGTGTAGTATTCTATGAGGAGTTTGTCGCCTAGTTTGAATAATCTGTTTAAATTTTCTTATTTCACACAAGTGAAAGAATTGACATATAGAAGAGTCGTTATATATTTATATGAATGTCTTATCCTCAAGAATTCAATAAAGTCGGACATTATACGCGATCTTATAAATTCTCTGTCACCATAATACCCTCCTTAAGCTGCGTTCAAGTAAAAGATATGAGGTGTTCTCGGGAAAAATTCTAACGTTTTTTTTATCCCGAATTAACGTGATCAACGACAGGCTTCGGCTGTTTGCCAAGGAGGATTATAGCCATCCCTCTCGCACTTTCTTGACTGCAATACCTTTGTCCCATTCCATTGATGTCGAGGGAATTAGTATGGCTTTTGATAGCTGTCAATTGATGTATACTTGGCATGACTTCTCTGGCTTTCCGCAAGCGACGATCGTATTGTGAAATTGTATTTCTCGATGTTTATGAAATATGATCCTTTAGGATTTCCTCTTCTTTTGTGTTAGCAACAAAATAGATTACTAGAGGTTCTATTATACGCTAAGAGTTTGTTAAGGCGTTTATCTCGTAATATTTTAAATAATAAATATAATTATTAGGTTGTATGGGTGAATCAATATATTGTATTCGATTTTTTAATAAAAGGTATCTGTTATGCAAGAAGATGTTCAAGGCCTAAAAAGCCGATTTTTTACGTTTGCCTCATTCGCCGTCCTTATGCCGACCAAAAGGTGCTTCCCCCGACGGGTGTAAAAAGACGAGGTAGGAGAGCTACAAGGTTAAAAAGCTTCTTTGTATCTCTTAGAGCTCGGCGTTGCAATGAATAAATGTGACAATCAGAAATAAATGGTTACTTCATGTAATATATCAATTAAGTATAATTCAAATAAAATGTTAAATGCAATCTTATCGGATCCCTTTTATGCGTTTAAATATATTCTATCGTTGAGATCTGAAACAAAGTGAAAGGCGCAAAGAGTCAAAGAGGCCGAGCTATTAAACGACACACGGCAGTGCAGTCCACAAAAGACCCAATTATTCAACCGCATACAGCTAAAAGAAAGGGACCGGGCGCAGTAATCGGGATATTTTCTTTATTTATTTGTTTACATTTCTATACTAAGCTACTAAACATTGTATACATTGGTACTGGCTAGTGGTTTTGAACTCGTGCTCTGGGTTTGCGTAAACATTGCACTGTCACTGCACCACTGTCGCGCCAAACACCTTTGCAATGTTTAGAAGTAACTTAGCAATTATTATTTGTTTCATCATCATCAGCCAGAAGGCGTCCACTGCTGAACATAGGCCTCCCCCTTAGAACGCGATTTCGAACGACAAGATGCCAGCTGCATCCACCGGTTATTCGTGACTTTCACTATGTCGTCAGTCCACCTAGTGGGAGGCCTACCTACGCTGCGTCTTCCGGTTCGTGGTCTCCACTCTAGAACCTTTCTTCCCCATCGGTTGTCGGTTCTTCGAGCGATGTGGCCAGTCTATTGCCACTTCAGCTGCAAATCCTTCGAGCTATGTCGGTATGTCTGGTTCTTTGGCAAATATCCTCGTTCCGGATTCTATCGCGTAGACACACCAAGCATTGCTCTCTCCATTGCCCGCTGAGTGACCCTGAGCCTTTCCAACAGGCCAAATTATTTGTTTGCAGAATGAAATATTTGTGTAATAAAACTATATAACGAGTCTCGTTAACTGTCGTGAACTTCAGTGATTTGTTCGTATACAATTGCTTTCTATTTGGATGTTTTTTAATCCTTATTTATTGTGACTTGACATTCATTGTGGCCTCAACTTGCCTGATGGCAATCAACGGGAGGTCCAAAAGCGCCAACGACAAAAAAAAATACCGACGCAGTTCACGGTTTGCCTCAGTCGCCCTCGCTTCTCGTCATATGCCTTTCCGAAGCCATGGTAGAATCTGACGATGATCAAGTGCATGCTGAGAACATGCCCATGCTAATCAATTATTCACTATTCACTAATAAATTATTAATAAAAAAATTTCACTATGCCAGCCAAATAAATAATAAGGGCTTTAGGCAAGTTTCATAATAGCCCTAATCCTTATAATGTATTTATAATATACACTATATATATATATATATATATATATATATATATATATATATATATATATATATATATATATATATATATATATATATATATATATATATATATATATATCTAACCTATATTTGAAATATATTTTAACCAAATAATGTAGTCATGTACATGCATAGTAGCGGTCAACTTTTGCATGGCATTAAATCTGGCATAGCTGAGATTTCACAACTGTGTAGAGCCGAAATGCCGAAATGACGCGCCCCGCTACTGCATATTCGCACACGAGCAAATATAAAATATGGATGCAATACTGAAAATGCAATTGTAATTGCTGTTTAGGCACAAAAGGAGGCACACGCTGATAAAGTATAGAAGTAAAGAATTGTGGATGTGAAGGAAGCGAGGGAGTTGTGTCAGGATCGTAGCAAGTGGCGCTCCATTGTCTCTACCTATCCCCATAAGAAAAAGGCGTGATTTAATTTAATTCTTGTATATTGGTTGCTAGGCAAAGTCGATAGCGATATAAACACTGTTGCCATCCTATCCTGCTATTATAGTTAACAAATTCTGTCTATTATTAACCCATTAGTTATTCTGTTTGTATACGGTGCATTAGTTAGAAATTCCCTATGAAACTTTCCATTCTATACGACAGTATTGAGGCCCCCGATTACTGTAATTTTAGTACAGGTGTCTTTGTTTGTAGCGCCGTTGCTAGGCGACTGGAAACACGACAGGTGTCCGAAATGTTATTTTATCGATTTCCCCCCACTAATGCTTTCGTAGATTAAAGTCTTATGCCACAGCTATTAACGTAATTACATACCTTCGATCGAGCGTTTTAGTTTCATCTATTTATTATTGATTGATTGATTGATGATTTGTTATAAGGGAGAGAGGGTGGGTGGTTTTGTTTGTCTAATTGCTGTTTCGATGGAAAGTTTTTTGTTAGAATTAAACTGGTGTTATTATGTTTAGCTCTTTGTTGTTGGGTTGATTAAATTTTAGTAATTAATTGGATGGTTAATGTTACTTTTTGTTGTTGAATTAATTAATTTATATTACTTTATTAATTAATTATTTTTATTATTAGGGTGTTTGCCGACCAAATCGAAGACATCCTTAAGAAAACCTATGTTGCCTTTTTTTTTCGTGGGGAAATCCTCATGGATACTTCTGGTTTCTCGGGGTAGTAACCAGGATTATGCCGGACTCGTACCGGCTAAAACCCCACGGTAGCCTCCGTCATCACGAACGCTGGAGATTGGGAGCTGGGGTACATTCTTCCGACATCTCCAGCGGTGAAACCTATGTTGCCTAGTGCCCAAATGCTTAGAGCTTGTTTGAGGGAGTTGTGTCAGGGTCGTGGCAAGTGGCGCTCCATTTTCTCTGCCTACCCCTGTGGGAAAAAGGCGTGATAATTTGATTTGATTATACATTACTTTATTTAGGTTTTTGGCCATAAAAGTTACTTAATATATTATATTATACTGCATTATGCTGTAAATAATACTTAATTATATTTAGATATTTTAATGCGATCAGTCTACTATACAGAAATAGACGCGACACAATAATAGATTAAATTTACAAGTATTTATTTTATTGTGACATGACATCTGACCTCGACCCGCTTGATGATAAGCAAGAGTAGGTCCAAGAGTGACGACGATTGAAAATAACGAGTTGGTTCCCGGCTGTCCCAGCCGCCGTCACTATGCCGGCCTAAGGTGCTTTTTCACGCATCGCTTAAAAGATCCAAGGTCATAGGATGGAGGGAGAGAACATATTGGCTATATATTTATATATTTTTAAAGAAAAATTAGTAAGTAAATAAAGTATTTTTAATTTAAAAGATATAAAAAAAATGAAATTTAAATCTTCATTACTTATACTTATTATAATATACTTGTAACAATATAGGAGTATAATCATGAATATTTATATACTAAGCTACAAAATGAGCTTGTATCATATATACTGTATATCAATGATACATTGGTACCATACAAGCAAAATTATAATAGAAATAAATAGGGGGGAACTGCTCCTTCTCTAAGTTGTGTAACGAAGGTACAACTACAAAGGAACAAATCTACCGCCTAATCCTAACATGAAAACAATACTTACTATAACAGTTCATTCCCAATGACATGGGCATTACTTACAGGGGTTAGGGTTGCCACGTGATAATGTTGTTGTATATAACGTAAATAATTGAATATTTAAAATTAGTGGATATTTTATTCTATTCAATTAGGAACAGAGAAAGAGTATCGTGGTAGGATTGTGGAATATGGCGCATTTTCTCCGTTTTCTCGGCCTATGATGATGATAGTCTTTCATGATATTAAAATTTTATGCAAACCCTATTATATTTACAAAAACAAGCCCATGCAGATATAATGTAGATAGGGCTAGAATTGAAAAACATAAGAAACAACTCACACGAAAATAGAATACGACCCAAAAAAAAAGGGTCTCTAAAGCATCATGTCACATTTGAGAGTCCTATGCAAAAGTTAAGTTTGCAATATTTATTAAAGATAAGCTATCTATAATGGAAAACGTCTAGTCCTTGCTTTACCGATTTGTATTGCATAATTGTGATTAACCTGTAACTTGCAGAATTGCTGATGAGTTTTGTAGTTTTCTGGTAACCCTATTTAAGTACGAGTTGAAATAACGGCCCATGGTTAAGGTCCATCGATCTCTGAAAGTCCCTGCTAAGCCGGGACGTACAAGGGTCGCGAAGAAAGGAAAAATACGACTTAGCCACTTTCCAACGAGTATTACAAATAGGGATCCCTTTCTGCCCATGAGTTATCGATGCTTTATGTTGTTGTTTTTTTATATTGTTAGTTGATGCGCGATTGGCCTTTTTTCATTGTGACTCAACAATGGCGGCAATCCGTCCTAATGATTTAAAATCAGCCTTTTCTGATTTTATCAATCAGTCAAACTGCCCCTCCACTTTATTAGTTTATTTAAATGCGTGAATGCAAATATTACTAACTATACTACTATACTTCATCAGTTGCTCTGACCAGCAACTGAATGACCAATTACAATTGCATTTTCTGTGTGTTGCGTCTATATTTTATATTGTTCACAGTAGAGGGGCGCGTCATTTCAGCTTAGACAGACTCTAATGTTTCTCCTAATCACGTTAAGTGGTTTCCTAAAAGAACAAAAATATTGTTTTGGCAGCGTTTCTTGGACTCGTCCGTCCGTTTTGTATATTAATTTGTACCTTTTTTTGAATAATAAAGTAATCAAATGCGTTTTTTGGAATAAATATAGGTTTCATACATGCATTATATTCTATTTTCTCTAATTTTCATTACTAATTTATAGAGTATCAAGAATTGCACTGACGCAAATAAATAATGACAATTTTACTTGTTCAGACTAACGTGTGTCTGTCTGTTGCAATGGGCCGGTGCATCTTGGGCATCAGTCAATAACTTCCCTTAAGGGGGGTTTTGTTGGGTGAAGGCTAAAAGTCTGACGTGTGGCGGTGCTCCATGTATCGCTCTGCTCTCAGAGGGTACTGTGGAGCAGCGGGTTGATATGGTCATACGTATTTTTTCGGCATTTCGGCGAAATGATATAGTTTTGTTTTATTACAAACAACGCAGGCGCCATTAATTAAGAGAAGAAGAAGACTTATAGTATTTTAAGCATATGAAATATACAATAATATGTGAGAACATATAGTGCAAAATAACAGTGTAAACTTGTTGTTAAGTTATTAAGTACTAGTTTCAACTTAACTGTAAACTTACAAAGTTTATCGTAAACTTTGGTTAATATAATTGGTCGTCAGTGTGTGCGGCGATGTTGAATTAAAGGCGTACAAGTAGTAGATAAGGATATAAGTAAACTTTTGTTACTAAAAGTAACATTTTTGTTTTGATAACAAAAAGCATATATTACTCGCATATAAAAACGTTTTCACTGGAAGCTGAGATATTATCTGTCTTTTCTAGATAATAACAAGCTAAGTAGTTTAGTAAACTGTCTACAATATTTTTTTATACTTATATAACCAGTTATTCCATTCTTCTTACGTATCTATTTCCAAATAGGTACTTTTTCGTGTTTTTATATTGTGACTCCTGACCTCGATCTGCATGATGGTAAGGCATGATTGAGGCATAAAAGTGCTGACGACTAAAAAAAACTTTATTTGTTTTTTAATTTAATAACTTTATTATTATTGACGACATGCGTGGCCGATCGGTAAGCGATTGGTTTGTTGCGCGTAAAGTCCCGGATTTGATTCCCAGTCGGACCAAATATTTGTTTCATACCTATTATTTGTGATATTTAATAGTTATAATAAATATTGCAAATATTTGTTAACAAAAGAAAGGCGGATATTAGCTTGGGGTCTGGTTATCAGAGTAGTAGGCAGCGGTACCAATTCAGCCGATCCGGGGTAGTACCACCACTTACAAGTATACAGACCGTGAAGTGATTTAGTCGCATTTCGGGATCAGCTTGTAAGTTGCTACTTACTACTTCAATTGTAGTAGCAGTGGCATCCATTCATGGACCACACTCCGGCCTACCATCAAGCGGGGTGCTGTCATATGTCGAGTTAACAATTAAAAAAATATTTTTAAGCTGCATAAGCCGATACGATAGTATAGAGATGCTAAATATCAACGTATTTTATTATTTGCTTAGCCGACATAGTGACGGCGCGCCGTATAATGAAACGGTTGCCTCAGCCGTCGGCGCTCTTGGACTTTCCCTTGCTTAACATCGATCGATCTAGATGTCGCGTCTCGATAAAATATAGGTAGAGCCGAAATGACGCGCCCCTCTACTGCATTTACACGATCAAATATAAAAATGGATAAAACACACCGAAAATGCAATTGTAATTGGTTATTCAGTTACTGGGTAGACACAAGAGTAGGAGTACGATAATGAAGTATAGTAGTATAGTTAGTAATATTTGTATTCATACATTTAAATAAACTAATAAAGTGTAGAGACGCGTCATTTATAGTTAGACAAGCTATATTTAACTTTATCACACTAAAGATATTTAATATGCATTGCCACAATTCACAAAGTCGAAATATTTGCTGCACTTATTCACCCCTCTTTTAGGAAGCAGTGAGGAAAGTGTTCCCCTCAAAGTTTCTCCATATTTTATTATTATGACATGAACGAGGGGATTTCCCCGCGTTCAAAAAGTTTGCTGTATTGAAATGCTTTATTTTGTTTGCATTTTGCGGATCTTAAGCTGAGATTCGTGAGTTTTTAAGACTCTTGGACCAAGTATAATATGTTATAATGTTACGTGATGATTTTTTTAAATTAAAAAAAAAACCTAATTTCTAAAGATTTATTAATTTCCAACGTTTAAATATCTTTGACTACTGCACTAGTCAAATGACTGTAATGCAGATATCATTTCTACCGTCACATTTTTGTTTTGCTTAACTTGAAAACAGTGAAGTGACTTAGTCGCGTTTCGGGATCAGCTGGAAAGTTGTCGGTATCAACTAGACTAGCATAGTTGATGTTATTGCTACTTACAGTTATTTAAGCTTGTATGAAGAGAATTGTGAATGTGAGAGAAGCGAGGGAGTTGTGTCAGAATCGTGGCAAGTGGTGCCTCTCTTTGCCTATCCCTGTGGAAAAATCGAGACAATTTTATTAGTGGATTGACATTAACCTATAGAAGCTGTCAGCAATATTATAATATTAATATATTCAATATTTATATTATAATTATTTGTGGATTAATTATTAAATATTACAAATGGAAGCTACGAAACAAATGTTTGCTCCGACCGGGAATCGGACCCGGGACTTTACGCGCAACAAACCAATCGCTAAACCGTTCGTCCACACCTGTCGTCAATTAATTATTATTGTGTAATTTTGACGTGTAAAAGTGCTCCTTTAGAGCCTAATTACTTAATAAATAAATCTATTTAAATTTAATCTAATTACCTCTATTCATGGACCGCACTCCAACTTAACATCATAAATTTCAAAAGACAAATTTTTAGTTTTTACATTATAATAATTTAAATGAAGCACTCCAACTTGAGTAACAATGCTTTACAAAAGCCTTTTCGCTCGTGACTGCTCAGAATGGAGAATGTTGGAAGTTGCGAGCCCAACATCTGACAAGATTGGATATTTGAATCACCCACCACTTGTTATTATTAAGCTGAAATGTCGAAAACTTCACCGCAAATAAGTTTCAGTGGAAATAATTGTGTAGGAGGTTTAATCTCAGGGAGTGTTGTAAAATTTTGATGGATTTTCTACTTTAAGTTTTACATTAAACTATTTTCAAAAGTTTGTTGGCTTATTTGAAGCTAGATCGCTCGAATTGAATTGAGCACAATTATAACGTCTTTGAGGAGATTCTCTATAAGGTGAGCGTCATGAAATCATACTAATTCGTTGGTGTTCGGTATCTTAAATTAATTAAATATTATTTAAGAAACCGAAATATTATAGAAAGTTAAAATATTAGAGAAAAGTTTCCATCGATTGATTTACTTAATCATCGAAACGTAGTAGTGTTCTAAACACTAGTGTAGAAACCGTAGAAGTCGCATAAAGTACATCATTCATTTTGTATGGGGACTTGGGCTTAATTGTATTAACAGTTGTATATACAATTTAAAATAGTTTAATGTACGAAGATTACAATGTAATTGGAAAATATTCTTTATTTTGCATTGTTTAGGTGTGCAAAATGATCAAACTATAATTATGACAGTTCAAAGCAGAACTGTTAATATGGCGTGTCCTTGTGATTAACAGGCGATACAAAATCCATAACTTATTTTCTAAATAACTCAATTGCGCAGCAATTAAAAGCAGAATTGTTATTAGTTTTATCAATACAAGTATCGAAACTACCATTTATATATTTTTTTATCATTGGACATTAAAAAAGTAGTACATAAAAGCCCAAAATGAATGATGTCCTTTAATTAATGAATTAATCAAATTTATGCGACTTACTATCGCGTTTATTCTTGGTTATTGATTTTACATTTTTTTATTATTCAGACGTTCAGAGAGCTTGGCAGCCATCGTGGTTACAAAGTCTCGATGCTGCAAGGCTCTCGAAACGTCGGAATAAAAAACAGTGCAAAATCAATAACCAATAATAAACGTGATAGCAAGCCGTAGAGTAGAGCTTGAACGAAACAATTGCGAATGTAGGAGAGCTGTGTTAATATCGTAGTAAGGGACGTCCCTGAAGTCAAACCAGTGTTTTCGTATTAACCGCTGCCCGCGACTATAAATTAAAATTATCAACATAAAAAAATCCACAGAACATGTATATTTAGTATAGCGTATACAATTTTTCCTGTATGAAAGGAGACCGCTGTGATATTTGTGAATTTATCACACGCCATAGTTGTGTAGTTTGTGTGCATGTCAACAGAGATAAGCTGCCATTGTTGGCCTTAAACGGTTTTTGTGATCCTGCCCTATATCGCGCACTTTGTCGGTTTATCCCTAAACATCAATGACACCAGTGAGGCGGGTTTTGACATTTTCCTTTCATAATATTTAACCTCTTCAATGCATCTATTGTAGCTAAATTTTTGGAGTCACGTTCGCTGTATTCTTGTACTAAAACTTTTCTAACTTAAAGAATTGAGTAGCTCATCTTGCCTACCATTAGGTTATTTGCAACGGGTGCAGTTCACGGTTGACTCAGTCGCCGACACTAATCATTATTGTGACAGTGATAACGACTGAAAAAAAATCGAGTCACGACTATGTCGACCTTCTTTTTTACGCATCACCTAAGGTCAGATGTCGAGCCACAATAAAAATTAACATTTTATATAATTTAGGTAATTTTAGGATTTTTTTACATTTCTATACTAAGCTACTAAAGTGCTTGTATCATAGAAACAGGATAACCAAAGTACATATCGGTGGGTATACATTGGTATCGGTGGGTGGTCTCGAACTCGTGCTCTTGGTTTGTGTAACCACGGTCGCCTTGAGGATAAAAAATTGATATTAATATAAAACCTTCCACATTATGACATTGTTTTATATACCCACTTACAGACAAATAAATATGAGTATTTAAGTAAGACACCATTTAAGGATAAAAACTTAATGTAAAGTTATTTCTTGTGCCCAGTGCCAGATTAAGTTTTGGGTATTAAAAATAAACTGTTACAAATAAACTTTCCTGAATTAATATGGGCAAATTTAGAGATAACACTTTCAATATCAACTTAAATTTTTAAGTGGAAGTGAATCATATTGAAGTATGCAAGATATTTTACGCTCCTATCTAAATTAATTATTTTTTATTACGCTCAGACAGGCGTTAGAGCGCAGGGCCTCCAAATTCGCGGTGCCCGTAGCATTTGCTACTCTTGCTATAGCTTGTCTAACTATAAATGACGCGCCCCTCCACTTTATTATTATTAGTTTATTTAAATGTGTGAATACACATATTTCTAACTATACTACTATACTTCATCAGCGTGCTCCTCCTTTTGTGTCTAACCAGCAACTGAATGAACAATTACAATTGCATTTTTGGTGTGTGCATCCAAATTTTATAGTCGCACGTGTACTTATATGCAGTGGAGGGGCGCGTCATTTTGGGTTGGACAGACTCTACGTACCTTGAATATAATACATCATCATCATCATAAGCCAGAAGGCGTTCACTGCTGAACATTTCGAACGACAAGATGCCAGTTGCATCCACCGGTTATTCGCGACTTTCACTATGTCGTCAGTCCACCTAGTGGGAGGCCACCTTCCGGTTCGTGGTCTCCACTCTAGAACCTTACATATAATAAAACAATAACACATAATATAATACCTAACTTCCTCTAATATTTGGAATTGAAGACGTACGTAATACATCAATTTCCCAACACCTTGTTTCCTACAACATAGTTTGGGAGACACAAATTGATCGATTACATAGTTCACCAACAACCATAACAGGAGTTCACTTCTTCACATAGTTGCAAGTTTCAATGGATGGTAATGGTTGGTTTGAATTACGAAACAGCACTTTACGTTTTAGAGCTTATAGTCAATCATGAGACGGATATAGATCGAACTAGAGTTGATTGTTTGTAACTAGGCAAGCATGATGTAAATGACATAATAGAGATGTGGACACATAATATTTTTATAATTACCCACATTTTTTATGTTAGGCTACCAATATGCTTGTGTCATAGAAACAGGACGTCAAAAATACGACGTCAAAAAAGGGGTTTCGAATGTAGTATTAATATGCAAGTTAACACTTGGAATGGTATACGTATATGTACTTTTATGGATAATAATTTATTTATTAAAGATGCCTAAAATAAAAACGATGCCTAAATAAATCTAAAAATAATAAAAAGTTTCTGTCTTGTAGGTCTATTGAATGAAATGTTCCAAATATTGGTCGGCTTTCCGCACCAGTTTTGGCTAGAATTACTTTTTACCCTGCCTCTCTTAGTGTAACCTTTAAAGGAAAGGGTCTTTGTTCGGGGATATAAAATATCAACGTGTTTTTTTGTACCTTCCCCATATTGGTCTTACCGTTATTGCCGCCGGAAAGATTGTTATTGCACGAAATTGTTACACAGAAATCTTGGGGGTTATAGAAAAATTTTTGAAGGGTGCCAAATAGTTTTCAAGTTAGAAATGTCTACGGTGTGTGTTGTTTTCTCTTTCTTTCAGTTTATTAAATTAATCTAGTATTTTCTTAAATTTTGCGCGAACTTTGATTAATGAATTAAACAAATTTTATGCGGCATACTATCGCGTTTATTTTTGTTTTAATTTTTCAATTTTTTTATTATTTCGACGTTTCGAGAGTTTTGCAGCCATCGTGTAGGTCGTCCTATTGATTGATGCTGTTATTGTTTCCAAAACTACCCCGTTTGATGTTTTGATTTTGTTTTTCTATTCCCGGCTTAACAGAAAAACGTCGGAATAATAAAAAAATGTAAAATCAAAACCAACATAAATGCGATAGTAAGCCGCATATATTTTGTTTAATTCATCAAATTAATCTAATCTTTCGTCTGTCCGTTTATATTTCGTTATTGATATAAAAGCCTTGTCTACGTTGGATAACTATCTTCAACAGCAAATGTTCAAAGATCACGTGCCGGCGATCACAAAGGAGACGTAAAAAACAGGAACAAGCTCCAACAACTTCCCAAGTATCCAATAAAAGGTGGAAAGTATGCTTGCGACAGTTGCAACTAACGTGCGAACTTGAACGACGAGTTGGCAGACCGCTCGCAGCTGTTCGTAAACTAGTTGCACGATTTGTCGCCTCCAACTTCCATATTAGTTAGGAGCGTGATCGATATGTTAGGTCTTGGTGATAGTTCTTCCAATGTGACATATGACGTAACGCCATATATCGCCAAGTAATTTGTCTCCACGGGTTACTTTTATATTCTTCGTCAGAATTCTTCGCAATTTTGTGGATTCTGTCTAATATTTGTGCCTTTTCACATTAAAATCAATTGTTACCTAACAATACTACGATATATAATTTAAAAAGTCTATTTTTGTAATTCTCTTAATTGGACAGCAAAATAGGTCGTACGAAGCTTCAAATTGTCTTTACACTTAAAAATGGTACTGCTCCATATTTCGTGCAGTAGAAAAAATATCAAGGATGAAAAAGTTATCTTAATGCAGGGAAAAAACAAAAAGACCTTGATTCAATTCCGGGAAATGTCAAAAGAATTAGATGTATAATTTTCTATGGCATAATTTAGACGCGTCGTTCATATTTTTAAAGACTACAATCGCATTAGCGCAAATGGCCGCACGACCTTTTAACTGAAATAATTTGTAGGAAAGCCGCTGCCAAATACCTGTCAATCTATCATCCACCGGGGTGGTTGGTAGCTATTGTATGGAAAATTAATAAAGTAAATTACTCATCCCCATCCACCCAATGCCACCACTGCAGTATTCTATTGATCGTTTGACCCACAACTCAGCCTGGGGGGTTGACACAATAGACAACCCCAATAGAAACTGTTAAATGCCTTCACTAACGCGTCCCCTGATTAATCAACGACGCTGTTGTAAGTAGTTACAAGGCATTCTAGTTAAATTCTAATTGGAATTTCATTATTGTGAGTTGACAATGACAGTACACCGCCTGATGTTATGTGCGGTACATTAGTAAAGGACCTAGTTGAAACCGGCAACTTACAAGCTGATCCCGAAACGCGACTAAGTCACTTTACGGTTTGTATACTTGTAAGTTGTGGTACTACCCCCAATCGGTCAACCACGACGAAGTGGAGGTAGGACGGAATGATAGTTATTGAGAGCGAAAAAGAGACAAATAAATGTTTGCCTCATTTTACTTAATTTTATCAACAATAATCAATCAACCAATCAAACTGTCACGCCTTCTTTCCACGGGGATATGCAGAGACAATGGAGCGCCACTTGCCACGATCCTGTCACAACTTCCTCGCTTCCTTCACATTCACAATTCTCTTCATTCAAGCTCCATAATAAGCGTGTATTAAATCGATTTCAAGTAAATGACTATAGCATTACATTACAAATGCTAATATAAACAGATTTATTAGTAACCCATTAATCCGTTTGTCTATAACTTTGACATCGACAACCCCCCAACCGATGTGGATTAAGAGGATTATCTAAATATCTGGTCTGGTGTAGCAATTACTTTGATTGCTACTTTGTTTGTTTTCGTCACCACTTTACTGCTGGTTGATTAAGTGCTTATTTTTAAGTTGTACGGATGTAATTGGTCATTCGGTGGGGCAGCCGGGAACTGACTCGGTTATTCCAGTGGTCGTCACTCTTGCACCTTCTCTTGCTTATCATCAGGCAGGTCAAGGTCAGATGTCGTGTCACAATAAAAAAAATAACTAGCACGCTAATGAAGTAAAGTAGTATAGTTAGTAATATTTGCATTCACACATTTAAATTGACTAACAAAGTGGAGGTGCGCGTCATTTATAGTTGGACTAGCTATACTTTGGTTGTCCTGTTTCTATAATACAAGCACTTTAGTGGCTTAGTATAGAAATGTAAAATAAAAATTAAACGTAAGAAAACATTTTAGTGTTTGTTATATTATATTAAAAACACTGTACCAATATAAAATAGATATTACCACTTCAGTTGACAAATTTAAAAATCATATAAAAAAAAATTGTGTATTTAAAAATGTGAACAGAAAAATAGTCCTTACTACTTCAGTTAACAAATTTAAAAAATCTATAGAAAAATGTATTTTGTTCATTTAAAAATGTGAACAGAAAAATAGCCCTTTTTGTTGTTTTAAAACACAATACTCGCCTTTACAAGCCTTTACTTGAAAAGAGTACGTTTTTTATATGTAGGTACATACTTTTTTACTAAATTTTTCATTTCAATGATATACATAACTACAATACCGTATCCATTAGTAAAAAGAAACACAAGTAAAATAAACGAATAAAAATGGTATGAATGTTTTTTTTTTAATTCTGCTACGAAAATAAGCATTTTTCGTTGAAATATTTCGGAATGAGGAATTTCAAATAGCATAAAATATTATAAACGTTAGCTGGTAGATAAAGGCGACCGTGGTGTAGTGGCAGTGCAATGGTTACGCAAACCGAAAGCACGAGTTCGAAACCACCCATCGGAACCTATGTATCTTTGATATATGTACTTTTGTTGTCCTGTTTCTATAATACATGCTCTTTAGTAGCTTAGTATAGAAATGTAGATGACAAAATACGAGTAAATGAAAAAAATGCCTAGAGCAATAAGTTCGCCTATGTACTTGCATTTAAGTTTATGAAATAAAGTGTTTATTTAATTCTATTTATTAAATCTATGTTAGAAATTTTAAATTTAAATTGTATTTAATTCTATGTTAAACTGGCTAAAGTACTTGACTAGTAAACAGACAAAATAGTCGTAATCATAAACGCTCTACGCAATGCAAATATATGATGACTGTGATATAGAATAAATATATTTAATTGGTTTAAACTTTTTATGTATAAATTAGAATTGTCACCTTTTATTTAATGTCACATTCGTCAAAAGTAAAAACTTTTTTAACATAAGCTTTTTATTTAATAAGAGACTTTCCCTACAGTGACCGTGGTAGGTTAATGGTTTTATTTATATAGTAGTATAAAGATTGATTTCTTTCAAAAAGCCCTATCTTCACATAACCAGAATATTAACATAAATTACAATCAAAATAATATGTAGGTAGTATTTTAACAATTAAATTTAGTTTATTATTTGAATGACAAGATTAAAAATAAATACATAGTATTAAAATTGGTACGGTCTATTAATCTCCATTGATGGGGATTATTAGACAAGTGATACTTTTTTGTCCAATTTTCCATATTTCTTATGGGAAAATAAGACACTTGGACACAGAACAACAATAATATTTAGGAAATGGACGTGACTGCCTCTTTCATATATATTTTCCTATTTTGTGGGAGAATACGTCGAAGGCCGTCCGTTTAGATAACTCATGTTTTACAAACCGACGGTTTTCGATTCTAAATAAACTTGCCGGAATCAATGTTTGATATACGATTATGTACTTAAATCGTCCTATTTCTATGATTCAAGCACTTTTAGTAGCTTGATATTATAGATGAGTAAAAAAAATGAGTTTTGGACTACAAAACGCAACTGTTTTTAATTTTAATTAAATTTATTTACCCTAATTGTATAAGAGGGAATTAAAAATTAGGAGTCTTTATGAAGAGAATTGTGGATGTGAAAGAAGCAAGGGAGTTGTGTAAGGATCGTGGCAAGTGGCGCTCCATTGTCTCTGCCTATCCCTGTGGGAATAAGGCGTGACAATTTAATAGATTGATTGATAATTGCCTAAAATGTATTATATTTATTGCATTTCCAAATTTATAACGTAAACATATGGTGAGTGTTGACTTAAAAATGTTGGGGTCAACAAACCTGTAGCCACTGATATTGTTAACACTGTGAAACTTAATTAAGATAATTGACCCCCGTTTACGTGCCTGCCCGTGGGTCAATTATACTCCAGCGTTATTAATGAGATGGGTCACTCCTGCCATACATCAATTGAACACGTTTTAACACGATTAATGTTTAGAACACTATTTATAGTCATAATTATAGAAAAACACAGTGCGTGATAGCTGTGGTTTGAAAGAAGATGTAGTGACACGGATTGACAAAGGAATGGTTGGATGGTTTGGGCACATGGAAAGGATGAGGGAAAGTTGATTGACGAAAGGAATTTATAAATCTGATGTGGATGGATGCGTTAAACAAGGCAGGCCCAGGAGAGTGTTTCCGATCAAATCGGAGACATCCTTAAGAAAGCTAGGTTGCCTAGTGCCTATAACTGTAGAACTTGCATGAGGAGAATTGTGGATGTGGCGGAAGCGAGGGAGTTGTCTCAGAATCGTGGCAAATGGCGCTCCATTGTCTCTGCCTATCTTCGTAGTAGAGGTGTGACAGTTTTTTTTATTTATTGAAAATTTAGCATCTAAATTGCATAAAATGAAAACCGACGGCAGGCGTGTCGTAGTGGTCGTAGTCGGAGATTTGTTTTATAGCTTTTGTTCATTCAATCAAATTATTATAATTACAATTATTAGTTTATTTAAAAGAGCTGGATGTTAGTTCCGGGTCTGGTTATTAAAGAGTGGTAGGCAAGTGGTGCCCAGTCTGCCGATCCATCACTTCCAAGAGGCCGTGAAGTGACTTAGTCGCGATTCGGGATCAGCTTGTAAATTGCCCGTTCTAACTAGGCTTGGATCACGTTAAACATCGTCATTCAAATCACATTTATTACGCACAATTGTATTCTTTACTTTATTCGTTATAATTTCCCTACACTGCTGCAATAATTGTACAATGAGAATTGATTCTTATTTTTATTCAATTAAGGTTGATTTTTGTACGTTTTATTTCTATAATTTCACGTATTCTGCAATAGGCTGAGTTGATTAATTAGAAGTTTGAGTTTTGTTCTCAGATCAAATTGGTGACATTCTCAAGGAGGGGCCGAATTCCTCTCGCGAATTATTCCATTTGATTTCGTTAACAACACTTGTACAAAAATTTTATTATTTGCATATTTTTTATCAGATTTTCTTATTTTATTTTATTTTATTCTCGTACATTTCAATAAGGTACTTGTCCCATTAATGTATGGAAGTGAATGTTGGGTGTGGCGGAAGAAGCATATAAGTAGAATAAACGCTCTACAAATGCGGTCATTAAGGAGTGTATGTGGAGTAATAGAATAAGAAATAACACAGTGCGCGGAGACTATCGGAGACATCTTTAAGAAAGCTGAGTTGTCTAGTGCCCATAACCTTAGAGCTTGTATGAAGAGAATTGTGGATGTGAGGGAAGCAAGGGAAGTTGTGTCAGGATCGTGGCAAGTGGCGCTCCATTGTCTCTGTCTATCCATGTGGGAAAATGGCGTGACAATGTGATTAACCTTATTAATTGACTAATCAATTATATTTTTGTTTCAGGTAAATTATTTTAATAACAAAAATGAAATATTCCTGTATTTGTAAGTAATGTTTTTTTTATTAAGGCTGGACATATGACCCAAATTTTTAAGCTATTTCTGAAACGCGACTAAGTCACTCCACCCGATTTTCAACGATACATTGGTACCGGCAAGTGGTTTTGAACCCGTAACCATTGCACTGCCACTACACCACGATCGCCTTATTATTATGTATAGAAATTATTTGTCTTATTATATCCTATAATAATATAATCGTAGAAATGGGCAACACAATTTTGCATGGTAGGAGTTTGTAGAATTATTAAAATATCTGCCCCTTGGGGGTGGGGGGAGCAAAGGGAGAACTTTGAGAGAGATGAAGGAAAAATATAAATACATAAAGAAAGCGGACACTCGATTCTTCGGATCCGTCTGTGGAATCCCTAATGTACTCCCTTATATAAATTTGTTATCTTTCCAACCGGGATATTTTTGTATGTACAAAGTTTATAATCACACTGTAGTCTTGCATTGTGTTGGCAAATTAAAGTAAATATTAAATTGGTTTTTATTTAAAAGTATGTGGTGCGTGAAAATTGTAAATCCGTAACAGAACTCGGCCGGCGACTTAGGCGACCGTACACTAAAACGGGGCTTTCAGGCGTCGGCGCTTTTAAACCTCTCTTTGCTTTAAGTTACTCTATAGACAAGTAAAAGTCTGATTTTTCCGTCTCAATGTGTCACCAAAAATGCTGGTAGTAATCTGATTAAATTGTGTACCTCATTAGCTGAGGTTAGAAATTACAGTTCGGCAGAGGTCGCGCTACAGTATCTACATTGCGTCATTTCACACCCGTAATACCCGCACAGGTCGGGGAAAGGATTCCCATTCTGTCGAGTGATTCGGCAGTCGAACTAAAAAGTTGGGTGCGTGTTTTCTTTGTAGAACAATCGACAAATGTAACGCTTTAGCTGCCCTTGTGTTCTCTCCATCCTATCCACCTTGGATCCTTTAAGAGATGCGTGAAGAAGCACCTTTGGCCGGCATAGTGACGGCGACTGAGGCAGCCGTGAACTGACTGGGTTTTTTTAGTCGTCGTCACTCTTGGACCCCCTCTTGCTCATCATCAGACGGGTAGAGGTCATTTATCAAAATAATTAATAATCATATATCAACTATAATACTCGAAAGCCCATCTAAATTCAACAGCTACGTGATCAAGTGGCTGACACATTATTTCCGTTATACACGTATTCTAATTAACATCTCATAGAAACTGTATATCTATTAAGGCTTCTATTAAGGTATCTAAGCATTATCCAACATTGCCTCAATTATCAAGTGCTCTACTATTGTCTAATTATAGACAAACCAATTGATCTTAAGTTGGAGTTTGCGCTACAAGATGAAATTTTGCGAATGGGTGTTTTGGAAACACATAATGGTATACTATAGGTAGTATCAATCAATCAATTTGTCACGCCTTTTTCCCACAAGGATAGGCAAAAGATAATTGTGCACCACTTGCCACGATGCTGACATAGCTTCCTCGCTTTCCTTACACCCACAATATCTTAAAATACAAACAGGTAGTATCATCTTTAAAAAAATGTCATGTTTCTAAAAAGTCCTAACACCTTAGGTAAATATTAGCTAGGTTGCCTAGTGCCCATACCCATAGAGCTTGTATGAAGAGAATTGTGGATGTGAGGGAAGCGAGGGAGTTGTGTAAGGATCATATCATGTAGCACTTCATTGTCTCTGCCTATCCCTGTGGTAAAAAGATCGAACAATTTGATTGATTGATTGAAATTTAAATGCAAAGATAATTTAACTTGTCTAATGGTCAAATAGATAGATAGATTGTCATTGTTATAATCACCATTTTGTTTGTTTTAAGATTAAACTGGATGCTTTTTACAGTCCAATTCATTAGTTCACCAACAAGAACCAACCATCTATTAAAATCAAACCCTCGAACATAGATCTTAATACCAATAGACTTCCATTCATTTATTTTAAAATTAATTTCTTGAAGCTACTACTCACAGACTTAGCTAAATTTCGGCAACCATCAAGCTTAGGCACATAAAAAACAATTTGTAATAAATTGGTATGACAGGAAAAAACAAAATGCGACGTGTTTTTTTCGTGTGTGGTAATTTTGTTTTTATTGAGATACCACATTTGTTCCTGACGTATCTGATTTTAGGCCAGTTAAGTTCAAGAGCTCGAAAAACCGACAACCGATAGGGACGAAAGGTTCTAGAGTGGAGACCACGAACCGGAAGACGCAGCGTAGGGAGGCCTTCCACTAGGTGGACTGACGACATAGTGAAAGTCACGAATAACCAGTGACTTTCCGAGCAACTGGCATCTTGTCGTTCGAAATGGCGTTCTAAGGGGGAGGGCTATGTTCAGCAGTGGGAGCGCCCTTCTGGCTTATAATTATGATGAAGAGCGCCGTCAACTTTAGAAACCGTTTTTGTTATCTCCTCAGTTGGCGTCACTATGCCGAGGCCAAACTATGCTAGACATGAACGGTAATCCAAATGCCGCGGACCAATGAATGACATTAGTTGTCTGATGGTTTAGAATCTATTTGTCACAATATTTATATGGTTATCTAATATCTAAGATTTTGTAAGACGACACGCGGCCCTACTACCGGTGCCTTGTCTTAGTCATCTTAGTCTAATGTTATCTGATAACTTCTGGTTATCAAGGTGTAATAAGTCCGTCTGCGGAGTCTAATTAGTATTTTATCTGAGCCTCAGTACGTTTCATTGCTTGAAAAGGGCTGTGATGTTCGCCTACTTTCCCTCTCACCAAAGATGTTCCAAAGATTAATTCTTGATGAATTCCTGTTTTATATTTTCTTTATTATAAATATGATTTGTATCCTTATTTATATCATAAAGTGGTAAAAGTGAAAAGAAAAAAAAACGTGCAATTACATATTTATATTGTTTTTATTAAAATTTTGAAAATATATATTGTCATAAAAACTTTTCATTTCTTCGATGGTTTGGGCACATGAAAAGGATGAGTGAAAGTAGATTGACCAAAGGAATTTATTTTCATGTAAATGGATGCGTTAAACAAGGCAGGCACAGGAGGGTATTTTCCAATCAAATCGGAGACATACTTAAAAAAGCTAGGCTGCCGATTGCCCATAACAATAAAGCTTGTATGAAGAAAATTTTGGATGTAAGGGAAGCGAGGGAGTTGTGTCAGAATTGTGGCAAGTAGCGCTCCATTGTCTCTGCCGATCCCTGTGAAAAAAGGCGTAAGGGAAAAATTTGATTGATTAACTTTAGACATTTTATTTCAAAGTTTTTATACTGTAAAATAAACCATAGTTATTTTTAATAAACCATACTAAGAAAATTCTGCTTTCGTTTCAATTCCTTCCCAAGAATAGAGACTCCCATTTGCGGGAATTTCTAACCCCCCCTAATTGATCGCCGTTGTCTGTACAAGATAATTTCACAGTGACGTGATCCGCATTGTTACTTCTTCTTATTGGTGCCTCTACAAAGCCCTTATCCGTTTACGCGAACTGCAAAACATTGCGTTTTCCCCCAGAAAAAAAAAGATGTTATTCATTGTAATTTGATACTTCTGTTTTAGCTTTTTTTGGTAATTCTATTTTATTTTAATTGGCGTGCAGAACAAATTGCAAGCGTTGATTCTACAAGAATCAAAGATTGGTTTAAAACCATTTGCCGGTGCCAATGTATTTTAAGTTCAGAGCGTCTTTTCTTTGTAGAACAATCGTCAAGTGGAATGCCCCAGCCCATGTTTTCTCTCCCTCCTATAACCTTGGAATCTTCAAGCAATGTGTGAAGAAGCACCTTTGGCCGGCATAGTGACAGCGACTGAGGCAGCAGTGAACTAACTCGATTGTTTCAGTCGTCGTCACTCTTGGATTTTCTCTTGCCCATCATCAGGCGGGTCGAAGTCAAATGTCGTGTCACAATAAAAATAGTACTTTGTTCGCCAATCAAATCAAATAATCACGCCTCTTTCCTACGGGGATAGGCAGAGACAACGGAGTGCCACTTGCCACGATCCTGACACAACTCCCTCGCTTCCTTTACATCGACAATTCTCCTCAATATGTAATTTAATTTTTTTATCTATTAATATTTATCGATTGATCCAAATCTAAGTTCCAAATTTAAAGATGAAAATTATGATTGCATGTCGTCAGATATTATACATTTTACTTATTTTTACATAGACGCACATACAAAAGGCTTGTGTGTAACCGCGCCCCTGAAGTGAGTATCAATAGGATCGCAACCCTATATTTACTTTGCGAGATTATACAGCTGTCAAATTCACAAAGTTGTCGATCTGACTGGAGGGACCTTTCCGTACAACGAAAGTTTTGTGGTTTCCACTTTGTTTTATGTCTTGTTTTCCAAGGTTCTATCATGGATTTTTAATTGGCACGGTCTATATTATTAATATCGAGTATCTTTTTTTTATTAACATCATGTATCTTTTTATTTACATCGAGTATCTTTTTATATAACTTAATTCATCTTTATATTAAAGGTGACAGTGGTCTAGTGGTAGTGAATTTGTCTCGCAAACAGTTATTTAACTACATCTTTATTCGTTTTTATTCATGGACCGCAATCCACCTTAATGTCTTTAATTAGTGGGGTCACTGTATAATGTTAGGCCACAATAAAAAAGATCTATTAGTTTAAAACCAGTTACCGGTAACAATGTACCTTTGATATATGTACTTTGGGTGCCCAGTTTCTATGATACAAGCACGTTTAGTTCATGTATAAAATTTAAAATAAAATTGGTAATGTTTCACTGATTCCACGTACGTTTAGTTTTCATTTAGTTTCCGAATTGTTTTCTCTTTACTTACAGAACGAACGTATCTCTTAGGCTACGTCCCGTTGTTGCATAAGAGATACGTTACGCCACGTCGTTACGCTACGTCCCGTCGTAGACCAGTAGATGTGGCGTATCAGATTGTACGGGTTACGTAATCGTTATTGATTAACAACTAACTGGCACACAAGTTTATTCTTCGGTTTGACGAATAAATTTATTATCACCAAGTTTCTGGCGGCAAATGTAATATTTACCGAAAGTAATTTAGCTGTATTTTATCAATTATATTTTAACCAAGTTTACTTAAATAATTCTTTAGTCAGTCAGTCAGTCGCGTGTGCTAAATACTTGTGATAGATGATAATTTGTTCTATAGTCTATACCAGGAAAAGTGATGTGACGTCTTTGCGTCTTACCGTCCTCTGTAATAGACAAGAATGTAAATATCGCTTTGTTGTCGCGTTCGTCTATTAACAAATACAGATTAGATGATAATAGATAAACAAAATAACGTTTGATGGTTACTGGTCGGCGTTTTAGTCATATGTTTTGCCAATTTCTTCTGGTATAGACTTTAGATTAAAGTTTGTATAGTC
Organism: Tinea trinotella; assembly: GCA_905220615.1. Taxonomy (NCBI): domain Eukaryota; kingdom Metazoa; phylum Arthropoda; class Insecta; order Lepidoptera; family Tineidae; genus Tinea; species Tinea trinotella. Next base: position 13,081,970 of record HG992314.1, read on the forward strand.
GTATAGTTGAAAAATCGTGATAGATGCCTCAGGATGTCTCGTTTTCAGGAAGCATCAGTCGCTTTTGTCCCGAGATCGTTGTGTTACGTCGATTGAATTAATTCTATTGCTCTGTTTTATGTTGAAATGAATGTTTAGCTAAACGTTTTTGTTGCTTGTTCTGCCGTATTTTTTCTACTCTCTCCATGTCAATGTCTTGTTGATGATTGTTCGGGTGGCTTAATGTTTATTTTCATATAATTACAATGTTTAAAAAGGTCCCTGTCCCTTTTGTTTACTTCGCCGTTTATTAATACTTAATAACACGCCCACAATTTAATTATATTTCTCAGTAATTTCTTAGATTTTGCGCGAACATTGATTTATGAATTAAACGAATTTTATGCGGCTTACTATAACGTTTATTTATGGATTATTGAATAAAATTGTAAAATCAATAATCCATAAATAAACACGATAGTTGCTAATAAAATTTATTTAAAATAATTGTTTTAATTTAAAATAATTTTAAGAGTGGTAGGCAGTGATACCCAGTCTTCCGATCCGGGGTAGTACCACCACTTACAACTATACAGATCGTGAAGTGATTTATTCGCCTTTCGGAATCGGCTTGTAAGTTGCCGGTTTCAACTAGCGTAGTGGATGGATTGCTACTCACAGTTATTGAATTGTAGTAGTAGTGGCATCCATTCATGGACCACACTCCAGCTTAACATCAAGCGGGGTCATATGTCGAGTCACAATAATAATAATAAATATATTTTTAAGCATTAAACAGCTAACATTATGTCTCTATACCAAGCTACTAAATTTACTTGTGTCATAGGTCATAGGACAAATGATTTTGAACCGGGGTTCTCGGATTGCCTAACTATTTCATTACTACTAAACCACGGGCGCCTTAAAATATTGTTTATCTTTTCCTATAAAACCTATAAAATTTTATTGGCCTGGTTGGTATTTTTTTTTTTTTTAATCATCGCGCTCAAGAGTTTTTCTTACTTGCATCTTGTTGCTGCGTATTTGATGTTATTAATTAGTCTTTAATCATTCTAATGATCAAAGTCTTTACAGTAACCTTTCCAGGAATGCATAATTTAATATCACCAAGCATTAATTAAAAAGTCATTTCTATTTTTACATATTCAGCTCACATATTTAATAAGTAGATTGACGTGAGAAATTTATAAATCCCATGTGAATGGATGCGTTAAACAAAGCACGCCCAGGAGGGTGTTTGCCGACCGAATTGGAGACATCCTCAAGAAAGCTAGGTTGCCTAGTGCCCATAACCAAAGAGTTTGTATGAAGAGAATTGTGAATGTGAAGAAAGCGAGGTTGTTGTGTCAGGATCGTAGCAAGTGGCGCTCTATTGTCTCTTCCTATCCCTGTGGGAAAAAGGCGTAACAATTTGATATTTAATAAATTAATTTTGAATCAATTTATAAATTGCGTACAAGTGAAATATGTGAGTAATAATGTATTTAAAGGAAATATGATACGCAAAGAAAAATTCGGCAGCCCCGTGTCGTAGTAACATCGGAAGAGGGGACGCGCCCGTCAATCAAAGTATTCAAATTTTAATAAAGTGTAAAGGATATATTTTTTTCCATCGAATATTTCGCACCCCTAATTTCGGATGGCACGGGGTGGTCGTTGTTCATTTCTCCATCCCTTAAAACTCAACACAGGTTTGCCTACGTCATATGGAAATGAAATATTACGTTAAAAGTCTTTTTTTATATTTTTGGTTACCGAAAAATTAAATTTGCCAACCGCCCGCTGTCGAATTGTGTGAGCCAAATTACTGGGCCCATTGTGTTGGCTCCGGTTATTGTTATCATAATGAATAATACCATGTTTAATTTTGATGTATTTTGTTTTTTTCTGTTTTGTGATACATTGTGTTATTATGTTTTTGGAGTCACACATATTGTGTGTGTCAGTCATGTTGTGCAATTGATTGGCAATTTTGAGGTTGTGGAAGTGCATGTGAATGCTGAGTATGGCAGTAGGAGCATTAAAGTAGGATTATTGCTCTAATGAATGTGGTCTTTAGGGAGTTTATTGCAGATATTGTGAAAAGAGTGGTGCATAATAAATATGATTTTAAAAAAGATGTAGTGACAGATTAATACGTTTGTTTGGACTCATTGAAGGATAAATAAAAGAGAGTAGAAGAATGAAACGGGGACAACTCAGAAGTTTTAGAGGTCTGCGTGCCCATAAACATAGAGTTTATACAAAAATAATTGTGGGTGTGAAGGAAGAAACCTAAACCCGTTTTTTTGCCGAAACTCGACCAAACCCGAACTTTCGTTTGGACACTAATATATTTTAAACAAAGTATAATTTAAGCAAAAGAAGCAAATGAAGGTCCCGAAGTTATTGGCAACTAAAACGTAATAATAATAATAAGCAATCCACCTCTGAGCCCCATATCTATAAGAAAATTAAGAGTTGGTCTTTAAAATAAATACCTACCTAATACAACGAGATGGATCATTACGTATCTTAGAATATGAATGAAGGACAAAATTGACATGTGGAGTAGATATTACATACAATAAAAATTTGCTAGCAAATATTTTTTGTTTGATGCCCACCTGAGAAGTGATGCCCGAAGCATTTGGTTAATTTGCTTGAGCTAGTCTGGCAATTATCATAGATACAATACTCCATTAACTAGTTGTAACTCCCTTAACAATAACTAAAGTGTGATCGAATCCAAAGTTAGTGAACACATACTGTTTGTCAAGTAACTACGCGAATAACAAACTTAAATGTAATTACACCGATTTGCCGTGAAATGTATTTTCAAATAATGTCACCGAGCGCGCGTATCACCAAAGTAATCTAAGTTAAATTAGACTAATTTTGTATGTACTCTGATAATTTCACGTTGGCATCGCTTCCCGACATTGTTTCGCTAACTGTTTTGAATTTTGAAGTTTTAGACAATGCGGCAATTATTGTAATGGTTACCTTATGAAGTGAACTGAGCATGTGTAAGTTTATTTGGTAATTCTTGTGAGCGTTTACTTTATGTGTTACAATTTTAATAGCTTTCATATTAGTTATTAGTTGCGATTGATTTAATGTAACGTTGGGGTTTAGAAATGCATACATTTATTGTTTTAAATAGGAAATGTATAATGTATTTATAATCATGATGTAAATTTTAATATTAGCCTTTTTTTAAATTATATTTTTGTATTTTAAAAATTGATACTTTTTTTTTAATTTGTCACATTGTTCCGTCTTTTGTTATATATAGTACATAAAAACTTCTGGGTGCTTTTTTGTACATAGGTACTTACCCATAATTTCCTTTAAATTAATTTATAATTGATGGCCTCATAGTTGGCCTCATTGATGATAAGGTCGTCATTTCTGCATTGTAACCTACTTATATATATATATATATATATATATATATATATATATATTTGGGTATAATAAAGAGTATATCTACTGCTCCATAGAAATAGGACTTAAATAACTAATCAATTTTCACGCCTTTTCCCCACAGGAATAGGCAGAGACAATGCAGAGCCAATTGCCACGATCCTGACACAACTACCTCGCTTCCTTCACATTTACAATTCTCTTTATACAAGCTCTATGGTTATGGGCACTAGGCAACCTAGCTTTCTTGAGGATGTCTTCGATTTGGTCAGCGAACACGATCCTGGGCCTGCCTTGTTTAACGTATCACTTCACATCAGATTTATGAATTCCTTATCTATAAATAGATTCCATAAACGCCATTCTTGTGTAGATCGTTTCCCCGCGAGGCCGTCTTCTGTTATTCTGTATGATTTTATATCTCGTAATTATCTTATATTGCTTTTACTTCTTGTCAAATGATTTACAGAATATAGAATAAAATAAAATTTGGATTGGAATCGGGGTAAACATAATATTTGAACGTATGTTTTTGAATAACTTTAGTCATAATAAAATTATCTCTGAGGCAGCCTAACCTCTCAATTCATGTAACCATTGAAATTTTCCACCGTCTTTAACGGGATTCATTCATAACTCACGGCCGACTGGATACGTCGAATATTTCAAGCGAGGTAGCTTTACCCGCCCCTATAAATTCCGGACGTCGGGCTGCCAAATTAGGCGCGAGAAATGTCGAGTTATTCCTCACCATTACGCCCGTGCACGACTAGGTGTCCCATGAGGGTTCACTTTTTAAAAGGACAATTTATTAATGCTGACATTAAAGGGCATATGTTAATAATTGACAAAGTTTTGCCCAGCATAGTGGCGGCCATCGAGACAGTTTCCTGTTGTCGCAGCGCTTTCGGACCTCCTCTTGTTTACCAATAGGCGGGTTAAGGTCAGATATCGAGTCTTAATAATAAAAAATGTAGATATCAACTACAATGTTTTTAATATGAAATACATTTTTTTTTCTTTTTTATTATTATTAACAAATTTCTCTTGATGAATTAAACAAATTGTATGCGGCTTACTATCGCGTTTATTTTGGTTTTGATTTTACAATTTTATTTTATTATTCCGACGTTTTGATAGCTTTGCAGCCATCGTGGTCACGGAAGACAAAACCAAAATAAACGCGATAGTAAGCCGCATAAAATTTGTTGAATTCATTAATCTATGTTTGCGCAAAATCTAAGAAAATATAAAATTTCTCTTGATCATCGTTTGTGTTTAAATCTTATTTGTGGCTCAATATAATATGACAGCACCCGTCTGGTTTTAAGTTTAGCTGCGGCCTATAAACCATGGCGCCTGCTACTACAGTTAAATACCTGCAGTGGCAACTTTAGAACTAATCTCGAAACGCGACCACGGTTGTTCTACTACCCTCGATTAGCAACCACTCTGTACAGCCTCAGGTGCGACCCTACCCAGATTATAAGTACGTTTGAGAATTTTATTTGGAACATAGTTTAGAGTACTGTTTCAGCCACCTCTTATTAGAGGTGGGTATATTTGTAAATCACAATACATATTTTAGCTGGCGTAGTGACGGCGACAGAGGCACCGTAAACTGACTCTGTTTTTTCAGTCGTCGGTACTCTTGGACCTTTTGTTTATAATAATAATAATAAAACGTTCAATTCAAACAAAAAGTTCATACATGATATATTAGTCTTTGTTAGTAACAATGAGTGGTAAAACTAAGTTAGTATTGTTAGTACATAATATCTATTTATTTAATATACCCAATAACTGTCTTCACCCAGTGTTTTTGGATGGGACAGTCAAACCGTGCAGCAATGGTTTTCAGAATGCTGTTGTGACTACTTCTTAGGCGCTGCAGCAGTGAAGCCGTCTTCTTGCGACGCAGGCAGGTCGATTCGATTCACAATAAATAAATACATATACATACGTACATAGATATGGAATACATAATCTAAGTGAGAGTTCAAATATATGTGACATTAAACAGGGGAGCGTTTTAGAGATAGTGCATTATTCAAAAGTTGATGTGCACGTCTGTTCATTTGAATATGGCAACCCTGAAGGCACGTCGCCTCTGAAACAAACAGTACCTGCTATACTAATGGACAACCAAACGTGATAAAAACGTAAACAATTCGCACAAAATTAAACACTTTATAGATTTTAATAAATTCACATTGTTTATTCTTCAGCTGTAATTATGAACGTATTTCACTGCAAGATTATTGATATATAAATGTTAGTTTTGTTGCGAAAACTGATATAGCACATATTTTATGCGAACTTTCATAATCAGTCAAACTGTTTTTTTTTCTCTAATTCTATTTGTCTATGAAATTATAGTAATAGGCACTAAGAAAATGATGTATGTTATGAATTAACCATTTGAATATTTTTTAAAAACGTAGTCAGTTCAGGTAATTTTGAATTGGGTTGTAACTGAACGAAGTTGCTAAAAAGCTTTAATATAATAATAAATGGCACAGCTTTGTAATCTCATTATTATAACTGCGTAAGCACCTTAGGCCGGCATAATTACGGCGGCTGAGGTAGCCGGGAACTGACTCGGTTTTTTCAGTCGCCGTCACTCTTGGACCTCTTCTTGCTTATCATCAGGCGTGTCGAAGTCAGATGTCGTGTCACAAAAAAAAAGTAAATCAGAACGCATAATTTTCATGGACAATTTTTTGTTTACCTTTTTATCACGTTTTGTTGGCCCTAGGTATAGGTGAATAGGTAAAGTTTTCACGCGTACGTCTCACTCGTCTTGAAGTCGTGAAGGCACTTTGCATACGTGCTTTAATATTTTGCACGTTATTAAAATATGACGTTTGGGATTTTTATATGACTTTTATTACCAGTTTTATTTGTTTTTATGTGTTTAAATTATTTGATCTTTATTTCGTGTTATTGGTAATGGGATTTGATCGTTCTTTGTTTTTTTTTTTATTGTGACCACATATGACAGCACCCTGCCTGATGTTAAGCCGAAGTGTGGTCCATGAATGAATGTCACTGCTACTACAATTCAATAACTGTAAGTTGTAGTAGCCGAACTAACTGCTTCTAAAAGCGCATAGCATAAACAAATACAGAACGAGGAAAAATTAAATTATATACGAATAAAGAATATTAATTTATTAACGAAATCAAGTCCTAATGCAAAACATGGAGTTATATATACTAATAGTATAAAGAGGAAAGATTTGTAAGTTTGTTTGTAATGAATAGGCTCAGAAACAACTGGGCCGATTTTAAAATTTCTTTCACCATTAGAAAGCTACATTCTTCGTGAGTAACATAGGCTATATTGGATTATCAAAAAGTTCGAATAATGTAATCCAAGGTGATAAAATATTACTCATAAAATTCCTTACATGGCGTGCGCTGCGAAATCTATTGATGATATATAAAATAGTGTTCTATATATTAATAGTGCTCTGGATTATTCACAAAAAAGTCTGCCATGGTATATGCCTAAAATGGTTTGATAATTAAGGCTGATTATGTATGTGTATATACACTATAGACAACAACATTTGTTTAATGGTAGGTACAAAGATAATGTGTACATACATAAGAGAAAAACTGATTATTTAACCATTAAGCGTGCGATGTATTTTGACCCGGGCAACGCCGGGTTACGCAGCTAGTATTAAATAATTGTAATGATAATCAAGCATTTTACTTTATGTGTGTTGCTGAAAAATTTAAAAGCCCCCAACACATAAGAGAAGAATATAAAATCGCTACTGCATTGGTAGCAGCCGGCGGACACGACCGAAGCCATTCAAATCTGGATGATTTATGCACAGCGATTGCTTTGCGTTACCCCCACTCTCTCTTGTGTGCCAAGTGGAGGGTATAGGCGGAAATAACACAAGAGATTTGCCTTTATTGTGTAGTTTTTTTTCATATTTCTCTCTGCGAAGATACAGATGTTAAGAATGGACTTAATTCTTTTTTCTTCTTTTTTCTTCTTTTTTTTCTTTGCATTTGCCTAGACTTCAACATGTTTTTACCTTCGTTGTATTTGATGTTGTTTATAGTTTGTGTCATTATATATATATACGCTTTTGTAATAATTAAAATCTTGTTCCTTCCTCTTCTTTTTACTTCCATGACAACAGGTCGAGGTAGCATCCGCAACTAAAAAGTTGGGCGCCTAAGCTTGTATCCTTTATGTTTTAAAATATCGACTTGGCTTGCCTGCTGTCGAGCAAGGGGAAGTCCAAGAATGCCAATTACTGTAAAAGCAGTTTCAAGTTACATTCGACTCAGTTGCCGTCACTTTTTCGGTCGTATTTTAAAAAAAATCGTATTTAGTAATTTAGCAATATTGCCTGTTTATATCTCTGCATTGATATTGGAATGGATTTGTACGTATGCCCTTAAACCTTTTTTTACCCTCACGTTTATGAAATTAAACGACCGTAACCCAAAGGGCATAAGGCAACATTTGTAGTCAATATGTTCGTTGAAAATTTAGCTATCGAAAAACTATTGGATTAACTCTTGGAACCGTTTCGAATGGAATATGTTATGTACAAAATAACTAATATACAATATAAATAAATATATATATAATAATTCTTGGATATCGCTGTTTTTGGATTTATAATTTTTTATACTTTGCCACGACATATAAAAGACCTACTGAGCCCCGATTCTCTTAAAAAATAATGGCGACAAAAAATCAGTGAAATCGCGCCGAGGTTGCAAGTGACCAATCAACATAGTTTATCTATTAATTTGTTATTCGCTGATGGGTTACCTTAATTTGTCATTTTGGTGTACGTAATAGGAGAATCGAGGCCCTGTCTGATGTCAAGCTGGAGTACGATCTATCAACGCTGCCCTTAAAGATAAATGTTAAACAAGCGACAGTCGCAATATATCATTTTTTTCTATTTCTATATTAAGCTACTAAAGTGCTTGTATCATAGAAACAGGACAACCGAAGTACATAAATCAAAGATACATTGGTACCGGTAGGTGGTCTCGAACTCGTGCTCTCCGGTTTGTGTAACCATTCCACTGCCACTACATCACGGTCGCCTATATCGTTTCAATATCGTTTCGAACTGAAATTTGATAACATTTTTATCGTAATATTTTTATTTTCCTGAAGAGTGTCTGTGAGCTCGTTATGTGTCGAATAGTAGAAGCTAGTCACGTGCCGGGTTCAGCAGGATCGTATGCGACTTGGCCCCGCGCTCACTACCAACTTATGTAATGTTTAACTTTAAAAGTCCAACCGCGTCGTTTCTAATTTAGGTCTACACACTCCTATGTCTCTGCTCTTTGTTGATTTTATTTTGTTGACTTTTTATAAATATTTGCTCATGTTTTTTCGTTTTATTTTTATCGTTTATATGTGTAATTTGATTATCAAACACCGAAACCAACATACATAAAACGATATACGATAATTCGTATATTATATATGATATATTAATAATGAGAGTAAAATAATATTAAACTTGGATGAAGAGAACTTCGGATGTGAATGATACGAGAGGTTGAAAGTAAGAGAAAGTTACTCCGAATTAAACGAAATAATCCATTTTTGATTTGTCTAATTTATCAGGAAGTACTTTATTGGTCTTTTAAATGCGGAAAATTGCACTCATGAATTTTGAAAAAAGGTTTTGAATTAATAAAACGTGAAAGGAAATGAGGTTATTGAGGTCGCCATATTTATTTTGTATGCTTTATTGTAGAGAACATCATTAAGAATTCATTTTTGTAAACAAAATGCCGGTAACATTTTCCCGTTCGGCGTAGCAAACAGCCCTTGTGTTGCGGTGTTTTATCCATTTCACTTTTCTTAGATTTTGCGCGGACATTGTTTAATGAATTAAACAAATTTTATGCGGCTTACTATCGCGTTTGTAAATTGTAAAATCCAAACCAAAATAAGTGCGATAGTAAGCCGCATAAAATTTATTTAATTCATTTCACTTTTGGTATTGTTTTTTTTATTGTAGTTGTTGTCATCCATCACCCTGCCTGATATTAAGCTGAAGTGAGGTCCATTAACTTCATTTAAATAACTGTAACTAGCAGTCACATTCACTATGCCGGTTGGTGATATTTAATCTAATTAATAAATAGAAAAGAAAGAATTGTGGATGTGAGGCCAGGGAGTTGTGTCAGGATCGTGGCAACTGGCGCTCCCTTTTTTCTGCGTAGCCCTGTTGGAGAAAGGCGTGACAATTTGATTTTTGACATATAAAAGCTATGAAAATATTTGCTCCGACCAGGAGTCGAACCGGGAGTTTAGGCGTAACGAACTAGAGTGCTAATCAATGCGCCACGCTTGTTGTCAAAATAAGTTCATAAAGTCTGTTACGAAGAAATGTTATAAAAATAAACAATCGTTTATTGTGTTTTGTGTTCTCCCCAACCTTGAATCGTTCAACCGTAGCGTAAAAAAGCATATCGTGAAGTGACTGAGTCGCGTTTCGATATTACCTTTAAAATTGACAGAATGAAGCTGGAATTAATTGAAAATACATTGTTATATAAACTGGTAATTTTTCTTGGGCATATGAGCACCAAGCCTTTGTAAGCGTGTTTCAAATTTAATGCAAAGGTAAGGTCCATACATAATCCAGCGGGGTTGTGTGCAGGGGTCCACACTGAGGCCACTAATTTTCATAGTAAACGAGTCTCTGCATTATTGAAGTCTGTCGCACATATACTGCAAACTGGGAACTAAACATGACTTACACAGACGCCCGTTTCGATACCCGGTTGCAGGCGAGGTGTAATTTTTTATACAATTTTTATTACTAATTTGTAAGGGCTTTTTGAATTCATCCGTATTTAAAATGAACATATACCTCCCCCTTAGAACGCCATTTAGAACGACAAGATGCCAGTTGCATCCACCGGTTATTTGTGACTTTCACTATGTCGTCAGTACCTACGCTGCGTGTATAAAAGATATAATAGGCGACCGTGGTGTAGTGGCAGTGCGATGGTAAGGCAAACCGAGATCACAGGTTCGAAACCACTCACCGGTACCAATGTATCTTTAATGTACTTTGGTTGTCCTGTTTCTATGACACAAGAACTTTATCTTTGTACAGAAATGTATATATAAAAAAAATTTTAGTTAATCTTTTACATTTTCTTGGATCCTCATAGTCCATCTTCAGAGTTGATTGTGCGATTGTGGATGCGTCTGCTACTTGCAGTCATTAAACTGTAGTTGCATTCGCCTTCATTGGTGGATTCAGCGTAGCGTTTTTTATTGTGATACGACATTTGACTTCGACCCGCCTGATGATAAGTAAGAGGAGTTCCAAGGGTGACGACGTCTGAAAAAACCGAGTCAGTTCACGGCTGCATCAGTCGTCGTCACTATGCCGGCCAAAGGTGCTTCTTCACGCTTGAAGGATCGCGTGTCGTTATTTAAACAAAAACCACAAGTATCATAAGTATCACCTCCGGTTGTGTAGAACTTTTGTATAAGGTTACATGTCAAAGTGTGCTTGGCTGTAGTTTAATGTATCATTTAGCAGGTGTCAAAACTAAGTGTGCGTTAGTTAATGTATGTAGATTGCATCTCTGTAGCCACTCAGCGCTGTCGTGCTTTCGTGCAGCGGTGAGCGATCTCTATTTAAGTCAAGATTACATTAAATTCAGCTTGTTTTGCTGCTTTTTGCAATTTTTTGCGGTTATGGTCTAGTCGTAGTGCAATGGTCTCGCAAACCAAGAGATTCTAAACCACTTGCCAATGTAGCAAGTCAGGTAAAGGGAGAAGAGGAGTTGTGTCAGAATTCAGGTGGCGCTTTCGCGTCTCTGCCTATCCCTGTGGTTATTAATCCGTGTGTTATTGATAGTTTAATGAATAGGTTGAATTTAATCATCGATCATATATTTTTAATAAATACACAGTCCCATACAAAATTATGTCATAAAAGTGTCCGCGCGTCACAATTCACTTACACTGATATAAACTGTGCAAGTGAATTAAATGTGAATAAGTAAAATGAACCTTAACGACATTATTTTAAAGTATAAACTTGTTACAAAGGGCATCATTTATTTTGTATGGGGACTTGGGCTTAATTGTATTAACAGTTGCATATACATTTAAAAATAGTTTATTGTACGAAGATTACAATGTAATTAGAAAATATCCTTTATTATGCATAGTTTAGGTGTGCAAAATGATCGAATTATAATTATGACAGTTCAAAGCAGAAGGGTCTCCTGGCCTTCCTGGAGGAGATCGGGTGGCTCCACTGAAGGAGAACCGTTGAAGAACGTACAAAGAAACCGAAGAGGACTTCAAGTGCGGAAACGAGCCCGCTAATAACTACAACTACTACAGTTCAAAGCTATGGTGGGGTATCTCCGTGATTAACAGACGTCACAAAATCCATATCCTATTTTCCAAATAACTCAATTGCACAGCAATTAAAAGCAAAAATGTTATTAGTTTTATCAATACAAGTATCAAAGCTACCATTTATATATTTTTTCTTTATTGGACATTACAAAAGTTACTACTTTGGAATGTCCTTTTATACTCAAAGAGGCCCAAAATGAATGAGGTCCTTTAAACTCACATACATTATTTTAAACTGAGAACAAATGCAAGTCCCACGTCAATTCGGACTTGCATTTATGTCACCGCTTTTTGAGCGCAAATTGTGTATCTACCGTAAATATATGATCGAAGAATTTAATTAATATAATTATAATAATGTACCTAGTTATTATTAATTAATTAATGGAGCGAACGCTCTAATTAACTTTGTATGAGCCATGGATTGTGTATGTACATAAAACTAAGGACGTGTACACATTAAACGCTTGAAAACTTTTTTTTATTGTGGCAGCTCCTTGCTTATAGTTAAGCTGGAGTGCAGTCCTTAAATGGATGTCACTGCTACTACAATTCAATAACTGTAAGTAGCAGTCACATTCACTATGCCGGCCTAGTTGTAACCGGCAACCTACAAGCTGATCCCGAAATGAGACTATCACTTCACGGTCTGTATGTAAGTGACGGTCGGCAGACTGGGTACCACTGCCTACCACTATTAATGTGTTCTTTAAATTATATTTTATTCATTATGACGGGATAAGATGGATTCTTACAATCAAGGTTGGCATTTTTTACCCGACTTCAAAAAAAAGAGGTGGTTCTCACCAACTTCAACAGTAGTTATCACATATAGGTTTAGAATTGTAATTATATAAATGAATCATAAATGTACATAGATTGATTAATATGTAATTAAATTACTGTGTGCTCAACGAAAAAATGCCAAACATCAATCACAAGTATTACTCGTAGTCTTTTCAATTAAACCTCTATTTTGTTATTTTTCGCTTTTTAGTAGTTATTGAAGTCTGTTGCCTTATTAAGTTTTTCGTTTCTTTTTTTTTGTATTTCTTTCTGTAAAACAGAATAAGTTTTGAAGTACCCATGAATATGTCACTACAAATAGTATAATAACAAATAATACCGGAAACACGATACACAACAAAGAGAACTAAATAAAACTGATAAACGAAAAAAAATTGAAAAAATATAAGCCATACAAATAATAATTGACTATCGAGACAAAATATTTTATTTACCTTTACATTTTATATCTATTGTATTTATATCTAATATACTAGCGACCTGCCCCGGCTTCGCACGGGTGTCATGTAGTCAGATAAAAAGACAACTGCAGTGGGAACAAGACCACGATGGCAGCAAAGCACTCAAAATGTCGGAGTAAAAAAAAAATACAATCATTAACCAAAAATAAACGCGATAGTAAATCGCATAAAGTTTATTTAATTCACTATGCTAGGCTTTTAATTTAACGTCATTATAATGCGAGATAGGTCGAGTTGCCAACAGGCGCTACGTCACCCCTGAGAACCATAGCTTCAAAAGCTTGAATAGATCTTAAGAGAATTTCAACGAATCTAAAGATAGATATAAAGAGTATGTATAGTAGCCCTTAGTGTTTCACTGCAATTTGATTGTAGTGAGGTAGTCTTGCTTGCCGATAGGGGATTTAATGTTTTGATAACTCAAATTTGGGGTTCGGCGTTATATTCGGGAAAGCTGCACGCTGTTGTTTCATGATAATGTTGCCGGTTGTGTTGTTTTGTTTTTGAATTTGGATTCTTTACATTTTGATTATTAGGCTCCTAATTTAAATACCTACTTCTCATAATACACTATGCCGACGTAAAAGCTGTGAAATTGCGTCGCGGTGACCAATCGAAGTAGTTTACCTATTGATTTGTTATTCGCTGATTGGTTACGAAGATGTCAAATATCAGTGCGACGCAATTTTACTGCTTTTTTGACGCCTTAATGTTTTGAGAAAATTGAGGTCCTGATATTAATCTGAGTGCGGTTCACGGATGGAGGCCACCTCCACCGTGAACCGTAAATTTGTAGTAGCAGCCATGCTACTACATTAAAAAAAGCTGAAAATTGAAATAGCATTTACTGTTGCGAACTAGTTGGAACCGGCAACTTTTATGCTGATCACAAAACGCGACTAAGTCAATTCACGATCGAAAAGTATACACTTGAGAGTGGTGGTACCAATAGTCTGACCAGTGCCTACCACTCTTAGAAACACCATTCATTTTATTTTATACCCTTACATTCATTCTGTGTTTATATACTTATTATTATTATCAATTAATTAGCAAAAGAAATTTATAAATCCCATGTGGATGGATGCGTTAAACGAAAGCTGGGTTGCCTGGTGCCCTTAACCGTAGATCTTGTATGAAGAGAATTGTGGACGTGAGGGATGCGAGGGAGTTGTATCAGGATGTGGCAAGTGGCGCTCCATTGTCTCTTCCTGTCCCTGTGGAAAAAAGGCGTAACAATTTGATTGATAGTCGCGCACTGTCGTAAAACACTATTTTCTCGAAGTGACTCACAGTCTTTTTGACCCCCGTGTAACTAACTGCGTTGTGGATAAAGCGGGAAGTTTGAATTATTAGTGATTTAAATATCATAGATCAATGCTATGTGACAAATATTTAATTCGACAGTTGCGTTATGTAAACCTCCTCTCATCAACATCATCAGCCAGAAGGCGTCCACTGCTGAACATTGGTTATTCGTGTCTTTCACTATGTCGTCAGTCCACCTAGTGGTAGGCCTACCTACGCTGCGTCTTCCGCTTCGTAGTCTCCACTCAAGAACCTTTCTTCCCCATCGGTTGTCGGTTCTTATAGTTATACTTATTTATACAGTTTCAACGAAATAAATTGTGATAAATACTTATATTACTTTTAAAGGGAAACTTTCACAGCGTCGTATTGGCGAGTAGAATATGACATTTTTGTACAAGTTTGTCTGTGTCGTTGGGATAACAATGGCCTCTAGACGGTGTTTTATTTAAGAGTACTGCAAAAGTTAGACATTTCGAACGTCACCAGATATCCTTTTGCAACGTAAAGTGGACAAACACATTTTATATTGCATTTCGTTTAAGAACCTCTTAAACGAATTACATAACCAATTCGTTTAAGAACCTCTTAAACGAATTGGTTATGTAATTCGATTGGTTTTATGTTTTACTAGCTATGCCCGCGGTTTCACCCGTGTAAAATTAGATTTATAACACAGTCATAAAAAGGAGGAGGTTCTTAATTCGACTGTATATTCCTTTTTTTTTGTATTTATAACTAACTCATATAAAAATATAAGACGGAAATAAAAATAAATATAAAAAAATTCCAAACAGCTAAAACTATAGTCAATTGGAAACTATAGTAAAAAAATTATTTATTTATTTTGAAAGTAACCTACGTTACTTCTTGTACCTCCAAAAATATGTGTACAAAGTTTAATGATAATCGGTTAAGTAGTTGTTGCGTGAAAACGTAACAAACAAACTCACATTTTTAATAATAGTAGGAAGGATAATAATAATAATGTTAATATAATAATTTGTTTTCAATTTTCAACAGCTTCATATATTTCCCTTAGTTTACCCAAAATAAATTGCTGAACGTACGCAATTTCGTATGGGACAATGTTTTTTTTCTTTTCGTTATTTATATTCACACAATATGTTTATAAATTGTAGCCTATGTGTTATTATGATGTTTAAGCTATATTATTGTAAAGTTTCATTAAAATCCATACAGTAGTTTTTGCGTGAAAGAGTAACAAACAAGCATCCATCCATCCATACTCACAAACTTTCGCGTTTATAATACAAGTAAGGATTATCTTTATTATAATGTCCGTATGTCACTGAACTTCGGTCGGACAGATTATTTTAATGTTTTTAATGGTTTATGTGGATTCGAGAATAGTTTAGTTTCATAAATGGACCCGATAGGTCGCGCTACAATTGTTTTTTTTTTATTTTACTTTAAAATTAAAGTAAATAGTCCTGAATAATATGAGTATAAGTTTTATGTGATTTTATTTTATATTAAAATATCAGGCGAAAATTATTGCTCATTTTATTCAAGTTTTATCATGGCTAAAATAATATTGTGAAATTGCATTTACTGTACCCGTATGTATTCAAATGAATATATGAATTAAACAAATTTTTCGCGTCTCTCCGTGGCCACGATGGCTGCAAAGCTCTCGAAACGTCGAAATAATAATAAATTGTGAAACAAAAACATAACCAAAAATAAACGCGATATTAAGCCGCATAAAATTTGTTTAATTCAATTATTAATTTTACCGCAAAATCTGAAAAAATAAAATGAATATAATATATTATTATAAATAGATTATAGATAACTTAATAATAGTTTGAAAACACTTTTTCAATAGAATTTACAGTGTTCGAGGACTTTTATTTCTATCTTACCGTTTTCTATTTTTAAGTAACATTTTAAAAAATTCAAACCGGTGACCCAGGTTTTGATGCATATTTAAAGACATTACCCAGTTCTGGCTACGTCGGGTCGTACTCGTTCCCCAGACGCTCGTACGATGAAACGATTTCTTTACACCCCGTACCTATTGGTTTTGTTTGCTTTTGTCAAATTACCACTTTGTGTTGTCCCTCTAAAAGTTTAGTGTCCAAGGGTTGGTTTTTGTTAGTTAAAGGAACATTTTTAGGTTTGTTCGGAATAAATATTTTAGTAGCAGCAGTGCAGTATTTATTTATTTATTTGATAGAAACATATTTGGTTTCTATACTAAGCTACTAAAGTGCTTGTATCATAGAAACAGGACAACCAAAGTACATATATCAAAGATACATTGGTACCGGTGGGCGGTCTCGAACTCGTGCTTTTCGGTTTGCGTAACCATTGCACTGCCACTACACCACGGTCGCCACGTTTGGAGTAATAAACGACCACGGTATCGTTTTATTACTCCTCTGACAGCCGCACGGGTTGCAGTTATCTTCTCAATGCCCTGGATTCATTGCAGCGCCGAGCTGTCCGAATCATAGGAGATGTAGAGGTTACGCGAACTCTGGAGCCTCTGCAATTACGCAGAGACATGGCGGCTCTGTGCGTCCTCTATCGCCTATACCACGGAGAATGTTCCGAGGAGCTCTTTAACCTTGTTCCTACCCGTAACACCCGCACTGGTCGGGGGAAGCATTCACATTTTGTCGACAGAATCGGTAGTCGAACTAAAAAGTTCGGTGCATCTTTTCTTTGTAGAACAATCGACAAGTGGAATGCTTTGCCAGCCCATGTGTTCTCTCCCTCCTATAACCTTGGATCCTTCAAGCGATGCGTGAAGAAGCACCTTTGGCCGGCATAGTGACGGCGGCTGAGACGGCCGTGAGCAGACTCGGTTGTCTCAGTCGTCTGCACTTTTGGATCTTCTCTTGCTTATCATCAGGCAGGTCGATGTCAAATGTCGAGTCACAATAAAAAAAAAATAAAAAAAAAAGGAAGCATTCACACTCTTTCGGATGAATCGAAAGTCGAACTTTACGTTACTCTTTTATTTGTAATATTTAATAATTAATTTGATTTACAAATATTTGTTAGTACAAAGAGAGGTATATATTTGCTCCAGGTCTACTTGTCAAAGAGTGTTAGGCAGTTGTGCCAAATCCTACCACTTCTTGTGTGTTGCCGGAGACCGGCATAATGGATGTGACTGCCACTTACAGTTATTTAACTGTAGTAGCAGTTACCTTCATTTATGGACCGCACTTCAGCTTTACATCAGACGGCCAACTGTCTTCTGTCGAGCCCCATTAAAAAAACTAAACGAAGTTTTCATAGAATTCTTCTAAAACGAAGGCAATAATATTTTTTTACATTTTGCGCGAACATTGATTAATGAATTAAACAAATTTTATGCGGTTTATGAATAGGACGACCAACACCTTAGTTCCTCCATGGCCACGATGGCCGCAAAGCTTTCGAAATGTCGGAATAATAAAAAAAAAATTAAAATGAAAACCAAAATAAACGCCGCATAAAATTTGTTTAATTCGCGAAGGCAATAATTATCATGTATATGTAAATAAACTATGTAGGTATATACAACATTAATAATTTACACTATTATTTGTATATAAATCATGCTGAACCATATATTAACGTATGGCACACGAAATTGTTTGAAACAAACGCCATACGCCATGTTAATTCTCACACTAGACGTCTCATGCGGGTTGATTTTGACTAGGCTGTTGTTTTGTGACCCTCGTTATACTGTATGTCTTATAACGTCGAGTTTATAAACTTTTTAAAGCTAAACGATAATTAGCCCCAAGAAAGCATATTTTCAACAATTGTGTTTTAATTTATTTTGCATTGGTTTATTTTGTGGGTCGAGATCAGATGTCGTGTCGTTAAGTTAAGCGCTACTACAACGAATCTAACTGCGACGACAAAATGCAAAGATTTACAAATAATAAAATCGTTATAATTACAAGTTGGAACATTTAGTTTATAGGTTATTTTGAGTGTTTTTTTTTACGTTTAGTTTACTTTAAATGATATTGAATTGTGTTCTTGTCTTATTAAAATAATTAGATTTTGATCCGATTAAATTAAAGATTTTGGGGTCACAAATTTATGTTGACATGAAAAACCTAAACAATGAAACGTGGTGGTACCCGAGACGCGGAGGCAAATTTATCGCGAGACAAATCCGACCGCGCGTACGACACCTGTCAGATTGTACAAGATGTAAACTTGGGGTCCCCTCCACATATCAGCTTAGTTGAAATTATGAATTGCCTCTACCCGTATTAATATTGTTAATGCGATACCGCCTATCTTGTATGTCGGGGAATTTCTATTTTAGTTCTCTAGGTGTTTATTCGTTATCTAAATATACATTTGTCTTGGTATTGGTATTAATTGTAAATTACAAGCCTAGTAATTGTTTCAGTTTACTGTAGTAGTAGTCGCCTTCATTAATTATTAAGCTGCGTATTAGTCTAGTGTTTCTGTATCCAGTATTAACCCTGTTTTAGTGCGAGTACCTATTTACCCGTAATAGGTATCTACCGATTTATAAAAGAATTCATAAATTTATATTTTATTTATAAATCTAGAATTTATAAACTCATTCACATGAGAATTTTTAAATCTCATGTGACCAAATCGGAGACATCCTCAAGAAAGCTAGGTTGCCTAGTGCCTGTAACCATAGAGCTTGTACTCGTATGGAGAGAATTGTCAATGTGAGGGAAGCGAGGGAGTTTTGTCAGGATCGTGGCAATTTGGAAAAAAGCCGTGACAATTTGATTTGATTGATTTGACGTATCTACCGTCGAGGGAAGCATCCGCTATCTGTAGACCGAATCGGCAGTCAAACTAAAAGGTTCGGTGCATCGTTTCTTTGTAGAACAATCGACAAGTGGAATTCTTTACCAGCCCATGTGTTATCTCCACCTATAACCTTCGATCCTTCAAGCGTGCGTAAAATAGCACCTTAGACCGGCATATGGTGATGGCGACTGGGGCAGCCGTAAACTGAGTCGGGTTTTTCAGTCGTCGGCACTCTTGGACCTCCTCTTGCTTACCATTCGGCGGGGCGAAGTCGATACTAAAATAATGCCATAAGTAAAAATAATATCTGTAATATAGGGCCTGTATGCACCTGTTTCTGCAGATAACTTAAAATTTTGTAGACAGCTTAGACTAAGCTACTAAAGTGATTTTATCATGGAAACAGAACAACCAAAGTACATTGGTACTGGCAAGTGGGTTCGAACCCGTGCTCTCGGTTTGCGTAACCATTGCACTACCACTACACCACGGTTAAGTGCTCTTTTTTCACAATGAATAGTAGATTTTTATTATTTCGTAAGGACAATGAGTAAGTATGCCGTTGCAGTAATAGCATACTTCCTTCTGAAACATTGTGAGGTCCACCTAATTTACACAAAGGATTTTTGGGTGACAAATGTGGCAATTTGTCGCTTACATAAGCTTTCATATAGTTGCAGGCATCCAATTTGCAAGTTTTTTTTGTCACGTTACATCATTATTTTATATAGTAAATTAGGACTAGAGGTAACCAAGTTGTATCAGGATCGTAGAAAATAGCGCTCCACTTTCTTTCACTGTCTATACCTTGATTAATTAATGGATTATCAACAAAACGTGGCATCTGTCACGAACAACACCTGGGAGAAGAGCTTCAATATGTCAATATGTGCTGAAAACAAGCTGAAAATCCATCCCAGAGGACATGTGAAAACACCAACAGTGGATCGTGCTCCCCTCATCCTGCCTTATTGAAGGATGTTACTGACAAGATCAGCCATGTATTGAGAAAAGCATCGGTCAAAACATATTTCAAGCCGCATAAAAAGCTTCACCAATACCTGAGACCTGTGAAAACTAACATTCCTTTACAAGATGCAGGGGTGTACCAGTTGGAATGTGACTGTGGACTCTCGTATATAGGACAAACACAAAGAAATATATGCACACGTGTACGGGAACATATCGCCGATATAAAACACCAACGTAGTGGAAAGTCTGCAGTTTGTGAGCATTAACAGGACGGCGCCAACCAATACATCCGTTTCGACAAACCGAAGATCCTCGCAAAGGAAAGTCGACTGATACCCAGGATGGTGCGCGAGGCTATTGAGATTAATAAGCATCCTAATTTCAATAGAGAAGGTGGTTGGCGATTACACCTGGGACCCCATAATACACAAACTCAAGTCCCAAGTCTAGCAAAATGCCAAACCAGATGACACCGTCAGTAATTTTTGCAAAAATTTGAAATAAACCGGGAACAGAAAAAAGAAAAAACAAATCAAAACATCAAGCAAGGTAGTTTTGGAAACAATAACAGCATCAACCAATAGGACGACCAACACCTCAGTCTCTCCGTGACCACGATGGCTGCAAAGCTCTCGAAACGTCGGATAAAAAAAAAATTGTAAAACAAAACCATAATAAACGCGATAGTAAGCCGCATAATTTATTTTTAATTCAGTTAAAATATTTTTAAGTACTTACTATAAAATTTTGTAATTATTTTAATACTTACTAGTTTATATGATTTTATTTTGACAAAACTAAAAAACTAATTATTATTTATTTCTGTTTCAGGTAATTATCTTTGATTTCTTGGCGTTTTTGGGTATTGTTACTATTTATTATTCGCCTTTTTAATTATTCCAATGCTGGGCACCGGCCTCTCTATTTTTTCTATGACTTATGACAGTTTGCGGTCTCTCGCCACGTACTATTGTAGAAATCTATTCCATCTATCCATCGCTTCATGCCTTTTGCAATCTGAAGGCCGCGGTGGGCAGTGGACTTTGCCCATAATGCACCAGATAAGCGGTAGTCATGACTCGCCTAGCCCACTTTAGCTTAGCGGCGGCTATTTAGGCTACGTATGCCCAGTATGGTGTTTCGTATTTTATACATATTTCTGGATCTATTAATATGTGCCTTTAAATTCGTTTGATATAATAAATAGAATAACTTCACTATGGTCTAAAAACGTAGAGTGCAGACCGTGAAGTGTCTTAGTCACGTTTCGGAATCAGCCTGGATGTGACTGACTGCTACATGCAGTTGTTTTATTGTAGTAGCATTTTCTTTCATTGACCGCACTCTAGCATTTAAAAAAAAAGAAATTATTTCATTTTTGCCATTGGAATTGTTTATATATTTATTTATTTATTCTAATCAAGAAAAAATAAAACTGTTGAAAAAAAATATTCTGAATTTTAAATCGTATCGTAAGTCAATACTTAGAAAATAGACTAAAATAGAAAGTTAACAATACCACCGATTCAAAACCACTTGCCGGTATCAATGTATCTTTGATATATGCACTTGGGTCTTCCTGTTTCTATGATACGAGCACTTTAGTAGCCTAATATTGAAATGTAAAAAAAGATTGCACGTAAAAAAGAACACGCCGTATCTCGTAACGTCACTCTGTCAGCAATAAATTGTGGAGTTGCCGAATAAATTGTCAAATGCAGTGTCTGTCCATCGCTTTAATAATGTCACCTGGTTTCTATCCGCTGTCTGTGCCAATTTTGCGTGTGATACAAAATTTAATTGTCTTTAGAATTTATTTATTTATTTTATGTCCGCCTTATTTAAGTCTGTTTTTGATAGCCGAAGAATAAACAAAAACTTTGTAAAATATAAAATAAAATAAAATTATTATTTTTGTTTATCGAAAAAGATAAAATCAAGTATTACTTTAAGTAAGTTACCCTAAAAGTTAAAATTTCTTTATGATAACAAAAATATTCTATTTAGTAGAATTTTTTCCTTTATTTGGCTCGACATACGGTCCATGAATGGAAGCTATGCTACTACAGTTTCTTTTATTAAGGGATAATTCTAATAAGTAATCCAATTATTAAATATTACAAAAACATCGGGAATCGAACCCGGGACTTAACGCGTGGCGGAATATGGGCTGAAACATTAACTAAATAACACCTGGTTTCAGTCATCGGCCGTTGCCAATTTGTACTGGATACGTCTAATTGGTCAGTCGCCATTCCAAATATAAATATTTAAATTTGGTACAGGAAATCGGATAACGAGGGGTAACGTCGAGTAGCCCTCAACATATATTTTTATTTATTATTTATTTACATTTCTATACTAAGCTTACTAAGGGTGCTTGTATTATAGAAACTGGACAACCAAAGTGCATATATCAAAGATACATTGGTACTGGCAAATGGTTTTGAATTTGTGATCTTGGTTTGCGTAACTATTGCACTGCCACTATACCACGGTTGCCTATTCAAGGGTTTTTTTTTTAAATTCTATTTTTAGTTTGGTATTTATGTCCGTGTAGAGCGTATGTTAAAATATAATTCTTACAATACTCAGAAGAAGCATGTAAGTAGAATTAACGCTGTATAATTGCGGTCATTAAGGAGTGTATGCGAAGTGACGATAGCGGATAAAATAAGGAATAGCACAGTGCGCAATAGATGATGTGATAGATAGATGTGGTTTAAAAGTCGATGTTGTGACAAGATTTGACAAGATGAGTGAAAGTCGATTGACAAAAGCAATTTATAAATCTGATGTAGATGGATGCGTTAAATATGGCAGGCACAGGAGGGTTTTTTCCGATCAAATCGAAGACATCCTCTAGAATGCTAGGTTGCTTAGTACCCATAACTGTAGAGCTTGTATGAGGAGAATTGTGGATGTGAAGGAAGCGAGGGAGTTGTGTCAGCTTCGTGGCAAGTGGCGCTCCATGGTCTTTGTCAATCCCCGTGGGAAAAAGGCGTGACAATTTAATTGATTAATTGACTTAATACGAGTACATACTAAGATTGGTGGCAAACAGTTTATGGTAGTTGCCCAGAATCGAAGGTAGTTGCCAGTCGCCTCCTTTAATGGACCACACTCCAGCATAACACCCTCTGAGGTGCCGTCTCATGTTTCAAGCCTAAATTAAAATAATTATTAATACGAATACAAATACAAACTCTTTGGTTATGAGTACTAGGCAACCCAGCTTTCTTGAGGAAGTCTCCGATTTGAGCAGAAAACCCTCTTCTTTTAATTATTTTTACTGTGACATGTTAAGGTGGAGTGCGGTCCATAAATGGAGGTAACTGCTTCTTACAGTTATCAGATTCATTCGTATTACCGAGCAATTCTTGCTGTAAGAAGGAGTCGCATCCACTATGCCAGCCTAGTTGGAAATGTGTGCTTCGTTTAGCGCATACATAAAATGTACAAGTTTTCGAGTAATATACTCGTAATATAACCACAGGCGTATAGTACAATATATAATAGTAACTACAAACTTACGTTTTACTAATTAGTAAAGCGCTAGTGGACTCGGCGAAGTAGCGCTAATGCGAAACACGGGCCAGTTCGAACTCGAAACATTTTTTGGTCCCCCGTCTTTGTGTTGGACCAATTTGACTATGATTGGATTTATTGTGTATTTAGTCTTAATTGTTTATTCGTTTAATGTTTTCGGGCGAATGGTGATTATTAAATAATTTAATTCATATTGTAAGATTTACTATTGAAATTGAATTAAACAAATTTTATGCGGCTTACTATCGCGTTTATTTTGGTTTTGATTTTTTTTTTATTATTCCGACGTTTCGAGAGCTTTGCAACCAGAGCTTTGTTGGTTGGGGGTAGTACCACCACTTACACGTATACAGACCGCGAAGTGACTTAGTCGCGTATCGGGATCAGATTGTAAGTTGCCGGTTTTAACTAGGCCGGTATACTGAACTGCTACTTGCAAGTAATTTATTGTAGTAGCAGTTACCTTTATTCATAGACGGCACTCCAGCCTAACATCAGGCGGGGTGCTGACATATGTCGAGACTCCACCGGGGTAGTACCACCACTTACAAGTATACAGACCGTGAAGTGATTAGGTCTCGTTTCGGAATCAGGTTGTAAGTTGCCAGTTCCAACTAGGCTGGCATAGTGGATGTGACTGCTACTCAAAGTTAATAATTTGTAGTAGCAGTGATTGGACCACACTTCAGCTTAACATTAAGCGGAATGCTGTCATATGTCGAGTCTCAATAAATAAAAATATGGTAAAATTAGAATTTTTGTTATTGTTTGCCTGGGTTTTAGGAGTAGAAGGCAAATAGTTCGTGGTTATTTGCCCAGTCTGTCGATCAGGGGTACTGCCACTACTTTCCAGTGTATGAGCCGTGAAATGACTTAGTCGCGATTAAGGTTGAATGTTGCCGGTTCCATCTAGACATCGAGAATGTGAATGCCACCTGAAGTTATTTTACTGTAGTATGGCGGTCGCCTTCTTCATATAAAGCGCTCCAGCTTAAAAAAAAACTTATCAACATTCTGGGTGTCGTCAAGTCATATGTCGAGCCATATACGAGTAAAAAAATGTTGTTTTTTTTTTAAAGTATATCTTATATTAAACATGTTTTATTCCTTGGGGAATTTCCTGATACTGGTCTTAACTTGTTAGTGTACGTGTTTTTCCCTGGACTGGGCTCTGTGCGATGGCCTTCCGGCTGGCTACCCCAGTGTTTCCACTCGCCTAGGCGGCCCACTCGTTAACTATTTAAACTACCCTGCTATGCACACCCCCTGTAACGTATTCATGAGACTAGGATCGGGTGACCATGCTGCAGTTTTTTTTCTTTATTATTTTCGTTAGTTATTATTATTTGTATTTTGTAATTGTGACTCAACGTGACTGATAAGCAAGAGGAGATCCAAGAGCGCCGTTCAAAACCGACTTAGTTCGCGGTTTCTATAGTCGCCGTCACATTGCCGGTCAAATTGAATTAGCAAAGAAAATTGTTTAAAAAATATCACGTTCCCTTCGGTAACTGCGAACGAGAATTGAACGCATTGTCTGTATCTTTGTCTGTGACAGAAAGCGGGTTTGATCACTGGTCGCATTTGACCGATGTGCACAAGTTTTTTTACTATCCAAATATCATTACTAATTTAAACAGTAATAATAGTTTGGAATTTGTCTAAAAAAATGATGATTTATTTTAAAGGTCTGAAGACATGAATTATTGGCTGGCAATTATTTCTGCAAACGTATTAGCCTTGCTAAACAAAGGGGAAACGTTGCCAGTCTCCTTGGGGCTAACTGTGATGCGACGTCATGATGTTTTCTAATTATAGTTATTATAGTTTTAATTTTATCTGTTTCACAATAAAGATTAATATATTTTAAAAAACTTTACTATTTTTTTAATTGAGTGCATTTGTCACTCGTTTCTATTGAATCACCGCGACCTCAGACCCCATTATTCGCATAGTCGGCTTGACTATGCGAATAATGACATCCTTCACCAAACACCACCACCAAACAAATCTCTTAAACCTGTGTCCTATTTTTGTTTTAGGCTTACGCGATTTTAATAAATTGGTAATGAGATTAGATCTTAACGAAATAATAAAAATATTTTATTCACTTCGACGTTTCAGTTTTCTTGTTGTAAAGGCCGTGGGAAGACTTTGGACTACATTTATTTATCATTTACATTTCTATACTAACTACTAAAGTGTTTGTATCATAGAAACAGGACAACCAAAGTACATATATCAAAGATACATTCGTACCGGTAAGTGGTTTTGAACCTGTGTTCTCGGTGGTTTGCGTAACTACCACTACGCCACGGTTGCCTTAAATGTCCTATGATTTCTACCTGTTTTAATCCAATTTTTTTAATTTGAACCCAATAATATAAGAATCCATGGCCACCCTACCCATTGAAGTTGTACGAATCCAAAAGGACGGTACCTTAGAGTAAAATTTCACGGTTCCTTATGTTTCATAATAGGGGGTAGGCAGGCGGAAGACATGTGGGGGTGAGGATCATATTTTGTATAATTTGAAAACTGTTTTATGGTTTTTAGGCCTGCTCAGTGACGATGACAGAGGCAACTGTGAATTGAAACGGTTTGGCACTCCTATGCTCAAAGTCTGTGTCGATCGATAAATTATTTCTATACTTGTGGATATGAAGGTAGGGAGAGTTGTGTTAGGATCGTGGAAAGTGGCGCTCCTAGTGGGTATCAGCTTAAATGTTGCCAGGTCTAAAGGTGCACTTAAATGGGCAATAAAAATATCAAGCAATTTACGGCAACGGCAACAAGCATGAATTTGGAAAATAAAGCAATTAGGAGCAAATTTTATGCGGCTTACTATCGCGTTTATTTCGGTTTTGATTTTACATTTTTTTTATAAACCCAACGTTTTGAGATTCGCAGCCATCGTGGTCACGGAGACACGCGATAGTAAGCAGCATAAAATTTGTTTAATTCATTAAGTTCGCGAAAAATCTTAGAAAATACAATTAGGAGCAATTTTAATTTCTATGCGTACTGGATTTTCGGCAATTCGTATCAGCAACATTAAGCAATATGGAATATATGGAGCAATTAAAAGCAATATTGCCGGAACAATTGCCACATTTTATTGCTCCATATTGCTCCACTGATTACTCCAGATTGATCCATTCGTGTTGCTGAGCAATTATTGGCTGAATAATTGCTCGTGTAGAAGCACTTAAACTAATTGACGGCATAATTTATATTGAATTTATCTAATTCACACTCCAGCTTAACATCAGGCGGGATGCTGTCAATATAGAAGAACCACATAATCAACACAAATAGCTATGTATATAATATTAGAACTGACTCTTGTCTTTAAATGAAAAGTTCTGTCATTTAATACGCAACATTAAAATAAAACTCGCGTAGTTTTTGCACATGAAAAAAAACGAGCAAATAAAAGTGAGCTGCATTTCAAACTGAACTCGTCCCGCAAACAAGGAATTTATGAATAGTGGAGCATACATTCATAACGAACTAACTGACGAATGGCTAAGTTTCAATTCCGAAAGGGTTTTCACTCCCTTACGCGGATTGAAATGAGCAAGTACTACCAGGGTCGCAGAAAGAGACAAGGGGCAACTATTTACAAACTGTAGCGGGTGGAGGAGCGTATAAACATTTTTTTTTTAATATTACGTATATGTATTATTTTAGTAAATAAAGCTTAAACAAGAGCATTAGGAAATATATTTATTCTTATTTTTATTAGAGGTCTTCGTAGCACCTACTAGCACCCGTATAATGTTTAAATAACGAACATAACTTGTGGTTGTCCAGGGAATTATTACTAACACAGTGTATACGACTGCTACTTCAGTTATTTAGTAGCAGTCGCCTCCATAAGGCTTAATATTAACTGTTGGAATTGAGTAAAATTCCATAGAAATTTCGATAGCACACGTAATCCCGCTAAACGCTCATTATTGGGTAATAAGTTCAAAGTTGAGCTTATACAGTAGTCTCGAGTGGTCGTAGTCACTGATGTTAAGAGCGTAGTAATGAACTCTACATAACATATACCACACTCGCTGACACTTTCGAATAACTCCTACGGTTACATACTGCCCTGGTACTTTGAATCACGATTTTTCTCAAGTTTTCTTTTCAGATTTATTCAAGTTATTTACCGTTTTTACTTTTTTAAATTATGGCTCGATATTTCATAGCCTGATGTTAGGCTAACGAGCTACTACGATTACATAACTTCAAGTAGCAGTCGCCTTCACTATACTGGCCTAAATGGAACCGGCATCTTTCAAGCTTATCCCGAAACGCGAATGAGTCAATTTACAGTCAGTACAGTAGTAATTTACGGTTTGTTGTGGTACTATCCCGGATCGGCCGGCTGGGAAAACTACCACCAACAACCAGACCCGAAACAAATTTCAAATCAAATCAAACTGTCACGCCTTTTTCCCACAGGGATAGGCAGAGATATTTATAAATCTCATGTGAATGGATACGTCAAACAAGGCAGGCTCAGGAGGATGTTCATCCTCAAGAAAGCTAGGTTGCCTAGTGGCCATAACCGTAGAGCTTGTATGAAGAGAATTGTGAATGTGAAGGAAGCGAGGGAGTTGTGTCAGGATCGTGGCAAGTGGTGCTCCATTGCCTCTGCCTATCCCTGAAACAAATATCTGCCCTCTTATAAACTATTTGGTGTAAATAAATTATATTATTATAAAATAAATAATGTTATGTGATGCTGCTCATATCCAATGTAATATGAAATATTACCATTAACCAGTTCGATTTAAGTATGGATAGTAGGATGAGGGGATCCAACGTACTCTGCCTAATCAAAATACTATGAAACAAATCATTGCTTCGACAGAGAATCGAACCCTGGACTTTATGCGTTATCAATGCGCTACGGTGATGCCATCCATTATAATAGTACATTTTTTTTACATTTATTTAATTGTACAATAGCGGACGGACCGCAATTCTGCTTAACAACAGGCAAGGTGTAGTGAAAAATAGAGGCGGGACGATCTCGATTTTGAACCGAGTTAGTTCGATTTAAAATTATGAATAACCCGATTCGCAAACCGAATTGATGAATTCGATTCAAACCGAGTTGACAATTCAGTGAGACAATCTAAATTGCCTAATACACAATAAAGACAATAAAGTCAAATATGACTAAATAAATTTGGTGTCTGATCCAAAATTATATATACTTAAGTATATAATAGTTCAGACTGGTTTATTGTAGATATTACTGGACCCAACTCGGTTTAGGTCTCAACTCGGTTTAACCCGGGTTGAAAAGTCGAGTCGATACATCTTGCGTGAAAATTACTTAATAAAAGCAGTGGTTAAAGCCGTTACTCACGTTAAAAGCAACATTTAATATGTTAAAAGGCATAAGGTCATACTTTAGGATAACAGCGCAATACCTCACCGAAAACGTTCCAGTCACTTAACCTCCGTGCACTTCCCAACATAGCACGACCGGAATAATTTAAAAATATTTATATCGCTACCTCTTATACATATACGTATCAAAACGTAAAGCAATTTCAGTTTATTTTATTTATTTTTATTTTTTCATTACATTTCCATACTAAGCTACTAAAGTGCTTGTATCATAGTACAAGATACAAAAAGAATATCATAGAAACAAGAATATTGAAGATACATTGGTACCGGTGAGTTTCGAACTCGAGCTCTTAGTTTGTTCCACTACACCACGGAAGAATACTTTTATTGCGACTTGAAATTTGACAGCACCCCGCCTGGTGCTGTCGGTAATAAGCTGGAGTACGGTCCATAAATGGAGGTGACTGCTGCTATAGTTAAATAACTGCAAGTATTAGTCGCATCCACTAGTAGTTGGAGGTGGCAACTTGTAAGCTGATCTCGAAACGCGACAAAGCTACTTTACGGTCTGTACTCGTACGAAGTGGTGGTACTACCCCGGATCGGCAGACTGGGTAAATAATCACCGACGTCTGACTAACACTTTTAGTTATAACTTAAGATTGATTATCGTGAAGAACTTTAAGTACATACGAGTAGCATTGGGATATTGTGGTAGCGCCATACGAAACAAGTTGTTTTGATAACAAACGACGCTAGGCTCTGTTGTTTTGTGCATGTTGCGGAGAGGCCTATTTCCGACGCCCTACATTCCTCACTACACCCATGGTAGTATACTACATCATTACACTGTGTGTACTACCTACGTTACGGATGTTATGGCACGTGTACTTGTTTATTGTATGCGCTGTGCTATGACCCATTTCCAATTTTTTTTCTTCAGTTCAGTTCTCCCAGTTCTTCACTTCTGGGAAAGCAAAGGAAACTTAATCCATACAGCCTAGTCCTCCGTAATATAGTTATGATATCTTCAGTGGATGGAGATAAAACAGTGTTTTATCCATTACAGTGTTTTAAGGTTATAAACACCTATGTAATTAGTTTAGATTTTGTCTATTATAAAGTTGTTTATCCTTATTTTAGTTTGGTCTGGAATGCGGTTTATTATAAGAAATTGCAACTTCTACTTCGAATAATAATATAAAAAGTATTATAATTTGCCCATATCTATCAGCTTTTATAAAATAATTGTAAGGGAGCGAGAGAGTTGTATCATGGGCGCAACATTGTCTCTGCCTATTCCTGTGAAAAAATACGTGTCAATTTGATTTGATTTGAAAATCTGCTTTACCGATATCTGTTTCACTATCTTATAGTTGGTTGCGTGGAAGAGATCGCTTTATTAATAAGGCCGCTAATTGTTAAATCTTTATTGTCTTACTATATTTATTAAGTTTTATATGTATATGATACAATTGACGAGTTTCTTGTGGCCTTTTTCTCGTCAAATGCCTTTCTGTAGTCATGGTAGAATCAGATGATAGGCAAGTGCATGCTAAGCCTATAATAATAAATTACTATATTTTTATTTCATATTCTGTTTTGTGCAATAAATATTCATTTTCTTTGTCTGTGTTTGTCTACACATAGTCATAAATACTTAGTTTTATCACAAAATCTAGTAATAATAAATTATTAACTTTTAGTATCTTGGTAAGAATTAACAAGCGCAAGTCCAGAAATTCTCTTGAAATAAATTTCATCTCGGTACAGTGTAAATGCGTTTTCCAGCGGTGTTAATTACTTGTTGAGATTTAGGTACGTGGCGCTCGTGTTATCTACGTAATTTGCTAATATTCACTCAGCTATTCTGTTTGTATGTACGTCTAGAGTTGTTTACATAATGTTATGTGTAATTAGAGATGGCAATTTACAACTGTCTCTTGCTAGATGACGCTTCTAATGGCGTGCTTTATAATTTTGTGCCTTGTTTTTATTTGCATTGGGTTTATTTTTGTACTTGTTTAGTTTTATTTGTTTCGAGTGGTATTTAATAGCCTTGTACTATATGCCAAAATTTATATTATCAAAACTATCGTAGGTAGGGTACAGAACTTTCCGCTCATGTATTCTCGCATTAACACACTCAGTTTTATAACACAATTAAACTCTTTAAAAACTTATAGTCTAAAATGTGAAATGTGTATATTACAACGTTCATTCTCCTCGCCATATTTCTCAACGAACTTTGTCATGTTCCGGAGTTTGTATCTCTGAATGACGCGGAGTGCTCCAAGGTAGGTTGTTAAAAGTGAAGTCGTGTAGAGAGTCACTTGTTAATTGTGCCCTAGGTGGTGAGGGGTGAAAGATGACAGAGCGGGGTATGAAGGCACGAGCCCCGGTACCCTTGTTCTGAAACTGAAAAACGAGAAATACTCATTATCACTGACATTGAGCTATTCAAGTTTTACGCGATCATTTTGACTTTGTAACTTTTTTCTAAAGTGGAACGTTTACGGATTAAAGCGTTGTTCGTTTGCTTTGATAAGATTTATTTTTTAATTTAGTTAATTTTAGTGGTTTTTATTAAAAATATATTTGTTACGCAAAATGCTTTTATCCTTCCGAATTAACTTTTCTCATATATATTTAACTGCAATCTTTTAAAATATATATTTTTGTACATATTTTCATTAATCTTACATTGTATATTTAGGTGTTATTGATATCTAAAATCATTAATATTTATCTTTAAATACATATAATCACCAACTGTTATAACATAGGAATACTGAGAACAAAGCGAAGTTATCGGATCGATGTCTAATTCAATTCAAACCGATAAAAGTTAGTCCCAATAGTGGGTTTAATTATTAACGCCGGCACGTGGCGCCTGCACAAAACCTCCGAACCCCAGTCGGTAACCGCAACAACACACTGCACAAGTTTAATTCAATCGGTTGCAGTACTGTCGTGTCACAATTCAAATACTTTGGGAGAGTGTTGAACGCAATTAATGCTTTCTAATTGTCTTTTGTTTCCCTCGTCTTAACACCTAATACTTTCTTTTTTTGGAAATCTATATATAATTTTTCATCATAATCGGTTCGGCAGTTTGAGCATACAAAGTAGACCAGCGAATATGATGACTATTAAATATTCATGATCAAATATGCTTAAATAAAGGTTCTGCAGTACTAACAAGAATTGCGTTTGATTTCCTTGAAACTTTGATGTAGGTTTGTTTTATCGTATGCGGCTCCATCTCCTAAAGTATGTAGGTGGCGCGGGTGATGCAGGAGGTGTACTGAGAACGGGTTTAGGGGTGAGAGTCGGTGTTAATTACTAGTCGTGCGGCACGCCACATATCGCGAACTTTGGCGCCCAAACCGGGACCGCCTCCAAAGCATTATCTTTTAATGTCAGCGACGCATATGTTTAATCTTGTTTGTTAGTAAACTCTCTAGCTAATAGAAAAAGTTATGCTTTCCCGCAATCTAGTTGTGGCTTTTTTCGTTTGTTGCCTAATTTTGTTTTGACGGACATGTGCGGTCTCACTGTGCGGTTGTTTATTATTAATTGTGGTTTTTGGCAATATATATATATATTATTGGTCAGAGTTACAATGTTGGTCACTAAACTAGGAATACTTATAACTAACTAGCCAAAATCCTTAATATGTGTTAAGCTAATATTAGAGCATTATCGGTGAAAATAAATTGAGTTTTTATATAATAACTTACATAAATAGTCTAGTGAAATTACCCAAAGTGTGTCTTGTTTCACAACGAAAGTCAGGTATTTGCAATTTAGAATGAATGGAATGTTAGAATTTCAAGTTTAAAATAGATTGCGTCCTCGGATAACACGAATCAAATTTCACCACTTTGTTCCACGTACTTCAAACTGGATACCTCAAACCTTCTGGTCCCTTGTTAGGGGCCGAGTTTAAGACTTCTCACGCTGAGCCGAAAGCTTGTCTTTCTGATGTAAATTTCTCAGATTCCCTCTTACCCTCCTTGTATATAAGTTAAACGGCATTTCGCTTCGCTAAACCCGTGCCATCGACGACGAAAACGGGAAAAATATTTCCGAAAATAAGCGAACATTTTATTTGTATGTTTGGACTGATTTCATTTCGGAAGTTTTTTATTTCCATCCTTATATATTCCTTCCCTAAATATTTGATGTCGCCTCATCATTAGATGAATACAATTTTCTTGTTTAAAAGATAATTATGTAATAATTTGTGAGTTTATAAATTTTATCTCCCTTCTGGAAATTCTGTAATACTTGTTTCTAGGAGCCATTAGAGGAATAGCTGTAAGGTTATGTTAGATATCAAATTACCATTTTAAACGAAGGTAATTGCAAAACAGTTAATGATTTGTAATATTATATTTTAACTGTTCTTATACATTTTTAATTAAACTGAAATTCTACTATGATAATTATTATAATTAATCATTTTTAGCGTTTTATCTCTACGTGATCGGAGACATCCTCAAGAGTTGGTTTACTTGTGTAGTAGAGCTTGCCGCTGAGATGGTCACCGCAGGAGTTTAGTGTGCACCACATAACCCCGTCACTCCCCTCAAGTGGCGGGGTATCCGAAAGGATTCTCCTGCGATAACAAAAAAAAGATCGTGGCAAGTGGCGCTCCATTATTTCTGCCGCCTACCTTTGTGGGAAAATAAGCGTGACAATTTGATTGATTGATTAACATAAACAAACATCTTAATGAATTACTTTACTAAAAACAGGATGAGATTTCATTTTTTTTTTTTTTTTTTTTTTTTTTTTATTTTTTTTTTTATTGTGACTCGACATATGACAGCACCCCGCTTGATGTTAAGCCAAAGTGTGGTCCATGAATGAATGTCACTGCTACTACAATTCAATAACTGTGAGTAGCAATCACATCCACTATGCCGGCCTAGATGGAATAGAATGGATAGTTATCTTGTTATTATTTTTCCATTTTAAAGGTTCTATAAACATTTTATCTAAGCTAAATTAGCCATTTTTGACCAACCTAATCTACGTTTGCTTTTACTACCGGGTGCTTTTCGAATTCAACAAGCCACTGTATCTGTTGTATGTATCCATTTTTATTGTAATATAAAATATCTCATATTTATAAACATAAACTCTGTTCAAAATTGAAACATTTATAGATCCCGTTCAGGTCGATATTGGTGTTCCTTTGACGGTCGTTTGGTTCGGGTCCATCGACATAAATACGTATTAGTGCCACCTTTGGCCGACTTTACGGCGTCTATTTCACAAGTACTTATGGCTGATCTTGATATTTACAGACCTGGTGTAAATAAATGCTATTATTGTTTCTTTAACTGGGTTTTAATGTCTTTAGCTGTATCTCTATTTACTGTGTTATCTTATTTTCATGTATATTCACATAAAAAAACTATGTATTTAATATTATTGTTATGCCATTAGTTGATAAGTCTCAACCATATTATCTCTTTACAAATATTCCTTTTATAAAGCTAGACTAATAGAAAAAAATATTATAACTTTTGTAAGATTAGTATCGAAGAACTAGAACTGAGAATAATGAAGTGTATTGAACCTACCCAAATAACTTTTTATTTTAATCCACGCTTTAGGAGTAGATAACTCTTGCCAATGTAAATTTATATTAGGAATTAAAAGAGTTAAATATTATTTTTAATTGAAAGATAATCACAAAAGCAAGCAATCCACAAGTTCGAGTTGATTCTGCCGAATGATAAACTTCTAAGAGAAGAAGACATCGTTAGAGGTGTCGGAAAGTTTTGTTCGAAATTAATTTAAGAAGTATTTCAGGAAGATACGTTGGAAGGAAGTTTTGTAAGAAAGTCTTTGATTAAATATTTGATTCGCTTTTGGTTTATAATTCATTCAAGTTGGCTTTTAACTTACTCACTTATTACTTGTGATTTATAATACTTGTGGTTTGCAATTTTAGCATCTGTTTAAATTGGTTAAATCTGTTGTTTTTTAAAGGATTTTAGATTCCTAGTAACGTGTATTAACTCCATACTAGTACAATATAATCTTTTATAAAATAGTGTTTGTTATATTTTTGATCTTGAAAATATTTTATCTATATAATACAAAGTATAATAATTTATATAAGTATTTTATTAAATTTATTATTTAAGTATAACTAACAACTATTTAGCAAGAGATTTGCATATTAGTAAGTAAGCGCAGCCCGCAAACCTCCAACACCGTAAGCTCCCCCAAAGCAGTCTTGAAACTTTGAATACACTGACTTATTGGAAGTAATGATCGTACCCCAGCAAACACAACTAAAGACGCAATCCATTATGTAGTACGGTCAAAGGAAATCAGCACTCAGCGCTTTTCCATCTACCCCGTCTAGTTAGAACCACGCGTCTGATACCACAAGCCGTACAGCCGCTTGAAATCGCTGAATCTGCTCAAGCTGGTTATAGATCACCCCCCTCCTCATTTGTGCTTCTCTATCGAAATACACAAATTGAGACGGCAAATTGTATTTCCACTCGTGTTTGTTAATATCCTTTAGAAACGTTTGTTTATTACGTTTTAATTGCTATTGTAAATGTTAGTTTGTGTTTGTACTCGCAGTTTGTTGAACTATACAAATGCCGCATTGTTTCTCATTTAGCGCTTACAAATATTGATGGCTCTTACAATAGTCAAAGGTTTTATTAAGTCCAACTTTGACTGTGCACAATTAGGTACAGTAGTGGTTAGTTTAAAAATATTAAATTCAAATTTATCAATTTGTTTCGCAATAATAATTGTAAAGATTAAGCCTCCACTGACAAATATGCCAGCAGCGGGATTCTGTTTCTTTTAAAGGAAACGTTAGTTAAAGGATTTCGTAAGCGAAATGACGTTGCAACGATTTCCGTTATTAACATTCGTATTCCATTATAAAGGATTCCTTTACACTACGGTGCCTCACGTTCTTAACGTCACCCGGGCGCATACGTGCAGAACTCCGGTTTATTTCGGACAGTGATGTAACTAAATTTGATTTATCGGTCTAGTTTGTTATAATCAACATAAAATATTTCGCTTAATTAATTATTTAACTTAACTAAATATTTATAATATTAATGGTAATAGCCGTTTTGAAGTATTATATACCTTAATAAATTTTATTTATCCATATTTTTTATAAAATATTAAGGTCGATGTAAGATTGTACTTCACTACAACTGTCACTATGCTTTCAGAAAAAAAAAGTAAACAAAAAGCAAAATACTATTTTTTAGAGAAA
The DNA here is from genome assembly GCA_905220615.1 of Tinea trinotella. Classification (NCBI taxonomy): domain Eukaryota; kingdom Metazoa; phylum Arthropoda; class Insecta; order Lepidoptera; family Tineidae; genus Tinea; species Tinea trinotella. Next base: position 13,118,298 of record HG992314.1, read on the forward strand.
AATAAGAAAGATTTGTTATATCTCGTACTAAGTAGCCTTATAATTTAAAAATAGGACATAATGAAGTGTAAGTAATCATATTTTGTTGTTTTACTAAAAACAGAATAGTAATAATTGTAGTATTCATTGTAAATGTATATTGTGGGAAATAATTTCATCTTGATCCTTAGAAGACCATTTTTACCCTATAAGGGTGTTTTGCAATATATGATTGCGTATTATTATATGGCAAATCATGGCGTCTTTCCTTTGTTTCAAGCTCGTAAACAGTTGTGCTCTTTTTCCCATATATTTAGTACTTAGTTATCTAATATGTAGTACAAAAGTGGGAAAACATAGATATAAACTCTTTAACATTATATTTATACTTTACAGATGGTGGAGGAATTCTTTGAATTTCAGAAAAGTCCTCTTGACTTACAAGATTTATTTAATTGGAGATGTAAGCTGCATTTGTGGGAGCAATTTATAAATAATTCATTTACACTAGTCATAATAATAATAAAACATACTATTTATCATCATATTCACACCTTGATTTCCACAGGGATTGGCAGAGACAATAATTTTATAATGAATAAAATTAAAAGGTAATAATAAAACTAGATTGAATATTGATCTCACTGGTAAATTGATATAATAAATATTTTTGAATCTAAAATTGTATTTTATTTTAATATTCTGTTGTAATTTATATATCAAGCTACTAAAAGTGCTTGTATCATAGAAACAGGACCACCAAAGTAATATAATAAAGATTCATTGTATATATTAAAGTGGTTTTGTACTGGGGAATCTCTGTTTGCATGACCATACTACAGTTAACACATTTACATATTTACATTGCATGTGGTTTGAAAGAAGATAGTGACAAGGATTGACAAAGGAATGCATCAATGGTTTGGGCACATGGAAAGGATTAGTCAATGTAGATTGACGAAAGGAATTTAAAGGGTAACATAGTGAACGGTGCCATCCATAGTATAATGAACAGCCCAATAATATCTGATAAGACACGGATTGATGTTCATAATGCACTGCTTGTTCCTACATTAATGTATGGATTTTGGGTATGGCAGAAGAAGCATGAGAGTAAAATTAACGCTGTAGAAATGCTATCGTTAAGGAATGTATGTGGAATGACAATATTGGATAGAATTAGGCTATTGCACAGTGTGTGATAGATGTGGTTTGAAAGAGGTTGTAGTGACAAGGATAAAGGAATGCTTCGATGGTTTGGGCACATGGAAAGGATGAATGAAAGTAGATTGACGAAAAGAATTTATAAATCTCATGTGAATGGATGCATTAAATGAGGCAGGCCCAAGAGGGTGTTTGCCAACCAAATCGGAGACATCCTCAAGAAAGCTAGCTTACCTAGTGCCCATGACCATAGAGCTTGTATGAAGAGAATTGTGAATTTAAAGGAAGCGAAGGAGTTGTGTCAGGATCGGGGCAAGTGGTGCTCCATTATCTATGTGAGAAAGGGTGTGACTATTTGATTAAAATATGTTATGTACAAAATATTTATTACATACTTACATTCTTGTCTTGAAACTCAAGAAACAAAATATATCAATAATACATTTGCCCGCACCATTGTATCTTTAATATATGAAACCATCGAGGTATTCCTTTGTCCTTAATCCTTGTCACTACATATTCTTATAAATCACATCTATTCAGCGCACCTTGCTATTCCTCATTCTATCCACTATCGTCACTCCTTCATAACCACATTTCTACAGCAAATATTCTATTTTCATGCTTCTGCCATATCCAATGTTGGCTTCCATACAATAATGTAGTAACAAACTCTACATTATAAACAGCCTTGTGATTTTTGGACATTATATGGCTGTTCATTATACTATGGATAGCACCATTCACTACATTACCCTTCTTTAACCTTTCTATCCCATGTAAACACACTTTCCAAGTAAACAAATTGTTTGGTTAGTCCAACTTTCTTTCCAACTATTATTATCTCACATTCTGCTATTTCATTCTCTCTCTCCGAAGACATTACTTAAGTTTTACTTACAATCACTTTCATACCTCTGTTTTGTAATTCCACATTCATAATAGTATTCCTGTAACTCATACGCCGAAGATCCAAGGATAGTTTGTTCATAGGTATACAAGAATCATTTAATTTATCATGGAAAGGCTCTGTGGACAAAAACCCACAAGATACTCTATTATAAAAAAAGCTAAAAATAAAACGAGTTCAGTAGATCTTTATAATTTAATAAAAGAATAATAAACATAATATTAAAATAATGAATAAAATTTGATATTACTGGAAGTGTTGTAACATATTATCTTGCAAATTTATCCCTTCAGCAGGTTATTGTTTGTTAGGTACTAATGATCAACTAGATGAATTCTCTTAGGTTTATTATCTCTGAAATAAATGTTAATATTTCAATTAGTAATTCACGTTGATTAGTGATTCTTACTCATTAAAAAGACATTACATAAACTCCTTATAAGCAGTGTTTTAGTCAAAAAGTGTTTTCTGTATATAAAGTTAATCATTGTGAATTATTACACTGATAGAACACTGTTTAGCCCAAATATAGTTTATACTGTTAAGGTACAACTAACTTATATCATAATGCTTGTTCATCAGACAAATGTATTGTCCCTTGGTATACTTCATATTGAATATTAAGCACATAAACAGCAACTATTGTTATTGTTAAACTATTGTTACCTCTGTATTATAATGCAACACTCTTTAGTTACTTAGAAGGCATCTCCAACGCATATACAGTACACCGAATGCTCTTTTTACCCTTTTTTAAAAGGGGTTTGTTAATTCTATTAATGTCTTCTTGTTATTCTACTTCAATGCAGCTCTACTCACTTCTATAAATGGTGGCAGACAAATCGAATCGAATGAAAATGTAACTGAAACACAAAACAGTATTTATTAGAATTTACATACTTATAAAGGTACACACTGTATTTAAATGTATTTATATACTATTTAGAAGACAATGATAAATAAACTTACATTCCATAATGCAGTTTTCACAAAATATTGATCTTTTCTTTATTTAACGGGACCTCAGAAGCGAGTGTTATTTTTTGTCGTAAGATTGTCAAAAATCTCCGCTAAATAAAGGTTTCCTCTAAAACAGAATGCGAAATAACGGCCGGAATCGTTAAGTTGTCATTTTATAGGATTCCGTTATATTGACATTTCATTTCATTAATAACGTACGAATTCTTAGAAATAGAATGCCATGTTACGTTATATAATGGAATCCTTTATATTTGACAACTTAACACTCACGTAAGAGAAACAGAATGCGGCCCCAGCAGCGGGATTCTGTTTCTTTTAAAGGAAACGTTAGTTAAAGGATTTCGTAAGCGAAATGACGTTGCAACGATTTCCGTTATTAACATTCGTATTCCATTATAAAGGATTCCTTTACACTACGGTGCCTCACGTTCTTAACGTCACCCGGGCGCATACGTGCAGAACTCCGGTTTATTTCGGACAGTGATGTAACTAAATTTGATTTATCGGTCTAGTTTGTTATAATCAACATAAAATATTTCGCTTAATTAATTATTTAACTTAACTAAATATTTATAATATTAATGGTAATAGCCGTTTTGAAGTATTATATACCTTAATAAATTTTATTTATCCATATTTTTTATAAAATATTAAGGTCGATGTAAGATTGTACTTCACTACAACTGTCACTATGCTTTCAGAAAAAAAAAGTAAACAAAAAGCAAAATACTATTTTTTAGAGAAAAATAAGAAAGATTTGTTATATCTCGTACTAAGTAGCCTTATAATTTAAAAATAGGACATAATGAAGTGTAAGTAATCATATTTTGTTGTTTTACTAAAAACAGAATAGTAATAATTGTAGTATTCATTGTAAATGTATATTGTGGGAAATAATTTCATCTTGATCCTTAGAAGACCATTTTTACCCTATAAGGGTGTTTTGCAATATATGATTGCGTATTATTATATGGCAAATCATGGCGTCTTTCCTTTGTTTCAAGCTCGTAAACAGTTGTGCTCTTTTTCCCATATATTTAGTACTTAGTTATCTAATATGTAGTACAAAAGTGGGAAAACATAGATATAAACTCTTTAACATTATATTTATACTTTACAGATGGTGGAGGAATTCTTTGAATTTCAGAAAAGTCCTCTTGACTTACAAGATTTATTTAATTGGAGATGTAAGCTGCATTTGTGGGAGCAATTTATAAATAATTCATTTACACTAGTCATAATAATAATAAAACATACTATTTATCATCATATTCACACCTTGATTTCCACAGGGATTGGCAGAGACAATAATTTTATAATGAATAAAATTAAAAGGTAATAATAAAACTAGATTGAATATTGATCTCACTGGTAAATTGATATAATAAATATTTTTGAATCTAAAATTGTATTTTATTTTAATATTCTGTTGTAATTTATATATCAAGCTACTAAAAGTGCTTGTATCATAGAAACAGGACCACCAAAGTAATATAATAAAGATTCATTGTATATATTAAAGTGGTTTTGTACTGGGGAATCTCTGTTTGCATGACCATACTACAGTTAACACATTTACATATTTACATTGCATGTGGTTTGAAAGAAGATAGTGACAAGGATTGACAAAGGAATGCATCAATGGTTTGGGCACATGGAAAGGATTAGTCAATGTAGATTGACGAAAGGAATTTAAAGGGTAACATAGTGAACGGTGCCATCCATAGTATAATGAACAGCCCAATAATATCTGATAAGACACAGATTGATGTTCATAATGCACTGCTTGTTCCTACATTAATGTATGGATTTTGGGTATGGCAGAAGAAGCATGAGAGTAAAATTAACGCTGTAGAAATGCTATCGTTAAGGAATGTATGTGGAATGACAATATTGGATAGAATTAGGCTATTGCACAGTGTGTGATAGATGTGGTTTGAAAGAGGTTGTAGTGACAAGGATAAAGGAATGCTTCGATGGTTTGGGCACATGGAAAGGATGAATGAAAGTAGATTGACGAAAAGAATTTATAAATCTCATGTGAATGGATGCATTAAATGAGGCAGGCCCAAGAGGGTGTTTGCCAACCAAATCGGAGACATCCTCAAGAAAGCTAGCTTACCTAGTGCCCATGACCATAGAGCTTGTATGAAGAGAATTGTGAATTTAAAGGAAGCGAAGGAGTTGTGTCAGGATCGGGGCAAGTGGTGCTCCATTATCTATGTGAGAAAGGGTGTGACTATTTGATTAAAATATGTTATGTACAAAATATTTATTACATACTTACATTCTTGTCTTGAAACTCAAGAAACAAAATATATCAATAATACATTTGCCCGCACCATTGTATCTTTAATATATGAAACCATCGAGGTATTCCTTTGTCCTTAATCCTTGTCACTACATATTCTTATAAATCACATCTATTCAGCGCACCTTGCTATTCCTCATTCTATCCACTATCGTCACTCCTTCATAACCACATTTCTACAGCAAATATTCTATTTTCATGCTTCTGCCATATCCAATGTTGGCTTCCATACAATAATGTAGTAACAAACTCTACATTATAAACAGCCTTGTGATTTTTGGACATTATATGGCTGTTCATTATACTATGGATAGCACCATTCACTACATTACCCTTCTTTAACCTTTCTATCCCATGTAAACACACTTTCCAAGTAAACAAATTGTTTGGTTAGTCCAACTTTCTTTCCAACTATTATTATCTCACATTCTGCTATTTCATTCTCTCTCTCCGAAGACATTACTTAAGTTTTACTTACAATCACTTTCATACCTCTGTTTTGTAATTCCACATTCATAATAGTATTCCTGTAACTCATACGCCGAAGATCCAAGGATAGTTTGTTCATAGGTATACAAGAATCATTTAATTTATCATGGAAAGGCTCTGTGGACAAAAACCCACAAGATACTCTATTATAAAAAAAGCTAAAAATAAAACGAGTTCAGTAGATCTTTATAATTTAATAAAAGAATAATAAACATAATATTAAAATAATGAATAAAATTTGATATTACTGGAAGTGTTGTAACATATTATCTTGCAAATTTATCCCTTCAGCAGGTTATTGTTTGTTAGGTACTAATGATCAACTAGATGAATTCTCTTAGGTTTATTATCTCTGAAATAAATGTTAATATTTCAATTAGTAATTCACGTTGATTAGTGATTCTTACTCATTAAAAAGACATTACATAAACTCCTTATAAGCAGTGTTTTAGTCAAAAAGTGTTTTCTGTATATAAAGTTAATCATTGTGAATTATTACACTGATAGAACACTGTTTAGCCCAAATATAGTTTATACTGTTAAGGTACAACTAACTTATATCATAATGCTTGTTCATCAGACAAATGTATTGTCCCTTGGTATACTTCATATTGAATATTAAGCACATAAACAGCAACTATTGTTATTGTTAAACTATTGTTACCTCTGTATTATAATGCAACACTCTTTAGTTACTTAGAAGGCATCTCCAACGCATATACAGTACACCGAATGCTCTTTTTACCCTTTTTTAAAAGGGGTTTGTTAATTCTATTAATGTCTTCTTGTTATTCTACTTCAATGCAGCTCTACTCACTTCTATAAATGGTGGCAGACAAATCGAATCGAATGAAAATGTAACTGAAACACAAAACAGTATTTATTAGAATTTACATACTTATAAAGGTACACACTGTATTTAAATGTATTTATATACTATTTAGAAGACAATGATAAATAAACTTACATTCCATAATGCAGTTTTCACAAAATATTGATCTTTTCTTTATTTAACGGGACCTCAGAAGCGAGTGTTATTTTTTGTCGTAAGATTGTCAAAAATCTCCGCTAAATAAAGGTTTCCTCTAAAACAGAATGCGAAATAACGGCCGGAATCGTTAAGTTGTCATTTTATAGGATTCCGTTATATTGACATTTCATTTCATTAATAACGTACGAATTCTTAGAAATAGAATGCCATGTTACGTTATATAATGGAATCCTTTATATTTGACAACTTAACACTCACGTAAGAGAAACAGAATGCGGCCCCAGGTCGTCTGTAGTGAAATTAAGTGAGTTTGTTGAGTGTAAACAGGGATAATCCTTGGCTTTACTATGATTAGCATATCGCGGGTGTCTGCGCTCAATCCCCAAGGACTATCTGCAATTTAAATTAGGAAGTTGGTTGGGACGGCCCCGTCTCCTTGGCCGCGTACTCGGAATTCGAGATTTACCTCGTTTGCCTGATTCGAGTTTCGATTTTCTGCTTAAACGATTTATTCGAGTTTTTGATGTGGACCCCCCTTGATTGAGATTTTACCCAGGCCTTGTAAAATTGTGAGGTTTAATTTGTTTTCATTGTGTTTCAATTTGTTAAAAGTTATCTTGATTTTATTATTATGATAGTTTTTATCTTTGCAAGAACTAGGAATCTTCGCATAGCTTTAAATAAAGGAAATAAATGTTATTTCTATATTATGTTCTACTTGATATGTTTTTATGAATGGTTGGTTATATACAATAACAATTTATCCAGAGTCTTGGAGGTAGTGAGTGTAGTTTCGGAGATTAGAGCCATCAATCAGTGGGGTTCTCAGGCGGTTCTCGTAACAGATCTCGTGCTGCTACAAACGCCGCGATAGAGTTGTGAAAAATTACCAAGGATATAGATGTCGAGAGCGATATTACTCTACTACAAGAATGAGCTATTTCCACTTGAAGCCTGTGTTCTCTTTTTATTCGCTTTTATTTGCTTTTTCTCTTTTTACGAATAACGCTTATTTATTTGATTTTAAAGTTAGATATTGGCGAGTGTGCGTTATTTATGTTGTGTAGATGTAAATGCAAAAAATTTGCTCATCGATCCGATTTATTATTTCAAGCCTGATCAAACGTGATTGGAAAAATAATTAACCCAGAAAATTATTATGCATTCTTATAAAATCTTTATTTAAGTTAACCAAAAAACAACAAATCCAGAGTGTTGTGTCAGGAGCATGGAAAGTGACGCTCCGTTGTTAAAATAATGTGTTCTACGCATCCTGTAACTTTGGATTCTTCGAGCGATTGGCTTGAAGCACATAGTGATGATCGGCTTAGTGACGGCGACTGTGACAGCCGTGATATATCTCGTTTTTTTTTTAGTCGTCGGCACTCTTGGAACTCCATCATGCTTACGATCAGAAGGGTCGGTGTGTATCTATAAATAGATACACAATGAAAAAAGATATACAAATATATATCCAAATGTCGTGCCAAATATATTGAGTATATTACAGAATTAAATACAATAGTTTTTACTTTAACATTTCGGTAACAAAACGACCTAAAGACGCTTTATTGAATTAAACATAGTAAATGATTATAGGAGCCGCACTAATAAACAAGTCTCTCCCCGGGGACGTATACATTTAGTTTCATAATTAATCGGAGTCTCTTACCGAACTGTTCATAAATATAAACTAAATGTTTATTATTTTGTATCTATCTTCTTCTTCCTAATTTATATGTTGCCTGGATGAGGCAGAGGGCCTCCATAGTATTGGGACTGGTCGTGGTATTGGGATGTGGTTGAGGCCCTTTCGGAGAGCGTGGCATATCCATTTCCAATGTTTGGTCAACAATCTGCAGATGTTGCGTGATAGTTTTGTGTTTTTGCCTTTAGATTTATAAAATTATTGACGGAGATTAGATTCAAGATTAATCCGAAACATCACAACAAAACTCGTTTCAATTCACCGCTTTCATAATTCTTTAGAATTGGAATCATTAAACTCTCAATTGAATTACCTGATTAATTCCTGGAATTATAACCAAGTTGAGATTTTCTACCCTTCCCTTTAAAATGTAAGCTTATTATAAGCTTTTATTATGAAAATATATTTTTTTTCATTGAAAAGTATTGAATTTTGGCGCAATTTATTATTTACGTGTATAATTGTTCACCTTTCACGCTTTGTTTTATTACATATTATTTATAGATGCGGGTTGTATTGTGCTTCTTTAACCGTGTTCAATTTATTATTATTTAATTAATTGCGTCTAAACTGAGTTGCCGGTGTAATTTCTATTGTATTAAGACTTCACAAGAGAAATCAAACCTTTTATTTATCAAATCAATCAAATTTGCCTTTTCCCACGGAAAGCGGCCAAAATGGAGCGCCACTTTCCACGATCCTTTACTCCTTTTATCAAAATTGTGTAAATTCTCTGTCAGACAGGTTAGAATAAATTATTTTTCAAAATATAAATATACTCTTCATTCTTCTACGACTTTTTACATTTTAACAACTCAAAAATAAAATAGATTTTATGTCTCTTTGTCTTTGGAAGAAAAAGTGTGCAATTTTTTCTAGTTATCATTGATATACTTATTATTAATAATAATATTGTTCGTCTCGTTTTAACTATGAGGCGTAAGTCTGTTTCATTTAAGGCGTCCGTGGCGTAGCGTTAGTGCAATAGTCACGCAAACCGGACGGGTTCAAAACCATCTGCTGGTACCAATGTATTTTTGATATATTATGTATTTATTTGTTCTGTGTCTGTGACTTACTAATCTATTTTATTATTATTAAAAGCAATGCCTAAAAATGGCACTAAAATCACATCCAGTTTATTGATACAAAATTCATATGAAAGGTACGAGTCAAAACCTGCAACATGTTACCTTTATAAAGGGAAAATATCTCATTTTATCTTAAATCTAATTTAAGGTGTTCCGCTTTAATGTAAACACCGCCTTAGATAGTTGTATCCAATCGGGATATCCTCACCTGGTGACGTCTGTTTTGAAATTCAAATCAGTTTTGTGCACGCCGGTTCGACTTCACCTCACCCCTACATACTACATACATAGTCAAAGAACAATACTGACTTTTTATATCTTTATAGGATACATTTTTATGTTGTATTTTATGTGTTTTTTCCAAAATGTTAAATCAAATATTTTTATAACTCAAAAAACAAACCTATTAAATAAACGACTTTCTCGCTTCCTTCACATCCACATTACTGTTCATAAAATTTATATGGTTGACCACTGCAGTCCCATGATAATTTGAGATAATATTTTAAAAATCTTGATTTCTTAATTATCTCCTAATTTTCATAATACCATTAAATGAAGTATTTTACGAAAATATGAAGTCAGTAGTCAGTAGAGAATTTTTAACTCAAAAGTATTCTAGTTTTAATTTGAATCGTTCAGCATTCCCTTCTTGACTAATTAACTTAATATAATATTTAATTACTGAAAATCTACTCTTTGGGTGACATTAAAATGCTATATTGCTCGCCCAAAAGATTATATTGTTGTTAGGGGTGTGCTGCAATAACACTTTTGACAATTTTTATTTTTTATTTAAATATAATCAATCAAATTGTCACACCTTTTCCTATACGGATAGGCAGAGATAGTGGAACTTGCCACGATGCTGACAAAATTCCCTTGCTTGCTTAATCCACGTTTGCATCCACAAATACACATTTAGTAAATCATACTTGCGAATAAGCTTGGATGGCTTCGTGGTTATAAAAATATATATGAATATAACAATTGTTTATTTTTATTGGCCAACTACATTAACATAAAAATATAAGTATTTATTTTTTTATTGTAACACGACATCTGACACCTCGACCCGTCTGATGATAAGCAGGAGGAGGTCCAAGAGTGACGACGACTGGAATAACCGAGTCAGTTCCCGGCTGCCCCAGCTGCCACCACTGCTGCCACCACGCATTAGGAATGAAATTTAATAAACATGAAAACAGAGTACAGTTGTTTTATAGGGAAATAAAATAATTTTGCGGCTTACGATTGCGTTCGTTTTTATAATTCTAGTCCTACGGTCTTTAATTTAAGGATCAATGTTTGCGCATAACCTAAAATATATGTAAATATCAGGGACTCAGTCTGTTAATCCGTGATTAATAATTTTTGTTAATAAAAATATCTTTTTATATTATAAACATTAATCTATTATGGTATTTGTGGCAACCCTGTATCAAGATGAAATCAACGTTTAGGGACCAGAAGGTGTTGTGAAGTGACAGGAGTCTGATTAAAGTCGCAACTTCAATGGACATTAAATTGTATGGAATAATTCTCTCGGTTATTTTAGGACTTTTCTTTGTAGAATTTTCTCTTCCTTCATTTTTAAATGTTTTTAAGTTTTTTTAAAAGTTTAGTCTTGTTGGTTCTACTATGAGCTTTTCTATCTTTATTGGTATTATTCTCAGCTAAGTTAATTTTTGTTTTAAAATTTATTTCTAGGTTTTTATTTTAAAAACTTGATGCATTAGAAGTATAATACTTTCAGAAGTGTCTAGTTACTTATGAAATTTATTATACTACTTTCAGCGGTTTCTAGTTACGACTTTTAGGGTTTCTAATTCTATTCTAAATATCATTTTACTATAATAGAAATTGAAAACTCAGTCTACTGCATATAGTCCGCTCGCAGGGACAGGTAGAGTTAAAAGAGCACAATTTTATACGATACAACTTTCTATATACACAACTCTTTATATTCTCTTGCTTTTCTAACATCCAGCAAACTCTTTTTTTTATTGAGATACGACATCTGAACCCTTGCTTTACTATCGATTTGCTTGATAGTAAAGCTTGGAGGTCCAAGAGTGCTATAAACTGAACAAAACGACATAGTATTTTCTTAGATTTTGCGCGAACATTGATTAATGAATTAAACAAAGTTTTGGAAACAACAACAGCATCAACCAATAGAACGACCAACACCTCAGTCTCTCCGTGACCACGATAGCTGCAAAGCTCTCAAACGTCGGAATAATAAAACAATTGTAAAATTTAAACTAAAATAATCGCGATAGTAAAACGACATAGTTGACGGTTGTCTCAGTTATCGTGACTGTGTCGGCAAAATAAACAGTCCGAATGAAAGTTAGACTTTTTTAACGTGTTGTATTTGAAAGGTTTTTTCTATCGAACGAATCAATAGTCGACTAAACGACTCGGCAAGTCTTTTATTTTTCGTCTGTTCGATAAGTGGAATGCCTGACTAGCCCATGTGATCTCTCCATTATATTACATAACCGCGTACAAGGTTGCGGAGCTTGAAAATGAAAAGACATACTAACGGCGACTAATTTCAACTAGGCCGGAAATATGGTGCGACCTCTATTTATTTAACTGTAGTAGCAGTCGCCTCCATTCACAGAGCAAACTCCAGTTTAACATAAGCCGGGGTGCAGTCTTATACGGCGAGTCCTAATAACAAGTGGAATGCTTTGTCAGCCCATGTGTTCTCACCCTCCTATAACCTTGGATCCTTCAAGCGATGCGTGAAGAAGCACCTTTGGCCGGCACGACTGAGGCAGCCGTGAATAACTCGGTTGTTTCAGTCATCGGCATTTTTGGATCTTCTCTTGCTTATCATCAGGCGGTTCGAGGTCAAATGTCGTGACAAATAAAAAAAAATGAAATACGTGCAGTAGTAGTAATTCGTTTGAATAGCGATGGCTCGCGTTAATTAATCGCTGACAGTGACATCATTTGGGCGTGGATTATGACTGCGCGGCAAAGTGAGGCTTTGCCGCGCAGTCAAATCGCCGAGATTTGATTTTGGAATCGATTTTATGTATACAAATTAATTAATGGATTAATGTGTATTGCTATGTTTGCTTTGGAATTATTGTTCGATGTGAATCTGAATGTTGGATTAAAAAAATAATTCTCTTTTTGTGAACAAATAGGTTCATAGGCACTTGTGAACAAACTCAGTTTTTTTCAGTCGTCGTCACTCTTGGACCTCCTCTTGCTTATCATCAGGCGGGTCAAGGTCAGATGTTGTCACAATAAAAAAAAAATGTATATTTGTGTCGATCGTTGTTTGGCTTATGAAATGCTTTATTAGGATGGATAAGGTTAATCAGTCAATCACACATCAATCAATCAAATTTTCCAAACAAAGCGCCTTTTTCCATTGGAGCGCCACTTGCCAGGATCCTGACATAACTCCCTTGCTTCCCTCACATGCACAATTTTCTCAAAGTAGATTGAAGAAAGGAAATTATTAAATAAACGAGGCAGACCCAGGGTCGAAGACATCCTCAGGAAGCTGAATTGCCTAGTGCCCATAACCGTAGAGCTTGTATTAGGTAAAAGAGTGTTTAGTTGTATGTTATGTTTGTAACTTCACAACGCGACAAGTGACTCCATGGTCTGTACACTTGAATCCAGTATGCCATACTGTTGGCCTTTTGCCCAACGGTATGCCATACTGTTGGGCAAAAGGCCACCAACTGTCGGCGTACCCACTCCTAAAATATTTATAATTTGCCGTTCCAATCTCATTTTTCCATATTTTATTTTCTAATGTCACACTTCTCCCGTGCGTGGAATACTGTTAAATAGGCATCGCTTTGCTTCACGTATATAAGGGTTTCAACGTTGGTATTTGCATGTACGTTTTCCTTTACACTTTTTACTTAAGCAGAATCTATTCACAGACGATGAATCGCGATGAAAGCTAATGCTATTACTTTCACAAAGAGGTGACTGGAGTTTCTCTTTTCTATTAACTCCAGGGTTTCTATAAATATGATTCCTCTCATTATAAGCGATTGCTTGACGTGGCGTAGTCTATTGTGTTTGCATTCATTCGTATGTGTTTGTCATTGTGCATTTTAAATTGTTTTTATTTTTTAGTTCTTTATTTTTTTTTGTTTTTGTACCAAGAGAAATGACTGCACACTTACTGATATCATACTAGGATACATTCCATAAACGACACAGAACGAATACGACTCGTCGCATACACTTTTTAATTATGTTTATTGTGACTCGACATCTGACTTTGACCCGCCTAATGGTAACCAAGAGGACGTCCAAAAGTGCCGACGACTGTGAAAACCGAAAAAAAAACACGGTTTCCCCAGTTGCCCCAACAGGCCGAAAATTCATATTTCTTATTCTCAACACTATTACGGCCTGGAGAAATTGTGGGAAACTTTAAATTTGCAGTTGGTGGTGTTAGCCCGGTTTGGTAGATCGGCCTAATGACCTGTTTGCCTCTACCACTCCTCAATTAAGACTTTTATAACGTTAATAATTATCATATTAGGAAAAAAATGATAATATTAGATTGACGAAAGCAATTTATAAATCTGATGTGGATGGATGCGATAAACAAGGCAAGCCCAGGAGATCGGAGACATCCTCAAGAAAGCTAGTTGCCTATAGTTGCTAGTTGGATAATTGTGAATGTGTAGGAAGCAAGGGAGCTGTGTCAGGGTCGTGGCAAGTGGCGCTCCATTGTCTCTGCCTATCCCTATGGAAAAAAGGCGTGAAAATTTGATTGAATATTAATATTAGGAAGAAAATTATTACAAAGTGATAAAGCACCACTGGCCAGCATAGAGATGGACTTTTGATCCATCCATGCTTACCACCAAGCAGGTCGAGGTCAGATGTTGCGTCACAATAAAAAGAGAAGTAAAGTGTAGTCATCCACTGAAGAGATAACGGACCCTTGTTTCTTATTTACTTGTTTTTTTTTTAACTCGAATAAATTTTAGTGAGATACAATCTTAATTAATTAATTAAAACATGTCACATTGATTAATGCAATTTTTCCGAGTTAATTACCGTCGATTATTCACCGCTAATCAGCGCAGTGTTGGGAAAAAATCGTCTTAATTTAGTCTATAAATCCACAAGAGGCGGGTGAAGTGCTCGAACGTTCGTCCTGTTTCACGACACCACTGTACAAAATCTTTATCACTGAAAACTTTTTCGTCTCGAACGGTGAAGTTGGCGTCGAAATATCCTTTTAATGGCCCCTCTTCTGGAGGGTCGTCTGCAATTTAGATTAGCCCGTTAATTAAATTAACATTATGATCCATATCTCGTTGGCCCAGGTGGTCGCAGTTATAACCTCCGCGGCGTTCTGCTTCATTTGAAGCACCTTTGTTTGTTTCAATGTTAATTTTTGTGTAATTCGCATTGTTCAAACTTAACTCCACTCGTATTACGGATGATAATCTTATTTCGTCTTAACTCAGATAAGGATTTCTTTGATCGTTTCTTTTGCTTTATTTTTTTTAGAATTAGAGTTAAAGTAAATGTCGAAGGTTATTTTTATTTAGACACAAAAATAAAGATATTTTTAGGATTTAAGCGAGCAATTTCCTATTGTGACCTCGACTTGCCCAATGGTTGCCAAAAAGAATAAATAAAAATACGATCAATCATCAATAATGTGAAGTTGTTTTTTTTAATATCTTTTATTTTGTTTTTATTTACCCCTATGGACTACAGCCTTAAGTAAATATTTAATATTAGTATTAACTATGAAATTGCCTACTATATTATACTATTAATTAAAAGCGATATGCAATAGAAAATATTTTAATTATTTAGATAAAATATAAATTTAATTAGACATTTAGGGCTTAGGTAAATATCGTTCTATTCTTCGCTTGACTTATTTCATGAAGTTTCATATAAACTAATAATTACGTTTGAAAGTGCAAATTTCTGTTCTTTATTGTCACTATAAAGTACAACAATTGTTCTTTTAAATGTAATTATCAATTTATAGGAAACTTCATGAGCTGGTCAAACGTCAAAACGGTCATCATAGCGTGCCGCTGGTATAGTTATTAGTTTCTACTTTTATCTAATCCATTGAGACATAAGTCGGGTATTTACCTCTGATGTAGTTTTAGCGGGAAACTCTGATGTAATTGTTTCTTAAATATTAATGTGTTATACTGGTGATCATTTTTTAAGTTGATCGAGTATAGACAAGTAAATAAAAGCCGTTTTACGTGTCTCTTCCAAGACTCCGTCGGAAGAGTTTTAGTGAAGTTTTTCTACTGGTTTACCAAAGCTATGACCATCATCTTCACCCTCATGTAATGGATGAAACACTGATGTGTTTCATCTTTATCCACTGAAGACATTATAGCTAAAGACTAGGCTGTATGGACTAAGTTTCCTTGGCTTTCCAGAAAGGGAGAATTAAACTGAAGAAGAAATTACCTCTGATGTTTAGCCATGTTGCATTGGGTTGTTTGGTATACTTTCATTTATTAAAGTCACGTCTCTGCAACTCCGTGAAATATTAATATAGTAATGGAATGACTTTTTACTCGGATTCTACAGCACTCGCATGAAATTTAATTAAGTAGAGAAACTATCTTTGCAGTATTCTGAAAGGACATTTCTTTATTTCAATTTCATATTTGTTTTTATATAATGTTTCAAATTTAAAGTATTTTTTGGATTGGATATACATGTGGAATAAGAGCTAGAAAATATTATTTTAGAGTACCGACAGGCGTGGCGTGTTGATTAGCACACCAGTCCGTTACGCGGAATGTCTCGGATTCGATTTCCGGTCGGAGTAAATATTTGTTTCATAGCATTTATAATATTTAATAACTTGATTAAATTATTATACAATACTAATTTATACTATTTACTCATATTTGTTGGCAATACTCGTAGTACCCAGTCGCGTTTCAGGATCAGCTTGAAGGTTGCTGGTTTCCTCTACACAAAAGTGGATGTGACTGCTACTTACAGTTATTTAACTGTAGTAGCAGTCATCTCATTTTATGGACTGCACTTCAGCTTAACATCAGGCGGAGTGCTCTCATATGTCGAGTCACAATAAGAACATGTCTTCATTTATCGTTCATTATAGAAGTGGTAGAGGCAAACAGTTCAATTGTATATCTCGCGATTGTGGGTCCATTTAGGTGACCGTGGTGTAGTGACAGTGCAATGGTTACGCCAACCAAGAGCACGGGTTAAAAACCACTTGCCTGCACCAATGTATCTTTGTTATGATAAAAGCACTTTAGTAGCTTACTATAGAAAAGTATTTTTTTTTTAAATTAAATTTCATTGTTGCTTTTTAACCTTGATCCTACACCCACATAAGTGAGGGGAAGAAGACGCCTTCTGTCGACCGAACTGTCGGGTCAACTAAACAATTCAGAGCGTCGTTCCTTTGTCGAACAACGGACAATGGACGCCCGTGTGTTCTCCCCATCTTTTAAGCGCAACGTGAAAAGCTTCTTTAGCTTAAACTGTGTCGGTTTTATCTGTCGTCAGCACTCCTGGACCTTACCATCAGGCAAGCCGAAGACAAATGTCGAGTCGCAATAAAAAAAATGTTAGTTCTATTACTAGTGGTTTAGATATTATCTACGGGTACTGTATGTACTTATTATTATTAGCCCATTTAGTTATCCCACCGCTAGGTAAAGATCTCTCTATTTTACCCACAAATCACGACACCATGCCGTCTCTCATTTCAGCATCTTCTATTGGATATTTTCTTAGATTTTGCGCGAACAAACAAATTTTATGCAGTTTACTATCTCGTTTATTTTAGTTTTGATTTTGTGTTTTTAGTCCCTCCGTGACCACGATGGCAGCAAAGCTTTCGAAACGTCGGTAAAATAAAATAAAATTGTAAAATCAAAAACAAAATAAACGCGATAGTAATCCGCATAAAATTTGTTTAATTTATCTTCTATTGGGCCTACCGCGATGTCGTTTGCAATCTGTGGTCCACTCGGTAATGGTTTTTTTATTGTGACTCGACATATGTTAGGCTGGAGTGTGTTCCATGAATAGATGTCACTGCTAATACAATTTAATAACTGTAAGTAGCAGTCACATCCACTATGTCGGCCTAGTCGGAACCGGTAACTTACAAGCTGATCCCGAAACGTGACCAAATCACTTCACGGTCTGTATACTTGTAAGTGGTGGTACTACTCCGGATCGGCAGACTGGGTACCACTGCCTACCACTCTTAAAATACGAGTATAAGGATAATTCATCACCCATGCGTCACCTGCAATTATATAAAGATCTAACTAAGATAACTGATAATCTAAGACATATTCTCAAGGTTAATTAATATAACAAAGTTGTTATAAATAATTTATAAAATATATACAAACTTAATTTAAAATTAACCGTTAAATTTTCGAATCAAATATATGTTGTATTGATACACGGAATTTAATTAAGATCCAATCGTACCAGATTTATTGCGAAATTGTTTTGTTAAATACATTTGGACATTCAAAATAAACGATTAATTTGAGTTCAATAATCCAAGTAAAACACCTCATAATCCAAAAATATATTTATATGTAGCGCAATGGGGTGTGGGTGTGTTAAATATTAAATATTCAAGATGACATTGTATTTGTAAACGATTAAAATAATCAAAGACAGAGACAAAGCACCACTTGCCACGATCCTGACACAACTCTTTCGCTTCCCTCACATCCACAATCCTCTTCATACAAGCGCTACGATCATGGGCACTAGGCCATCCAGCTTTCTTAAGAATGTCCCCGATTTGGTTCGAAAAACACCTTTCTGGGCTTGCCTTATTTAACGCATCTATCCACATCAGATTTATAAATTCAAAGATGTAGTGACAAGGATTGACAATGGAATGCTCCGATAGTTTTGGCACATGAAAGGGATAATTGAAAATAGATTCATATTTTTAATACGAAGTAAAACCGCATTCACATTGTAGAAACAATCACATCGCTGTAATTTTAAAAGTGGCAGGCTGACAGTAATTGGTAGTAATTTGTCCAGTCTGCCTATTCGGTATAGTACCACCACTTTCAACTGTGGTGTAACTTAATCGCGTTTCGAGATCAGTGCATGCGATTGCTACCACCATGGACACTTCAGTCTAACAGATGTCGAGTCATATGAAAGAAAAAGTATTTATAGGAAATAATTAAAACTTTGTTTAGGTATTATTTTTACATTTCAAAGTTTGGTGCATCCTTGACTACCACTCTCTAGTCGAATTAGAAGTGCTATAACTGCTGCTTAACTAGTACAAACATTGCCTCTTGTGACCGAACAGTACGCAAGAAGAGTGATATTTGCGAGCGTGTTTTTCGGTCTTTCTATGACTAGAACATATATTCTTTATGTTGTAATTAGAATTGGTCTTATATTTTTATTAATATTCATTTTTAATTATAGCTGCACATGTTACTAGCTTAACAATTTTGTATGATAAAATAATCTCGTGTCAAACGAAAGTAATTTTCCAAACAACACATTCGAAGAAATTAACGCTTTGTTACTTTATTTAACTAGAGGTTGCTCCCGATTGATTTGTCCAATTCAATTAGATCGGTAACTTTATCAGGAGTCGATGCAGTGGCTAACGTGACTGCGTCATACAATCGTTGCATTTCAACGAAATTAAATCTTATACGTAAAATATTAGAGTTGGTTTTGCATTGGCGAATTAGAAGTCAATCAAATTTAGACGGAGTAAGGTGTGCGTATATTTTGCATATTACGACGTCTCGAAATTCAATTAATTCTATTACCGACCTTGTTTGTCTAGAGATAGGGTTTAATTTTGATATACAGTGCGATCTACATGATGTTATGCTTCTTAGTGGAGCCATCTGATTTCTTCCAAGGACCTACCTACACCTACAGAACCTGCAAAAGTATCTTTGCTATCTCTTTAACCCAGAAGTAGGAGGAATAATTTGTCTACTGTCTGAGTGCATTTGCCACAAAAGTCTTTATCAGCCAATGAAAGGATTAATTCATAATAGAAACACGAACCACGCTTAATTTGATACGTGGCGCTTTTCCACTTTCACAATGCTGTAAATAACGTGTAGTGCATTAACCGACTCTATGTGATAAGCCTTTGTTGATAAGGGTGAAAATTACTTGTGAGTTTTTAGTTTAACCCCGTATGTTTTTATCCTTTGAAGCTCCATTAGCTAAGCCCTCGTTCGTTGTTGTTTTAGTGTTTTTAGTTCATTTTATTTTGGTATAAATAAGCAGAAATTTATAAATAAATTAAAATAAGAAAAAAATGTACTTTAACTGAATTTTTTTTACGATTGTACTTTTTTAATGCAATAATTATTTAAATATTTGCTGAGGTCAATATGACGGCGACTGCAGCCGTTTTTTAGTCGTCGGCACTCTTGGATCTCTATCATGCGCCCATAGCGTCGACCCACGCTATGTTTTTGATGTCGAATCACAAAAAAAAAAATACAGTTATACTCTACTAGATCTTTTTACTAAATAGAAATACAAAACTGAATATCCAATTTTTATTCATAAGTCTAAAAATACACGCCACCAAATCCTCAAATAAAATGATAAAATTAAAAACATGTTCGAATGATATGCGCTTCTACGAAATTTTGAGCATGTCGTCGACATTTCATTTCAATTTTTATTTAGTAAGCAGCCAGCACTGCACTTTTACAAGTCACATCGTATAAATTAAATTAATTAAAATGTATATTATGTATACAATTATACAAAATTAAATATAATAGCTGCAAAACACATTGTGACCTTACTAACTACATCTTTCTAGTATACAGAGTAATCAAATGTCCACGGACGGATGAACGCCGGCGTCGTATCATGGTATAATAGTAAACAATTTGCACAAAAATATAAATGTAAAAATGCTCATATTGTATCTAAATTGAAACAAAGAGATTTCTATTTACCTACGTGAGGGTGGATGAGCTTTCGCGTCCGAGTATGTTCGCCGTTATTCACCGGAGCTTTTTCTCTTTTTTTACTCTGTTTGCTTTATCTATTTGGTGTAGTCGTTTCCTTGGGCGGGCGGGCGGCCGCTCAATGGTCGGTCAAGCGGAAAATTACAAATATCTTGTCCCCATTTCACAAGAATTGGGAGGCTTTTTGTCCTAGGAAATCGATTGTTTTTTTTGGTCTACTGGTCTACGGTTACTAGTAGTACTTGTTTGTGACTTTGGTTTTCGTCTAAATGGGATATTATATTTCTATGGAAGTGGTTTTGAACCCATGGTCTCGGTTTGCATGACCATTGCACTGCCAATAACACCACGGTCGCTTTAAATTATATATATTAAAGTACATTGAAACGAATAATTATAATGAACTTTAAAAGAAGTAATATTAAAACAGAGAAGTACCCAGACTCAATCTCGTAAGTCAAATAAGTCTGGAGTAGCACAAATTCATTATTACCACTTAAAATGTAAATCAGTACATTACTAGCGGTTTCACTGAATTGAAATAATATTTCTGGGACTACGGATCTTACTTCAAGTCTGTGGTTTGTTGTAGGTACATAGATGATAGTTATTCAGATATAAGTAAGTTTGAATAAATGTTAGTATAGAAATCGATAAAAACATTTTCTGAGACGCGATCAAGACGCGGCAGTAGTGCCCAGTCTGCCGATCCGGGGTTGTACCACCACTTACAAATATACAGACCGTGAAGTGATTTGGTCGCGTTTCGGGATCAGCTTGTAAGCTTACAGTTATTTAACTTTAATAGCAGGCACCAAAGTCAAAAGCAGTATTTATGAACATCAGACGGGGTGTTAGACTCGACATATGTCACAATAAACAATAAATCCTCCAAACACTATAATATAGTTATTATTGTAATTCGACGCTTTTCCTCTGAATCGAATGTGAAATATCGAATGTGTGAAATACAGAATGTTGGATATATTGCGAAGATTCACGGCTCAATTTCATAAGTTCTTTAATACAGGCACGTGGGGGTGGGCAGGGTTTTTGTGCGACATTGTGTTGGTACCAATGACGTTTGTTTTTTGAAATTTATTATTTCAATTAAATAGGCATAGGCAGATTCAATTCTATCGCTTAAGGTTTAGCACGTGAAGTGACTTAGTCGCGTTTTGTAAGTTGCCGCTTTTAACTAGACTGGCATAGTGGATGTGCCTGCTACTTGCGGTTATTGATCTATATCAGCAGTCACCTCCATTCATAGACCACACCTCGTATATTCTTTTTTTTTTAATTTAAACTATCGCAATACAATACATAGTCCTGTAGTTGAGATGGCGTTTTCTACAATTTTATTACATTTAATGTTATGTAATAAAATTTCATGTAATAAAATTGCTTACCATCAGGCGAGTCGAGGTCAAATGTCGAGTCACAATAAAATAAACCAAAATGCTTACTTTAAATACCTATTTTTAAATGGTTGAACATTTATTTATGTTATTTATACGTTAATGACAGATTCCTTGATGGATGTTTGTTAAGAATATGGAAAGAATAGAAGCTGTGATAAAATAAGAACTAATTCAGTGTTATTTATCTCATACTACATATGTTTATTCCACGTGTGACTAAAAGAGACAATTCCTTTCTTTCAAAGGTTGTCACTACTTTTTGCAAATACAACCACTTGGTTGACTTTAAATACTACTTACTTAATTAAAAGTCACGTGGTGAATAAACCACGTGACTTTTGAATAAAATTGAAATAAACCGGGAACAGAAAAAACAAAATCAAAACATCAAACGGGGTAGTTTTGGAAACAATAACAGCATCAACCAATAGGACGACCAACACCTCAGTCTCTCCGTGACCACGATGGCTGCAAAGCTCTCGAAACGTCGGAATAATAAAAAAATGTAAAATCAAAACCAAAATAAACGCGATAGTAAGCCGCATAAAATTTGTTTAATTCATTAAAACAGTTTTACGAGTGTATTGTAGCGAAAGTGCGTGGAAAGTGTATTTGATAAAACGAAACATCTAGTCCCGATGCATTGACGTGCATGAAAAGAGCTAAACTTTACGCGGGAGGGCAATTTTTCTTCAGCCCGTCAATCTGAGAGGCAATAATTCAAGCGGCTTCGGGCGAAGTTGTGCACAACGCAAAGTACCCCTCTAACTTGATATGGGGGATGAACTTACTAAAACTGAATTTTACACTTTACTCAAGCTCAGACACTTTCAGGTCTTGTTAACCTATTTTTAATGGCCTATTGTATTATTGGCCAATTGTATTATATGTATTATTAAAGGTTTGGGTACATGAATAGAAGGAGCCCTAAAATAGCGACAGAATACAACCTTTATACTATTTTCACTTATGGCGTTAAAAATAAGTCAGTGATGCCGCTACTCTTACTACCACGTGACTTTAAATTAAGTAGTATTAAAAGTCAACCACAATTACAAGTTGTTGTATTTTCAAAAAATAGTGCCAACCTTTGAAATAAAGGAATTGAAGTACAAGTAGTTGTCTCTTTCAGTCACACGTGGTATAAACATTATATAAATAAAACAAATAACAATGAATTAGTTCTTATTTTAGCACAGATTCTATTCTTTCCAAATTCTTTGGCAGTTACCCTATCATAACATAGGATCATCTAATAAAAAAACGGGTAAAAAAATTTCAATTCAGTTAATATTCTGGAACTGGGAACTAGTGTGCGTAACCACGATTTGGGTGTTCAGTGAGGATTATTTATTAGGTAAATAACTTTTTTTATTAGGTATATATTTTTTATTAGGTAAATAACTAGATTTCTTTTTTTGTCTTCTGCCTTTAATCTATTTTTCTCTGTCATACCTCAATTTCTACAGGGACAATCAGATCAGGAATAGGGACAATGACTGAGGCGAGCGTAAAATGAGATGGCTTTTTCAGTCGTCGATACTCTTATATCTCCCTTTGCTTTATTATCAGGCAAGTAAATATTAGATGTCGCGTCTCAATGTAAAAAAAAAATACTCCTAATATACTTAATCGACTAAAGTACGATTCCTAATTTGATAAATACTTGGCATGGACCATTCAAGCCAATTATATCTCGTTATTTTTAAGCCAATTTCTACATGCCTGACGCTTTTTCTATTTCACTTCACTATATATAGGTATATTTAACTCTGTGTTGCATATGTTGTGAGACAGAATTGTGAAGGTAAGAGAAACAAGAGAGTCGTGTCAGGTGGATCATGGAAGGTGGCTATCCGATGTCTCGGGTTATCTCTGTGGGAATTAAGTCGCAAAATTGTGAATAATGATTATTGACCACAAAAATGTTTCATTTATGGTCACTGCAATAGGTAAAAATGAAACTACCCCCGGACGGAATCCTATTACTGGCGTTCATAAAACAAAAGAATCGAATTTAAAGAAACAACAGAAAACTGATTGGTGCTCCCACAAACAACAAAAACAAAGGACGATTGTCTGCGAAAGTAACCGCCTATGTCTGACACCTGACATTTAATTTCAATTTCTCTTTTGAAACCAATATGGCTGACTGAATTTTCGCGTTTGTTCCTATTCGTGTTACTCACAGTACTACCAGTAGTTCTATTTGTAATTAAGTATTTTATTATTAATCATATTAGGAATGGTAGGCAGTGGTGGCCAGTCTGCCGATACGAGGTAGTACCGCCATTGGGTCATGTCCTTATGTCATGTCATGAGGCTAGTGAGAGAGAGAGAAAGTGAAAGAGTTGAGTCAGGGTCGTGGTAAATGGCACTCAATCACATCGCCCATGTCTATCCCATTGATTAACATAATAATTATTGGCCGGCATAATTTGGTATTCATTAACTCATTATTACACAACAGAAGGTACATAGGCGAGCTTAATGCCTCAGGCATTATCTACCAGCTAACCTTTATTGTGTTGTGATTGGTTGGGTGCAAGCTATTTATTAAGATTCAATATTATAAACAAATGATATTTGTTATGAAAAATATAAGCAGTGCATACACATACATTAAGCAACATATACATGAAATTGGACACATGTATGAGGTAATAGGCATAATAGGGGAGAAGGTTTGTTTATTTAAAAAGTGATAAATAGGTGTTTAAGTTGAGGCTTGTATGATAGAGGAAGCTTGTTTCACTGGTGAGCTGCAGAGACTGTAACAGATTCGCCGTAAGCAGAGGAAAAATGAGTTGCAATTTTCAGCATAGCGACTGAGGAAACCGTGAACTGAGTCGGTTCTTCGCTTTCCTTTGCCTCACCACCAGGAAAGTAAATGTCACATATCGATTCACAATAATAAACAATTTCGTATATCTTTGAATGTCTTTGAATAAAAATATATTTTAAAATTGGTTCTGCATTATTCGAGTTCTATTATTCGCTATTATTTTTCTTGTTGGTGATGATTTTATGTTTTTCTTAGCCTTTTTTGCGTGGATTTATAAATATATTACAACAAGGATTTTGTTGGATTTGTGCGCGTTAAAAACCCTCGCATATTTTTAGATTATTTTTATCCCTTTGTCTTGTCTTTATTTTTTAACCTTATATTTACTTTTCTCTCTTTTTTATATTTATATAATACTATTTTTATTTGATAAACATTTTAGAATTCCATTTTTATTAAAGTTATTATATATATATTTTTTTATTTATTAACATTTCTATACTAAGCTACTAAAGTGCTTGTGTCATAGTAACAGGACAACTAAAGTTCATATATCAAAGATACATTGTTACCGGCAAGCTGACTGTTTTGAACCCATGCTCTCGGTTTGTGTAACCATTGCACTACCACTACACCACGGACGCCTTATTTCACTGCCACTATCTATTTTAATAAAATACTGATCTACTATCATAAAAACAATACAACCAAAGTGCATAACAGAAAATACATTACCCGTGAGTGGTTTTGAACCCGTGCTCTCAGTTTGCGTGACCATTGGCCTACCACTACACCATGGTCGCTTTAAATATTTATTTATTACCTATTTAAACATCAAATATTATTAATGTTAACATTTGTTTTCGTCCACATTGGAGTGTGTTTCTATTAGATTTACTCGTACAATTTGTCACTCGTTCGAATCAGTTCATTACAGACCATTACACACATTCGATTCGCTCGTTCGAACTACACTCTCAAATTGATTCATACGTCCATTCGCACGCATTTATTTCCAATCGGTTATACTTAACACCAGAGTAACGGGAACTGTCATTTAAATGGCAAGGGTGATGCCGTTTCGTGAACCTTCCTCATTTATACAAATCTCTTTTACACGTAAATTCAGTCTTTCAGGAGGTTTTCTTATTGTTAAACACCTATTATAACTCCTAGCTGTAAAAGATAACGTAAAATGAACTAATATTATTGATTTGGTTTTTACTAACAACTTTCACTGGCATAGTGACGCACTGACTGGGTTTTTTCAATCATCGGCACTCTTGGACCTCCATCATGCTTACCATCAGGCAGGTTGAGGTCAGATGTCGAGTATTATATATAAAATCTGTAAAAAATTAAAGTCACGACAATCTCTTTGATCTATTCATTTAGGTTTCAACATATAGTTTAAAAGTCAAGTTACTGACACAAAACACACTCAGAGCCCAATGATCTCTGTTAATAAACGGACTTAATAACATGTTAAATCAATGATAACGCAAAAATGTTAAATTCAGTGCTGTTTTAAACTAAAACAAGAACTAGAGGGAAAGCGCGGAATACCTTTTTTGTTCATAATATACAAGTGAAAATTGTATAAATTCGTAATGAAAAAATAATAATATATTTATAAATTTAAATTTTCAATAGTAATTGAAATATATTCTCGTAAATATGCACACATTTAATATTGTTGAAAGTTGCGCCAGCCTGGCGTTTAAGCGTTAATGATAAATTTCAATTATAATGTTTTTAAAGTTGATTAATTTTGTCGCAATACATTTAAATTGATAAACATTGTTCAGTGTAATGTAAAATCGTAAAATATGATAATTATTAATTAAGACCTTTTCGTTTTGCATAATTTGTGTTTTAATATTTACAATATGTGAAGTATTTTTCACGCTACGTATGGTGTGCAAAATAGCTGAATAAGTTTACAGGTATAATTTTTGGCATTCCTAATTTGTGTTTATTTTTTTTTTTCGAGACTACGTTTATAATGTAAGTTAGGGATATATTGATTTTTAAACTTTACCCAATTTTTTTATAAAAGCAGATAAAGAATATTCTTATCTGTGTTGATTATTTTTACGATTAATTTGATTTTACCTATATATACGATCATAAACAAACTAATATACAAAAATGACGCAAAATTTAATTCACGAAAAATGCTCAAAGAAAACACTTCTCATTGTATTGAAAATATTAAAAGTTATTTGCTCTCCAACGTTGTTCACTTGGATCGGAAAATATTGCCCCTACGACACGACGACGTAAAGGACGAATTGTTGGGCATTCATTTGGAAAATAGTCGACTAAAGGACGGCTATGATGGTCTGGACAGACATTCTGTAAGGCCCCGTACGCACATATCGTATTTTTGATTTAATATAATATTTTGAAAATATACACAAAAATATACTATATTAATTTTATATTAGTATATTAGTATATTAATTTAAAAAAAACCAGACGTCCCATCAGAGATTGTCCCAAGAAGTCAGGCAACATTTCCCCTTTGTATAGTGAGGCTAATACGTTGGCAGAAATAATTGCCAGCTTTTCTGTCTCCAGACATCTCCGTTGTTTTAAAATTTAAATATATCGTGTAATAAGTCGGATTTTTTTAGTCGTGGACGCTTTTAGAGACTATATATATTAGTTGTAGTTATAATTATTATTTTTACTGTGCGATGCGGAAGGGGTGTGTTTTCCTTCACATGTCACCTTTCCAGCACCGTTCGGTACATCTTTTCTTTGTAGAACAATTGACAAGTGAAATGCTTTGCCATCCCATGTGTTCTCTCCAACCTATGACCTTGGATTCTTCAAGCTATGCGAGAAGAAGCACCTTAGGCCGGCATAATAACGGCTACTGAGGTAGCCAGGAACTATGCTAACTAGGTTTTTTCAGTCGTCGTCACTCTTGGACCTCCTTTAACTTATCACAGGGCGGGTCGACGTCTAATGTCGTGTCACAATAAAAATAAAATTAAAAAAACCGCTCCACTACCGAATCTACTCTGTTTTAGCGTTTAGTATCCGATATATTTTATCACTTTTTTTTTATCTTTATGAGATCATAGTGTCTGTATGAAGAATATTGTGGATGTGAAGAAAGCAAGAAGAAAAAAATTGGCGCTCCTTTGTATCTGTCTTATTACTGTGGGATTTGACGCGTGACATCCGTGATAATAAATATGGATAATTATTATTACAAGATTTATGAACATTTTTCTTAGTTTCATGAACTGCGTTTATGCTATTTTTATTCAAGCTATAGTTATTACAAAATATCTTCGCATTTTACATCATTGGAAAACTACTTATTTGATCGTGGATTGACTAAATAAATAAATAGATTATACCTATGTGTATATGTCACCTTAAATATTTGTTCGGTGCAGGCTGCATTCAAGGGTCAAGCGAGTGACATAGCGTTTATTTTCCCTCTTTTTCGGGAGGAGCGCTGAAATCGAATCGCATGTAATTGAAATACACAAAGCTATTGGTTTTTGTTTCTCTTTTATTTTTCACGTGGAATTAACGACTACAAATGGATGAATGATTGAGTGGATTCGGAATGTTTGTGCATTTTTATTGGTCGGATTGCTCGCTTCAGTGCGATACAGTGATTTTGTGTTTAACGATGAGAGGAAATGTTAATTACTTGCAATATAACGGCTTCGGTTTTGGTCAACTATTTTTATTTGTTAATTATGAATATTTTTTGTGACAATTATTTTACTGCTAAAAGGGATAGGTAGTATTAAGAGGATTGGCTTTTTATATGCCGTTCAGTCTGGTTGATATGATGCTTATCAGCAAGCAAATCAAGAATTAGAAAATTTCTTTTAACAATGTCATTAGAAAGTAAAATGTGGACGCATAAATAACACGTCGGTAGCAAGATGGCGGCAAGCGACCGGTGTTGCCAGCAATTAATCTCCATTTCGCGCGCGGGCCAAATCGCACCACCATTACCCGTAGAGTTTTATTTCATTAAATGGACCCGCCGAATTAATACGCTCTCCCTTTTTACACCACTGAAAAGAGCAGGAAGGCATTATGATTGGGGAAGAATAGGTGTTTTTTTAAAGCGTAATGAGCGGGAACTGTTTACAATAAAGTTTTTTTACGCTGACAACATTAAGATGCTCGTTATCGTCTTTAATGTTGCTGTAATTTTTTAAAAACATTTCATTACATTAACTTAGGGAAATCCGTAATTAATATTTAAAATACCTTTCTGTCTATTTATACTTCTTTTTTGTTGGCATGTAATTAACTAAAATTGTTTTCTCTTTTTCACAGGTTCGGACGTTGTTTGTTAGTGGTCTGCCCATGGATGCAAAGCCGCGGGAACTCTATCTTTTATTTCGAGCATACGAGGTAATTTAAATTTAATCATTTAATTCTATTTATTATATTTTTTTGTTGTGACTCGACATGTGACAGCACTCTGCTTGATGTTAAGCTAGAGTGTGAACCATGTATGGATGCCACTGCTACTACAATTCAATAACTAAAGGTAGCGATCACACTATGCCGGCCTTGTTGGAACCGGCAACTTACAAGCTGATTCCTATACATGACCAAATCACTTCACAGTTTGTATACTTGTAAGTGGTGGTACTACCCCGGATCAGCAGACTGGGTACCACTGCCCACCACTCTTTGATAACCAGATCCGAAGTAAATATTCGCCTCTTTTTTTATTAACAAATATTGGCAATACTCGGGTCTTTACGCGCAACAAACCAATCGCTAACCGTTCGGCTACGCCTGTCGTCAAAAATTGTTTAATAATATTATTTAATCATATTTTATTTTTCTCACATTTAAAAAGGTTAAGAAGAATCAGTCTTATTATGAATATAAATCGCGTTAGGTTTAATAGATTTAACTACAATATTTTACTAATCATCTTTTACCACGAACTTGCATATTGGCCTTTATTGTAATACATTCTGTAACGATAATGACTTGGGCATGCTATTGTCTAATAAAAGGGAGTGAAGTCAATTCGCTGCCTAAAACATTACAGACTAAGGTAATAAATTCGGAATACACGCGAACCCCAAATTCTGTGGACAGCTATAAGTATAGCGTTTCGATGTATACCTTTCAAGGCTTAAAAATTACGTCCAACTACGTCACGCGAAGACTCTAAAAGGATTGGATTTTCGTGAGTCCACTATGAGTATCTTATATTTTTATGATTCCCGCAGATTTTATGATTTATGTAGACGCATTCTTTCGACTAAACTAAAGACCGAAATAAGGAACTTAAACACATTTTACGCGGCTTACTGTCGCGTTTATTTACCTCGATGGCTGCAAAGCTCTCGAAACGTGGAAATAATAAGAAAATGTAAAATTAAAACAAAAATAAACGCGATAGTAAGCCGCATAAAATTTGTTTAATTATTTTTTTAATTGAAAAATCTATGAAAATATGAAGGTTTCGGCGCGCCGAAAGAACAAGAGAACACGAGAGAACGAAGAGAACAATTGACAAGTGCAATGTGCCAGCCCATGCATTCTCCTATCCTAAGCATAGTGAAAATTGGGGCAATTATATGATGATAAAGAGTGGTAGGCAGTGGTACCCAGTCTGCCGATCTGGGGTAGTATCACCACTTACAAGTATACAGACCGTGAAGTGATTTGGTCACGTTTCGGGATCAGCTTGTAAGTTGCTGGAACCATCTAAGCCGGATGTGATTGCTATTCAAAGTTATTGAATTGTAGTAGCGGTGACATTCATTCATGGACCACACTTCGGCTTAACATCAAGCAGGGTGCTGTCATATGTCGAGTCACAATAAATTAAACAAAAATGCAATTTTCTTTAATTCATTAATCGATGTTTGCACAAAATCTAAGAAAATTCTAATAAACAGTTTCTCTCATAAAGATCATGGGAAATGGTGATTTTTATTTGTTATTTTGTTAGCTATTTCTGACAATTAAAAAAAAAATACGGTATAATTAATCTTTAACCCGGGACTTAATACGGATTATCAATCTGTGTCGAATGAAAATCCATGATGACGTTACGTTATTGTGTCGTAAATACCATGTATCTTTTTTGAATACGTAATGCTTGTATTTGAATTAAATCGATTGTTGTTTCTGATAAGGATTTGCTTCGGATGGTAGGGATATCGCCGCTCGTGTACAATCCATATTGAAAACGGTTTTTGGGGGTGGTTGAGACTTTAAACAGTGCCTGCTACTGAATGGTACGGTTTTGCGTAATGTAAAATGGTTTTTTTGGGGGAGAATTGAAAACTTTCCTAATGTTACCTATAATAAACGTGACGTTTTGTTTTGAAAGTCATTATAAGTAAATTATGGAATGAATTTATAAAACATCAATTTTCATCAGTTTTATGCCCTAACTACTACAGGGATAGAGACAACGAAGCACGTTTTTGACGACAGGCGTGGACGAACGGTTTAGAGATTGGTTTGTTGCGCGTAAAGTCCCGGGTTCGATTCCCGGTCGGAGCAAATATTTGTTTTGTAGCTTTTATTTGTAATATATAATAATTATATTAAATATTGCAAATATTTATTAATAAAAAATAAGAGGTGGATATTTGCTTCGGGTCTTGTTATCAAAAGAGTGGTAAGTAGGTGCCGATCCGGGGTAGTACCACCACTTACAAGTATACAGACCGTAAAGTGATTTGGTCACGTTTCGGGATCAGCTTGTAAGTTGCCGGTTCCAACTAGGCCGACATAGTGGATGTAATTGTTACTCACAGTTATTGAATTGTAGTAGCAGTGACATCCATTCCATCCGGGCTTCTGCTATTTTAGTAATGTCCCCTGAATAGATCAAGTGTTCTCTCAATCCTATGACCTTGGATCCTGTGAAGAAGCGCCTTTAGCCGGCATAGTTACGGCGACTGAGGCAGCAGTGAACAAACTCGGTTTCCTCAGTCGTCGTCACTTGAACCTCCTCTTGCTTATCATCGGGCGGATCGAGGTCAGATGTCGTCACAATTAAAAATAAACATTCTTCTGGGTCGTCCCCATTTCATCTTGATGATAGGTCGCCTTCAATTTATAAATCTCTTTTGTCAGTCTTTCATCCGTTAAAACTTTCATATAAAAGTAGGTAGGCCTAAGAGTAGTAGGCAGTGGTTCTCAGTCTGTTGATCCGGGATAGTACTCGTACGGTGGTACCACCCTGGATTGTAAGTAGTCAAGTAAATAATTTCGGGATCAGCCGCCGTTTCCAACTAGGCCGGCATAGTGGATGCGACTGCTACTTGTGTTTAATTTGTTTTTAACTGTAGTAGTAGTAGCACCGCACTCCATTCATGGACCGCACTCCATCTTAACATCAGGCGGGGTGCTGTCATATTACAAAAATGTGCTTGTTAATACGATTGTCTGCTCGCAGGGCTACGAGGGATCACTCCTGAAGGTGACAAGCAAGAATGGAAAGACAGCTTCGGTAAGTTATTTAGAATATGAATCAAAATCAACACGTTTATCTAACACCTAATCTTAGGCCGGCATAGTGGCGGCGGCTGGGGCAGTCGGGAACTGACTCGGTTATTCCAGTCGTCGTCACTCTTGGACCTCCTCTTGCTTATCATCAGGCGGGTCGAGGTAAGATGTCGTGTCACAATAAAAAAAACGTTTATTGTGACTTTGAGCTCTCGTATAGACACCGGCAGATAAAAAACGCTGACTTGGGCTGCGCAGTATAAGGATCGGCAGATTAGAAGAGCTCTGGACAGGAGGAGACAACGGTGCGCTATGACCCTGACGCTATCATCTAACGATTTTTGCTTTTTTTTTATTGTGACTCGACATATGACAGCACCCCGCATGATTTTAAGCCAAAGTGTGGTCCATGAATGAATGTCACTGCTAAATACAATTCAACAACTGTGAGTAGCAATCACATCCACTATGCCGGCCTAGATAGAACCGGCAACTTACAAGATGATCCCGAAACGTGACCAAATCACTTCACGGTCGTTCCTTCCTTCACATTCACAATTCTCTTAATAATATAATTTTACCTTTATGTTGAAACTGAATATTTTATTTAAAAAATCAAAAGCGGTTTACTAACGTTGTGCGGTTTTCAATAGACTGTAAGTAGCTGGTTGATTAGACGATATTTCTATTAATTAGACACAGGCAAAATGCATTTGTCGATGGGAGAAAATAGGAAAGGTACTCACTGTTTTGCGGTGCAAGAAGGTCTCTCTGCCATCTTGATTTGACATCGGCGGTACAACAGGCGCGCCATCTAGTGGCGCTCGCGGGATTCGGGATTAAAGAAAAAAAGGGAAATCGATAAATGCGTATTATTAAATCAAAACATAAATGAATTCAGGCGCGAACAAACGTATACCTTAGACGTAACTCCTCAGTGAAAGAGTTTTTATAGAGCTTCTTTGTATTAAAGGAAAGTAGCTTAAAAGAAAATGCTAAACCTTTAAAGAAGCAAGCTGAATGGGAAAGTGTACTGGCATACATGTGACCGCGGTATTAAGGCGACCGTGGTGTAGTAATAGTGCAATGGTTATGCAAACCGAGAGCACGGGTTCGAAATGTATCTTTGATATATGTACATTGGTTGTCCTGTTTTTATGATACGAGCACTTTAGTAGCTTAGTATAGATATGTATAATATATATATATATATATATATAGGTATATGTAGTGTACAACCGCATTTTTATTTTTTTTATGACGACAGGCGTGTACGAAGGGTTTAGCGACTGGTTTGTTGCGCTTAAAGTCCCAGGTTCGATCCCCGGTCGGAGCAAATATTTGTTTCATAGCTTTTATTTGTAATATTTAATAGTATTAAATATTACAAATATTTGTTAATAAAAAAAAAAAGAGATGGATATTTGCTTCGGGTCTGGTTATCAAAGAGTGGTAGGCAGTGGTAGCCAGTCTGCCGATCCGGGGTAGTACCACCACTTACAAGTATACAGACCATGAAGTGATTTGGTCACGTTTCGGGATCAGCTTGTAAGTTGCCGGTTCCATCTAGGCCGGCATAGTGGATGTGATTGCTACTCACAGTTATTGAATTGTAGTGGCAGTGACATTCATTCATGGACCACACTTTGGCTTAACATCAAGCGGGGTGCTGTCATATGTCGAGTCACAATAAAAAAAAAAAACTATAATTTTGTGGTTGCCATAGTGACGGCGACTGGAGAACTATGAATTGAGACGGGTTTTCTAGTTGTTTGCAGTTCGCTCCTTACTTACCATCAGGCAAGTAGAGAACAGATGTCGTGTCACAAAATAATAAAAAAATAACCAATGAGTTTTATATATTAATCTGATAAACATGCTTGTATTAAAAATACATTGGTACCTATCGCGTGGTCACAGAGAGACTGATGGCTCAAAACGTCGGAATAATAAAAGAATGTAAAATCAATAACCAAAAACAAACGCGATAGTAAGCCGCATAAAAATTGTTTCAATGTTCAATGTTGGACTTCGCGCAAAATCTAAGAATTAGAAAATACTACATTAGTACCGGCAAATGGGTATCTATATCGCGGTCGCTTTCGCTTTTGTTAAACTTCCATTTTGTTATACTTTTGTTGATGTTTCGTTAATAAAATTCTATTTTTTTAATAAACCTTTTTCTCAACAGCCAGTTGGTTTCGTGACGTTCCACACTAGAGCCGGTGCGGAAGCAGCCAAGCAAGACCTTCAGGTTGGTGCCGTGACATTTTACACTGTACACAATTACCAACATAAAAGTATACTTTCACATAATCCCCAGTTACAATTAGACAGTTTATTCCATATAAATGAAGCACATGAAAATATTTTACTTTTACACATCTCTTTGTTGTTAATAAGTTTCACATATTTTAGGCCAAACCATGTAGTACTGAAGCAAGCTGCTATAGATTGCGATTCAGTAGGTACACATACAACCATAGTCCCTGTTAATTTACAAATGAATATCGCGAAATAATTCCTACCAGTCAGTAATTAGCATAGACAGATAACATAACTATTATAACCGGCTTACACTCAGAACAGAACACAAAAATAATCACATCTCCAACAAACAAAGAGATATTACAACAATCGCGAGAAGGAACTATTGTTTAACGCTATTGTAAATACTAAAATATCTGTCATATTAGCACGGTGTTACTAAAACCTCTTCTCATATGCCTCGACACAGCCAAAGAGCACTATAGACAATATTCTCATTGTAGTTCTGGAAATAACATTACCCTACTCGAGTAACCGCATCATGAGATATGCTAAACCTATGCACATAATAAGACCGACCGCATCGGGGACGCGGGGCATATCCGATTTCCAACCGTGAATTTGATATTATGTCGATGTAAATAAGCAACTGCATGTCCACGGTTTGACAGGTTTGATGTCTCACCCCGAGCACTGTGTTCTTCCGTCACCTTAGCAGGCGCGGGTGCCCCTCATGCCCCTCGAACTACAAACAATTCATTAATCTAACTAAGACCTCTAATCTACATCAACCTCTTTACATGTCAACTCTTTCCAAACGGGGTGATTTCATTTGACAACAACCCGGTCAAGTGACGTTACACCTAATCCTGAAGACCAACGACACGCGTAAATCACTGCCCACCCTCCAGTGGTTTCGTAACTATCTCGTGAATGCACTCGACGCATACCACTGGAAGCACGCGGCAAACGACCTATCCGTCATTATATCGGAGCGCCGCAACGCTCGCGGCTGTTCACAGCAGGGTGTCCGGTTCGACCCCGACATGCCGCAAACGATTCGGCTGGAGTTCGCTAAAAGCAACACGAAGGTCAGCAAACCGAAGCCGGCAGTTGCCACCGCCGCGCCAGCCGCACACCCCGCATTGATGCACCCTCTCACTGGACGTAAGTACCGCACACACCGCCCGGCGCTCGCTCGACCCTGACACCCCCTACCGCCCTCAGCATAATATTCGTCACCGACCAGACTAACTGAAGCAAAAGCATTCTTCACACACGGCTTGGAGACCACCGTATAAAGGGTCGTTCTTTGGCTTTATAATGATACACTTGTAGAAAAGTATTGCTATTATTTACATTATAGTATTCATCATAGTCAACGATGATGTTGAGTTTGCTTTTGCTCAAATCCGTTTGTTATGGATTTATATTTATATATTATATCTAATGTCATCGCAAGACGGCGGGGGACCGAAGAATGGCGTCGAGCGTCCGTCAGGGCAAGCATCTATGATTGCTTACACTTTCCACGCAAAGCCAGGCTCTGATAAGCTCTATTGACCCTCTGTCAGGTTTCTGTCACTATATACATGTTTTCATGGAGTCTATTAACAAAATCACCACTTAACAGTGTGGACTTTATGTCGCTGCTGTATTCGATGTTGTGCCACTCTATATCAAACCCAATCACAAATAATGGTTTTCAATTACGATAGACAATAATTCGGTGGGTAACTGTTGTAAAAAGTATGTGTACGTGAAAACATGTTAATGTGAGCACTTTTGTAAATACTTCTATTAATGTCTTCTGTTATTTATTTTATTTATATTCTACAAGTAATGTAATTGGTAAAAAAGTACATATTTTGTTATTTTTCAAATCAAAAAGAGCATTTCTTTAAAGATATTATATTTTACTGTATTTAAATACGTTAAGGCTTCTAACAACGCTTTATGACATAAATCTTTTTAAAAATATAATGTAACTTTAATTTGCAGACTTAGCCAGCCCATTCTTCCCTGGTGGAGGAGCTGAATTGTGGCATCACCCGCTGGCTTATGGGGGTGAACTCCCAACGCTGTCTCATGGGCTCGTACACCCTGCCATCCATCCTCAGATGGCTCCTGTACGTTCATATCTCTGACTAGCTGCCGCCGATAGGCACCACCACGTAAGTTGAGGAACAATGTTCCTAGGTCGTGCCATTGTCGATGAAAACAAACTATACCAAGCGCTATGATGGCCGTTTTGACGTTTGACCTGTCCATGAAGTTTCGTATAAATTATTAATTGCGTTTGAAGGAACAACTGTTGTTTCTTATAGTGATAATAAAGAACAACCGTTTTATACTAAACTTCATGAACGTTAAAACGGCGATTATAGGGTGCCGCTATCATAATTTATTGTACTTTTGTTTGACAAACTCTCGAAGTTGCTAATACAAAATAATAAATCCATGGATTTCAAATTTTCATTTTACCTATCATTTACTATATCTTAATGTAAACCAGCTAATTCTTGATGCTTTTATCCAGACCCCACTGACGCTTGGAGCTTGTGTCCTGCCCGCGCCTGCATTGGGTTCTCCGGGGGCGGCTGTGGGTCCTCATGGCCCACCACAACCTGCACCTCCGGGTCATCCTGCGCCTCCCTGCTCTACACTGTTCGTGGCCAACCTTGGCCAATTTGTGTCCGAACATGAGCTTAAAGAAATCTTCAGCAGGTAAAGATGTCTAATATATACTATATGCTTTCTCAAATGTGACAAGAATTATTAACTCACAACAGTGTTTTTTTAATTGAGATGCGACATTTTTCTTCCACTTGCCTGATGCTTAAGCAAGGAGACGATCCAAGAACTCCGACGATGAGAGCTATTTCATTTTATGGTTGCTTTTATCGTCGTCACTATGTCCGGCCAATATTTATGAATTATTATAATATAAACTATGTTCATAGACATCTTGTGGAAGGGAAGAGGTCTTCTGGATGTGGATCACTAAGGATTGATGACGATGATGATGATAATGAACTATGTAATAATTTACATGAATGTTGCTCATCGTATTACAAAATGCTATTTATATATTTTCTAAGGATGATAAGCATCATCGTTTAAGTTGATTTTGTTATTGTTTTTGCATATTTTTTATTCAAAATTATTGACCAGCACCTGTACCGCACCTAGCATGCCGGAAACACACAAAACCGCCACATTATATAATAACAGCACTATACGTATAATTGATAACAAAAATAAACATAACACTTTTTTTATTATCGATGTCTTTGTCTGCACACAATATGTTGTTACATATCAGCACCATATTCAAACACATTGGTTAGAAAATGTCACAATATTATTGATTCATTATTCGCAAATTCAATGGTAATTGAACAGGCAAATTATGATTGATCGTACAGAATGTACTAAATTACAAAAGCAAATGAAGGCTTGCCATTATTGAGAAAAATAACGCAATCATTACTAGAATCCCAATTCGAAATATCGCGAAACACAAACGAACCGATTTAAGTTGTCAGATGAGTGTAACTTTGCAATCGAATGGAGCAAAAAATGTCTCAATTTTCTCAATCTCTCCGCAAATTGATTCGCGCTTCCTGAAATTGGGACGAATTTGTGAGACGCGTGTGCGGAAGATTATACGGGGCTTAACGCGCCCTCGTCATTCGTACTAGGGTGCGTCATGCGAATATCTGGCAGCTTCAATCGGAAAAACGGTAATCGTGGGCGGTACGTGCGAGCAAATTGTAAGTGTGGTGGTGACAGTTGCCCGGGGTTTGTGAGGCTGCGGCTGCTGGGCGGAGGGACTGCGGCCACCATGGCCAGCATGGCGTCCGGCGCCAGCCAGGGACCGGTCGCCTTCGTTGAGTTCTCGAGCGCCGGGGATGCGGCGGCTGCCATGGCTCGGCTACAAGGCGCCTTGCTGCTCAGCTCTGAGGGACCCATCCATCTCGAATACGCGCGGCAGAAGATGGCACACAACGGCTGGATACTCGCGCACGAAGTATGCACTGCGCACATTACCAACGACTTTGACACATCACAGAAATATCATCTTTCAATTGACTTTTATGATGTATCAGGGTTGTGCAAATTTAAATCTTGCCTCAATAAGTAAATTATTAATATTCGTGAAGCAAGATTTAATATATATCACTTTGCACTTAGCACTATTAATGCTTGTTAGTAGTAAATGTAAACTTTGATTTTAATTATGAATTCTATTGATTGCTTTATTGTGTTGTTACTTTGTAATTTGTCACTAATTTATGTGTTTGTTTGCACAGGGAGCCAAAGGGGGAGAAGAGACAGAACAACATTAACTCTTACATGACGATGGGTACCTGACAGCAGGCCGACTGAGAGGAGGACATTCCGGATCCTCGGAGCCAAGCGTCACCGTATGCCGGTGATGTGGCTGGGGCTAACGTCACCTATTGCAATATATGTCAGCGTTATTGTTAAGTGCAATATGTGTTGATAAAGCAAAACGAATGGTCCAATCACCCTGTCTACCCTTTGTATGTGATGGATTTGTATATAATTGTGTCAATTGTATGCCTTGTGATGATTCGTTTTGCTTTATAATGTGGTTGACATGGTGGCGTCAAAGACATTTGTTCCTCGATAGCGTCAAAAGTGTGGTAATATATATATAATATATTTACATTATTATTTCGTCTAAACCAAATAATAGGGTAATGATTCTATGGCATTAACATTCCATTTTAATTTAAAATACCATCTTTTATGATAATAATAATATTAATTTCCTTATTACTAATTTAATTTATTTGTTTGTTTATTTAATTGTAAATTTATTTAAATTATTCAGATTATTTGTTGTGTGTTTGTATGCAGTTACATGAATTTGTTGTTAATTGTGAATATCCCAAATTAAACACCGCAAGAGTATTGGGAGGAAAACGTGTAAGCTATAAACCAAAGGTGCCCTTCATATGACGACGTTGTATTACAATTTTGTTAAAATGAACAATCAAACTAAATTATTGATCTTAAATGAAGTTGTACATTTAATTGTTACGAATGAAGTTCGTTTTTGTTAGTGTATTTTAAATTATATATTTTGAAAATAAAATATATATTCAATACTATTGAAAATTATATTAACGTAAATGACTAAAAATTACATGTGTAGTTGATCACTCGTTAAAGCGTCGACACTCTAGTGTTGGTATTTATAATATTTTAATGAAAGAAAATAGTAATTTTATAGATATATTAATGCGTTGGTAGCGAACTCATTGGACTGCCTTTTGTGGTCAGTTAACATTCGTTCTGCTGGTCTTGTGTGATGCACGTCCAACTGGTTCTATTACTTAACCGTTCCCGTTGCTGGTGAGCTGGGTGAATATAATGAAGTAGTAGAGCTATCAGCAGAACTGGTGGGAACGGATTATGGGTTTTGTGATGTGGGATCGATAGCATCGCACGCTTATAATTCTCACTCGACTGTGTTATTGTTGAACTTTTTTACCTGTTTATTTACCATGTGCCTTGTAGATAAATCTACTTCTTTATCACATTGTTTTTGACTATAAGGAACACTTGATGGATTCGGAATGCTCGGAGGCGCTGTCTCGTTTCCTCTCGCGTGTGATGCCATTCGATTGTGGTGTGTACTGACGGCGGCAGACTATGACGGTTGATTAGGACCACCAGTCCTCATTGCGGGAAGCCATGGCCTTAGGAGATATAAAAAGTAAAAGAGTAAGCGACAAGCGCCGCCGCTAATTAGTAAAGGATATGTCTATCTGCATGCTTTGACGAGCTTTTCGGTATTAATGTTAAATAATATAAATAGGCTGTAGCTACGTTTAAATGTGTATCTTTTAGATCGGTATCTATTAAAATGAAATTAGCTAAATATAATTATGGTAGTGTAATGACATGTAAATTACATCTAAAAATGAGTGTAATAATTCAATTAACTGAATTTTAGATATAATCGAATTGAAAGAAATATATAATTTTATAATGTTTGGCTAGTTAACATACAAGCATTAGTTACCCGTTGACTATGAATGGTGTATGTCGAGGCGTAATAGCATTAAACCAAATATATATTTAAAAATACATTTAGTTATTTAGGTATTCATAGTGATGTACTTCGCTGATGTAATAAAAAAAAGTATACAAAATCAAAAAAAAATCCCTGCTTAGGCTTTAAAAATAAGCTATGTTATACATGAATCGATTTTGGAGTGTTGTATTTCTTAATTATTTGATTCGTGTTTTCAAAGATTCCGCATGTGAATTCTTATGAGATCTTTTAGTCAATAATAATAATAATATATTTATGTCAATTTTTGACTTAGCTAATTTTTACCTTGTTATTTATGAATAAATCTCCTCTAAAAAATTGTAATCGAAGCAATCCGATGTAGTGACGCGTAGACCAAAGATTTTGAATGATATTCATTTATTTTTCAAACACTAACCTCGTTTAATACCAAACCATATAAGTTTGTTAATTTAAAA
Organism: Tinea trinotella; assembly: GCA_905220615.1. NCBI lineage: Eukaryota > Metazoa > Arthropoda > Insecta > Lepidoptera > Tineidae > Tinea > Tinea trinotella. The sequence continues at coordinate 13,159,397 of HG992314.1, forward strand.
AGTTATATCGTTTGTCTAAAGAAAGACTAAAAGTTTGATGTCAATTTATCATTCAATTTTGTATCATTATCGGATTCACTTTTATGAATAAAATCCCCTGAGGGTTTTATTAATGTACCTAAGCTAAGTCAATATTTATTTTAATAATGCTAATTCGTATGTAAGTAATTTTAGTGATCTCCCAACATTATAGGCTGGCGATGAACCCGTGCGTGCTAATACAACGAAAATATTAATTTCAGTTTAATTCATTTGGATATGTTAAAGTTTTATTGGTTGAAATAAAAACCTAATTTATTTGTCAATTAAATTCAACCCTTTAATTGATATCAACATAATATGTATGTATGTACTCCTCTTTAATAGTTAAATTGTGACAGTTTACCTTTGGCCGACATAGTGACGGCGACTGGGACAGCCGTGAACTAACTCGGTCTTTTCAGTCGTCGTCACTCTTGGACCTCCTTTTGCTAATCAGGCTGGTCGAGGTCAAATGTCGTCACAGTAAAAAAATAAAAATAATAATTGTAAAATTTAAAAAAATCTTTTGTTTATTAAATTGCCCACGTTGATATCGGACGTTTGCTGTGCGTAATGTTTCAGCAAAATGTCCGAGTTACGTGCGCACGCGCATCGGGTGCTCGTAGCCGCCATGATTCCGTCCAGCTTTACCGTATCTAGAGAGTAAGAAACGTGACTACGGACACGGATAGCCGTCACCTTTGCGGGACTACTCGATACATATCAACATTTGTAATATTAAATATAATTAGAAGTTATGCGGATTCATATTATAATCATATTCTTAAAAGATATAATGAATTATATGGGCTTTATGTCACGCTCCATTCAAGTTTTTTACACTAAAAATATTGTTTTACAAACTTTTTTATCATTCCATTGTTCTTTGTTTGCACAAACAGATTTCTGTGTTTAAAACCCGTACAAACCCTACGATATTAACTTATAAAATTCATCATAATCTCAGAAAATTCATAAGGAATCATGCGATTGTTGAATTATTCCTGCAATAGTAATCAAACAAAGAATACATTCAGAATGCTGTTTGTGCAAATGTGTAAAATATTTCGTCATGAATTTAAATTGATACGTTAAATTATGAACCGGGTATTTGAAAGAAAGAAATCCTATTTTCTTAATGTTTACTGAATTATTGGCGTGGCATAGGCTGGGATGTGATAGGTGTAGGGGTGGGTAGTATCGCCTTTTGTATAGAAATAAGTGAATGCGGTAACACACAATCGCCGTGATCGAAAACATATCAATTCTGTGCCCCTTAAAAGTAAATTTAGTTAAAAAGTAAGCTAAAGATTTAGAGAAAACTATATTAAAATGAATTGTTCATTTACTTTTGTTTTTTGTTTCTGTCTAAGTATCAAATACTAAGTGTTGTGTTTTCGTAATTCGATGGCGTAGGGCGGATGTTGAGTTTTCTTTCGTGTTAAGTGATTATAGGGAAATGTAGCTTTGCGATTCTTTCTTTGTAGAATTTAATTTTAGGTTTACTATGCGAAATCATTTAGGGCCCCAATTATGCTAAATGAAGTGTGTCACCAAATATTTGTCACTGCGATTTCAGTCACAATTTTTCTAAAAATATCGCTGGTCGAATAATTTATTACAAACTCGTTTGGATAACTTAATGAGGCTAAAATTGTGAAGGAATTCGTTACCTAGGACGTCCACCCACAAGATGGCTCGACGACCTGCTAAATGTGGCCAGAAGCCGCTGATGATGTATCATTTGTGGGCCCTATTTTAATTCGTTTGGTATCTATTATGTGCTTATGGTTATCGTCCAACTCCGGACGCAGTATTAGTATTTATTTGGGCATACAAATATTATATTTGGCCGAATAAGAAAATGTTTTTGTATATCGAGCAAACAAAATGTAGTTAGTAATTTTATCATTAGATTTGTGTGAGTTTAATTTAATATTTAAATGCTTATTAGGTGAGTGCCGCTAACACGAAATGGACGCGAGAATGCGACTCGCGGGACGAGGATTTTTAGCCCATTAGACGTCACCGTACTCAATTAAGTACAACATATAGCAAGGGATATATAATTTTCAATGTACTACAATTAACCTTATCAATAATTTGGTACAGTGACCGTTAATGGGTAATGAATTAAACAAATTTTACTCGGCTTACTATCACGTTTATTTTGGTTTAACGCGATAGTAAGCCGCATAAAATTTTGTTTAATTCATTAATCCATGTTCGCGCAAAATCTAAGAAAACGTTAATAGGTAGTTTTAACTAAATTATTGTTTGTGATTTATAATCAGAACATTAAGGAGTATCGAGGTGAATTATTGCTTGTGTGTGGAAATATAAGGTTTAAATTGAATTATTATGTTTACGTCAGTCGTTAATTTCACACCAACTCGTGGTAGCGGTACGGATGGTGTTGTCGTGGTGTTATTGAATTTAAATGAACACATGATGACATTGTAAAAGAATAGTTTTAAATTTAGCTTAATTATATTATTAACTTTTTTAGATGTTCATTCGTTTGCTTCATGAAGTATTGTAACATTGGTGATGTTTGGTAAATAAATTTTAACTTATCCCAATGTGACGTTTTATTCACACTTCCCTATTAAAACAATCAATCAATAAAACAATTTTTAATTCACAAGAGGGACACTATCCCCGCTAGCTCGGCAATCCAAGAAGACCTGCAAAGAATATTATTTGCAATTTCTTCTTAAATAAATTACCAGATCAGTGCCTCTAAGTACCCAAAAATATATTTTAAGGTTCTGTCAAACTTCACACAATACAATGTTTTGTGTGAAGTTTTTATAAGTTGTGTGAAGTTCACGCAATGTTTTGTGTGAAAATTTATTAGTTTTTCACATAAACTAACAAATGTTTTTTTAACATTTTAATTTGCCGGCCTACTTAGTTTGCTTTTTAGATTGCCGCGCTAGGGGTCAGGGAAATTTCTAACATATTTAATTTAGGAAGCAAGGGAGTTGTGTAATGATCGTGCCAAGTGGCGCTCCGTTGTCTTTGCCTATCCCTGTGGGAAAAAGGCGTGACAATTTGATTGATCGATTGATTGTTTTGAATGTTTCTATTGAAATTTGTGCAAAAATATTTAAGATTTAATAAAGGTGATATTTAAATGTTATCATTTCAAAAGTCCCAATTTGTAGTTTTTAAAATTTATTAGTAAATTTAGACTTAATGAATGTGTTTATTAATTATAAACACATCCCTTATCTTCTATAGGCAGTCCTACTGTGGGAAGAAAGCGTGACAATTTGATTGATTGTTTGATATCTTCTATAAATCGGATGTCTTCATTGTTACATACTTCTGAGGTGTTTTATTAAGTTGTGTTGAATTTTATTAGTAATTTTAGTGATTAGGGTAAATGGGATAGATATAATGCTTTGAAAAGACATCTGCTTTGTAGACTATAATAACTGGCTTAAGTGCTATTTGGTCCGAAATTCATTTTGTCTACACGTTCAGAGTTCATACACGGAACACGGTTACGGACCTGAATAGCTTCAATGGCGTCAGTGTCGCCCTGTGTGTAATAACTCAAAATGAGTCAACAGTAAACAATGATATTTAGCCGGCATAGTGACAGCGACTGAAGCAACTGTGAATTAAGTCGTTTTATTTTTGGTCGTTGGAGCTCTTGGACTCCTTCTTGCTTACTATCAGGCAAGTAGAGGTCAGATGGCACAATTTAAAAAAAGAAAAAAAAATGAAAGGCGCCGACATGTGAAACATGACGTGTTTCGTGATGAGTTCACATTGAACAATATTGTGTTCCATGATGAGTTCATATTGAACAATATTGTGTTCCATGATGAGTTCACATTGCACAATATTGTCTTTCATATTGAGTCATAATGAGTTGGTAGAAAATGGGCGCAAAGCAAAAAGTGAGACCAAATAGAATCAAAGCCAACTGGCGTTTCCTAATTCCATTCTTGGCATCCATGTTAGACTAAACTCTTTTTTTTATAATATAATTTTAACACGTTTTTCTTATAAATGCAATTTCACTAGTTTTAATCTGCAATGTTGTTTTAATTTTAAAGTTGAAATGAATAAATAATTGTTTATTTTGTAATTTGTATACTCGATTTATTTAGTTATTCAAATAGATGTAAACAAATGATTTTGAGTGCAGCTGAATTTGGATTATTTAAAATAGATAATTCTTGAAAAAAATTAGCTGTTTTAATTGTGGGTGTATTTTGTTTACTTGTTGTTTTTTAAATAACCAAATAAATCGAGCATATAACCTATTAAAAATCACTGTACTAAATCGAATACAGGGATAATTTAGGGTGAGTATATTTCATATTCCTCCATTTAAATAACTCATATCAAATTTTAAAAAAATACCTACCACCCAAATGAATTCTGTATTCAATTGTGCACAGTTATATTTCATAGGTTTTAATAATATTCGTTTTAGTATTACATGGATGATTTTATAATAATTTTTACTTGAGATCTAGACGTTGTTTTCTAAATTTTATTCAAATGCTAATATTGTGGCGTATTTATGTTTCATAATTAATTAGAATTAAATCGTTATAGGGTCCAAAGATTGGGAATAAACGTATGTAAAAATTATATTGTTTTTATTTTAGTTGTTAATACCTTTATTATAACCTATCATTACTTATAAATTTTATCAAAATGGAGATAAAACTTAGACGTTGGTCGCATCCGTAAATCAAACCTGGGTCCGATATTTTTAAATTTTCAATACTTATAAAGTAATGCTAATTTGATACATTTCGAACATACGAGTACATATAACCATGGTATAAGCCCCTAAGAAACTAATAATAGTAATAATTATATAGGATATCGTAAGGAAATTTACACGAGCTTTACTTAATTATTAGTTTTTTAATTATTAAATTTTGTAATTATTAGTACTTGCAAGTCAATTTCAAAATCTGCTCATCCGTTTGATGTAACATCTCCAGATGTTAAGCTAATTCGAGCCATGATTGATGGCACCTGCTGCTGATCTTCGCAAAAATGAGTTTCAACCAGATCGAGACTGAGTCCCTTCACGTCTTTACCGTCAAGTTGGGTCGGTAACTTGACATATGACAGCACCCCGCTTGATGTTAAGCCAAAGTGTGGTCCATGAATGAATGTCACTGCTAATACAATTCAATAACTGTGAGTAGCAATCACATCCACTATGCCGGCCTAGATAGACGACAGGCGTGGACGAACGGTTTAGCGACTGGTTTGTTGCGCGTTAAGTCCCGGGATCGATCCCCGGTCGGAGCAAATATTTGTTTCATAGCTTATATTTGTAATATTTAATAGTAATAAATATTGCAAATATTTGTTTAAAAAAAAAGAGATGGATATTTGCTTCGGGTCTGGTTATCAAAGAGTGGTAGGCAGTGGTACCCAGTCTGCCGATCCGGGGTAGTACCACCACTTACAAGTATACAGACCGTGAAGTGATTTGGTCACGTTTCGGGATCAGCTTGTAAGTTGCCGGTTCCATCTAGGCCGGCATAGTGGATGTGATTGCTACTCACAGTTATTGAATTGTAGTAGCAGTGACATTCATTCATGGACCACACTTTGGCTTAACATCAAGCGGGGTGCTGTCATATGTCGAGTCACAATAAAAAAAAACCGGCAACTTACAAGCTAAACCCCAAACGTAACCAAATTACTTCACGTTCTGTATACTTGTAAGTGGTGGTACTACCCCGGATCGGCAGACTGGGTACCACTGCCTACCACTCTTTAAAAAATGTTGATGTTAGGCTTGTGTGGACTGATGTCACTGCTATCACAACTCAATAACTGTGAGTAGCAATCACATGCACTATGCCGGCCTAGTTGGAACCGACAACTTACAAGCTGATCCCGAAATGCGACTAAATCACTGTAAGGTCTGTATCACTTACCAATGCCACTCTTCGACCATCAACTATCCGCTTACTACTTATCATCGTTTTACATTCGAGCTTTCTATAAGGAAGGAAGAATCCAATCTGTTAGTAAATCATTCAATCAATGTGTTATTTGCAATGTTATATTTATAGCGAAACATAAAGAAATCTTACAGAGCTCTAGTAAAATGTTATTCAAACTAGTGAACCCCATGCCTTCCTTGTCAATCTATAAACATTAATGCGCCCTATTCTTGCATTTTGGTTTTATATTCTTTGAGACGTATCTCATTTACAGGTCGACCGCGTAAGTCAATGAGAATGGGCTTCGTTTGACTGTTATTAGTCCATTAATGAGCTTCAAAATTAAAACTCGCGACCATTTTTTTTTATTGTGACTCGACATCTGATAGCACCCCGCTTGATCTTAAGCCGAAGTGTGGTCCATGAATGAATGTCACTGCTACTACAATTCAATAACTGTGAGTAGCAATCACATCCACTATGCCGGCCTAGTTGGAACCGGCAACTTACAACTTCCGAAACGTGACCAAATCACTTCACGGTCTGTATACTTGTAAGTGGTGGTACAGTCAGCATCAGATATATGTGAGCACGCAATGTGATCAAAAGTATCTATACATTCAGAGTGGTCATAAATATCTACACACATTAGTTGTCAAATTAATGTGAGCATTCAATGCGTCAAAAATATCTACACACTCATATAATATGTAATATTTTAAAACAAAGGACATCATTCATTTTGTATGGGGACTTGGGCTTAATTGTACTAAAAGTGGGAAATGTACAATAAAATAGTTCGATACAACAATATTTTAATGTGCTTGGTAAATATCCTATATTTTGCATAGTTTAGATGTACGAAATGATCAAACTATAATCATGACAGTTCAATGCAGAAACCATTAAGTTCACTGCCAGCCCAAAAAAAGTCGTCAATCACTTTTTAATTAAAAAAAAAACATCAGGCAGTCGATCCATCGGGTCTCGACTCTCATTCAAGGTTATGGCGTGATAGCGTTTCTTCCGGTTTGATCTTCCCACCAAATGTTTAGGCATCGCAAACGTCATCAATATAATACTGTCGTTAAACCTTTTTAAACTAGTTAAAAATAGAGTAAAAGTATAAATTAAATTTTTAAAAATTATCTTCTGTTGTGCTAGTAATTAGCATACATATTTTTAGTGATACTATTGTCTTGAAAAGTAAGTTGGAATTAAATCAAAAAGATAATGTTTTATAAAAAGTCGTTTTATTCATCTAATTAGATTATTTCCTGCTGAGTAAGGTTCACTTTCACCAACATCCCAACATTTTAGTTCGCGTGATATTTCGTCGTGGCGTCTCTAATTGCCACTTGTTGTCTATGGCAGTCGAGCTTCTTCTCTTGAGTACAATGTTCCTTGGTCAACTGTGTGTGACATTTATTTTTTAATATGTCTTTTCCGCGTGGTTTAGAAACTAAAAATAATCATTTTTATTTTCCAAATAACTCAATCGTACAGCAATTAAAAGCAAAATTGCTATTAGTTTTGTCAATACGAGTATCGAACCTACCATTTATATATATGTTTATCATCGGCCGTGACAAAAGTGTTACAATAAAAGTCCAAAATGAATGATGTCCTTTACTGAATTGTCTGTTGACATATTTTTGACAAGTGAGTGTGTAGATATTTTTGACTATTTGCGTGTGTAGATATTTTTGACTATTTGAGTGTGTAGATATTTTTGACTATTTGAGTGTGTAGATATTTTTGACTATTTGAGTGCATATATATTTTTGACTATTTGAGTGTGTAGATATTTTTGACGCATTGAATGCTCACATTAATATGACAACTAAAAGTGTGTAGATATTTGTGATCATCCTGAATATATAGATACTTTTGATCAGATTGCGTGCTTAGATATATCTGATGCTGACTGTACCATAAAAAACATTTGTCCGACTCAGTAAGATGAACGCATTTACAAAGTTTCAGCTTCAAGGTGTAGCCTGGGCCTGGGCCAGCGGACTATTAGTTAATATTGTCGTTCTCGCTTGTTTAGGCAATGGAAAACATCGCATTTAGCTAGACAGTTATCAAATTAAAGACCTGGAGTACCTGATGATGGATCATAAGGATGCTAGAATCAATGATGTCAAGATTGTTATGCTTTTTTCTCGATGGAGTCTTTCTGAAAACATAGTAGTTGTAGGTCATATTAATAAACATGTAATTGGTGTAGTGGCAGTGCAATGGTCATGCAAACCGAGAGCAAGGGTTCGAAACCACTCACTGGTACCAATGCATACTTTGGTCGTCCTGTTTCTATGATACAAGCACTGGTAGCTTAGCATAGAACTCAAATAATAAATAAAACTATAGTTATTAAAACTATAAAAAACACGCCTATGAAAATGCGCACTAAATTGCCTGAAACAAACGATCAGTCACGGATGCCTCAGTCGCCGTCATTATGCCAGCCAAAAACAAAATATTTTTTTAAATAATTGTATTGTCATCGGTGTTTAATTAGTGTACAAATTTTCATATTATTTAGACCTCCAGAAGTGGGTGAAAATTAATTTGCAAGATTCTGTTACATAGTTGCATACATACTCGTACAAGTCAACTAATAATAAAAGCGTGTTTATGAGGTGGAAATAGAAAATCAAGGTGAATCAAATATTTATTTATGCACAAGAATAAGCCATCCAAAATGTGTGTATTATTTGAGATTGATTCGTGATTGGTATTCGTGAGTATAGTGACAGACATGGAACAGATGTGATTCGATCAGATCGCCCACATCAAAGGGTACGCATACTTTTAAAGAAAACATGTTGATTTTCCTCCCCCCAACTGTATTTGGATTTATTTAATATAATATTTTAGAGGAATTGATAAAATGGGGAATGCATGAGGAAATTCCTAGACCTTATTTTTTGTGTATTATTTATTTATTAATATACATTTCTATACTAAGCTACTAAAGTGATTGTATCATAGAAACAGAACAACCAAAGAACAATCAAAGATACATTGGTACCGGTGAGTGGTTTCGAACCCGTGCCACTCGGCTTACGTAGCCATTGCACTGCCACTACACCACGGCCGCATTATTACAATTTAACTTTCTATTGTGAATAGTTATATTTTTTATTGTGACTCGACATATGACAGCACCCCGCTTGATGTTAGGCTGGAGTGTGGTCCATGAATGGATGTCACTGCTATTACAATTTAATATCTGTAAGTAGCAATCACATCCACTATGCCGGCCTAGTTGGAACCGGCAAATTACAAGCTGATCCCGAAACGTGACTAAGTCACTTCACGGTCTGTATAAGTATAAACCAGAGAGAGTACAAGTGTAAGTGGTACTACCCTGGTCGGCAGACTGGGCACCACTGCCCACCACTCTGATGACCAGACCCGAAGCAAATATCCATATCTTTTTTTATTAACCAATATTTAATTTAATTAATAAATATTATAAATAGAAGCTATGAAACAAATATTTGCTCCGACGAGGAATCGAACCCGGGACTTTACGCTTAACAAACCAAGCGCTAACCGTTCATCCACGCCTGTCGTCAAAAATTATACATATAATAGTATTTTAGGAAGATATTCTCAATCAATACTTGATCCTAATTATAACCTAACCTAATTTCCTAATTCTCAACCAAATTACTGAGTAATTAGTCTAGATACAGTAAATTCTAGTGTTAACAGACATAGAACATATTTTCGATCATTTTCAAATTGTATCTCAAATTAATTCACTCTTGAATTTGTGTCTCTAACCCATCGACCTAGTTAATTAGAAATTGTAAATAAAGATGATTATACACTAAAATTCCGTCAATAGTCTATTTAATTTTGCTTATTTAAAAAAAAATTAAGACGTGACATCTAAGGCCGTCTATAGACGGACCGCTCGAGCAGTTCACGAGCGATTGGAGCAGTCGCTCGGCGGTCGAGTTTCGCCGTGCGGTCGACTTCTTAGAGCTGCCGGACCTCTACAAGCGGTTGCTGCCGACTTCATTTTGGAATCTGTCCTTTGTATTTTATGGCTTAAAATATTAACTAATTTATCAAATGAAACCACGGACATTCTAAAGTAGTTGAAAAACGTTTTAGTGTCTTCTCTCAGCTGGGGATACAAATCATGAAATATTCCATACTGTTGTTCTCTTGATTGTAGTATTGGACGCACCCACATACTACAGTGTCTTCTACGCCTACGCTTGCGTAATATTAGTACAAGAAGCAGTGTTCCTTCATCGAAATCCAACTTGTAAATGAACTCGCGACAGCATATTTTGCGGTCGAACACAACTGGTCGCAAGCAGTCGTAGTCGACTGCAACACGACTACATTATGCGGTCGTGTTGTAGTCGTGTACGACTTTAACGCGACCGCTCTAGAGCAGTCGGTCTCGACAGCAAAATGCGGTCCGTCCATGGCCCATCTTACTTGACTTACTTGATGGTAAGCAAGAGGAGGTCCAAGAGTGCCGACGACTGCAAAAACCGAATCTTCTCGGCTGCCCCAGTCGCCGTCACTATGCCTACCAAAGGAATAACTAAATATAGCTTATCGTACTATAAATGACGCGCCCCTCCACTTTATTAGTTTATTTAAATGTGTGAAAACAAATATTACTAACTATACTTCGTCAGCGTGCTCCTTCTTTTGTGTCCAACCAGCAACTGAATGACCAATTACAATTGCATTTTCGGTGTGTTGCATTCATATTTTATGTTTTCTCGTGTGCGCAAATGCGGTGGAGGGGCGCGTTATTTGGGCTTAGACTATAACAGTGTATATTGAACCTAACAATGATTCCTACATGTCAGTAACGAGGTATAAATCACAGGCTACTTTTGACATCAAAGAAAACCGCTTCAAAAGGTGGCTCGAAATTATGAATGCTTATTAACGTTTATTAGCAATATGGTTTCAGTTACTGAAAAGAAATATAGTTTCAGGCGTAATATATCAAATTAAATATGTAAATATTCGAGCATATATGAACAAGCCGGGTTTTGAAAGAGTCGCGATTATTATTTCTAGAAAACTACATTTTAGTTTCAATTTTTTTAGAATGAAAATCATTAATATCCTATTCTATCAAAGAGTGGTAGGCAGTGGTACCCAGTCTGCCGATCCGGGGTAGTACCACCACTTACAAGTATACAGACCGTGAAGTGATTTAATCACGTTTCGGGATCAGCTTGTAAGTTGCCGGTTCCATCTAGGCCGGCATAGTGGATGTGATTGCTACTCACAGTTATTGAATTGTAGTAGTAGTGACATTCATTCATGGACCACACTCTGGCTTAACATCAAGCGGGGTGCTGTCATATGTCGAGTCACAATAAAAAAATAAATAAAAAATCCTCTGCAATTTCATTTAATTAAATTTAAATCTACCAGTAGAGCATAAGGGTTGTAAACCAGGGTCATTATAATTGTATCCTATAGGAGCACTTGTCTTCTGCTTGATGTTAGGCTGGAGTGTGGTGTATGAATGGCTGTCACTGCTACTACAATTTAACTGTGAGTAGCAATCACATTCACTATGCCGGCCTAGTTGTAACCGGCAACTTACAAGTTGATCCCGAAACGCGACCAAAGCACTTCACGGTCTGTATACTTGTAAGTGGTGGTACTACCCCGGATCGGCAGACTGGGTACCACTGCCCACCACTAAAGGCGGGTAAAGGCGGAAACCTCAAATGCCTACAGTCAATTTTGCGATTAAAGTAGTATCACAGAAACAGATGATTTAAAATTAGTGGAGATTCCCGAAGTAGCTCATGATGAAACGAGTTTCCTATTATCTGGACTATCAGACGGCAAACGGACACAGGGTGGACAGCAGCTTTGCTATAAAGATGTCTTTAAATATTGCTTAATTAAAAGTCACGTGGTAGGAAGAGTAGCGGCACAATTGTTCCGTTATCCTTTTTTGAAGTATTTAATTGTCATTTGTTATTGTGTCATTGTTATTGTGGTTTGTTGTTTTCACTAGCGTCAAAGTTTTCAGGCAAATGCGACAAAAACAGAGAAGCGCCAAATTAAAAAATCTGAACCCAGTCGTATCTACTGCCATGGTGTACCCTGCAGTCGCATTATAAGGTATAATTTTACCCAAAATAAATACAAATTCGGTTTTTGAAAAAACAAATAATAATTTTTTTATTCTTACATAATTAGTCTACAACTTAGTACACTTAAAACCTGAAATTCAAATAAATGCCTAATTTTAAAAAGCACTTAACTTTAAAAGCTTATTTAATATTTCAAATTCTCTTCAAAAGACAAATATTTTTGTTGTGTTGTTCAAAATTTATAACATCTTTACACGATGCATTTATTTAAGACTAAAATAAATCAGTTCACTCCACCGAAAAAAAAAAAGAATAATATTAAATTTTGCCAACGTAAACAATGTAACTTTGTCACTAATTGTCTGTTGTGGTTTTTACTAATTGTGGTAGGTATCATTATGTATCTAATTTTAAATCCTTCTGATAGTAAATGTAATCGCTCTTGCTAGTACTGTGCGATTATGGAATGGCTGAGGCAATATCATCTTTCATAGGCGCTATATTCTTGGCCTTAGGTACACAGCGTATACAGCGCCATGTGATGCCCGTGTGATCCGTGTGATGTAATGCTCGCGAGAGCACTAGAGCCTGGGTCATACTTCGTATTATTCATCATAATCATCAGCCAGAAGACATCCACTGCTGAACTGCCTCACTCTTAAAACATCATTCCAAATGACAAGATACCTGTTGATTCCAATGTTTCGTGACTTTCAGCGCGCCTTTTTAGTTCAGGGATTTTTATTTTAGGGAGAGGAAAATTATCCATTATGCCAGCCCAGTTGGAACGGCAACTTGAAAGTTTAATTCGAGTAGAAAGTTAAATCTTCATGGTCTGTACACTTGTAAAGTGGTGGTACTACCCCGGATCGGCTGTACAGACAACCAGATTGAACCAGACAATCTGGTTATTATTATTAACAAATATTTGCTATTTAATTATTATAATATTACAAATGAACAAACGTTTGCTCCGAGTGGGAATCGAACCTGAGACTTTACGCGTAACGGACTGGCATGCTAACCAACGCGCCACGCGTATTGACAAATAAGAAACATTTTTTTATATCTTGAAACAATTAAATGTAATGTGTATGGTTGTCTTTATTTTATTACTTGACACCGCTGCCCGTGGTCTCAAGGCAATTGGCCTGAAAGCCTGTGCTTATATCGGTTACCAGTGTTTGTAGGTTTGTACCTTTGTTTATGGCTGTACATACTATTATATATATAAATTATATACATACTATTATATATATAAATTAACTATAGATTGTTAACGAGACCTTTAAAGGACATCATTTATTTTGGGCTTTAATGTACTACTTTTGTAATGTCCAATGATGAAACCATATACAAATGGTAGTTTCGATACCTGCATTGATAAAACTAATAACAATTTTGCTTTTAATGGCAATTGAGTTATTTGAAATAAGATATGGATTTTGTATCGTCTGTCAATCAACGCCATTTTATTCTGCTTTGAACTGTCATAATTATAGTTCAATCATCTTGCACACCTAAACTATGCAAAGTAAAGGATATGTTCCAATTACATTGTAATCTTCGTAAATCAAACTATTTTAAGATGCATATTAAACTGTTAACACAATTAAGCCCAAGTCCCCATACAAAAGGAATGATGTCCTTTGTGCCACATTCATTTTCGCAACGAAATTAACATTTACTCGTATATATCAATAAATAAAATACGTTCATAATTACAGCTAAATAATAAAACAATGTGGTAAACATATGAATTTATTAAAATCTACAATAGAAGTTGTGGAGTAAAAAGTTTGTTTACCTTTTTATCACGTTTGGTTGATAAAAAGGTAAACAATATTGTGTCGAACGCCGCTACAAACTGCAACTAGATGGCGTTGAGAATTTAATATCTCGCAAACGATATTCAGCAACTACATATTGGTACAATCGAGTGGTTTTAAACCGGGATCTCTTGATTTGAAAAGAACATTGCATTACCACTGTATCACGGGCGCCTTAAGGTATTACTTTAAATGAATAAATACAGTTTAGCATGGGGAACCGTATCCTAGCAATATCTACAAACGAACAGTATAACAATACGGCCAATAAAAATAAACTATTCTATGTTTTTTACATATCTATACTAATATAATAAAGAGGAAAGTTTTGTAAGTTTGTTTGTAATGAATAGGCTCAGATAGAAAGTATCAGGCCAATTTTAAAAATTCTTTCACCCTTGGAAAGCTACATTTCTCGTGAGTAAACGTGAAGCCACACGGTGCGGTGCGGCGTCGCATCGCAAACATTTTGCCGCATCACTGTTCACACGTGGTATGCGGCGCCGTTGCGGCGCCGTGGTATGCGGAGCGGGGACCTAGAGTAACACTTCCTCCCCCCTCGCGTCTCGCTCAATCGAAGTGCGGTGTGCCAGCGGCTTGCCTTGCATATCATTGTTTTAATATGCAGGACGCCGCAGCGACGCCGCTCAGGCGCCGTGTTGCGACCGCGCCGAACCGTGTGGCTTCACGCTAACATACGCTTTATTAGATTGTCAAAAAGTTTAGGGTTCCGTACGAAATCTCGAATAATGTAACCCAAGGTGTGAAAAAATTTCTCATATAATTCCTTACATTGCGTACGCTGCGAAAACTATTGAGACGATAGAACAAAATAATTGTTTATAAACATAGATATATATTACATAGAGATAGAAACATAGAGATATATATCTCTATGTTTATAAAACGGTAAATATGAAAAAACTTATTTTTTATCTAACACTACTTTCGAACTTGATTTATATTTATTTTAATAAGTTAATTAATGAATTAATTTTATAATATATATACACTATATACAATAACATTCGTTTAATGGTAGGTATAAATATTATGTATACAATAGGAGAAAAACTTATTATTTAACCATTTAGTTGTATTTTGACCCGGGCAACGCCGGGTTACGCAGCTAGTATAAAAACTATTTTAATAAATATAATATATAAATAATTATAACAAGTATATAATTTTCTGTCGCTATTGCACAATTTCTTTCAAGGAAGTCGTAATAAGCAGAGACCCTTACAAAGAATGGATAACGAAGAAGTAACAATCCACAAGCAATACCAATTACCAGTGTTTTGTTATTATTATCGTTGATAAATAGTGGTCCGCCGGAATCTCCCTGAAAAAAAATAATAGCAATTGTTTCGTTTCTTATTTTTACAATAATAAACTACCCGTCATCGGTAACAGTAACCATTGTTTGTTCACTTAACAATTAACTGACGTTAAAAAAATAATTTAAAAATAACAGTCACTCTTTTTCATACTTAATGCTAGTAGTTTTCGTTAACTTGAACTACCTAATACAGATCATCGAGGACAAGACTCAGGTGTGCGCGTCCTTGCTACCTCGGACAGACTAGATATTTTAGGAATGTCCCTTTGCAGCGACTTGAGTCATATGGACCACTAAAGCTCGAGCAAGCCATTAAAGCCACCACCACCAAACTTGGCTTCCTAAACAAGGTACGGCGGTTCTTCGCGCTAGAGCATCGCCTGTTATTTTACAAGGCTCAGATTCGCTTTTGCGTAGATACTTGCGCTCCTGATGCAATCTTTTTGATGCCTCAGCCCTAGATTCATTGCAGCGTCAAGCTGTCCGAGCTATAGAAAATGCAGAGGTCACGCGAACTCTGAACCCAGCGCGGCAGAGGCAATAGCGCGGCTTGTCTGTACCACGAAGAATGTTCCGAAGAGCTATTTAAACTTGTTCCTACCTCGTCTGTTTTTTATGTACCGTCGCCATTATAAAAAAGTTTTTTACTTTTAGCGCCTACCTAATTTTTGCAGCAATTTTAAATCATACCTTATTTTCCATTATTACTATAAAAACTAGGCGTTAACATCTCACGCGTTTAATAATGCCGCAAGCGTGCCAGTGGCTTTCTTGCCCGCTGTTTGGACCACGCGTGCGTTTTAAACTTCAATATTAATTATTGTTATTATTCTTTAAAATTTATTGTTTTTTTTTATATTTTTGTGTAAAATTTTTAATGCGGTTCACAAAATACAACCATTTACCAAGTTTCAACAGTATAGCTCTTATTGTTTCGGAAAAAAGTGGCTGTGACATACGGACGGACAGACAGACAGACATGACGAATCTATAAGGGTTCTGTTTTTTACTACGGAACCTTAAAAAACTCGTGCCCTCTGAACGCAGTTGTACGAGTAGCACCCATCAGCAGACTTTTTCTAGACTTTTGTAATAGAGCCGAAACGTTAATAACGCATTAATAACTTGGTAAAATAACCAACTAACACCTGTCCTCCAGATGATCTTTACCACTTTGCCTTTATTCAATGCTGCGAACCATTTAAAAGGATTTCTTATTTATGTGCCCATTGCATAAAATCGGTCGGTCTAGTAGGAAATATTAAACGTTATAACTAACAGGTTCAACACAAGCTGGACTAAATTTCGTACAAATATGTCTTGTCATACTAGATCGATGTCTCCGCGTACAAGCGTGTGACGTGACCAGATATGATTTTCCAATTACTAAACTATGATCCATCTGTAATTTAGAAAAACAAAATATTAAGGGTGCGAACAGGGGACTTTAAAATAAATAACGATTTTGCCAAGTTTTAAACTCACCGTATTAATAAAAAAATGTGATCCGTAATTTGACCTCGATGGTAAGCATGATGAAGGTCCAAGAGTGCCGACGATTGGAAAAATAGAATCAGTTAACGGCTGTTTCAGACGCCGTCACCGCGAGGCTGCGGGGCGGGCCTGTGCATGTACTGTGCTGTCGTCTGCAATGAATACTGGATCCAAGGTCTAGCATGTCATTAAGATGCAGGAGAAACAAAGTCGGTGATAGCACGGGGAGCTCTGAGGAATACCGGCATTTACAGACATCCTGCGCGATGCGCTTCCATCCATTACAATGCATATGGAGTGAGTGCCGACTATGGGGGGAAGTCAGCCACAAAGAAGGTCAGTTAAATCTCAATCCTAGAAAGAAAGGCCCCGTGCCAGACCTTGTCAAACGCTTGGAAATGTCGGCGCCTATGACAAGGGCTTCTCCATTGCCATCCAACGCTTCACTCCAGACGTGCGTGGTGTAAGCTAGAAGGTCACCAGACGACTGTTGTTGACGACCGTCCAATATAAGCTATATTGACGGTCGTTCCACAGCTGATGATCCTCTAGGTAGTTATGGCCTACATCAGTCATTAAATATCCGCTCTATGACCTTGTACAGTACTGAGATTACAGCTACCGTCGGTAGTTTGCGGTAGAGTCCGAACGGTCCTCTTTCTCAGAAAACAGTATTAGATTGACCCCCTTTCTAGCCCGAGGCACACAGCCACGTGAGTATAGCATCGACATGACGGAAGTTAATTCCGCATCGTACATGGAGGAAAGGTGAGTGGTGAATCGACGATCCTGCACTACGATCGTCGATTCGTGAATTGGCGGCAAAGAGCTCGGCCTTCGCCTTTGCCGTATGTGCCAGTACCGCAGCAGTGAGGAACGACAAAAGTTAGTTTTGGTGAGGCTCCAAAAGCTGCCCGTTGGTAGTTCGCCAATCCTGGAAACGCGCTGTGCCTTCGCTCCTTTAAAAACTTTCTTGCAAGACTTGGCAAATTGGTCAATATTTCTTCTACTCTTGACTCAGGCAGTAAAAGCTGGTAAACACGGATTCTTAACACGCGTAATACCCTGCGCAGGTCGCAGAGTCGAGGAAGCATCTGCATGCTGTTGACTGAATTGCTAGTCGAATCAAAAGGTTTTAGAACAATCGACAAGTGAAATCCTTTGCCAGCGAGTGTGTTCGTCCCATACTATTTAAATCCTTCAAGAGATGGTTATTTGTAGTCTTCGGCACACTTGGCCCTCGATCATGCTTACCGCCAGGTCAGATATCAAATCACAATTGTTGTGCTTGTATATTGGGCCCTATTGTAACATGAGATCTATGACATCATTCCTTATACATTAGAGCATTTTAAATTATTGAACCTATTCTGCCACTAACCTTTATGCCAGCCGTTATATATGTAAATCTGATATTAAATTTTATAAAAAGGGAACTTACAGGTCGATCACCGAATGTACCATGCCCAGAAATATGTGCAAGGCCACGATAATTAGAATAGGACGATGCGTAATTTATTGATGAAACATGGGCATTAAACGACCAAGGCTCATGGATGAACTGTAAAATAGTTAAGGCAAATTTTATTAATATTTTTGATATACGAGTATAAAAATAAGCATGTAATGTAGCTGCTATCATATGTCGAGTTACAATAACAATATTATCTTTTTGTAATACCAATCAATAAAATTGTTATACCATTTTCCCACAGGAATAGGGTTCCCATTTTCTAACCCCGTTTTCTTGAAAATTATTTGGTCAGGAAACACCCTCCTGGGTCTGCCTCCTTTAACGCATCCATCCTCACTAGATTTATAAATTCCTTTTGTTAATTACTTTTACTCAACCTTTGTATGTGCCTAAACCATCGAAGCATTTCTTCGTCGATCCTTGTCACTACATCTTCTTTCAAATCACATCTATCGCGTACTGTGTTATTACTCATTCTATCCGCTATTGTAACTGCACATGCGAATGACATACCCAACATTCACTTCCATACATTATCGTAGGAACAAGAACCGCTTTGTTAACAGCCATCCATGACTTTTCGAACATTAATTGGTTGTTCATTGTATTATAGACCGTTTACTACGTTACCCCTTTGAACTCCTCTCTCAATATCTTCATCACACTTCCCATTCCTTATAAACATACTTCCCAAGTAAACAATTTTTATGACCTTTCTTTCCTCTATCATTATCTCATTTCAATCTTTCTCACAAAAACTATTACTTTAGTATTTCGGCATTTATAATAGTAACCATTTTCTGTAACTCATACGCCGAAAATGTAAGGATTCGTCAGCGTACAAGAGACATTTGACCACCAAGTCATTCATTCTTAAACCATACACAACTCTTTCAGGCAACTGTCAATGAATGGATTAAAGCTCCATGGTGATTTTTGATATGATGCTTTTTTATATTAGCTACAGCATATGGCTACATAGTACAGTAACCAGAGCGCTCTTAAACATTGTTCTCTTTTAAACCAGATCCTCTTTTACATTAACAAATATTTGTTACGCGTAACAGACTACAGTGCTAACCTTAATGTACTGGAGTGCTAACCATGTCGTCAAAAGATGTATAAAGATAAATGTTTTTTACCGCTATAATAATGTCATGCTTGGGAAAGTTGAATCCGTATGGGTGTACATAACGCTTTACTGTCCTCCACTGACCACTTTCACTATTAAAAGGTACATTGGTTAGTAGCTGCCCCGCCACTGCCCTTATATTCGATATATTTAATAAAGGTTTGAATCTCCTGTTAATTAAATATTAATTTATACTCGTATATTAAGCTGTTTAGGAATTAATGGCGGTTAAACCTTAAATTATTAATTTGAATGTTTTTCTATGTTTTTATGAATGTCATTTAAAAGTGCTCGAGTTTCTCTATATTACCTGTTAGCATTTATTTATTATTACATTGTGAATATCTTTATTATTAATTTTATAATGGAAAAATGGAAAGA
Organism: Tinea trinotella; assembly: GCA_905220615.1. Taxonomy (NCBI): domain Eukaryota; kingdom Metazoa; phylum Arthropoda; class Insecta; order Lepidoptera; family Tineidae; genus Tinea; species Tinea trinotella. The sequence continues at coordinate 13,179,122 of HG992314.1, forward strand.
AGCAATTGCGTATCATTTTTGTTTTGGACGAATTTAAACTGTGTCTCAAAACAACAAAATCAAGTTGCAACATAAAAGTTACCAATTTATTCCAAAATTTTTTTCCAAAAATTTCGTGAGAGAGTTGCACTTGCAGATAAAAAAAGCCGAAAGACGGTCCTTAATAATGACTTATTAAAGGTTTTGGCGGAGGTGTATCCACGTACAACAGTTCAATAGATTTAGGTGTTACAATTGAAACCATTTCCAACCATCTGAAAGAATTTGGTGTCAAAAAAGCTTAGTAGTCCGGGAGGTATGAACTTATTTGATAGTTAGTACTTGTATGAGAACTAAAATTGATGTCAGCTGGCGCGACCCTGGGGCTTTTGGGCTAGAGAAAAGGTCAACGTAGATGAAAAAAAATCTTGGCAATTATGGCAAAGATGAAAATGTATAAATAATTAATTTATGAATTATAGATTTTACATCATGCACGTGACAAAACATGTTAGCTGATCATGTGAACATGTCGACACATCAGAAAAACATTTTGGCATAGCTGAAAATTGTTTATATTAAAGATTATACCTCAATAATCCTAATATTAATGTGCAGCTTACTCTGTATACGTTCGTCCGTATTTTCGAGTCCCCGAATATAATTCCCGAGTACAACGCAGGTATAAAAAAAAACAAAGGCCCACAGAAGTAACTGAACCTTTCTGTTCCAAATTCATATGATTATGATCAACTGATTATAGATGGGAAGAACAAGATGAAAATTTATTCAAATGGGTACAGTAACCGATGTCGACCAGTATTTTTAAATGAAAAAAAAAAAGAAATATCAGATATTGCATATATTTACTTTTTCATATTTCTTATGACTTATATTTTTTTATTTATTTATTATTCATATTATTATACAGAAATAACGGAAGACACGAGCGAATCATCAGAAACTAGATAGTTCAATTATTGAATATTATCCTGATGTATATTATATGTCGTTTTTATAGTTTGTTGAACAGAAGTTGCAAAAGTTGAACCAAAATTCAAAGTTGCTGAGAAAACGGACAAAAAAATATATTAGCTGAATCTTAATGTACTATCATGTTTTCTGGTTTATTAATAAGCGTTGGAACAACTGACTATATAGAAAACAAATAGCAATGCCAAAATGCTTCGGTCAAATCGCTACCTCCCGTACTAGTAACTGTTGATTTATTATTGGTAAAATTGATAAAAAATAGTTTCAATCAAATAAACTCGCGGCCAAATAAAACGGGTCAGTATGAAAAAATTAAATTACTCCTATAATAAGTGGTCTAGCAGCATAAATGTAACTGTATGTTGACGACAATTTATTAAACAATAAAACAACACCAAATGTTGGAAACATTGTTAGTTTAATTGTCACAATTACATAAAAAAACTAAAGATCTATAATTCTTACGTTAAAACACTAATGATTGACACCTCACATACAACACAAAAACGAACTTTGAACACAAATTAATACTTAGTATTGCCCCCAGGGGCTCTTCTAACAGCTGCCAGATGATTCGCCATACTGTTTATTAGGTTTCTTATGCGATGTTGCGGAATATTGGACCATTCATCCACTAACGCATGTTTCAAGTCTCGAAGTGTAACTGGGGCGGGTGTTCGATTTCTTACACACCTCCCAAGCTCGCCCTAAACGTGTTCGATTGGATTTCGGTCCGGCTTCCTCGCGGACCAGTCTATGCGATTGATGCCAACGTCCCGAAAATACTCATTTACAATTTGTGCTGTATGTGGCCTGGCGTTTTCATGCATAAATATTGAATTTTTCCCCATATTAATTCTTAATGTTCATTAAGAAGTTCTTCCACATATCTTGGACTAGTTAGCGTACCATTTTCTATCAGCACTAACTCCGTGCGACTCTCTGAAGCCCAAACCATAACAGATCCATCGCTGAACGACACCTTTTCTTCAAAACAAGCTGGAATACAACGTTCTTCTGGCCTTGGGTACACTCTTCGTCGTCCATCATGTAAATATAACATAAATCTGGATTCGTCAGAAAACATTACATGCCCATTCCCTAACGCCCCATTGTGCGTGTTCACGGGCGTAACGTAATCTTCCTACTGTTCCCTTTCAAGTATTGGGCCATTTGCAGGTCTATGTGGGGTCAAATTAGCTTCAAGTAGTCGCTGCCTAACAGTCCGCTCGCTCATGTCATCTTTACGGGTCACCCGAAGTTGATTTTTTACTTAAACAGCAATAAGGCGCCGATTTCGGAGCATGGTAGTAATAATAAACAGATCTTCTCGACGGTAGAGCATCTTGGTCTGCCGGTTTCTGGTCTTCTTACGTTCTGCCCAGTTTCTCGGAAACGTTGCACAACTCGCTGCACTGTAGAAAGTGACACGCCTGTTATTCTTGATGTACTTCGCTGACTTCTGCCTTCGTTTAACATAGTGATGATACGCGTACAGTCTTTTGGTGTTAGCGACATTATAGTAATTGAATAATGGTGATAAAATATGCCAATAACCGCATTATATAATTTTGTAGTTTATTTTGTAGTTAAACTAAGTTTGATAGTTTAAAAACAAAAGTAAGAAAATCACAAAAAGTAAAAGAAAATCGAATTAAATCTATAACAAAATTTGAGATTGTTGTTTTTTACACTTTTTAAATTATGTTGTACATCATTTAAGATTTTACTTTATAGGAAATAAAATTGTCTGTTATGTAGTTTATTTCATGCATGTACCATTTTTAATTTGCAAGTAACAGGCTTTTTTGTCATCAACCCGTTTTATTTGGCCGCGAGTATAAGTATATAGTATAAATAAAGTCAAAGTAAAATTAAATGTTCTCAGCTGGTTGCAATTACCACCCTACACTGATGCAAATCCCCCCATGGTGACTACGTTGCGTTTGGGGACTAGTTTGTGTAGCACCAGTTGCCATGGGGGTTGTGGATTCGGTTAGGGACAGTAGCATCCAGCTGACTTGCAGTATCCCGGTCAGAGTATGTCGACCCGTCGGCCAGGGTGACCCGTAGCAACGGTTACCCGCTGGCCGCCCGCCGTATAGTACAGGGGCCTGAGCCCATCGCTAACTACGAAGGGATGTTGCCCCACTATGTGGCGCATAGTTTTGGGGTGGTTTGTCTTGCTGATTGGTGATCGGATATGGGGTCCAGGTGATCACTTCCGGGAGGGTATGAGGGTCCTTCCGTCCGACGGATCAGCAAACTCACACCGCCGGGATACATGTGGCTAAGCCGATGACTGCATTTTTCGTCCTTGCTGAAGAAACAACCCCCGACATTACCGATTAAAACCCCCATCACAAATGAGTTTGGAGTGGATTTCACGGATAAACGTGGAATCCACGCCAATCTCAATGCCAGCCATTACCCTTTGGTAATAGAAGCAATATAATTCCTTCTCTTGACAAAACAATGTGCTGCTGACAACACTTTATTGGCGCCAATGATACTTCCACCGCAATAGCTTAAATAGCGTCCTAATAAATCTGAACGCCATTTCATGGATACCTTAAACAAAACAATTACGAATTAGCGGAGTATTGTTCGCACATTTGGGACGGCTCTTCCAAGTATCTTCTTATTGCCCTGGATTCATTGCAGCGCCGAGCTGTCCGAATCATAGGTGATGCAGAGGTCACGCGAACTGGAGACCCTGCAACTTCGCAGAGGCATGCCGGCTTTGTGCGTCCTCTATCGCCTATACCAAGGAGAATGTTTCGAGGAGCTCTTTAAACTTGTTCCTACCTTATCTTTTTACACCGTAATAACCGCACAGGTCGGGGCAAACATCCGCATTTTGTCGACTGAATGGGCAGTCGAACTAAAAGGTTCGGTGCGGTGTAATATATATATATATATATATATATATATATATATTATATATTATTATATAATAATATAATTGAGAATCAAACGAACTTACCTGTAAGTGAAGTTCGATGATAATTGTACGAACTTCCTTAGTGCTCCGCCGATTTGTTCCGTATTTAAACAAAGTAGTATTCGCATTCGATGGCTACTCTCACACGTTTAATAGTAATCAGTTTTTTTTTTTTTGGATGAATGTACGGTTGTCCAAGCCTCGATTTCTTTAAGACATCATTCTGTTTATAGTGTTCCTGTGCTTACAAACCTGAAACTCACCTACCTATTTACATGTAGAGGTGGGAGGGTGTGGCTTTCACAATCGGCGGAGCACTAAGGAAGTTCGTACAATTATCATCGAACTTCACTTACAGGTAAGTTCGTTTGATTCTCAATTGTACTTCAATTCCTTAGTGCTCCGCCGATTTGTTCCGTATTTAAACAAAGTAGATATTTAAAGGTTGAAGGTTTGTGGACTGAAATGGAAGTATTACCAGACATTTGGATGATCAGAACTCCTCAATCACATTAACTTAGTTCTATAACAATTATTTCTTAAATTTATATAATTATGCGTCCTCTAAGTCATTACAGTGATCTAGTACAAGTAATAAATATATATATAATATATATATTTTTTTTAAATCAATTTTTGCAAAAGTGTTGGATTTTTCGGACCATCCAACAGTTCTACGAATAGTGTCAATATTTTCTCCTAATGTTTAAATAGTAGATGTTGACAAATGACCATTACTATGATTTTCAAGTGTATGTCATAGATATCAAGATATAAAGTGTATCTTTATTTTAATTGCTTAAAGTTTGTTAACGAACAAGATTTTTTTATTTTTTTTATTTTTCATTTATATAACTGAAAGAGTTTTGTGCAGGGCAGATAAACTCTCTTTTACAAAAGATATTTTAGGATTTATACAATAGAGGCAATAATAAAGTTGGTTGTGTACGACCTGGCCCTAGGTTTATTGAAATTTATTATTTATATTTTAACTTGCAATATTTTAAATAATCATATTATTATATTTAATTAAAGATGAGGATTATCCTTTATGAGCGGTGACAAGAGCTAACAATGTTATCACATTGGATAACAAATTAAGTGAAATATTTTCATTTGGATATAATTTATATAATAATTCTTAACAAACATTGGGTTCTTAAATCATATTTTCGAGTTTGTGGGCGAAACCTAAAAACCTCTTAGATAGTATCTTAACACAAATGTCAGTGGTAAGTTCATTTGGTAAATGAGGGCTATTGCTGAATATACCAATTTACTGAATTATAACTATAGCCTTTATTAGAAGTATTAGAAAAAGGTTAATAAATAAGAATAAATAAGAGAAATCTTATCTATCTGTGAAGTGTAATGTATCTGTATATTTGTGATACTATTTTTTTACTATTACAATAATCTACAATTAGGTATGTATTACATTGCTTCAAAATGTTATTGACAATGAAGCACCTGCACTTACAGGCAATGGTTGCAATGGTCAATATGAGCCAACTATAATTACCCTAGGTGCCTTGTTACAAAATTTAGAAAAGCTTTATTATAATTGAAAAGGGTGGAAAACGAATGATATTTGTAAAAAGTCCTGTATGGAAAACGTCCATGAGATTGTGAAAGAATCTCTTGCGATAGCATAGTGGTCTGGTCGCCAACAAATATATAACTTACACTTATGATTATGTGTAGAGGCAAACAAATCTTTTTTAGAAATACCAAAACCTGAAATAATCGTATAAAAGGCATATTTTGCCGTTTTTCACTAGGTTCTATTGTTAAACTGTCTTGAAGCAGTGTCAACTGATTTTATTTGAAGCAGTATTGTTTTTGATGGTATATAATCTGTCTATACGCACATACTTGCATGCTTACACCACTGCTAAATTAGTTTAGCTAGACTATCAAGATGTGGTGTTGTTAATTCTTAACATGATAAAGCAGTTACTTACTTTTATTACATGTAAATGATTTTAAAGCAAAAAGACAGCCAGTAAATTTAGGTAATTATTGTGTTCATTTATTTATTTATTAATCTTACCGAACCCTATTAGTGGTACAACATAACCGCAATTTAACAATAATGCATCTGCATAAATTACTTATTTTGGCTGATTAATTGATTCTTATGAAAGTGAAACAAATTATTTTGTCAACAGGATAGTTAATTATTGGCACCTTGTGATATTGGTACTTGGCTATTATATCTATTATTATTTAATGCATTTCCATAGTTCAAGTTGTTTTGTATGCGCATCAGCTATATTATGTTACACCTGAAGTCCTGGACATTCTGCATATAGCATGCCTGTAATAGTGGCCAACTTTGAATAGGACGTGTTTTGTTCCAACTGTCATGTTTTCAGAACCTATTCTCATTCATTATGCTTGTGGAATTAATTTACTTTTAGTTGTGTTTATAATAAAATATAAACTTACCAATATATAAGTCTCCTTTGTGGCCATTAGACATGATTATTATGTCTTTATCTAAACATTTAAATATACTAATGAAGTATAATTCCTGTTTTTATTATATTTATGTATGGGTGTCAAAATCATCTTTAATATCAATATTGGTCATGTAAAAAAATCCAGAGCAGTTATTAATAATTTAAGAGCAGTACGTATTTCCTCAATTTTAAAAGATGTTAATTTTTTAGGATTAAAAATAAAACTTTTATTTTTTATATGTATTATTTTGGAGACAATAAAGTGGGGATATAAATTAATTGGACTCTGGTGAGCTCAAGATAAATAGCACCTTTACATAACAGTTCATTTATTGAACTATTAAAGTCAGCAATTTCTTCCTTAGAAATTAGGCAACCTGACCAATTGGAACCTGACTTATTGTACAGGTATTAGATTTATACAGGTATTATATTAAATGGAATATTGTGTCCCAGATCCATGAAAAATAAATAAATATGTCAGAGGGTACCTTGTAAAAATATTGTAATCGTCTGTTGACGCTGTTTGTTGTTGCCTTTCGTAACAGCATATTGGTAGCAACCACCTTCTCACATAGTCTTCCGAGGGAGTCCCCAGTAGTTTAAAGGATTTTATTTATTTAAAAAATCAGTGGTCGAACTTGCTGCGGCTTTACTATTTCCCGTTTTATCACCAAAAGTCCAAAGTTGACTTCAAAAAGGGATATTTCAGGAGTTGAGTCCTGTGCTGCATCTCTGGCAACTTCACCTGAACTAGCCTGAGGCTAAAAACCTTCTTAAAGAGAAGTTCATTGAAATAAGTTTTTCAGTATCTTTCTGACATTCTGAACATTTTTATATTAATAAATGGCGGTATTGATATATCTATATAACACCGTATAATTTTATTCTTAATACTGTGATTTACTGTATTTGCATGGCATGGCAAAATAGTGAATACTTTTTGTTTTATCCCTCTTCAGAAAGGGTTTATTGATTGCATATGTGACCTCAGGGTTTATTTTGCAAGGGTTAACCATTGTGTTAAATACATTTTCCCTCTCTCTTTTTTTTTTTTTTTTACACCAGACTAACTTTTTGACCAACGGTCTGTGGGTTCTAGTTGTGTATGGCTGGTTCTGGCACTCACGTTCTTTGGTATGGCCTAGAGCAGTGTTTCCCAAAGTGGGGCCCACGCCTTACAGGGCAATTCGATAGTTAAGGAGGGTAATTTCAAAATGGATTAGACACGACTTCAACCCTTCTGCTTTGGGTTATTTATATGCAATGCTAGATATCGGTGACCAATTTATCAAAAAAGGCAATTTTTTTAAAAAAATATTGTAATCATTTATATTTATTAAGGGTAAAAAACATTTTTTAAAGGTTGGGAAACACTGGTCTAGAGTGACTAATAAAACAAGGTCAAGAGTTTATTGACCTGGAATCTTTATTGAGTTGGTGCTTAAAAGCATAAACCCTGGGTAAAAATGTTGTAACCTGAATTAGGATTCTCATTATATATAGTACATTTTTCTAATAAAAATCATACACATCAATATATGGACGACGTAGGTTCACCCATGCTCAAGAGGTAATAATATTGGATTGTGACGATGTAATTCCTCGAAATACATTCAAGCACAATAATAAAATAAATTGCGACGTTGCAGTTCTTCAAACTACACTCAAGCACAATAATAAAATAAATTGTGACGTTGCAGTTCTTCAAACTACACTCAAGCACAGTTATAATTAGTTGTCACATTATAGTTTTTCAAACTACCATCAATAACAGTAATTATAAATTGTGGCATTGCAGTTTTTCAAACTACACTCAATCACAATAATAATTCATAAATATTGAACGTTATAGTCTCACGAAGTATTAAAACATTTTGGTTGCAACAAATCCACTTATGTAAAAAATCCAGTATCGGTATTTACCTGAATCGTTTTGTTCATGCAGGTAAAACGAACAAACGTTGAGGGCGACCGTGATGGCGTCGTATTCGTGGAGCTCCGTTTCTCCAACCATCTTATTTTCTACGGTATTTGTCAATTTGCTTGTTCGTTTTCAGCTTCTTCTCGTTGCCTTTTACCCATTTAGAGTAAGATTGTATAATTATTTACACTAAAATTTACAATAAAATGCGGACAACCGATAGACACGTGCATCTCGCAGCACACACGAAATACGGAATGATGTCTTAAAGAAATCGAGGCTTGGACAACCGTACATTCATCCAAAAAAAAAAAAACTGATTACTATTAAACGTGTGAGAGTAGCCATCGAATGCGAATACTACTTTGTTTAAATACGGAACAAATCGGCGGAGCACTAAGGAATTGAAGTACAATAATTATATTATATAATAATATATAATAATTTTTATATATTATTTTATTAATATAATATAAATATATATAATATAATTATTAAATAAAGGCCAGCTAATTATCCGATCCAAATTAAAAAAAAAAACAATCAATATATCCGGATAACTAATTATAAATTATTCGTCCAGTACCTGTAATAATAGTTACTGCGGTTATCACACCACTTCTTAACATAATATATTAATGAACAGAACACATTGTTAACTGTGATAGACAATAAACCTACTGTCTACCCACAGTGCCGTGCAACTATGATTCTTAAATAGAAAGTATTTCTATAGATACCTGAAAAGGCACTTCACCCAGGGTCGCCCTATGGCAATCACCGCGCACACGCAGGGATGTTAAATAATTCAATTTTTTTTTGTCTTCTTTATGACCACTAACTTGGGTAAATAATAGAAGATAAATAAATAATTGGAAACCCATTTTTTCAGGTTATCCTTTAAATTAAATCTAATAAACCCTTAAAATTTTCGTTAAATTGCGAATTGCTTTCAATGTGCTGTCACCAAAACCTATCAAAACTGACAGTCTAGGAAATAAATAAAAAGTTGTATGACCACTGTGTCTCTTTCTATTTAATACCAGACCTAATAATTATAAATCGGTGAAAAAAATATAATTGTTTACAAATTAAACGAATGTTATTTTTATTAACAAATAATAAAGACGCTATATTAATAGTTTGAACTGTCATAACTATAATTCGATCATTTTTAACACCTAAACTATGCAAAATAAAGGATATATTCCAATTACAATGTAACAATTAAGTCCAAGTCCCCATACAAAATTAAAATAAATGATGTCCTTTAAGTTTACACTACTCCAGTTACATTCGACCCTAGACATTTCTTATGGGGCGTTCTCACGGGGCGATTTTAGTTGATCCACTGCGAAATCGTTCATGTTTTGAACCGTCTGAACAGACGTTCAATCAAGTTGAAGCAATAAATATCTATTCAACAAAAGTTAAAGACCTTTCGACTTTTGTTGATTCATTTGACAGCTGACAGCGAATCGACTCGTCTGAACTTGTTCGTTTAACTTGCATTGAATAATCAGTCCATTCAGTCAGTCAATGAGCGCGATTCACCAGTATTTTGTTTGTTTGTAAAATAAAATGTGAATTGTGGCATCCACATCCACGAGAAAATTGCTAAAATTGACAGATAGTGTAATAACACGTGTCGATTATTATTGAATCGTGAGAACGCTACCGTCAATATTTGCTTTCGAATTTTTGTTAAACCACAAATATTGATCAACTTAAATCGCCCTGTGAGAACGCGGTATTACAAGTACGCTGGCATAATGTAAACAAGCATCGGCGAACACAAAAATGGGCGACCGCATGAGCGCAACCTACTACTACGTGCGCGGCTTGATTTACATTGCAATCTGACGTCACACCCATGATATAAACGCTTTATTTTATTATCAATCAATCAATCAAATTGTCACGCCTTTTTCCCACAGGGATAGGCAGAGACAATGGAGCGCCACTTACCACGATCCTTACACAACTCCCTTGCTTCCCTCACATCCACAATTCTCCTCATACAGGCCCTATGGTTATGGGCACTAGGCAACCTAGCTTTTTTAAGGATGTCTCCGATTTGGTCGGAAAACACTCTCCTAGGCCTGCCTTGTTTAACGCATCCATCCACATCAGATTTATAAATTCCTTTCGTCAATAAATAAAATAAAGAATAAAATATTTATAAAGGAATAATTTATACATAAATACACACACATACACACTCACCCCAACACACACATACACATACACATACACACATTGTCTTCTTTTGTTATATCTAGTTTTAGTTTCTTTTGTTGTTGAATTATTTTTATCTGTTGCAGTATATTTATCAAAACAATGTACCTATCTACCAAAATTTTGTCTATGTTATTAGTTGAGAATAGTGAAATCCATTATTGGCAATGTTTTTAGTTTTAAGTTTGTTATAAAAACTGTTAGTAAAAATGCTGTGGATTTGTGTTCAATAAATAAATAAATAAATAAATAAATAAATCAATCTACTTTCACTCATCCTTTCCATGTGCCCAAACCATCGAAGCATTCCTTTGTCAATCCTTGTCACTACATCTTCTTTCAAACCACATCTATCACGCAGTGTGCTATTCCTTATTCTATCAGCTATCGTCACTCCACATACACTCCTTAACGACCGCATTTCTACAGCGTTAAATCTACTCTCATGCTTCTTCTGCCATACCCAACCTTCACTTCCATACATTAATGTAGGAACAAGCACCGCATTATGAACAGCCATCCGTGACTTTTGGGACATTATTTGGCTGTTCATTATACTATGGATGGCACCGTTCACTACGTTACCCTTTTGCACTCTTCTCTCAATATCTTCATCACACTTTCCATCCCTAGTAAACATGCTTCCCAAGTAAACAAATTGTTTGACTTGTTCCACTTTCTTTCCGTCTATCATTATCTCACATTCTGTCATTTCATCATCTCTCTCCAAAACCATTACTTTAGTTTTACTTACATTCACTTTCATACCTTTCTTTTCTAATTCCGCATTCATTATAGTGACCATTTCCTGTAACTCATACGCCGAAGATGCAAGGATAACTTGATCGTCAGCGTACAAGAGACATTTGATCACCAAGTCATTCATTCTTACACCATACTTTCTTTCACGCAACTCTTTCAGACAACTGTCCATGAATAGATTGAAGAGCCATGGTGACGCTACACATCCCTGTCTGACACCTTTAGAGATGCCAAACCAGTCAGATAGCGCCCCATTAATTCGAACACATGCACTGGAATCCTCATAGAGAGATTTCAGTGCACGGACCAAACGCTCGCCGAACCCAAACCCGGACAGCTGCTGCCACAATTCACCCCTGTTCACTCGATCATAGGCCTTCTCAAGGTCAACAAAAGCACAAAACACCTTTTGGTGTTTTGCCAACACTTTTTCGCTGACGCATCTTAGAGAGAAGATTTGATCCATACATCCCATCCCTTTCCTAAATCCCGCTTGCGCATCCCAAATTTTATCATCTGTTTCATGCATCACCCTTTCAATCAATACTTTCGCATACAACTTGCCAACAATACTGAGAAGACTGATGCCGCGGTAATTTTTAGGTTCCTGTTGCGACCCCTTCCCCTTGTACAGTGGAACTATGACAGCCTTGCGCCAGTCACCTGGGACACGACCGTTCACCCAACACTTACTGAAAAGGAGACACAACCAGGAAGCCACCAGCTGACCACCGCCCTTCAGCATCTCGACAGTTATTCTGTCACACCCAGCCGCTTTTCCAACTTTCATTCTTTTTAATGCATTCAAAATCTCTTTCACATCTATATCACATTCAGATTCACTATTATTCAGCGTGGAGGAAACATCAACACACTCTAGTGCTGTATTGTCATCCCCCACAAATAAACTTTCAAAATACTCCTTCCATAGTCCTAACACTTTCTTCTCTTCTGTCACTAAATCACCATTCGAATTTCTAACCACATTCACTTTAGACTTCTCCAGTCCTCCCCGGGCTATCTTAACCTGTTTCCAGAACAGTTTAATATTATCCCGGAAATTTCTGGAGAATTTCCTTTCTATATCCTCTTTCACCTCTTTCTTCTTTCGTTCTATACATTCTTTCACTTTAATTTTTATTACTTTATACTCATTCATTGCCTTACTTACATCTTCATCTTTCTTACCCGCGTTTATTCGTCTACTAGCTTTAACTGCTAGTAAATCCTGCCATTTTTTCTTCTTCTCGCATACTAATACTTCCGTTTCCTTATCCCACCACATGTTGGGCCTCACATTCTTCCTCTTACTCACTCCACACACTTCTTCTGCAGTTTCTGTCATACCATTCCTCAATTTCATCCATACTTCCTCCACACTATCATTCTCATGATTACAGGCATCTCCTATTTTCTTATGTAACTTACTTACATACTCCTCTTTCACTTCTGCATCTTGCAACTTTTCTCCTTTTATTCTTGTCAACGGTGTTGTCGATTTATGACTGCGGTTTCTCCAACCCTTGAACAGACCATTTATTCTTGACATAACAAGAAAATGGTCTGTTCCAATGTTGACCCCGCGATAAACCCTCGTATCGACAACATTGACTTTCAACCTTTCATCCACAATCACAAGATCTATCATACTTCTCTCTTTATTCCTCTCCCATGTATACATGTGAATCTCTTTGTGACAAAACTTCGTGTTTGTCACAAGGAGATTCTTCTCCAAACAAACATTCACCAGACTCACTCCATTCTCATTTACACGCTCATCTCCATACCTTCCCAACACACGGTCTACATTCACTCTTTGCACACCTACCCATGCATTAAAATCACCTAACATTACAACCCTTTCATTCGATCTAGCCACATTCAAAACATCACGCAGGCTCTCCCAAAACTCTTCCCTTTCGGTCTGTGGCTTAGATATATCGGGGGCATACACACCAACTACAAATAGTCTGTGCAGCCCCACTCTAAGCCTGACCCATAAGAGTCTGGGCGACATACACTCATACTCAGTCATACAATCTGCCATTCTCTCAGACATCAACATTCCCACACCCTTACACGCTCTGGCTGTCGGGTCGACCCCCGACCACACCGCTGTGTAGGGACCATGGTGGGTGACATCTGAGCCCTTTCGCTTCGTCTCATTCACACACAACATGTCCAAACACTTATCATCCATCATCTTACATACCTCATCTAACTTTCTCTCCATTCCTCCACATACATTCAATGTGGCAAAACGGCTCTCCGCTGCCCGCTTTTCGCCCCGTGGGAACATTTGGCGTGACTTCTGGCGAGGAAGGTCGCCGCCTATTTCATTATCTTTTAATAAAATAAATCGTTTTACTATACGGTTTTTTTTTATTGTGACTCGACATTATGACAGCACCCCGCTTGATGTTAAGCCAAAGTGTGGTCCATGAATGAATGTCACTGCTACTACAATTCAATAACTGTGAATAGCAATCACATCCACTATGCCGGCCTAGATGGAACCGGCAACTTACAAGCTGATCCCAAAACGTGACCAAATCACTTCACGGTCTGTATACTTGTAAGTGGTGGTATTACCCCGGATCGGCAGACTGGGTACCACTGCCTACCACTTTTATAATGTAATGTAGTAATATAACCAAATAATTTCATTTAGTATTTTAGGAAAAATATATATTCCAGAGTGGTAGGCAAATGGTCAAAGCCTGCTGATCCGGGGTAGTACTCGTACCACCACTTACAAGAATACGGACCGTTAAGTGATTTAAACTCGTTTTAGGATCAGCTTGTAAGTTGCCGGTTTCTACTAGGCCGGCATAATGGATGTGACTGCTACACACAGTTATTGAATTGTAGTAACAGTGACATCTATTCATGGACGACACTCCAGCTTAACATCAAGCGGGATGCTGTCAAATGTCGAGTCACAATAAAAACAAAAAACTTTTGCTCACATTTCTTTGTTACTTTCTTTGGACATATTATTATAATTGCTTATTTTTTTAGAAACTTGACGATTAAAGTACATTTACCAAAGATATATTGGTAACGACAAGGGTCTCTTGATTTGTAAAACCATTTATTACCATTACATCACGGCCGGCCGCCTTAATAGATATTTCTTTAAAAATAAATAAATACTGCGCGCGTGGGAAACCGATCTACAAACATTTCCAACAAACAGAACACGAATAAGAATTAAGGTAAATAAATTTATTTTCTTACACATATTAAATATATTTAAATAGATATAAAATATACATAATTTTAAATAGTACATTTTTCGACACTACTGCATAATTTCTTTCAATGAACTCGTGATAAGCAGTGACTCTTATAAAGAATGGATTAGAAGCGCCCAACGTTCCACAAGTTATTCCAATTAATAGTGTTTTGTTGTTGTTATCTTCGATAAAGAGTGGTCCGCCGGAATCTCCCTGGAAAATAATAATGTTTGCATCTTTAGTACACATGATCGAAAAATAGACATAGTGGAGAAGATGTAGAGGGGCATTCCCAAAATAGTCATGGCCTGTCCTTTATGCTGCACCTCAATAATATATTCATTTTAAAGAGTACAACAAATTTCTCTATAGGGCTATTAAATTTGAAGATTTCCCTCGTTTTTCAAGGCATCCCCTCAACAGATCATGACTTGGCGCCAATGTGACCAAGTCATTTGTTTGCAAGGGTATACCTCGAGAGTATACCCTTGCAAACGAATAATTTTCTAAATCAATCCATAATTGACGGCGTAATGGGTTAATATACCTTCAAGGTTTTCCTTGATTTCCATGGGATCCTCTTATTAGACTAAGATTTGGTCACAGTGGAATCACCTAGAAAGTATGCTATCTTTAAATATCTCGGGGTCATATGCATTGTCTTGATTCGCGTCTGATGGATCCGATCATGCATTTAGACATGCCTGTCCGTTATATTGCCCACAATCAGTAGAACATTGCATACCTGACAGTGGTGTCTCGCATAAAGAACGCCTCGCACAGCGAACGCTGCACACGAACTTCCTATTCATTCATTTCACGATTCATACAACGAACTTCGCTTCACACAACGAAGTCGCCCGAGCTAGAGGTAGAGGTAGAGAAAGAGGATGTAGAGGAGCTTATTGAGGAACACGAAGAAGAGCTGACAACTGAAGAGCTCCAAGAACTTCTGGTCCTTCAACAGGACAATGCTCAAAGGGAAGCGTCATCTGATAACGAGGATTAACAATCAACCAATCCCAACTGCTGACATCAAGAACATCCTGGTCAAATGGAAAGCAGTTTAGGAGTTTACCAATGCCCACTATCCGGATTCAGCTGAAGCAAACAGGATCAACGATCTTTACTCCGATACTCTTGTCCGTTATTTCCAGCAGATGTTGAAGGAAAAGGAGAAAAACAAACGAATTTGGTCAGGTTTTTCATAAAACCATCGGCCAAAAAGCAGAAAATGGATGAAGATGTGCAAGATTCAGTAGACTCTACTTAGTCTGTCTTAAAATTTAAAAAAATATGTTTTTAGATGTATGTATCTAAATAAAAATAATAACAAAAAAATTATCTTTTTTATGTCATCTTAGCATCTTTTATGCTACAGAACGAATTTTTTTAACATGTATTTATATAGGAAAACGCGTTTCACATAACGAACTTTTCGCATTACGAACTTGCTCCTGGAACGAATTAAGTTCGTTGTGTGAGGCAGCACCGTATATTTGACGGGCATTCAGCTTATTCCGTAATTCAGAGGGGGATGTCTAAGCTTACTGGACTATGATGGGATTGATACAATTTGAAGTTTATTTTCTTCTATTAATTTTTACTATTATTTTATTTTTTTAGTTATTTTGGTGCTATTTTGTTTACGATATGTATATGTTTCTTAACATTTGTTTTAAAGTGTCATTTGCCTATTAACCTTCAATAAAGAGACCTTTTAGTGACTAAGTAGGCTTGACCAGCAGCGAAGAGCTTTGGGCTTTAAGTCTAAATGGATAACGACGTAGCCGACTGTAGTACCTTGCATTTTATGTACTGTGCAAGCGCAGCCTAATATAATTGACAACATACTTCGTTCAGTAATACCGTGACTATATTTTCTATATAGTGCTTTAACAAAAGTTGTTACTCACTATAAGCCTTTAGCTGGGCCGTTATCAAATTGACGACCGGGAGTATCAAATGATGCACCATCATGAATCCCCTCAGATCAGCAAATCAACAAGAGATAGAAGTATAGTGCGTTAACTAAAATTGTTACTCACTATGAGCCATTAGCTGGACCGTTATCAAATTGGATGATGCACCAAGAGTATCCAAGGAATATTAAAGGTAATATAATTATGGAACCATTACTATAAGGCTGGTGGTGTGACTAAAGTGATTTCAGGCGTTTCCGGGGTTCATTTAAAATTTTAATTTTGATTCTTATCTTTAAGGTACTGCCAATATTTTATCCGCACAATTGTTTATCCGCACAGATTTGATTTGTCTCGATACAGCTACCAATACACCTCCGCCATCCTTCTTATAATTAGGAGGGCATAATTGATCACAGCGGTAAATTATATACTCGTATCTTGAGTCCATTAATTTGCTACTTGTTAAACCATCATTCAGCTATGTTTCAGTAAATACTATTATAGACTAGGAACATTGTACTACATTTCCAATTTTGTCTGCTTTCCTTGGACACAGTTTTTTTTTATTGTGACACGACATTTGACATCGACCCTCCTGATGATAAGCAAGAGGAGATCCAAAGATCCAAAAGACACTATGCCGGCCAAAGGTGCTTCTTCACGCATCGCTTGAAGGATCCAAGGTTATAGGAGGGAGAGAACACATGGGCTAGCAAAGCATTCCACTTGTCGATTGTTCTGCAAAGAAAAGATGCACCGAACTTTTTGGTTCGACTACCGATTCTGTCGACAAATGTGAATGCTTCCCCCGACCAGTGCGGGTGTTACGGGTGTGAAAAGACGAGATAGGAACAAGGTTAAAGAGCTCCTCGGAACATTCTCCGTGGTATAGGCGATAGAGGACGCAAAGAGCCGCCATGTCTCTGCGTAATTGCAAAGGCTCCAGAGTTCGCGTAACCTCTAAATCTCCTATGATTCGGACAGCTCGGCGCTGCAATGAATCCAGGGCATTGAGAAGATACTTAGCAGAGCCGTCCCAAAGATGCGAACAGTACTCCGCGCAAGAGCGAATTTGAGCCTTGTATAAAAGCAGGCGAAACTCTGGCGCGAAGAACCGCCGCACCTTGTTCAGGATGCCAAGTTTGCGGGAGGTGGTCTTAATAGCCCGCTCAATGTGATCCCTGTGATTCAGGTCGCTGCGAAGGGACATCCCTAAGATATCCAGTCTGTTCGAAGTGCCAAGGGAAATGTTACGAAGAGAAGGAAGGGGGATAAACGGGGATTTTTTCCAGCCATATTCACGGTCATTGATCAGCTGATGACCCTCCAGATAGGCCATGAGGCGGACATTTATAATTATTCTTTTTAGACTAGCGTTTCCCAATATGGGGCCCACGCCCCACAGGGGGGCAATTTAAAATTGGACTTGACACCACTTTAACTCTTTCGCTTTGGGTTATTTAAATGCAATACTAGATATAGATGACAAATTTACCAAAAATGCAAATCCTTAAAAAATGCTGTAATTATTTAGGCCGGCATAGTGGCGGCGGCTGGGGCAGCCGGGAACTGACTCGGTTGTTCCAGTCGTCGTCACTCTTGGACCTCCTCTTGCTTATCATCAGGCGAGTCGAGGTCAGATGTCGTGTCACAATAAAAAAAAAAAAATTATATTTCTTAACTAGCTGTGCCCGCGGTTTCACCTGCGTAAAATTTGATTTATAACACAGTCATAAAAAAGGAGGATGTTCTCAATTCGACTTTTTTGTATTTATAACTCGATAACTCATATAAAAGTGACAGACGGAAATAAAAATATATAATTACACGGTGGGCCATTTTAATCTATGCATCTAAATATTTCGCCAGAGGTGCCACCTGTTAAAAATGACCTTAACAAAAGTTGCTAGGTACAAAGAGGGACATCGGATGGTGACCTTAAATTTGACCTTGACCTTGAGGTCAAGTCGTATTTTTATATTGAAACCCATGTTTTCGATAACGGATTCTAAAGGAGCGTGAAGTTTTACATCGAAATTACTATTAAGTACTAAAATTTTTTTTTAACCTTAAGAGGTCAATGCAAGCGTAAACCATTTCTAATTACGAGATTGAATATTCGTCAGGGTAGCGACCTATCAAAGAATAACCTGTACAAAAATTGTTAGGTACAGAGGGAGACATCAGATGGTGACCTTTAATTTGACCTTGACCTAAATTAATAAGGTAATTTTGAGGTCAAGTCGTATTTTTCATACGGGAAGCCCTATTTTTGATTTAGAATTCTGAATGACCGTAAAATCTTACCTCGAAAATGCGGTAAACAAGATTAAGAAGTTAAGTTGACTTAAGACCTTAAGTTGTTAATGTTGATGGAAATCATTATATTGCCACAATAATTCAGACCCTGGTAAAACTTACAAGATCTTCCAAACATCAAAGTACTATTTCTTGATAGAAAAATGTTTCTTCGGGCCCTACTTTTACTTTTCGCGTTACCCTGAAACAACGACGTGGATGTACGTGGATGAACGTTGGACTCACGGTAAAATAGCACCCCAAAGGAAACAGTCCTTACTACGTCTACGTCGTTGTTTCTGGTTAACGCTTAAAGTATGTAATCAGAATAGGGCTTCCCGTATGAAAAATACGACTTGGCCTCATTAATGTCAAGGTCAAATTTAAGGTCACCATCTGAGGAAGACTCCTCTGTAACTAACAATTTTTGTACAGGTTATTCTTTGATAGGCGCTACCCTGACGAATATTCAATCTCGTAATTAGAAATGGTTTACCCTTGCATTGACCTCTAATGGTTATAAAAAAAATTTGGTAATAGTAATTTCGACGTAAAATTTCACGCTCCTTTAGAATCCGTTATCGAAAACATGGGTTTCCATATGAAAAATACGACTTGACCTTAAAATTACCATTCGATGTCCCCCTTTGTACCTAGCAACTTTTGTTAAGGTCATTTTTAATAGGTGGCACCTCTGGCGAAATATTTAGATGCATAGATTAAAATGGCCCACCGTGTATATTCCTAACAGTTAAAACTATAGTCAATTGGAAACTATAGTAAAAAAATTATTTTTTAAATTAAAGTAACCCATGTTACTTCTAGTACCTCCAAAAATAAAAAAACGTAACGAACAAACTCACATTCACATTTATAACAATAGTAGGATATGCATATAGTAACAGAAGGAAATAACAGTAAAGAAAAATTTCAAACAGCTGAAAGTATAGTATATAGTCTCCATAGTACAGTTGTTTGGATTAGATGTTGACGTGAATGACAGTAATACAGTGCGATGGTATTATAGTACTTAGGGTTTGAACCAACTCCTTGTACCAATTTTTTTTATATTTATAATAGGAAAAAAAATTTTTGCAAAACAACTTTTTTATTTTTCGTTAAATTTTTTTTTTTATTAATAAGTATTTTATGTTACTTCTGATACCTCCAAGAATATGTGTACAAAATTTCATGATGATCGGTTGAGCAGTTTTTGCGTGAAAGCGTGTTACGCTTTTACGGACATTTACATTTATAATAATAGGAGGATAATAATAATAATTTGTTTTCAATTCTCTACATCTTGATATATTTTCTTTAGTTTACTCAAAATAAATTTCTGAACGCACGCAATTTTGTATAGGAAAATGTTTTTTTTTTAAATTTTATTTATTATAAAGGATTTTTTCTAAAATAAACGTAGTCTTAGTTACTCCTTCTTACATCAGCTATCTGCCAATAAAACTCCCGTCAAAATCGGTCCAGCCATTCCAGAGATTAGCGGAACAAACAAACAGACAGACAGACAGACAAAAATTGTAAAAAATGTTATTTTGGTGTATGTATCGTATATATATTCATATCCATGTATTTAAAAACGGTTATTTTAATATTACAAACAGACACTCCAATTTTATTATATGTATAAATGGAACAAAACAATTTTTAAAGGGTAAAAAAATGTAGAGGGCATAAAAATTTAGAAATGTTAAGGTAGGGCATGGCCTAAAAAAGGTTGGGAAACACTGTTTTAGACAAAATTTTTGCACATTCATAGCTTTGATTGCAGAGATGGCACTTGATCGAGTCTTTTATTTCAGTAGTTGCACGGCAGCCAGCAAATATTACTGTCAAAGCTAACATACTAATTTCAGTTTTTTTAGATTATTTATTTATTATAAATAGCAACACATTTAAATATGTATGTTTTCCCCTCAGATCATATAATATTCTTAGATACAGGGATAGAGGTTTTCCCTGTACCTAGACACTTTTGATGTGTTTGTATTACTATAATGCATTATTAAAATTGGTCAATGTAGACGTCAATTAATCACGCATTATTAGGGATAACTCGAAAAACACGGTAATGAAAATTAAAAGAGAAAAACCCATAAAAACGTTTTGAGGTGAAAAACATAAAAGAAACATAGGGCCGAATTGTATACCTTTTTAGCAAGTCGGGTAAAAAGTAGAAAATAATGAACACTATAACTAACAGGTTCTGTACAAGCCGGAATTGATTTGGTACAAACATGTCTTGTCATACTTAATCGATGTCTCCGTGTGCAAGCGTGTGATGTGATCAGATATGATTTTCCAATTATTAAAGAATGAAACATCTGAAACATAAAAAATCAAAACATTAGATATTTTCAATCTATCCTAATAAACAAACCTAAACTGAAATTGAATTGAAATTGAAGTGAATTGTCTGTAGAGTATGGTCAAGAGATCGGCCTTCGCCTTTGCCATAAACGCCAGTGAGCCATTAGCGGTGGCAGTAAGGAACGACAGAAGTTAGTTCAGCGAGTCTCCAAAAGCTGCGACTACCTCTTGGTAGTCTCGCAAACTCTGAAAACGAGCTGTGCCACCGCATCTTTAAAATAATTCTTGTAAAACAATCGACGAGTGGAACGCTTTGCCAGCCAATGTGTTCTCTCCATTCTATTTGGAGCCTTTAAGCGATGCGTAAAGAAGCACCTTTGGCCGGCATAGTAACGGCGACTGAGGCAACCGTAAACTAAGACGGTTATTTTTAGTCTTCAGCTCTCTTGGACCTCGATCATGCTTACCATGAGACAGGTCGAAGTCAGATATCAAGTCACAATACTGCAAATAGTTGTGCCTGTATGTTGGGCTCTATGGTAACATGAGATCTATGAACGCGATCTACGAACCCTGCTGTCACTAACCGTTATGTCAGCAGAGGATACATATGTAAATCTGATATTAAACTTTATAAAAAGGGAACTTACAGGTCGGTTACCCAATGAGCCATGTCCAGAAATACGTCCAAGTCCACGATAATTAGAATAGGTCGTCGCATAATTTATTGATGAAACAACAGCATTAAACGACCAAGGCTCATGGATGAACTGTAAAATACACACACTGGCATATTTAGCGGAACATAAAAGAAAGGTTTGATATCAGTATCATATAAGGTTGCTGGCTGGTTTATACGTCATTTAATTTAAAAATAAATAATTACAAATTAAGAAATCAACTAAACATCACATTTTATGCCATTGTTTTAATTTTTTTCAAATACACCTTATCTGGAGCGAACTTCGAGTATTTCTTCCTTCTGAGTTTGATTTAAAATTTCATTCAAATACTGTTTGTTAGTTTTTTGGAGTTGAGGACTGAATTATGCCTGATTTAGCCCCAACGGAGATTGCCAGGGCACTCGAAATGCGAAGAAATGGTCAAACAGAGTTATATCCAGAGATCTTCGTCGACCAGTTTCAACGATCCATCGCAGTATCCAACAGTTCAGGGAGACTGGTACTTATGTGAGAAGAGCAGGACAAGGCGGAAAAGACGCACTTTGAGTAGGGATGATCGTTTCATTCGGCTTCGTGTACGTAGGAACCCCCGTTTGACGGCCGTGAAAGCCCGTCATGAGTCGCTGCTTCTAGTGCGGGGTGTAACCGTAAGTGAGCGTACGGTACGAAGAAGGTTTGAATACGCTGGTTTGTGTTTATTTGTGCCCGCCAAGGCTTCAAGGCTCGAGGTAAATCATCGTAGAAACAGGTTAACTTTTGCTCAGGAACATCGACTTTGGAACGCGGACCAATGGAGTAAGGTATTGTTTAGTGATGAGTGCAGAATTCTCCTAAATCAAATTGACGGCAGGCAAAGAATATACAGACGCAAAGGAGAACGATACATTCAGACAAATTTTGAAACTACAGTTGCATATGGTGGTGGATCAATAATGGTTTGGGCGGGCATTTGTTTAGGAGCTCGCACAGACTTGGTAGTGATTGACAGAGGGAGTCTGACTGCAGACCGCTATATCAGAGAAGTTTTAGAAGAAAATGTCGTACCTTTTGCTCCATATATCGGTGACGATTTTGTTTTTATGCAGGATAATGCTTGGCCGCATACCGCTCGGGTAACTCAAGCATATCTTAATGATATGATTATCACTGTTATGGAGTGGCCGACGAGATCACCGGATATGAACCCAATAGAGCACGTTTGGGATTTGCTGAAAAGAAAAGTTAAGTCCAGAATTCCAGCTCCTGCCAACGTGGGTGAACTGCGAATCGCCGTAGTTGAGAAATGGCGGAGACTATCCCAGGAGACCATCGATAACATCATTCTCAGTAGATCTCCTAGACGGGTAGAAACTTTAATAAGATCACGTGGAGGAAATACGCGAAATTAATCACCATTTTTCTAATTTAATTAATTGTGATTTTAATATTAATTTTCGCTTTTCCCGGTTACATAAAAAGTTCAAAAATGTACCATTTTTCACAAATAGCCTTTACCCGCAAAATGCGTTCTTAATATGATCTCATTTTAATTAAAACAAATGAAACTTTAAATAACAAAAGAAGTGTAGTAAGTAGATTTTAAAAGAAAACCATATTTTTATTTATGGACTTTTTTTGTGTTCCCCTTAATATGCCAGTGTGTATAGTTAGGGCAAATTTTAATTTTAATATTATATTTATATAAAAACAAGCATATAAATAGAGAAACATTTTGGATACATAATTAATAAATTATGTATTAAAAAATAATTTAAAAAATAGCCAAAAATAAAATATATTTGGTGCAAGCACTGGCAGTAGTAAGTATTTAGTTTCGATAAAAATCTTGGGAAACCAAAGAACTGATTTTATTTAAACAATGGTGTCGATTCTCTTGGCAAACGATTAGCCTAGCCGAGTTTTTGCAGTTGCTTTTCAGACTTAGAAGCACTGTTGTGCTATCAGACGTGTGTCGTTGCTCCACGTGCCCCTCGCTCTCAGAAATCACTGTGGAGAAGCTAGTTAATCATGATATCAACCTTTTGGCCCATGCACAAACAACATATTCGCGTCTAAATTCATTTATATTTAGATTCAAGTAAACATGCATTTATTGATATATTCGTTGCTTTTCAAATGCAAAATCGACAATACACCCAATGGACACAGTGGGTACCTTTTTTCCATTAATAAATGCAGTTTGCAATGTACAATTGTACAATTAATTTAACCATGTACAATTAAATTAAATTCATCCTAATCATCCAAAATATACAGTCCACTAAATTATCGCACACAACACATGCGCATTTGATTAATAAAAGAAGAATAGTGTTAAAATTAGGAAGTTAAAAATTTAGTTTAGGTTAGAGAATTTGCCAAGAAAACGACACCAAATGGCTCGTTTATATTGATTGTGACATCATTTTAAACTCTACTTAACTTCAGGCAGGATGCATGTTGAGTTACATTAAAAAAATATTTTTAACAATCAAATTGTCACGCCATTTCCCACAGGGATAGGCAGAGAAAACCAATGATCCTGATACAACTCCATTGCTTCCCTCACATCCACAATTCACTTCATACAAGCTCACTTATGGGCACTAGGCAACCCAATAGGACTGTCTTTGATTTGGTCGGAAAACACCCTTCTGGGTCTGCCTCGTTTAACGCATCCATTATCATCAGATTTATAAATTCCTTTCGTCAATCTACACATCCTTTCGGTGTGCCCTAACCATCTAAGCATTCTTTTGTCAATTCTTGTCACTACATCTTATTTTGGTTTTGATTTTACAATTTTATATTTATTCTGGCGTTTCGAGAGCTTTTTTTTTTATTGTGACACGACATCTGACCTCGTCTCGCCTGATGATAAGCAAGAGGAGGTCCAGGAGTGACGACGACTGGAACAACCGAGTCAGTTCCCGGCTGCCCCAGCCGCCGCCACTATGCCGGCCTAAGGTGCTTCTTTGCAGCCATCTTGGTCACGGAGAGACAGGTGTTGGTTGTCCTATTGGTTGATGCTGTTATTGTTTGCAAAACTACCCCGTTTGATGTTTTGATTTTGTTATATTGTTCCTGGTTTTAAACCATTTTTCCAAAATAACTAACGGTGTCATCTGGTTTAGCAGTTTGCTGGACTTGGGACTTAAGTTTGTGTATTATGTAGTCCCAGGTGTTAGATAATCGCCAACCACTAGATAATGAAATTAGGATGATTTTAATCTCAATAGCCCCGCGTACCATCCTGGGTATCAGTTTGTAAGCATCAACAAGACGGCGCCAACCACTACATCCGTTTTGACAAACCGAAGATCATCAATAAATAGAGGCGAGCCATGGTAATTTCAAAATCATGCTTTTTATATCAGCTACAGGATATCGGTTCATAGCACTCGCTCAACTGACTGGAGTGCTAACCAAATCGTCATGAAATTGAAATTTTCGTTTTTCATGAAATAAATTAAGCGGATTTTTTCTATATTTTTTACTTCTATTAATCAAAGTAATCACCGATGCAATCAACGCATTGGTAGCTTATTGATGCCCTTCTTGAAGAAATCAGCTGGATTCATCACAAATTCTTCAAAGGCATTTTATACTGCCTCTCGGGTATTAAATTTATTCTCGCCAAGAAGTTATCCAAATTCTGGAAAAAGTAGAAGTCTATAGGCGCAAGGTCTGATGAGTACGGCGGATGACGAAGAACTTCCAACCCCAGCTCTTGTAGCTTGGAAACTGTCTGCTGTGCAGTATGAGGTTGGTGTAACGGGTGGTGCGTTCGTTTGTAGTGTTCGCTCCGTAAACGTCGTTAATAGTGCATGCCGCTTGTGCCGCTTTTCTGCCACGACGGTACTTATACTCCATAATCACTCGAATTTTTAACTTTTCCATAATGACGAAAAATGTACGATTGCGATTAAATAAAACACTTACTATTAAACAAACGACGATTAAATAAAATGAATTCCGTGTTTTAAAAATAAAATCAATTGAAATGACCAGTACGGCAGAACGGCAATTTCATAGGTAAATACCTATTATAATATAAAAATAAATAAATGTTTCTTTACCACTATAACAATGTCATGCCTGGGGAAGTTGTATCCGTATGGGTGAACATAACGCTGTACTGTCCTCCACTGACCACTTTCCAAACCAAAATGTACTTGGGTTTGTAGCTGGCCCGCCACTGCCCTAATGTCGGAATTATTGAATCTTGGTTTGAATCTCCTGTTAATTAAATAATAATTTAATTATTAGGCTGTTTAAAAATAAATGGCGGTTTAAGCCTAAATTACACTAGTCACAGGGATAGGCAGAGACTTTCTGCCTATCCCTGTGGGAAAAAGGCGTGACAATTTGATTGATTGATTGATTGATACACTAGTCAACAACAAAAAATGTTTGTCATATACTTTTTAATATTAAATTTTCTTACTGTCTACCTTGAAAAGTAGCCAGAAACCCAGGTTATAATAAAAAAAATGTTTTAAATATTATTTGTACAATTAAAATTATAAAATAATATTTTAATAATTTCTATTTAACTAAATGAAAATACGTATTGTGCGAAGTAAATTTATTTTTTGTTATTCAATTAACTGTTTGAAGCCGTTTTTTTGTTAAAAATTGGTCGTATATTAACCACGTAACCATCATACTTGCCAGATGATAAGATCCACCAACTACCACTTCTTTAAACATTTGGACAATTATTTTAAAAAAACTTGAGAGGTGTTAAGAAACACCTGGATGGAACGAAGTTCTTTTCGATTAATTAGTGAAGGAATTGTAATCTTTTTATTTTATTTTAAGTTATAATAATATTTTTTTTTATTATTAACAAATATAATGTAATATAAACTTATTCAGTAGGCTCAATTTTAGTAATAATTGGCTTGTGGTAACTGAAGTAGGAAACATATGTTTGGGATTCTATTTTATTTAAATGTCTTGAAAAATCTGCATCGATGGTAGTACGAGTATTATATTTTGTTGTTTTTATTATGTACAAAAACCTGTATACACTCAACAAAAATAATCGTCGCGCCACCACACTGTTCAATGCCCCCTTTCGCAACGCGTGATAAGGAAATTCGTTCCAAAAATGATTTAGGAACCAAGACGACGCGAAATGCCGTAATTTAAAATTTAAAAGGTTCACAAACAGAATCTTACATTTTAAATAAAAGTATATAAAAATAACACCTTATACTTTAATCCTATTTTTCGCATGTCTCGCCTCTATAATGAAATTAGCGAGGAAAACGATGAAATGGATATATTCAATTCGAATCAAAGATTCCTAAAGAGACAAATTGTTGTTATCCTCAGCTCCGCCCCTACGCGCACAATATTGTGTAAGATGGTATTGGTATTTTTTGAAATGAGCATTACCATTATTATTTAATTTTTTTATTGACATTTTATACTATGCTTTTAATTAATTTATGTTTAATCTGTTGTGTATGATACTTTTTTGGGCTAAAGTCCAGCACTTTAACCTATTTTGTACAAAATGTTTTATTTAACCCAGATTATAACCTGTTGTATCTACCTACGAATTTAAATCAATAAATTAATACATTCAATAGACTAACACAATTTACCAAAGAATTTGGAAAGAATAGAATCTGTGCTAAAATTGTTATTCATTGTTATTTGTCTCATTTATATTATGTTTACTACTTGTATAACTATGTATTGTACAACTACTTGTATTTAAATTCCTTTATTTCAAAGGTTGGCACTACTTTTTTTTGCAAATACAACCTTGTAATTGTGGTTGACTTTTAATACTGCTTAATTTAAAGTCACGTGGTAGTAAGAGTAGCGGCATAATTGTTCCGTCATCCCTTTTTAAAGTATTTTAATGTCATTTGTTATTCTGTCAAATTAGGTTGTCAATTGATCATCAAAACTAGTGACAACCTTTTAAATTAGGAATGTGAAAATGTATATTCATCCCCTTTTGACCTTTTTTTAATACCATAAGTGAAAATAGTATCAACGGTTGTATTTTGTCACTATTTTCGGGCTCCTTCTGTATCTTAAGTCCAAATTCTTTGCAATTTACTTACTTGTCTTTGTAAGTTCTATAAACAGTGAACACGTCATGCTCAAAAAACAAACTTTACACAAGGAGTTTTGGCGGGTAACTGAAAGTGACAGGACGCGCAATTTTAAATTATTTGAAAAGCTTGTGTTTTTCATAAATATTAATGTGTAATAATGGTGGAATTGTTATCCAGTAATCATTTTTAAGGTGATCGATAAGAAACATATAATTTAAATCTGTAAAAAGTGTTTCTTCGTGTTCCCTCCAAGACTCCTTCTGATGTTTTAGAAAAGGCTTTCCGCCGCTTTACTAAAACGATGTTCATCAACCTTACTATCATCGTCATCTTGTGATGAATCTTCATATTTACTTGACAATGTAAAACACATTGACCATTAATTTTTACTTTGACACTGGCAAGTTAAATACTAAAGCCATAAACAAGAAGAAAGAAAAGAAAAAAAACTTTACACAGCACATAAGTTGCGAATAAGTTCATGAAATAAAATTTTAAAAGAACGTTCAATAAAATAGTTGAAATTTAAAAGATTGTATCTCATTTGTCATACTATATTGTGTCAAATGGTTCTTATTTTGACTATAGTCCGCGTCACGTAAGTTGGCAAGATTTTAACGTAGTACACGTTTGCGCATGTACACTGGCTGTGCAATATAAAAGGGTCTCTTTAGATTCTTAAAAAATAATAATAGTAGTTTAAGTGAAAGTAGATTGACGAAAAAATTTCATTGCACCGCAAGTGTACACGGGAGCGAACGGAGCGTGGATTCCACTAACTAGCTCCAGCTAATTGCGGCACTTTGTTACCTTATGCCCCGCGTCCGCCGCATTTCTAAACACACCTAAAAGCGACTTCTGCGCATCTGATTCTTGAGCGCATCTGCGAATCTTGCCAACTTACGTGACGCGAACTATAATAAAGTTTTGTTTTACACATAAAAAATGTAAGGTTAAAATCTTCCGTTAACAACTTAATAGATTATAAAACACAAAAATGGTAGACTGTGGTAGCATCAACCAGGCCGGCGTAGTGGATGTGAGTGCTAACTAAAATCAAATAAAATACCCTTTGGTAATAGAAGAAAAATAATTCCTTCTCTCGACAAAACAATGTGCTGCTGACAACACTTTATTGGCGCCAATGATACTTCCACCGCAATAGCTTATAGAGCGTCTCATTGAAGCTGAACGCCATTTCATAGATACCTTAAACAAAACAATTACGAATTAGCTCATCTTATAATGGCCAACAAAGTAATGGCAGCTGAGGCAACCGAAAAATAGTGGAAAACAGAGTGGTAGGCAGTGGTACTTAGTCTGTCGATCCAGGGTAGTACCACTATTTACAAGCATACAGACTGTAAAGTCGGGACATCTAGTCGTGTTTCGGGATCAGCTCGTAAGTTGCCGGTTCCAACTGAGTCGGCATAGTGGATATGACAGCTACTTACAGTTATTGCATTGTAGTTGCACTGACCGCACTCTATTATGCTATTATTAATTCAAAAAAAAAAATTAATAAGCATTTAAACTTTAAACCTATTAAAAGGTTTTATTTTTATTAGGCTTTTTTAGTTTCCTGTGCAACCTTTTATTTTTATTAAGGCCGTAATGGATGATAACTGGTGCGGCCGTGAACTAACATGGTTTTTTCAGTCGTCAGCACTCTTGCTTACCATTAGACGGGTCGAGGTCAGATGTCAAGTCACAATAGAAAAACGGTTAGGTTATCTGTACCTACTGTTTACTGTATGTTATTAAGAAGGCCTATGATCCAGTAAACAGTAATGACTTGTGGCGGACGTCTTTGGGTTGGAGGGGCGTTTGATTCGTGCACTGAAATCTCTCTATGAGGATTTCAGTGTATGGGGCGCTATCTGACTGGTTTATTATCTCTAAGGGTGTCAGACAGGGATGTGTATCGTCCCATGGCTCTTTAATCTATTCATGATCAGTTGTCTGGAAGAGTTATGTGGAAGGAATATGGTTTGAGAATGAATGCTTTGGTGATAAAATGTCTTTTGTACGCCAACGATTAAGTTATCCATCTTGGGCGTATGAGTTACAGGTAATGGTTACTATTATGAACGCCGAAATAGAAAAGTAAGGTATGAAAGTAAATGTAACTACTTACTAGCCACATAAAATTATTACAATTAACAATAACAGGCCCTAGCATAACAATACACCTACTGTCTACCTACAGTGTCGTGCAACTCTGATATTCCTAAATAGAAAGTATTTCTATAAAAGTACAATACCTGAAAAGGCACTTCACCCAGGCTCGCCCTACGGCAATCACCGCGCACACGCAGGGAAGTCTTTTTGTCTTCTTTATGACCACTAACTTGGGTAAATAATAAAAAATAAATAATAAAAATAAATAAATAAAAATAAATAAAACTCATTTTATTAGAAAAACCAAATTTCGTTAAATTGTAAATTTGTAAACAAAATAAAAAATATGTGCTGTCACAAACATCTATCAAAACCAAATCAAAACTATGGACCTAGCAATATATTGTACCCGGCGATAAATATTGCACATCGACCTTTGGAAAGAGACAATTGGCATTATCTCTGTCGCACACTACCTATGTAACGTTTTGTAAGTCGTTGTACAAGTGCGATAGAGTGCGGTTGCGTCCAGTTCAAAATATATATTTAGAGTTGTTAACACCCCCAAATTTAAATAATTTAAAGTTGTACTATTGCATCTTTAGGAAAGAGAGGGAAACCTTTACGAGGTCAGTTACGCGAAATTATTTACTATGTTTATAAATATTTTGTAACCGAAGCTGACAGAATTTAAAAAAAATAAAATGTAAGTTGTTATTTTAAGAAGGTTCCAGAACGAGTTGCAAATGTCACTGGAATTTCAAGAAGAACTTTGATATTAATACTAATACTGATAATAAACTTTGATATTGATATTAACTTTGATATTAAACGAAGTCAGTACTGAAAGACATTCTACTGAAATTAAGTTCAGCACTCCAAAAACAGGGAGACCAAATAAGCAATTTTGTTTGGATATGGACGATTTTGATTATGATGTTGTTCAAAGAATGGTGTATGATTTTCACTTACGAATTAATGAACTGCCAACAATAAAGTCATTGAATGCTAAATTATCTGAAGCCATTAATTACAATGGATCTGAAAAGACGTCGAGAAAAATACTTCACGAGATGGGATTTCGGTTCACTAAAATGGAAGATAATCGAAAAGATCTAATATAAAAGCACCATTTAAGTCTCAAACGAATGAAATACCTCGATAAAATACGCAAACAAGAAAAATATCATCTACATGGATAAGTCTTACATACATACATCCCACACTAAAGGGGAAATCTTGGAGTGATGATAAGAAAGAAGGAGTAAAAAAGCCAATTTCAAAAGGTCAACGTTTGATAATAGGGAAATAAAAAAGTCTTTGTATCCGGTCCTTTTTTCACGTATGAATAACGATAACTACATCAAAAGGCTGGTTAATCAATCCTAAATATATAAATATACCTAGTGATTCCGTTCTAGTTATCGACAACGCACCCTATCACAACAAATATGTTGAAAGACCCCCCAACTCAAATACCATTAAACAGGAAATAATCAACTGGTTAAACAGACACGAAATTCCGGTTGAACCAAAATTACCAAAAACCTAGATTTACGCTATTATATGTCAGCACAAGGAGAGGTATACAGAGTTTGCCGTGGACAAAGTACTAGCCGAACATAGGCACACTGTGTTGCGATTGCCACTATATCATCCGAATTTTAATACTATTGAAAATTTCAGTATGTAGCCTAGAAATGTGGGTATGAATTTAACTACAGTAAAAACATTATTGACTGAAAAAGTAAACATGATCGGGGCTGAAGAGTGGAAAAAGGTTTGCGATCATGCAATCAAATGTGAGAATGAATTTAAAAGCATTCAACACGGTTTAGACAATTATACTGATAGACTAGTGATAAATATGGCTGATAGTGACAGTGATATTGACCTCTTTGAGAGATAGTGAAATGGAAGTAATTGAGAATTATTTTTATTTTTATTACAATATCTCTTTTTAACAATAGGTATAATGGTGTTTATTATGTACACTACAGCTGTAATTTTCCAAAATAATTAAATACGTAAACATAATGTGAACATATTTTTTATTTTAATTTACCCCAACCTAAAGCCATCACTTATAGAAAAATTGGTGTATTTTATACAAAGAATAAAAATAATTATCAAAAGAAGCAAATCATAATTGTTTTAACAGCTCCTAATAGATACCGGACTGTTTGTATTTCGTGCGACAGAGATAACGCTCTACGAAGCCGAAATTAGCCGATTGTCTCTTTCCAAAGGTCGATGTGTAATATTTATCACCGGGTACTGTACAGGTGATTACTTCTAAACGTCGTATTAACGAAAATTAACTTAATGTGTATGGCACTTGAGTCTATTTGTCATTGCTGCATCTTTAAAAGCAAATTCGGTCTGATGAGTAAGTCTCGTTCTTGCCAGCCAAAAAAATATCGAAATTTTGTACCTAAATATTTTAGTCAATAGCGTTTTATTTCATTATTTGTTTAATAAACCTCAGAACATATTTCATAATCTTAATAATTTGGTAAAAATACCTAAATAATTTACTGTTAAAAAAATAATTTATTACTGAATATACACGCTACGACATATTTGTATTTAGGGCACCAACAACTGTCATATTTTTGTGCAGAGCTAGCAGCGTTCTACATACAGGCAGCGAAATGTCGCTGCGAGTATAATTCGCAGTGATACACTCGCAGCGAGTATTCACTTAGTGTAATCAAAGCAGCCAGAAGACGTCCACTTCTTAATATAGGCCTCCCTCTTAGAACGCCATTCCGAACGACAAGATACCACTCTAGAACCTTTCTTCCCCATCAGTTGTTGGTTCTTCGAGTGATGAACCCAGCCCATCGCCAATCCTACGAGCTACATTTAGGCACCACGTCTCAGTGTCATATGTCATCACTGTCAACACACACTGGCCGAAGACTCTTGACTTCAACCAGTACATACAAGCCTAAATTTTCACCCTTGTACCATGAACCACTATTTTTAACCCCTGACTCAAAAAGAGGGGTGTTATAAGTTTGACTTGTCTGTGTATCTGTGACTCTGTGTATCTGTGTGTCTGTCTGTGGCATCGTAGCTCCTAAACGAATGGACCGATTACGATGCGTTTTTTTTTGTTTGAAAGCTGACTATTGATGATTGATTGACTTAGCTACAATTGATGAAGATCTGATCAGGGGTTTCAAGGTCATCAGCTCGTTTTGTTTTCTGCGGTAGCGATCTTAGACGCATAATAGGTATTTACTTTACTTTTAAAGATATCTGTGACTTAAGATTTGAAACAAAAACGTATACAAATGCATGGGTGTTTTAACTGGTACAAATGTGCTACTCTGACGAAGGTGGGAGACGAAATCCTGGATGGGTTTAAACTTAATAGGTTTACTAAGTTTGGACTCATTAGATTCGTCTTGACTGTAGAAAACTATGTGTAGAAAAGTTAGTGCGATGAAACATTCTGGATCATGGATCCTCTCAGATCAGCAAATCAACAAGAAATGGACCTATAGTGCTTTAACTAAAATTGTTACTTACTATGAGCTATTAGCTGGGGTGTTATCAAATTAAAGACCGAGAGTATCTGATGAGGCGCCATCATGAATCCTCTCAAATCAACAAGAGGTAGAACTATAGTGTATTAACTAAAATTGTTACTCACTAAGAGCCATTAGCTGGACCGTCAATAAATTGAAGACCGGGAGTATCTGATGATGCACCATTATGAATCCTCTCAGATCAGCAAATTAACAAGAGATAGAACTATAGTGCTTTAACTAAAGCCTTTAGCTGGACCGTTATTAAATTGAAGACCTGGAGTAGTTATCTGATGATGCACCATCCAAGGGATCCAAGGGATATTAAAGAGATATAACTATTGAGCCATGACTAATGTTGTTTATTACTATAAAGCTGGTGACTAAAGTAGTTTCAGGCGTTTCGGGGGTTCCTTTAAAATTTTAATTTTGATTTTATTTATAAGCGATATTAGTACTTTAATAATTTTCTACTTTCGTCGGTCAATTTGATCAATTATCACTCGATCAGTTATTCCCGCCAGACGTCTACAGTAAACAGCACGGAGTAGGGATGAAAAAATTGAAACAATGTAACTAACCCAAGATATTAAAATGTATTTTTTTTGTGTGCGCTGCAAAAACTATTGACGAAATATAAAAAAGTGTACTATATATTAATAGTACTTATGATTACTCACAAAAAAGGCTGCAATGGTATATGCCTATCATAGTTAAGCCACAATAACAGTTGTATCTGGCTGGTTTATATGACATCAACAAAAGAAACTAATTAGGATAATTTTGTTACCCGCTATTTTTCATTTGTTTTTCTTTCTGTCAAAATGAGCGAATATAATGAAGAAATTAGATAGATATATTTAAAATTTTATTACAAAAAATGCAACGCAAGCCGCGAAAAAAATGAGCTCGATATTTGGGTGCCACACGAGCTCACTGAAGAAACCTAATGAACCGTGTACTTATTTGCAATTCTTTATTGAGACGTAATGAAACCGAACCGTTTTTGAAGCGATTGATAACTTGTGATGAAAAGTGGATCACGTATGACAAGAACGTACGAAAAAGGTCCTGGTCAAAAGTCGGTCAGGCTTCACAGACTGTGGCAAAACCTGGGTTAACTCGCAATAAGGTGATGCTGTGTTTATGATGGGATTGGAATGACATTGTTCATTATGAGCTTTTACCGCCGGGCAGAACCATCGATTCGGATCTCTACTGCCAACAACTGATGAGATTAATCATTAAAGCAAGAAGTTGAGAGAAAGCGGCCAGAATTGATTAATAGAAAGGGTGTGGTCTTTAATCACGGTAACTTTAGACCACATACATCTCTAGCCACTCAGCAATAATTAGGAGACTTTGGCTGGGAAGTGTTAATGCATCCGCCATATAGCCCTGACCTTTATATAGCCTGAGATTCCCACCTGTTTCGGTCTCTTCAGAATTCTTTAGGCAGTGACAGGTTAACATCAAGAGAGGACTGCCAAAACTACTTGTTGCGTTTATTTTTGAAGTCCCAAAATTTTTACAGCAACGAGATCATGTCTTTACCTACCAGATGAAAGAAAGTCTACGAACAAAATGGCACATATATACTGTAATTTAATGTAAATAAACATATTGTAAATAAAATGGGCGGTACTAAGTTCGCCGGGTCAGCTAGTAATACGAGTATATATTTTTCTTTTGCTTACATTTCTTTGTTACTTTCTTTTGCATATATTATACGTGCTTATTTTCTAGAAACTTGGCGAAAAAGTACATATACCAAAGATATATTGGTGCAGGCAAGGGTCTCTTGATTTGTAAAACCATTTATTACCATTACACCACGGACACATAAACATGTATTTCTTTAAATGAATAAATACTGCACGCGTGGAAAACCGTATCTACAAACATTTCCAACGAACAGAACACTAATACGGGTTAAGAAAAATAATAAACTTTATTAATTTATTCTCTTACACATATACAATATATTTAAATAGATATAAAATATACATAATATTAAATAGAACGTTATTTTTCCACACTACTGCATAATTTCTTTCAATAAACTCGCGAAAATAAGTGACTCTTGTAAAGAATGGATGAGAATCGCCCTTCCCTCCACTAGTTATTCCAATTAACAGTGTTTTGTTATTGTTATCTTTGATAAAGAGTGGTCCGCCGGAATCTCCCTGAAAAAATAATAATATTAGCCATTGCTTAAGAAATATATATTACGTACACATTTCGGAAACATCTTTCGAAAGCAGGATTCAAAAAAGTAATATAGCGGAGAAGAAGTAGAGCGGCTACACCAAAATAATCATGGACAGACCGTTATGCTGCACACTAGAACCATCAATAGATCTTATTTAATTTGAGAGAGTACAACGATCTCCTCACCAGATCCGGACTTGGTGACAATGTGCCTCGTATACCCTTGACAAAAATATTTTATAAAAAAGATCCATATTGGGAAATTAACATAGGAAATATAATAAAAAAAGGGTTTCCTATAGATTCAGATTTGGTCACAATGAAATCACTTTGAAAATATACCCTTTCAAACAAAAAAAGATTTTTAAAATCGATCCATAATGGAGAAATCGAAAAATGAATATTTGTATATATATAAATTCTCAATGTAGTTGTTAATTAAATATACCTTATTAGGTATAACTCAAAAACCACAGATCTTGATAAAAAATTAATAGGACCACTAGCTTCCAAATAAAAAGGATAAAAAAAATGGGTTTACCTAGAAAAAAAATTTGGCCGAATTGTATACCTCCTCCTTTTTTGGGAAGTCAGTTAAAAAGTAGGAAATATTAAACACCATTACTAACAGGTTCACCACAAGCTGGAATAGATTTCGTACAAATAAATCTTGTCATACTAGATCGATGTGTCCGTGTACAAGCGTGTGATGTGATCAGATATGATTTTCCAATTAACAAACTATGAGCCATCTATAACATAAAAAAAAATATTACATGCAATGATATTTGGGAAAAGATATGTTAAAACTGCTAATAAGCAAACCTAAACCCAGTGTCCAGATGCAGAGCAACATATATTTGTCTCTTTTTCGCTCTCAATATCTATAATTCTTCCACTTGTCTGTATGTCTAATCGTGGTTGATCGTTCAAACTCTTGCCATTTGTGAACAATAAATCTTGGGTGACTTATCTACCTCATTTTACTTAATATACAGGTGTCTAACTTAAAAGCGAAAAGGTTATGCCACCTTTTCGCTCACCGAATAAAAAACTTTTTTTATTGTGACTCGACTATGTGG
Source organism: Tinea trinotella (assembly GCA_905220615.1). Classification (NCBI taxonomy): domain Eukaryota; kingdom Metazoa; phylum Arthropoda; class Insecta; order Lepidoptera; family Tineidae; genus Tinea; species Tinea trinotella. The sequence goes on from HG992314.1 coordinate 13,215,915, forward strand.
ATATCGCATTGTATTTTACGGATTTCTGGCATCGTATATTCACATTGAGGCTAAGTAGGTGATCCTGCACCGTCCTGCGTGGTCCGATCGTCGATCCGTGAATTGGCGGTAAAGAGTTTGGCCAAGAGATCCGCCTACACCTTTGCCGTATGCACCAGTGAGCTTTTAACTGTCTTAACGGTGGCAGTGAGGAACATCAAAAGTGACTTTTGGCGCGGTTCCGTTAGTCTCGCCAACTTTGAAAACGCGCTGTGCCTCTGCTTCTTTAAAAACTTTCGACAAATGGCATGCTTTGCCAGCCAATGTGTTCTCCCCATACTATTTGGATCTTATGAGCGGTGCGTGAAGAAGCACCTTTGGCCGGCATAGTAACGGAGACTGAGGCAACCCTAAACTAAAACGGTTATTTTTAGTCTTCGGCACCCTCGATCATGCTTACCATCAGGCAGGTCGAAGTCAGATATCAAATCACATTTGTTATGCCTGTATATTAAGGCTTTATTCATACATCGATGGCTCTATGGTAACATGAGATCTATGACATCGTTTCTATTTAGAGCTTTTTAAATTATTAAACCCTGCTGCCACTAACCGTTACGCCAGCCGTTATTACATGTAAACCTTATATTAAACTTACTTAGAGAACTTACAGGTCGATCACCGAATGAACCATGTCCAGAAATATATCCAAAGCCACGATAATTAGAATAGATCGATGCACATTTTATTGATGAAACATGAGCATTAAACGACCAAGGCTCATGGATAAACTGTAAAATAGTTAAGGCAAATTGTAATATTTTTTAAATATAAATAAACATGCAAATAAGGAAACATTTTGGACACATAATTAATAAAGTGCGTATTTTTAAAAATAAAAAATACGTTTTATAATCTAAAATAAAACAGCTTAATATAAAATATTTTCAAAGTTATTATCTGAGTGGTGTTGCAAGAATTGGCAATAGTAATCAGTTTCGATAAAAATTTTGGGAAATCAAAGAACTGATTTGTCGGTTTTCTTGGCAAAGTTTTTGCAGATGCTTTCCAGACTTTGAAGCACTGTTGTGCTGTCACGACTGCTCCCAGAAGAAACTGTGGAGAAGCTAGTTATTATCATCAAATCATTTTCGGCATTTTAGCCTATACTGTACAAACAACATGTTCGCCCCTGGATTCATTTATATTTAAATTTAAGTAAACGTGCATTTATTGAAATACTTAGTTGTTCCTTTCCAAATCCAGTTGGTTGTTCCTTTTTTTCCATTAAATAATGTAGTTTTCACATGTACAATTTAATAAAATTCATTCTAATCATCTAAAATATAAAGTTTACTAAATTATCGCACACAACACATGCGCATTTAAATAAAAGAAGAAGAATAGTGTTTTGACCTGAGATCATACAAGTATGCTATGGAGGCGTAACCCGGTTGCGGAGTCCCCGCATACTCTTTCTCGCGATTTGACACCTTAACTAGTCGTGTAGTAACCGTCCTGTCCTTCACACTTTCGTAGTTTTTATCAAAATGCCCCAATGTTGTGTTGTGAGTTGTACTAATAAAAATAGAAATAAAAACTATAAGAATAATGAAATTACCTATCACCGTGTGAAAATTCTTGCTATTACACATTTTAAATGATAAATTTTTATTTTTACAATTAAAATTTCAAATGGCGGCCATAGTGCTGTGCTTCAGGCGGGGTGCTGTCCTGTCATATGTCAAGTCACAATAAAAATATGTTTTTTAATATCAATCAATCGAATGGTCACGCCATTTTCTCACTGGAATAGGCAAAGACAATGCAACGATCCTTACACAACTCCCTCACATCCACAATTCTCTTCATACAAGCTCACTTATGGGCACTAGGCAACCCAATTTTCTCGAGGATGTCTCCGATTTGAGCACCCTTCTGGATCTGCCTTGTTTAACGAATCCATCCTTATTAAATTTATAAATTTCTTTTTTATCCTTTTCATGTGCCACCGAAGTATTCCGTTGTCAATCCTACATCTTCTTTCAAACCACATTTATCGCGCACTGTGCTATTTCTTAATCTATTCACTATCGTCGCTCCACATACACTATTTATGGCTTCATCTGCCATACCCAAATTTTACCATTATTGTGGGAATTAGAACCGCTTTGTAAACAGCCGAATGTGATTTTTCGGACATTATTTGTCTGTTCATCATATTATGGATCGTTGACTACGTTACACTTTTATACTATTCCCTCAATATCTTCATCACACTTCCCAGTCCTTATAAACATACCTTCCAAGTGTTCATGTTCTTTCTTTCCTCTATCATTATCTCACATTCTGTCATTTCATCATCTCTTTCAAAAACCATTACTTTATTAATTTAGCATTTATAATAGTAACCATTTTCTGTAACTCATATAGAAATGGTTACTATTATAAATGTTGAAGATGCAAGGATAACTTGATTGATCATCGGCGTAAGAGAGAGATTTGTTCACCAAGTCATTCATTCTCAATCCATACTTCCTTTAACGCAAATCTTTCAGGCAACTGTCCATGAATAGATTGATGAGCCATGGTGATTTTTAATATCATGCTTTTTAATATCAGCTACAGCATAAGGCTACATAGTACAGTAATCAGAGCGCTTTAGGTATCGATTTTTAGAAACAACTCTGATTGTTCTCTTTGACAACCAGATCCTCTTTTTAATTCGCCTCTTTTTGATTAACAAATATTTTTTGACGTGACAACGTCTTATAATTCGATGGAGCCGGCCGCACGCACGAAAAAACATGACTCATGCGGCGTTACGGCGTTCCATTTAAGGCTTGAAGTGAAAGCAAGAGCGCGGAACGAGCGACAAAGAGGCACAATCGTCAGGCGCGTTCGGCAGCGTTCGACATATGTCTCTCTCCTACTTGAGTGAGCGATGAGTACTATTAATATTACTAATATTAATACTATTAATAAATAATATTTTAATAAACAATAAAAAAAATTGACAATTGTATTTATGCGTAAAAATAAATGTAACTTGATCAATTCAATTGTGATTTCCATTTACCTCCTTCTTTAAATCCGTACAAAATATCTATCAAACAAATAAAATTAAAATTTTCTTTTGAATAATGCAACCATTCCATCAGTATTTTCTTATGACGTTTTCACGTTCAACTATCATTAGTAAACCGACTTTACAGACAACCGATTTTTTACGCGTAACAAACTAAAGTGCTAATCTTAATGCAATGTACTGACTGGAGTGCTAACCATGTCGTCAAAAGATATATAAAAATATATAAATGTTTTTTACCGCTATAAGAATGTCATGCCTGGGAAAGTTGTATCCGTATGGGTGTACATAACGCTTTACTGTCCTCCACTGACCACTTTCACTATTAAAAGGTACATTGGTTAGTAGCTGCCCCGCCACTGCCCTAACTTCGGATAGATCGAAATGTGGTTTGAATCTCCTGTTAATGAATTAATAATTTATATATTAGGCTGTTAAAAAATTAAGGGCTGCTTAACCTTAAATTATTAACATTTCTTTTGTTTAGTACAATCAGAACTATTCACAACCATCTGAAAGAACTTAAGACAAAAAGCTAGACAAGTAGGTTTTACACAAAGTAAACGAAAATTTTAAATATCGTCGAATTGAAGTTGCGCCTTCACTCGTTTTGCGCAACATTAATGATCCTTTGAAGGACCTGATAATGACATGTGGTGAAAAATCGATGCTATACGACAAACGAAATCGGCCAGTCCAATGGTCAGAACATAACCAAGTTCCAAAAAATATTTGCAAAGGCAATATTACACTAAAAGACTGTTTGTTGATCTGCGTCTGGCCTCATTATTCACAGATTTTTGAATCTGGACGAAGCGATTACGGCAGAGGTAAACTGTTACTCAATTGACTAAATGCACTTTAAACTTCGACAACTTAATCCAGCATTAGTCAATAAAATATGATCAATTTTGCTTTACTACAGTTGGGCTTTAATTGACTACGAAATCCTGACCTATCATAATTACATGACCTGTCATCAACTGACTACCACTTCTTTAAACATTTGGACAAACTTTTTTAAAGAAGAAATTCCTATTTAGTAACCAAACGACGCCAAAAATGCCTTCAATAATTTTATTGTTTCAAGTACTCCCTAATTTTAAAAGATTGCTATGAATAACCTTGTATCTCATTAAACATAATGTATTGAATCAAATGATTTTTATTTTGACTAATCAAGTTTTGTTGTACATGAACAAAAATTTTGGGTTAAAAACCCCGATTTAATTTTAAACAACCTAATAGATTATTAAACACAAAAGTGGTAGGCAGTGGTGCTCATTTTGTTGATCCGGGGTAGTACCATCAACCAGGCCGGCCTAGTGGATGTGACTGCTACTCAAAATCAAAGTAAAATACCCTTTGGTAATAGAAGAAATATAATTCCTTCTCTCTACAAAACAATGTGCGGCTGAAATCAGTCTATCGGGGCCAATGATACTTCCACCGCAATAGCTTATAGAGCGTTCCAATGCAACTACATGCCATTTCATAGATACCTTAAACAAAACAATTACGAATTAGTTCATCTTATAATTTGCCAACAAAGTGATGGCGGCTGGTGCAACCGTAAAATAAATCAATTTCTTTAGTCATCGTTGTTCTTTGCTTACTGTAACCTCCCTTTACTTACTACGTGTATAATCCTACAGCCACACTATGCTCTTAGCGCTGCTCCTCGTGCTGTCGTGAACATTGCCCTAACAGCCACACACTCCCCTACTCGCGATGTTCATCGCGTTGCTCTGATGTACAACATTGTAACTTTGACTCGCGCTAAAAAACCGACAAAAAATGAATCGCCGGGCATGACGAGCAGCAGGACGAATAACGCAGCCACACGAGTGTGTGGCCGTAGGGTAAGGCAAAACGCATCAAAATCGCATTGGCAGTCCCTTAACAATATGGTCCCTTTTAATAAGGATTACAATGGTAACATAGTAAACGGTACTATCTATATTACCTACAATGAACAGTCTTTTTGAAGAGTGGTAGGCAGTGGTACCCAGTTTGCCGATCCGGGGTTAGTACCACCACTTACAAGTATACAGACCGTGAAGTGAATTGGTAGCGTTTCGGGATCAGCTTGCCGGTTCCAACTAGGTCGGCAAAGTGGATGTGACTGCTACTCATAGTTATTGTATTGTAGTAGCAGTGACATCCATTCATGGACCACACTCTAGCTTAACATCAAGCGGGGTGTCATATGTTGAGTCACAATAAAAATATAATTTAAAAAAAGGCTAATAATGTCCCAAAATCCACAGTTGGCTATTCTTAATGCGGTACTTAATGTTAATGTTGGGTGTGGCAAAAGGAGCATGAAAGTAGAATTAACGCTGCAGAAATGCGTTCATTAGGGAGTGTATGTGGAGTGATGATAGCGAATAAAATGAGGATAACACAGTGCGCGATATATGTGGTGTAAAAGAAGATGGAGTAGACAAAGTTTGACAAAGGAATGCTTCCATGGTTTGGGCACATGGAAAGGATGAGTGAAAGTAGATTTACGAAAAGAATATATAAACCTGATGTGAATGGATGCATTAAACTACACAGAGACCCAGGAGGGTGTTTTCCGACCGAATCGAAGACATCCTCAAGAAAGTTGGGTTGCCTAGTGCCCATGACTGAAGAGCAGCTTGTATGAAGAGAATTGTGAATATAAGAGAAGCGGGTTACAAGTTGTGTCAGGATCGTGGCAAGCAGCGCTCTATTGTCTCTGCCTATACCTGTGGAAAAAAGGTGTGACAATTTGATTTTGACCTTACAAATTAGTTATCTTTTACGTTATCATACCAATTTTTAAGTTATATCAATGAACAGAACACATTGTTAACTTTGAGAGACAATGAACCTACTGTCTACCTACAGTGTCGTGCAACTATGATTCTTAAATAAAAAGTATTTCTATAGATACCTGAAAAGGCACTTCACCCAGGGTCGCCCTACGACAATCACCGCGCACACGCAGAGAAGTTAAATAATTTAATTTCTTTTTGTTTTCCTTATAACTACTTACTTGGGTGAATAATAGAAAATAAATAAAAAAGTGGGAACCCATTTTTCTTTTCAGGATAACCAAATTTTGGTAAATCATGAATTGTTTTCAATACAAAACTATGTACTGTCATAACATCTATCAAATCAAAACCAAGGAACATCATACAAAGAGAGGACGCCAACTTTATAATAAGAAAATTCCGACAGTTTTAAGCAGCGGCTCCGGTTGTCTAGAGAACTAAAATCGGCGGCAAAATTACAGACTTCCTTAGAAAATATTTTTCAGAATATTTTTAAGTGATATTTGAGATATTGAATATTTAAAATGCTGAGTATATATCTGATTTAGATATAAGGGTCATTAGCTAATCAATTTGACTGTTGGGCTTCTGGCGTACACCACGCACGTCTAAGAGAAGCGTTCGATGGTAATGGAGAGGCTATTGCCATCGGCTTGGACATCTTCAAGCCCGAGGCGTATGGTTTACCTGACCGTCTGCGTGGCTTAATAACCGACTACCTGAGTGACCGCTCCATACGCGTTGTTGTGTATGGAAGCGCATCGCGCAGGGGGTCGGTGACTTTGTTCCTTCTGCATATCAATGACATGCTGGACCTTGTAATTTTTGATTGTATCACCCATTAGGGCGACGAGAACCTGGTTCAGTTCAACGCAGACAAGACTCAGGTGTTGTCTGCGTTTTTGACGAAAAAATCCCTGTTTTTCTTTCCTTCTCTTTGTAGAGGTTTAAATTAAACTCGGTTTAAACAGGCGTTTTATCGGCGCGATGTGCTGTGCGATGAGCGGTGTCTAGTGCAGTGCAAACTTTTACATTGGACAACTTCTATAATAGAAGATATATATTTTTTTATTGTCGCTCGTCATTCGACTACACCCCGCCTGATATTAGGCTGGAGTGCGATCCATGAATAAAGACGACTGCTTCTACAGAAACAACTTAGCGAGCCTCCTTAAAGCTACGGTCACATTAAGCGAATACTCGTCAATCGTCACAGCGAGAACTTGCTGTTTGTAAAAGGCTATTCGCTGCGATTAGATTCATTCGCCGCGAGTTCAATGCGTCGTGATTTGAATTGAGCATGTTGAGCAATTTTACTCTGCGAATGCACACTCGTCGCGAGAATTCTCTGTTTGCGCCGGCAAATAGGACTTATGTAGCCCCATTTTTTGCTGTAATTTCTGTACAGTCAATTATTTTAAAAGTTTACAGTTTGGGGTAACTCTCTCTGCGTTTAATCCATTTGCGAACCTATTTTTGCTTCTCGGGAGTTGTGCACTGAATCAGAATCCGGTTTGCTAAATCTTCACATGACAACCAAATGCACTGTTTTACATGGCGTTCTCACGAGGCGAATTTAGTTGTTTAATTTTTATCGTTTAACAAAAAAAAAAGCGAATCGAAAAAGCGAAACTGTAGCATTCTCACGGTTCAATAACAATCGTGGATGCGAACGCCATAATTTACATATTTTTTTATAAATAAACAAAAAAACTGGTGACAGAGGAATACAATACATACTCAATCGCGCTGATGTACGGACTGATTATTGAATACGAGTTGAACGAACAAGTTCAGACGAGTCGATTCGCTTTCAACTATTAATTAAATCAATAAAAGTTGAAAAATCTTTATCTTTTGTTGAACTGATATTTATTGCTTCAACTTGAACAAGACAGTTGAAATCGCAACGATTTTGGAGTTGATCAACTAAATTCGCCTCGTGTGAACGCCGTATTAGACGTGTGAGACGAATAGACGACATATTTATATTTGGGGCACCAAAATACTGTCAAAATTTTCGTGTTGACTCGCGAATTGTCGCTGCGAGTATTATTCGCAGTGATACACTCGCTAAGAGTATTCGCTAAGTGTGACCTAAGCTTAAATCAGCTCAAGATCTTTTATTTCAAGATATTTCATTAAGCCATGAATCTAATATACTAACCGGACAGAGCACTCGCGTCATTTGCTGTGATATTTAATACCGTTTTCAACCAAAAAGCGGTCCGAACGAGACAGTTATATGATCACTGTGTCTCTTTCTATGTAATACCAGATTTAATGATCATAAATCGGAGAAAAAATTATGATAGTTTACAAATTAAACAATGTTATTTTTTTTAACAAATAATAAATGTTGCATAGTATTTTCTTAAATTTTGCGCAAACATTGATTATTGTAAAATCAAAACCAAAATAAACGCGATAGTTAGCCGCATAAAATTTGTTTAATTCAATAAATGTTGCAATTTATCATCATCATCAGCCAGAAGGCGTCCACTGTTGAACATAGGCTCCCCTTTCCGAACAACAAGATGCCAGTTGCATCCACCGGTTATTTGGGACTTTCACTGTGTTGCCAGTCCACCTTGTGGAAGCCCTACCTACGCTGCGTCTTCCGGTTCGTGGTCTCCACTCAGAAACCTTGTAATTTATAACTAAAATCAATATTTTGTATGTAAATAGTATTAATTTGTGTGTATACAGGTGTCCCATAAATCAACGTGAAACCGGGAACTGAGGATAGGCGAGGCTGTGACAGGTATTACAAAAAAAAAACAGTACAAGGGCTTGAGCCCACCGCTAAACATGAAGAGAAGCCCATTCACGCAGCTCGCGCATAATCTCGAAGTGAGTCGACTAGCCGACTGGTGATCGGTTTATAGTTACCAGGCGATCACTTCCGGGAGAATACGGAGTTCCTTCCGCCCGACAGATCGACAGACCATCGCCTATACCACGGAGAATGTTCAGAGAATCTTTTTAACCTTGTTCATAACTCATCTTCTTACATCCGCGTTTAACTAAAACGTTTTGCAGTCGTTTCTTTGCAGAACAATTGACAATTGGAATGCTTTGCCGTGTGGTTTCCTCACATCTATTACCTTGGATCTTTCAAGCGATGCGTAAGAAGCTCCTTTAGACGGCATAGTTACGGTAGAAGTGAACTGTGACGGTTATTTTCAGTCGTCGGCACTCTTGGAGCTCGATCATGCTTACCATCAAGCAGGTCAAGGTCATTGTCGACTCATAATTAAAAAAATGTAGGCGACCGTGGTGTAGTGGCAATTCAATGATTTTTAAACTTTATGCACAACGTACAAAGGCGGACTTAATGCCGCTAGGCATTCTTACTAGCCTACCTTAGAAACAATTTAACGTGAAAGGTTTCACCATGAGGTAGGTGAAAGAAAAAATAAAATAAAATAGAAGCATCTGATTCTAACTAATTCTAATAAACTTTATAATACACTAAACATACTACATACCAAAAATATAATACCAATACATATAAATACTAATACATATAATACAATAAATACATACACATAAATATACATACTACTTACAGTTGTTGGGAGCTATTTAGGAAATGTGTGAAGACCATCTTTTTAATTAGTGATCTATTTGGGGCTTGTCGGATATCTACAGGCAGGTTGTTCCACGAATTTGCGGCAATTGTTATTTGAAAAATAAGATATGGATTTTGTATCGTCTGTCAATCACAAAGACACGACATATTAACAGTTCTGCTTTAAACTGTCATAATTATAGTTTGATCATTTTGCATACCTAAACTATGTGAAATGAAGGATATATTTTAATTACATTATAATCTTTGCACATCAAACAATTTTAAAATGTATATGCAACTGTTAAAACAATGAAGCCCAAGGTCCCATACAAAAATAATGATGTCCTTTAAAGCAATAAACAAAATTAGCGGGGGCGGTCGTTTGCAATTAGTTTTTACTGGGGGTAATTAGTAAGCTGGCTGTAGAGAACTGGCACCGATGCCAGTCGCTGTCGGCCATTGTTCATAATTTAGCCAAAATATAATAGTTTACTTAACTATGAGGCGACCGTGTAATGGCAGTGCAATAGTTACGCAAACCGAGAGCACGGGTTCAAAACCACTTGCCGGTATGATGTAACTTTGAAAATAGAGCGCCATCTGCCACGATCCTGGCACAACTCCCTCGCTTTCTTTACATTCACAATTCTCTTCATACAAGTTCTATGGCTAGGGGCACTAGGCAACCTAGCTTTCTTGAGGATGTCTCCGATTTGGTCGGAGAACACCCTCCTGGGTCTGCCTCGTTTAACGCATCCATGCACATCAGATTTATAAATTTCTTTCGTCAATCTACTTTCATTTAAACTACTATTATTATTTTTTATGAATCTAAAAGGTTTTTTTTAACTTCCTTATTATTTTTAACATTGAATGGGTTATAAAGTTTATTTTTAGGGTCCAAAATATCAATTTAAAAAGGTTTTTTTGGTGTTTTTGTTGTTTTATAATTATTTTCTTTTTTGTGTATTGTAGTTTTATATATTTTTTTTATTGTGACACGACATCTGACCTCGACTCGCCTGATGATAAGCAAGAGGGGGTCCAAGAGTGACGACGACTGGAATAACCGAGTCAGTTCCCGGCTGCCCCAGCCGCCGCCACTATGCCGGCCTAAAATTAGATAGATTAAGATATTATATTATTATTTATTTTCGTACACTATTTACGCATGAAGTCGCACCTACAGAAGCGGAAATAAATGCCTGAATATATGAATTTTCTTTGCAAATATTTTAAATTCAAATTCAAGAGTTTGGCTGGTGGTGACGTTTTTGACGTTTTCGTGATTTCTAATTTCCTGTGTGTCCTTTAAAAATATTTACTATTTTGGCATGTGAAATTTTGGCAAAAGCTTGCATCAAGTACCTTGTCGAACTTTACAATAAATAATAAATACTATTTTCAAACTTGGTAAGCCCAGGAGAGTGTTTTCCGACCAAATCGGAGACATCCTCAAGAAAGCTAGGTTGCCTAGTGCCCATAACCACAGAACCTGTATGAAGAGAATTGTGGATGTGAAAGATGGGAAGGGAATGAAGGAAGAGAAGGGAGCTGTTTAAGGATCGTGGTAAGTGGCGCTCCTTTGTCTCTACCTATCCCTGTGGGAAAAAGGCGTGACAATTTGATTGATTGATTGACTATTTTCATATGAAAACCGCGGAAACATCTCATTAATTGATCTCAGATTATTATTGAAGCTTTGTTCCTACCTAGAAGAAGCATCCGCATTGTCGACCGCATCGGCAGTCGAACTAAAAAGTTCAAAGCGTAATTTCTTTGTAAAACAATCGACAAGTGAAAGGCTTTATCAGCTCATGTGATCTTTCCATCCTATAAACTTGGATCCTTTAAACGATGCGTAAAAAAGCACATCAGGCCGGCATAGTAACAGTGACTTTTTTGACTAAGGCGGTTTATAAGTCGCTGGCGCTTTTAGACATCTCCGTTTATTACCAGGCAAGTCAGTCGAGGTCAGATGTCTAGTCATAGTATAATAAAATTATGTAATTGTTCAAACACTTAAAATATTATACTGCGCCACTTACCACAATCCTGACAAATATATAAAAATATTCCAAAACAAATAAATAGAAAAAATATAAATGGTATAAATATGCTACAGGTAATAACTTTTTTAAATATTTAATTCTTTAAAAAAACTATTTTTGGTTCATATGGATAATATGTTCACATCTTAGGTGGATATAATAGGTATGTAAGTATGTGTGTGTATATTTATTTATTTAGTAGGTATTTATTAATATATTTAAATGTGTTTATATTGTATGCATATATATATTTGTATATGTATGTTTTATATTTTTCTCTGTATAACCTTCCTTCTGTTCCCATTTTGGACTTGCTTTTATTGTTCCAAAGGTTGGCTGGTAGAGAATGCTAACTAGCATTAAGTCCGCCTGCGTGCACCATAGTACGGCCAGTTATAAATAAATAATTACATATATTTAAATACAGCTTTAAATTTAAAATACCAATGCTAATTAGTATTGTTTATGTTTTGTCGATTTAAAGCGGAACTGTGGCTGTATTCTAATAAATAAAACTGCAACATAAATCGAACAAGGGAAAAACAACAAATAGAGTGGAAAAGGCTTAGCAAACAAAAAACACACAGTCAGCGAAGCTAACCAACGTTACAAGAATTCAACACAATAATTCAAACCACGGTTCTAAATCCCACAATAGTAACATTTATTAATAATACAAACGATGATGTATTGTAAAGAAATGAAACCAACTTTTAGGTCGTTGTTAAAAATAAGCAATTGTGTTGTTTTAAAACGATTTGTACACAAAGTCGGGACCAATGGAGATTACTTAAAACTTGTATATTTTTTAACTGCAAAAACTGCGCTAGATACCAAATTAAGTCTCTGATTTGAGGTTTTTACTAGGGATGCTATGGAGCGCCGTAACGGTAACTATCGGATATCCGAAATAAAAACCTATTCGTGACTGTAATCGAATTTCGGATAATTTCGGAGACTAAATGAAACACGTGATGACAGGCTTTCACATTTAAAATTCCTTAAAATTCTAATATCCGTAACCGAAACTATGCGAAACTATCGGATGCATTAGCGTAACTGTGGTATGGCAGGTAGGGCACGTGCCCTGAGTGCCATCTGAAGGGGGCGCAAAATAAAACTTCAAAATATTAATAAAACAAGAAAAAGTCAGTTCGGACGGACTAGACATTCTTGGAATGTCCCTTCGCTGCGACTTGAATCACATTAAAACTACCTCCCGTAAACTTGGCATCCTAAATAAGGTTCTTCGCGCCATAGCTTCGCCTGCTATTATAACAAGGCTCAGATTCGCTCTTGTGCGGAGTACGCACCTCTGGGACGGCTCTGCCAAGTATCTTCTCAATGGCCCTGGATTTAATGCATTCAGTCGAACTAAAAATTTCGGTGCGTCTTTTCTTTATAGTACAATTGACAAGTGGAATGCTTTGCCAGACCATGTGTTCTCTATGTCCTATGACCTTGGATCCTTCAAGCGATGCGTGAAGAAGCACCTTTGGCCGGCATAATAGCGGCAAATGAGGCACTTGTTTTTTCAGTCGTCGTCACTCTTAGACCTCCTTTTGCTTATCATCAGGCGGGTCGAGGTAAGATGTCGTGTCACAATAAAAATGAAATTAGTTTTTTATTGGTTTCTTCCAGATAAGACTAAAGAACATTAAAAGCTTAGTTGAAGAATATCTTAAGCAAGATTCAGATGTAATATTAATTTTACATTTAATAACTTACGAAAGAGCGCAACCTCGATGCTTGGCCTAGGCGCCGTATCCAATCGGTACGCCACTATTCGGATGTTCCAAAATAATTACATATCCGTAACCGTTATGTAATTATTATTGTAACCGTACATTCCGATATCCGAATCAATATCCGAAATTCCATATCCATAACATCCCCAGCTTTTACCATTGTTGATTTACACAACAGCAATTTTGTAAGCGGTTTGTTTTAGCTTACTTATTTTGTTCTATTGATCTACACAAAGGGCATCATTCATTTTGCATGCGGACTTGGGCTTAATTGTATTAACACTTCAGCTTTACATCAGCCTTTTTTTAAATTGAGCATTACATTTTTAGGAAATTGACCACTTGTTTTTGTTTATTTTTTATTGTGACTCCACATTAAAAATTAAACAAAAAAAAACATCAAAAACAATGAAATATTCTTTTACACCTTTTTCCCTTAGGAATGGGCAGAGACAATGGAGCACCACCTGCCACGATCCTGGCACGACTCCCTCGCTTCCCTCACATCTAAATGCAAGCTTAACGAAAAACATATTATTTTATATTACAGTATTCGTAGGAAAACGTCATAGTAGAGCCCCCATATTCACAATGCTTTAAATACCTTAGTTTAAATTATTAGTATGAAATTTTAATACAACGCTTTGTCTTGTGCAACATCACGGACGCATCCCTTAAGTGGGGTAACTAGGAAGTTAATCTTCTTCGTTGTTAATTTTAAATATCCCCATATAACATGCTAAACTTTAACTATAATTTTAAACAGTGGTAGGCAGTGGTGCCTAGTCTGCCATTCCGGGGTATAACTATACAGACCGTGAAGTAACTTTGTCGCGTTTCGGGATCAGCTTGTAAGTTGCCGGTTCAAACTAGGCCGGCATAGTGGATGGTTATTGCACACAGTTATTGAAGTGTAAACCTGTAGTTATTGAACTCCATTCATGGACCGCACTTCGCATGAGGCAGGGTGCTGTCATATGTCGAGTCACAATAAAAATAATGTTATTATTAAATAGTCTTGTTTTACCTAATATTATATAATATTAATTAATTACCTAACAATTTATTGAATTCTTTTTTAAATAAATTTCTACCACTCAGAGAGCATTTTCTCAGTCCCAAAATCGGCGTTTAAATCAAAAATCATTGTAAGAGTGGTAGGGATACAGTCTGCCGATACTGGGCAGTACCATCATTTTCAAGTACACCGGCCGGCACAGTGAATGCCGCTAGTACTTGCAGTTATTTAACTATGCATAATAGCTTCTATTGAGCTTAACATCAGGTCTAATCAAATGTCGAGTCACAATAAAAAATATTAGTTTTCTTAATAAAGTGTTGCTTAATACAAAAAATGTATAACTTACTGCTTTTACACTAGGCACCTACTTGTCTAAAAGAACACGTAAAATTTAATATCAAGAGACGTTTGTTTTAAAAAGTTATTCTCATATTTCAACTTTCTATTGTTCAACTTTTCATGGCGGATGACATTTTATCTGTCACTTAAAGCAGGCGGACAAATACAATTGCTCAGCTACACCGATCAAAAGAGCAAGTCCAAAGTATGTTTTATCTAAAAAGTACAAATCAAGTAAAGAAATTTTTACAACAAAAAACAGTCCCATTACGTTTATTTAAAAAAATACTAAACAGCGGTTTAGGCGGTTTTTTGCAATTTGTAAAAAATGATAGTTTTAAGCACCTGATATCATTTTTTTTAGATAATGATACCTTCTACAACTTTTATTTGACAGTTTTAATTTTTTTTTAAGTGTGGGAATAGAAGCCAACACATGTTTTTCGGTACCTTAGTGGCTTATAATAAAAATATTTAGTTTAGTTTTATATATAATTCCTTTGGTATGGGATGCAACCTGTTCAGACACGCTGGCACCTTCCCATCTACATGGAACCAACAGCAGAGCTGGTGCGGCTTGTGAAGCGGCTGAAAAAGCTAAAGCGTGCAAATACAGGGGTCTAGGCTCCGAGTATGATTTTGTCCCATTCGGTGTCGAGACCCTTGGTCCGTGGGGTCCTAGCGCTTTAAGGCTTTTTAAGGAAATATCAAAAAGGTTAGTCGACATCACAGGAGACCGAAGAGTTGGCAGCTACCTCGGACAAAGAATTAGTCTAGCTATTCAAAGGGGGAACGCTGCCAGTATCTTCGGAACCTTGCCTAAAGGGACTCCTTTTAATAATGTATTTTAGTTAATTTTCTTTTTTTTTTTCTTATCAATATGTTATATTTCTGTATAGTTAGTAGTACCTAAGTTTTATTCCTTTATTGAGAAACAGATAAAATTAAAAGTATATTAACTATAATTAAACTATAAATAAAAAATATCATCTAATGACGTCGCCGTCGCATCAGCGATAGTCCCAAGGAGACTGGCAACATTTCCCCTTTGTATAGCAAGGCTAATACGTTGGCAAAAATATTTGCCAGCTTTTCTGTCTCCAGACTTCGCCATCAGCCGCTTAGACAACTCCTTGGCCAAGCGCTTAGCTCCAAGGGCCCGTCGTCTCGACCCCAAACGGCGCGAATTATTAACCTGATTCTGCTGAAAACCCTAGGTTTCCACATTTTTAATACGAAAACCTCCGTTTTAATCGGTGTAAACTACATTTCCTTAAAAGGTTTGCCTCAATTATAATTTATCTAGGTGTGGCTAACAAATAAATTATAACAAAAAATGTTTTGCTGCATTAAGATCGCATTTGTAATTATAGTAGGTACCTATAATTACATTTTAATTTATTAAATTATAATTATAAATTTTAAATGATTAAATAAGTTGTTCCTGATCTATCGATGTACTAATAGCAATTTATATACAATACGTTCACTAGGCGTGGTCCAAATAAGAAATTTAGATCTAATCTTGAATTGATTCGAGATGAGTGGCAAGAAATGGAAACTGGTTGCATGCAGTACACGTACGTACACTAGAATGTACCAAAAAATGTAAACGGTCTGTAAAGAATTGGTAATTAAGGTTTTTATTATCATCAAAAACATAAATTGTAAATAAAATCAAGTCAGTTATTTTAGTTAGTGTCTGTTCACCTGTTCAACAATTTTAAACAAAAGTTCTAGGATACGACACCTTTATTAACAATTTCTATTCTTGTCTTGGTTGAAATTGTTACATAAGGCGTATATTTCCTAAAATAGTTTTTTCAGTCTGCAGTAGATATCTTTAATTAAATATTGTATTATATTCATCATTCATGGCAGCACTTTCTAGAAAAAATGGAGTACTCTGTATAGTTGCTAAAACAAAAGAAATGTAAACTATTTGCTCTACATCAAATTAATTTTCTGTGGAGTTGGCGGTTTTTGAAAAATACACCTTACATAATCAATTAACGATCAACATTTATAGTGACCGAATCAGATATCTTTATTCCTATAATAGCATTGATTTGGCAAATACAAGGCATTATATTCTACTAATTATAATACTTTTTTCTTAAGCGCACTGTTTAGGTTTACTTAAAAATCGAAATAGTGACACGTAATGACTTTGATAAAATTGACAGTAGGCAATAGTTTACTTTATATGCTTTGATAACTAGTTTTTTTTTAGATTTGCGCGAACATTGATTATTGAATTTTAAAAAAATATGCGGCTTACTATTGCGGATATTTTTGGTTATTGATTTTACATTTTTTTATTATTCCAACGTTTCGAAAGCTTTGCAGCCATCATGGTTCATGTTTCATTTTTGTTTCTATTTCCGGTTTAATTCATTTTTTTTGCAAAAATAACTAACTGACTCATCCGGCTTAGCAGTTTGCTGGACTTTGGGCTTAAGTTTGTGTATTATGGGGCCCCAGGTGTTAGATAACAATGATATTCATTCCCATTTGTCAAAAAGTTACGCGGTCGCTGTTAGTGTCGAATACAACATTTATTCATTCGGACAATGAGTTTCAATGAGCTTCAACTGTTAGTGAATAAATGAACATCGATTCTTAGTGTATTGCGCAGTCGCAATTTTAGTTTTGATGAGCTAATGAAGAGTTCAACTGTCTAAAAGAAGCTTATTCTCATTGAGCAACGCAGTTTTGAAATAATTTAAAATAACATTAATAGAGAATTAAGCAAGAATTAAACGCGATAAAAAATAAATACATAATATTGCAAGTATACCTACTTTAATATTATTTATTTGGTACTTTCTACGAGCATATTCGACTTTATCGGATGCAGTTTAACGAAAACGGTGAACTCATTTTCTAACTTTAAAAGAATGACTACTGTTGGTGAAATAACCTTAGAATATAAAACAATGTTAGGATTGTGTTTATTTCACATACAAGTTTATGGTTATGGTTTGAAAGAAGATGTAGTGACAAGGATTGACAAAGCAATGCTTTGATGGTTTGGGCACATGGAAAGGTGAGTTTTTTTTATTAAAAAAAAATATTTTCGATATTTATTATTATTAAATATTACAAATAAAGGCTATGAAGCAAATATTTGCTCCGACTGGGGATCGAACCCGGGACTTTACGCGCAACAAACCAATCGCTAAACCGTTCGTCCAATCCTGTCGTCAAAAAAGTAGATTGACGAAAGGAATTTATAAATCCAAGTGGGTGTTTTCCTACCAAATCAGAGACATCCTCAAGAAACCTAGGTTGCCTAGTGCCTATAACCACAGAGCCTGTATGAAGAGAATTGTATATGTGAAGGAAGCAAGGGAGTTGTGTAAGGATCGTGGCAAGTGGCGCTCTATTTTCTCTGCCTATCCCTGTGAGAGAAAGGCGTGAAAATTTGATTGATTGATTGACAAGTTTACAAAACAATACTAGCTATATTTCTTAGCCGGTATGGTAACGGCGACTAAGGCAACTTTTAACTGAAAAAAATAGAAGTGGTAAATTAGAAGACAGTGGCCATTTGCCCAATCTAACGATCCAGGGTATTACCACCATTGCGATCCGGGATCAGCTAGATAGTTGCCGGTTTCAACTAGGTCGGTATAGTGAATGCGACTGCCGTTTAAAAGAATCGTTTCCTAAAACAGACCGTTTCGCCTCTTCACCGTGGTGTAGTGGTAGTGCAAAAGTCACAAAACCGAGAGCACGGGCTTAAAACTACTTGCCCGTACCAATGTAATTTTGATATATGAAGTACTTTGGTCGTCTTGTTTCTATGATACAAACACTTTAGTAGCATAAAATAGAAATCTAATAAAACGTATAATAACGCGTTAAGATCCGTTTTTAATCATTGAAATTAAAATAAGATCATCGGACATTTTTTTAAATATTTCTTATTTACATTTCTGTACTAAGCTACTAAAGTGCTTGTATCATAGAACAGGACAACCAAAGTAGATACATTGGCACCGGCAAATATATTTGAACCCGTGCCCTCGGTCTTCGTAACCATTGTACTGCCACTGCACCACGGTCGCCTTTGTTGCAGTTTTGTACGAGTTTCTACGAAAGAATTACTCTCATATAAAAATGAAAATATCACGTTTGTGTCGTAAATATGGAGAGACCTCTTGGTGCAAAGGAGATATATTACTCTACATTTGTCATTTCGGCTGACGTTCTCCAGTTTGTGGATACACATGAGATCTTAAATCGCCTTACGTTGATTTTAATTTTACTATAATAAAATTTGGTCGTAATATTTGTAGGTTATTATTTATTTATTAAGAATTACCACTAGAAAATAGATTAGAATTCAGATTAGATACATTATAAAATAGATTAATAACTAAAGTTAGGTGACAATCTTGATAAATGATTTTCTTATATTTGAAATACATTTAGAAATGAATTAAACAAATTTTATGCGGCTTATTATCACATTTATTTTGATTTGCACGTTTATTACGATGACTGCAAAGCTCTCGAAACGTTGGAATAATACAAAATTGTAAAATCAAAACCTAAATAAACCTGATAGTAAGCTGCATAAAATTTGTTTAATTCATTAATCAATGTTCGCGCAAAATCTAAGAAAATACATTAAGAAAAACATATCCCATCAAAAACAATACTTGTCAAAAAAACCAAGTCTCGCAACTCAGTTGTTCTGCGGTAAAAAGTTGTGAGATCTTTTTAATACCAAGTCGGTTATTAATTTATTCAGTCTCTACTTAAGCAACTTTCTGTCTTAATACGTCCAGTCTCTAAGACCACGATCGTGGTCCATAACAATTGAAAATCAATTGTGTCTGGAATCTCAGTACTCGAAGCATTAAGTTGTTACGTAATAATTAACAGCATCTTATAGTGACGCATATCAATATTAAAATTCTTTAATGTTTTATATAAATATATTGAGACTTGGCCATCGCACTAAATAATTGAATTTACATGTGTTTTCAGGCGATGTCCAAGTCTCAATATATTTATATAAAACATTAAAGAATTTTAATATTGATATGCGTCACTATAAGATGCTGTTAATTATTACGTAACAACTTAATGCTTCGAGTACTGAGATTCCAGACACAATTGATTTTCAATTGTTATGGACCACGATCGTGGTCTTAGAGACTGGACGTATTAAGACAGAAAGTTGCTTAAGTAGAGACTGAATAAATTAATAACCGACTTGGTATTAAAAAGATCTCACAACTTTTTACCGCAGAACAACTGAGTTGCGAGACTTGGTTTTTTTGACAAGTATTGTTTTTGATGGGATATGTTTTTCTTAATGTATTTTCTTAGATTTTGCGCGAACATTGATTAATGAATTAAACAAATTTTATGCAGCTTACTATCAGGTTTATTTAGGTTTTGATTTTACAATTTTGTATTATTCCAACGTTTCGAGAGCTTGATTTTCAATTGTTATGGACCACGATCGTGGTCTTAGAGACTGGACGTATTAAGACAGAAAGTTGCTTAAGTAGAGACTGAATAAATGAATAACCGACTTGGTATTACAAAGATCTCACAACTTTTTACCGCAGAACAACTGAGTTGCGAGACTTGGTTTTTTTGACAAGTATTGTTTTTGATGGGATCTCATTTCTTTTTGTAGACAGTTCTACTTTTTTCCTTTTCGGTACCTTCTACGTGTCTCCATGCTCGTCACAAGTATACACTTGTAACTCATCCCAATGCGCTACCACATACTCGATTATATCAAGTCTAATATCATACGACGACTCAATATTATTATACATAGAGAATGACAAAGAATGAAATAAACACGAACCATCACCAGGTATAGGAATAACCCAGTGTGGACAAGGCTGATCATTCACATACAGTATTACTGAATCCATTGCGACTACCTACAAGTTAGATTGCAAAGTTATTTTATGCAGAAATACGATTAGGTAATAAGAAATTTATAAATACTTAGGTACTTAAAGTATCAATATTTAATTTAAATTATTTATCCGAACAACGTCCAAATTGTAAGCAAATAATATCAGTAAACCAATGAGAGTAGCCTTTAGTCGTCAAACTAATATAGCAATCGAAATTATCAATGAAAATCGCAAACTTATAGGTAAGAATTCTGGGCACATCCGAACAGCATTGGGTCGCTCGCGCGTATGAGCGCGGCTGCTGCTCGCTCGGCGACATTCACATTTCCGCGCGCCCCGCCACTGTCCCCGCCCCGCGCCCTCGCGCTAGCAATAATAATAATTGCCGTAAAATAAATAAAATCTTAAAACATCGTTACGAATAAAGCCAATATTGAAAAATTTAACTGAAGACTTGGCTGTATGGGCTTAATTTTTTTTGCTAATAATAAAAAATTAATAATTTTTTGGTCTTTTCTAGATTTTTTAGTTTTTCCTTGATTCATACACCAAACACTACTTATATTCCAAATTTGAAGCTTCTAGGTCTGCTAGAAGTGCCTTAGAGTTTTGATGATCGGTGAGTCAGTGAGTGACAAAATTTAAGAAATTTGACCCGTTATAATTCCTAAAATACTGGTTCAAATTGAATGAAATTTGAAATATACGTGTCTTTACAATGCCTGCATGTGGTTACTGAAAATTTCAGTCTTCTAGTTTTATCCACAACGAAGTTACAGGGGGTCGAAAATGGTCTGAATTGCTTCGAGAAAAGGATGGTACGGCCGTGACGCTTTGCTCGACTTGGTCGGGGCACGGCCGTGCCCCCAGATAACCCAGTGTGGACAAGGCTGATCATTCACATACAGTATTACTGAATCCATTGCGACTACCTACAAGTTAGATTGCAAAGTTATTTTTATGCAGAAATACGAAGGTAATAAGAAATTTATAAATACTTAGGTACTTAAAGTATCAATATTTAATTTAAATTATTTATCCGAACAACGTCTAAATTGTAAGCAAATAATATCAGTAAACCAATAAGAGTAGCCTTTAGTCGTCAAACTAATATAGCAATCGAAATTATCAATGAAAATCGCAAACTTATAGGTAAGAATTCTGGGCACATCCAAACAGCATTGGGTCGCTCGCGCGTATGAGCGCGGTTGCTGCTCGCTCGGCGACATTCACCTTTCCGCGCGCCCCGCCACTGTCCCCGCCCCGCGCCCTCGCGCTAGCAATAATAATAATTGCCGTAAAATAAATAAAATCTTAAAACATCGTTACGAATAAAGCCAATATTGAAAAATTTAACTGAAAACTTGGGGCAATTTTATAACTTTGGAGAAGGGAAGGGCTTAATTTTCTTTGCGGTCTTTTCTAGATTTTTTAGTTTTTCCTTGATTCATACACCAAACACTACTTATATTCCAAATTTGAAGCTTCTAGGTTTGCTAGAAGTGCCTTAGAATTTTGATGATCGGTGAGTCAGTGAGTGACAAAATTTAAGAAATTTGACCCGTTATAATTCTTAAAATACTGGTTCAAATTGAATGAAATTTGAAATATACGTGTCTTTACAATGCTTGCATGTGGTTACTGAAAATTTCAGTCTTCTAGTTTTATCCACAACGATGTTACAGGGGGTCGAAAATGGTCTGAATTGCTTCGAGAAAAGGATGGTACGGCCGTGACGCTTTGCTCGACTTGGTCGGGGCACGGCCGTGCCCCCAGATATACGAGTATAACTATAACATATTTTAGCACTAAAATAATATAGACGAAAAAAACTGCATAATAAATAATCAATTATTCAATCAACTTGTAACGCCTTTTTTCCACAGATATATAATTCTTATCAACTAATTACAAACGCATTTGGCCGGTTTACTAAAACTCTTCCGACGGAGTCTTGAAGGGAACACGAAGAGACAACTTAAACTGCTTTTAATTACTTGACTATACGCAGTTATTTAACTGTAGTAGTAGTCCTCATCATTCATGGACCGCACTCCAGTATAAATCAGGGGGCCGACCGCCCCCTGATGCATATGACATAGACAATGGTATTTTTAGTTCTCGTGTGTGTTCATGTCTAAAGTGTGATGAGTGAACTCCATGTTAACAATGTTAGTGGACGTGATTTGTTTAAACAAACACTCAGTCACTAAACGTGCCTGTATCAAAGAAACAGGGCGACTAAAGTACATATATCAAAAATACATTGATAATGAAAAGTGGTTTTACCGTAACCGGAAGTTCATTGTTTGCATGAAAATTCGCTACCGCTAGACCATGGTCCCCATGAAAATTATTTTCTATGGATTGGCAACCTTAGATGGGTCCGAATTAAGTTTGCCAAAAGTCCTACGTGAGGCGGGATATCCCGTATTTACAGCTTAAATTATGTGTCCCGCAATACATGTCTGCGGGACGCTAATTGTCCCGCTTAATGGTATAGCTTATCTAACTATTAATGACGCGCCCCTCCACTTTATTAGTTTATTTAAATGTGTGAATGCAAAGATTACTAACTGTACTTTAGTCGGCATAGTGACGGCGACTGGGGCAGCCGTGAACCAACTCGTTTTTTTTTTTCAGTTGTCGCCTCTCGGACCTCCTCTTGCTTATCATCAGGCGGGTCATGGTCAAATGTCGTGTCACAATAAAAAAAAATATACTTCATTAGCGAGCTCCTCCTTTTGTGTCTAACCAGCAACTGAATGACCAATTACAATTGCATTATATGTGTGTTGCGTTCATATTTTATATTTGCTCGTGTGCGTAAATGCAGTAGAGGGGCGCGTCATTTCGGCTTAGACAGACTCTAAACCTATTTAAATACTTGAAAGTAGTGGTACTAATACGGATCGGGAGACTGGGACCTTAGCGAAAAAGGCGGACCTTAAGAGGTTACAGAAAAGAGAAATGAAATTACCTAAGGATTACAATAGAAAAGACTTATTAATATAAACATTCTATAGATTTACAAATATAAAAAAAGTAACATGGGGGCCTTAGATTGGATTTTGTTTGAGAGAAATCTGACCAAATAGTAGTTTAATCTAACACAAAGCAAACAATTCAGTTAAGGTTACAAAGAAAACAATGTTACGTGATACGAATATTAAAATACATTCGCTTAAAGATAACATTTCATATTGCAGACAAAGAAAGTAAGGTAGCCAGACACTTGGTGGTCATTTTATTCATTTATTTATTTACATTTCAATACTAAGCTACTAAAGTGCTTGTATCATAGAAACAGGACAACCAAAGTACATATATCAAAGATACATTTGTAGTGGCAAGTGGTTTTAAACCCGTGCTCTCGGGTTGCGTTTCCATTGCACTGCCACTACATGACGGTCGCCTCTTTCAGTCTACCGATTGGGCGCAGTACCATCGTCTAGCGAATGTACAGACCGTAAAGTGATTCTATCGCGTTTCGGAATCAGCTTGTAAGTTGTCAGTTCTAATAAGTTCGGTATAGTGGATGTGACTGCTACTAATTGTAGTAGTAGTCGTGTCTATTTACAGACCGCACTTTAACCGCGCGCAAGCATTCTGTTGACCTACTACGAGAGTTCCTAAATACTTATAAACCAATATGCGGCTTACTATCGCGTTTATTTTTGGTTATTGATTGTGCAACTTTTTATTCCGTAACCACGATGGCTGCAAAGCTCTCCAAATGTCGGAATAAAAAATTAAACGCGATAGTAAGCCGCATAAAATTAGAATAATTCATTAATCAATGTTTGCGCAAATTCTAAGAAAATTCTTATTAACAAAAGGGCATCAATTATTTTGTATGGGGACTTTGGCTTAATTGTATTAAAAGTTTAATAATATACGTTTTAAAATAGTTTGATATACTGAGATTACAATATAAATGGAATTTATCTTTTATTTAGCATAGTTTGGGTGTGCAAAACGATCAAACTATAATTATTACAGTTCAAAGCAGAACAAATGTGGCGTTGATTGACAGATAATACAAAATCCATATCTTATTTTCCAAATAACTAAATTGCATAGCAATTAAAAGCAATTGTTATTAGTTTTATCAATACAAGTATCAAAACTACTATATATAATTTTTATATCATTGGACATTACGAAAGTAGTACATAAAAGCACAAAATGAATGATGTCCTTTTAGATTTTTTTTATTATTTAAACTCGACATCTAATCTCGACTTGCCTGATGGTAAGCAATGAGATGGAGGTCCAAGAGCGATGACGACGACACAGTTTACGGTTGTCTCTTTCGGTGGCAATATGTCGGCCAAGAAAACCTGTGGTTGTAAAAGTCGCAATATCCAATCTCTACCTTAAAAACTTATTTAAGTTGTATCTTTATTATAAAGAGACTTATATCATCCCATTGTATTGATATATTTATGTAAATTATTTTACTTACTTATTTACTTTAGGAGAAAATACTTTATTACTAGGTACTTACATTATTTACGAGGTGCATGAATGGACGTGACTGCTACTAATTTAAATAGCAGTCGCATTTAACTGTAGTTTCAAGCTTATTCCGAAAATAAAATTCATAATTAAAACGGATTTACATTTTCAATTTTTCAGGCGCGATAATACATTTAATTTCAAAGAAGCGTACTTTGGGTGGGAGGAGAAGAAAATATTTAAAATAAACACTTAATCCTGATTTTCGGCGCAGATTTATTCCCCCCTTGGAAGTCTTTGTTAATTTCCTTGTGTCTACGTGACTAAAATATTAAATTTATCACAAAAAATTGCAATATTTGAATTAGTAAATTTTAAGATTGGTAGGCAGACGATGGTGCTCTTTTTTCCCATAATTTCAAATGGTACCCATGTTTAAGAGTATCCATATAGCTTGTGAATATAGTTAGTAATGCAAACAAACAAACACACGCACATACAAACAGACGCCCGCCCATTGACACTAAAATATTATTATTGTTTAATTTCCATCGTATGTGCTAAGGTTCGAACCTTTATATAATTTATAATCTAGTTAACTCATAGATCGACTTAAAGTTTGACTATACTTTAGGCTTCAGGTATACATTACCTAAGGGATGTATATTTTAAGGGCTTAACTTATTTGTCATTCACGTGTAAAACAAATCGAGCAGTTAACTATTTTAATAGTGTTACATACGTCTACTGTCAGTCTCATCTACAGGATTATTTCTAGAACACCCATGGAATTTCCCTAATAGTCTAGAGACAATAGCATCCACGGACACAAAATTGAAAGATCTCGAATTCAACCGTGCTTACAATTGGGATATTTATAATGATGTAAATAAAGCGCTTCTTTAGCCAAATTGCTATTTGATTGTATCGCCACTGTCTAATGGGAGGAGCCATGAATTGAAGTGACGTGACATTTGGCAAAGCTCGTAAAAGATCATCAGAGGTACTGGGACAAATGCATTCCCTTATTTCTACTTGGTTACCGAACAGCTATACAAAATGGTTAAGGCAACACCGGCTTACTCGATCATTATCATTATCATCATCAGCCAGAAGGCATCCACTTAGGGCTTACAATATCGGATAGTTTTCAACTCCGGAACTGATTTCCGATATTGGGCACACAACTCCGGAATTCCGATACTAGTTCCGGAATTGGGTAAAAAAATAAAGTCTGTAGGTAATATGTATTTATTTAATCGCATTTGTATTGATACATCATCTTACTTACTAATTTAATTCTTTTATTAGAGGAACAGTCATAAAAATACTTTTTTTGGTTTTCTCGAAATCATAAATCTTTTAAACAGAATAAAACAATTGTATTTTTAATTAAATACCAGAAATTAAATCTTTTATGAATTTCTTTAGTTTACATTATCTACTTCAATAGGTCCCTTCTTAAAAAATAGTTATTATTAAGATCAACTCTTATTACCTAACCAATTATGCTTGTTATTAGAAATACACTATTCAAGAAGTAGAGCGCTGTTCTTGAAGCTCTCAAGAGCAATAAAGTATCTAACATTTTGTCTGAGAGCGAGTTACGTATGCTGATTACAAAAGTAACCGGCACATGAAAATGCTTTCTCACTTTCCGCGCTCGTTGGAAGAACACACATGATATAATTATAAGCTTGCGTTAGATATACACCTCTTTCTCCACCATTATAATACATGGCTTTCTCAAATTTGACAAACCCAGAGAGGTCGAAATTAGCAGTTGAAGGTTTATTGCGGGTCCCCTCCT
Source organism: Tinea trinotella (assembly GCA_905220615.1). NCBI lineage: Eukaryota > Metazoa > Arthropoda > Insecta > Lepidoptera > Tineidae > Tinea > Tinea trinotella. Next base: position 13,242,693 of record HG992314.1, read on the forward strand.
GACATTTATGTAACTCTCTGTCGAGCTGTTCTTGTAGTGTTAAATCGGCGGTTGAACATCAGAACCAGAAGATGAAGAATCATCCTTTTCCTCTTCGTTCTCACTTGAAGTAGGATTGAACTTAAGCTGGCGCAGCAAATTGACAATGATCTCGGAGATTTCATGGCTACTGGGTTTTACAAAAGTTTCATCATCCGCTTGTCTGAAGAAGTCTTCTGAATTGTGTAAATAGTGTAAAACACCTGTTAGTAATTGTCGGCTTTGCTTAATACATTGTGTGTATTTGGATCAGCCCGAGCAGTGGGAGTTGTCATTCGTTTCTAAATCGGCATCCTCATCGCTTTCGTATTCACTGTCATTATCGGATGCCTTATCAACGGATGCCGGCGGGATTTCTTTAGTGTTTTTATATAAAGCGTCGATAACCGCGAGCTGATCACCATGAGCTAGACATAATTGGTGATAGCCTTTGCAGTATGTTCCCATTTTCAGCAACACGCTCGCACCGTCGGTTGTAAGGCTCACGATGTCCTCATCCAAAGACACGCCGAATTTAGCAAGATGGTCTAGCAACATGTGAGCTGAAATAGCTAACATTGACCCCGTAATTTTTACAAGTCCGAGATTAAAATTTAAACCACCAAAACCGTTGCTGTACAAATTTATATTCATGTACCTCTTGTTTCCATTCATCCATAGTTAGAGAGAATCGATGTCGATGAATTTTTAATTCATTTATTGTATTTTTTATGTATGTTTTTACTTCTTCGGTCTGCGTTAATACAATTTTCGCTACTGTATTCACTGATTTAGGTAATTCATGACCACTTTTCTTAAATATTTTATTATCTTAAATGTACTATTAGGGACGCCTCGTGCTAATAGTACATTCGAGACGCGTATTTTGAAATCGTAATAATAATCTATTTTAGATACTTAAACGTTTTGAAAAGTAAAAATAATGTATGAAAATTTTTAACTTCGGAATACGATATTGGCTCCGGAATTGGCTCCGGTTCCGGAATTGAAATATCGGAAAGAATCTATCCGAAATTCCGGAGTTACGAAATTCCGAAATTCCGGAATGCAAGCCCTACATCCACTGCTGAACATTAGAACGCCATTTCGAACGACAAGATGCCAGTTGCATCCACTGGTTATTTGTGACTTTTACTATGTCGTCAGTTTGCCGGTTCGTGGTCTTCACTCTAGGCTTGCTCGATACCGCAGCGATAATGATGTTCGGAACGAGCGCTTTTTCAACAAAATTGACATTTGATTGTCTACCTAAATGCTTGGTACTATTAAACCAACATTGTTTTTTTAAGACAGTACAACGTATTTACGCAGCATGTAAAGTATTTTATTCCCTAGCGCTACATAACTAAAACAATCAATATAAATAATGAAAGAAAAATATCACAAAACACGCACATTTGTATACAATGTGCTGGTACATCGCGTGAGTGTGTTTCCTTTTTTTGTATTTATTCCCTGTTGTACAAGTATTCGTGTCCTCGTATAATTTTCAGTTGCTTTAAGTCCCAATTAAAGCTACTACCAATTATACGTAAATAAATAATAAGTAAAACTTATTTACCTAATTAGGGAATCATATTTTTTTATTGTGACACGACATATGTCCTCGAGTAGATTACGAGTACGATCTGTTACGAGTAGATACGAATTTTAGAAGTTTTAACTGGTTTTACTTAATATGTAACGATATGCTAATCAATCTCTGTTCACCTATATACTAATTACTATATGCTAATGGACACAAAAGTTTAGCAATTCATCGGACACACAGGCACTAATAAGGTTAGACCCTGCCATGTACACATAGCGTGTTCCTTTCCAACGATAAAGCTATAAAAAGCAAACGTCAAAACTCTTGTGTAATCATAAAATTGTAAAAGCTGGGTCTTATCGTCACGCAACAAAGAAAATATTTTAAGCACCCCTATAATAAGGGTATTTTGGAATGTATGAAAGTAAAATGATATTCAATTCGATAAGAGTAAATTGTACACGAATAAGCTATGAAAAATGAAACTATGTACTTACCTGAAAGCATTTGTGAAAATTTCTATTTTTTAAGTAATAACAATGTACTAATAAAACCAATCTTTATTGCGCTGAATTACAGTAATTAATAAAATAAAAATGAAAGTTATTTTATAAACGGAAAACAAATGTTAGACGAATGTTAGAGCTCGCCATATGATAGAACCCCGCCTGATGTTATCCTAAAATGTGGTCCATGAATGGAGGTGACAACACAACAGTTTGTTAACTGTATCCACTATGCCTTCAACATCAAATATTAATCAACTGCAAAATTGTCCCCATTGTCGCTGTTTAATAGTATATTGATAACCTGTTAACACTTCAGACCTAAAATATTATCAGTTTAATTTATGAGTTAAAATAATCAGTTTTAATCATATCAGCTGCTTTTTCGCCAATCATAAGAATGGGAGTATTTGTATTACCACTAGTTGTACTTGGTATTATACTTCCGTCAGCCACTCTAAGCTTTGACAACCCAAAAACCTTCAAATCAGAATCAACTACAAGTCCCATGGAACAAGAACCAACTGGATGAAACAATGTTGAAGCCATATTCCTTACATAACATGCCCAATATTCATCTGTATTAAAATCTATATGATCACATTGTCTAACATTCAATTTACCAATTTTTGGATTAGAATCTTGAAAGGAAGGGGCTTGGATCACAGGTAATAATCTTTGTATAGCTTGTTTAAGATTGTTTATATCACGTTTTTGGCATAAAAAGTTAGGGTTGACTTCCAAACCATTTTCATTTAAAGTTATGTAGCCTCTTGATTTTGGATGCAAAAGTACAACAGCTATAAATAAAATTTCGGTTTCTGCATTAATTTTAACAAGTGATTGACACACTTTATCATTATATTGGAATACATCACTACATACTACACTAACAGCCGTGTTATTTGCCTTGAAATGAAATGCCCCCACTTGAATATCAGGGTAAGTCTGTTCAGAGTTTAAACTCAGAAAACCATTTATAAGAGGTGCTGGTCCACTTGAATATATTCCTTTTCTTTTATGCAAATATTCAATAAAACCAAACTGAGCATCATCCATATTAACTGCAACTTCTTTACCTGTTACAATTAACGGTACAAAAACATGATCATGGAAATTATGTCCTACTGGAAGATCAGCTACCGTATCTATATTATTGTTGGCAAGTGTTTCTTTAGGACCCACACCAGATTTTAGTAAAATTTCTGCTGATCCTATAGCTCCTCCTGATAAAATAACTTCTTTATTTGCAAATAACTCAAAAGTCTCATCCTTTAATACAACGCTAATTCCTAACGCCTTTTTGTCATCGAATAAAATTTTATTTACATAAGCCTCTTTCAAAATTAATAAATTAGTACGATCTTTATGAGGTAGCAAGTATCTGTAAGCAGAACTTTCTCTTATTCCATTAAAAATAGTAAAATCTGTGTAAGAAAAACCTAATTGTTCAGGCCCATTATGCTCTGGTAGTATATCGAAATTAATTTCATTAAATATATTTAAAAATCTCTGATATTCTAGATCAAAATTTTGTGCCCTTGTAACCTTTATACCGTCCTCGTTTCTTGCGTGGTATATATCTGCATAAGCTTGTTTGTTTACTACTGGATCGTGCATATCTTCTAACTTCTTAAAGTATGGCAAAACTGATTCATAATCCCATCCAACATTGCCGGCAGCAGCCCATCCATCATAATCAGCTCTATTACCTCTGACATGCATCATGAAGTTTATAGAGCTACCTCCTCCAAGACACTTTCCTCTGGATATCCTGAACCTTTTTAGTGCTTGGCCAGAGAAGCTATTGTTGACTGTAGATGTGTCCCAATTGTAAGGAGTGTTTAATAGATATGGATGCAGACTAGGGATCTACAAAAAATTCAATTAAAATGTTAAAAAACCATCTCATTATATCGAATCGAACAAAAGTTTACTGTATTCAACAGTTTTTGCTAGTTATACTTACCATACTCTCGATAGGAGGATCTCCACCAGCTTCAACCAGAAGTACTTTCCAATGTGATATCTCTGATAATCTACTTGCTATTACTGCACCAGCTGTACCAGCTCCAACCACGATAAAGTCAAATGCGTCATAATCTATAAACATGAAGTAATTTAAAAAAAATGTTATTGGAGTTACGAACCTTACCAAAAAAGCGTCATGCTTCTTTTATGCCCATAATTATACAATTCAAAAACAGTAATTTTATGTTTATGGACAATGCTTATTTATGCCTTTTAATCTATATTTTTTCCATTCTCTTCTATTCAATTAAATTTTTACGCGTCATATTTTACATGGATAGGAAAAGAGAAAATTGCACTTTGCACGACCGTGACAAAACTCTTGCACATCCTTCACATCCGCAGTTCTCTTTATACAGGCTCTTAATAACATAGGGCTTGTTATTTTTTTAATACCCTGGATTTAAATCTATTTCGATTTACTAAAATATAAAAAAAATCTTTCTTTCTTTCTACTTAATCATGATATCATAACAAAAGCTTTGTAGCCAACCTCGCGACCAGGTCATCTATATCTATACATATAATAAAATTGGAGTGTCTGTTTGTAATATTAAAATAACCGTTTTTTAATACATGTATATGAATATATATACGGTACATACTCCAAAATGACATTTTTTACAATTTTTGTCTGTCTGTCTGTCTGTCTGTTTGTTCCGGCTAATCTCTGGAATGGCTGGACCGATTTTGACGGGACTTTTATTGGCAGACAGCTAATGTAATAAGGAGTAACTTAGGCTACTTTTTTTTGAAAAAATCCTTTATAATAAATAAAATAAAATAAAAACATTTTCCCATACAAAATTGCGTGCGTTTAGAAATTGATTTTGGGTAAACTAAAGAAAATAAATCAAGCTATTGAGAATTGAAAACAAATTATTATTATTATTTTACTATTATTATAAATGTGAATGTCCGTTTGTTTGTTACGCTTTCACCGTAACAAACAAACCGATCATCATGAAATTTTGTACACATATTCTTGGAGGTATCAGAAGTAACATAAAATACTTTTTAATAAAAAAATTACGAAAAATAAAAAAAGTTGTTTGGCAAAATTTTATTTTTCCTTTTATAAAAATAGGTACAAGGAGTTGGTTCAAACCCTGAGTACTATAATACCATCGCACTGTATTACCGTCAGTCACGTCAACATCTAATCCAATCAACTGTACTATGGAGACTATACACTATACTTTCCATAGACTATACTTTCAGCTATTTGACATTTTTCGTTATTGTTATTTCCTTCTGTTACTAATGCATATCCTACTATTGTTATATATGTAAATATGAGTTTGTTCGTTACGGTTTTTATTTTTGGAGGTACTAGGAGTAACATGGGTTACTTTTAATTAAAAAAATAAATTTTTGACTATAGTTTCCAATTGACTATAACCTAACTGTTAACTGTTAACTGTGGAATATATATTTATTTTTATTTCCGTCTGTCATTTTTATATGAGTTATCGAGTTATAAATACAAAAAAGTCGAATTAAGAACCTCCTCCTTTTTATGACTGTGTTATAAACCAAATTTTACGAGGGTGAAACCGCGGGCACAGCTAGTTAAAATAATAAAAATAAAGGCAGAATTAGGCAACAAAAATCTTTTATTTCATAATTTTGAACAATTGTCATGCCTTTTCCACAACTCCCTCGCTTTCATCACATCCACAATTATTTTCATACAAGCAAGCTCTACGTACTATTAAGGGTACTACGCAACTCAGCTTTTGAACAACGTTTTTAAAATATCAATTTTTCGTCCTAATCCTGCCTTCTAAACGTTGATTGACTTTAATATTAATACAAAACAAATAGGTTCTTACTTTTAACATGAGCTGATGGTGGCCACTGTATTGGCAGAAGGCATTGTGCAGCAGCAAAGTATGTTAGCGCACCAGCAAACGCAGATGGTATTATGCCAATAGAGGGTGCTAAGTTAACATCACTAGCATTGCAAAACATTTTATGCTGGAACATAAAAAAAATAATGATCATCATCAATTGTCACGCCTTAATTCCCACAGGGATAGGTAGAGACAATGGAGGGCCACTTTCCACGATCTTGAACGATCCACAATTAAACAGAGTTTTTTTTATGGTGACTCGACATAGCAAGCCTTAAGGTATGATTCCGCCGGCGACTGCAGACTGCACTACTTGTTTGTATAAAATCAATTCCGTGCATTGTTTAGGTGTGCAAAATGATAATTATGACAGTTCAAAGCAGAACTGTTAATATGGCCAGCAATTAAAAGCAAAATTGTTATTAGTTTTATTTTTACTATTGAAACTACCATTTATATATTTTTTCATCATTGGACATTATAAAAGTAGCCCAAAATAAATGATGTCCTTTAAGTGAAATAAATATTTTAATTAGTAATGAATGGTAGGCTTTTGATGGCTATTTGTTTAGTCTGTCGTTGCCGGACCATTAAATGTCTTAGTTGCGTTTCGGGATAAGCTGTTGTAGCAGTCGCCTCCTTTCTTGGATCGCACTTAAGCTTAACATCAGGAGGGTTGCTGTCTTCTTATAACAAGCTACAATGAAAATCCTCAATTAAATTAAAATGAAGACGAACTAAAGGATCAATCCAGAGAGCAGCTGTCCGCCTATAACCAGAGAATCTGTTTGAAAGTAACTGTGAAGGATTGTTCAGCGAGAAAGAGGAAGTTTTTTTGGCCAACATATTGACGGCGACTGGGACCACCGTGAAGACTCGGTTTTTGCAGTCGTCGGCTCTCTTGGACCTCCTCTTGCTTACCATCAGGCAGGTCAGGGTCAGAGCAGTGGCGTAGCGTGGCGGGGGCGGAGAGGGCGGCCCGCCTCGGGCGGCACATTTAGGGAGCGGCAAAAGTTCATCGTTCAAATAAATCGTTTAAATTTGAACCTTAAATTCATATTTTTGGTGTACCTATGATTGAAATTCCTAAATAAGGGGGCGGCAAATTTTATTTTCGCCCCGGGCGGCTGACTTTTGCCCCGGGAGGCTGACTTGCACGCTACGCCACTGGGTCAGAGGTCCAGTCACAAAAAAAACTTGTTAGGATCGTTGAAACTGACGATCCGTTTTCTTTGTCTATCCCTGTAAAAAATAATTTAAACTAAATTAGGCTAGGAATTTTTTTTAATAATTAAAAAAAAAACATTTTAGAATCATTTTTTTGTCAGTTTGTTTTAATTATTTTATTTCCGGTTCTTACTAAGTCAGAATAGTGAATGCGACTGCTATTTGCAATTAATTAACTGTAGTAGCAGTCGCCTCCATTGGACCTCACTCCAGCCTAACATCAAACGATGAGCTGTCATATGTCGAGTCACAATAAAAAAAATAAGTACCCACTGTTAATTCACGTTGTGTTTTAGACGCAAAAGAATTTTCATAATTTTTCCAAAATGTTTTATATACAGATTCAACCACAGTACTTCGCCCCAGGCTTTACAAAAATGATATGGTTTACTTTCAAATAAGCTATGTTATACACCAATATTAAGTTATACACAAAATTATACACAAGGTAATTGAGACATTTTTGTAATTATACATTCAACGTTTTTATTAGAGTTCCTTGGGTTAATGGGATCCGGCATAGTGTCGACAACTGATCCAACAGAAAAATGAAATATGTCTTTAGTCGTCGACGCTCTTGGACCTCCCTTTTGCTTGGCTGGAGGTTCCCAAGGGCCCATCGTCATTACTCAATATAACTGACGAAATATATTTCCTCAGTTATACTCCTCGACCGAAATACCCTGACCCTGGCGGTATGCCTTCGTCTCGGAGCCCAAACTGTCCATCAACACCAATGTCGGTGCGGAGAACCGGTAGATAATCTCGAACACCACGGGATTGCTTGTGCCAGAAGTGCGTTCAACGTCACGCGGCACTCAACGATATCATCCGAAGGGCTCTTGTCACGGCAAGAGACCCGACGGCATGACTGTTGGGCCGTGGAAACTTGGCAGGTCTCTGGTGTGGGATGCGACTTGTGTAGACACATTAGCCCCATCTCAAATCCAAGCGACCTCGTTAAGCGCGGGAAGTGCGGCGATTTCTGCTGAGAACCTCAAGCTGCGCAAATATGCTAACCTCGGTACTAGTTACGAATTTGCGCCGTTTGGGATCGAGGCCAAGGAGTTGCACAAGCAGCTGACGGAGAAGTCTGGAGACAGGAAGGCTGGAATTATTTCTGCCAACGTATTAGCCTTGCTATACAAAGGGGAAATATAGCCAGTCTCCTTGGGACTATCTCTAATGCGACATCATTAGATGATATTTTTTATTTATAGTTTAATTATAGATCTTAATTTTATCTGTTTCTCAATAATGGTTGGAAATTAAATGTTTTAAATATTAAATAATATATGTAAATAACAGTATGCAAATAAATAAAATATTTATGTTTCAACTCACACGTCAGTATAACTCCGAGTTTGTAATTATTATTATTATTGCAAAGAATGATCCTTTTATTTTCTTAAAAACTTATAAACTTATTACAATATTTATTTTAATCTACGGAACCACGTGGAGGTTACCAAATTGTCATTCAAGCTTCGTTTAATGATTTAATGAGATTCAATTTTAAAATGCGCATTTAACTAAAACGCTAATTATTTCATCCAAATATGGTTTTATTATAGTGGCTCTTAAAAATTCAATTTTATTATTTCCTGATAATTTGCATTTTTCAATTTTTCAACTTATATTGATATCTCTTTCTAATACACCCACACTCTTTATAATCAATCCCTCAGTTTTGAGGATTGTTATCTCCGCTTATTTATGGCGACATTAAGGCTATGGACTATTTCGTCTGACAGACGTATAGGGCTCCATCCTCCGGTCCTTTTCCCATTGGACCTTACGAACACAAAAGCATCCTTTCTAGATTGTTCCCATTTCTTCTCGAGATAATTAATATAGGACTATTTATATAAATATGTCAATGCGCAGTTGTTTAAAATACCAGACCGGTACTCATACCCTGCTGTATGTAGTAGCAGTAATAAACAACTCTGTTTACGGGAGTTGTGTCAGGATCGTGGCAAGTGTCTCTGCCTATCCCTGTGGAAAAAGGGCGTGACAATTTCATTGATTGATTGTTTTTTTTATTGTGACACTTTGTTGACATTACTTGTGGATTAAATACTTTAATACCTAACTAAAGACTAATTATGAAATATTAATATAAAATAAACCAAACCTATTTGAAAACCTTAATAATAATAAAAATAGATAAATAATTAACTAAAATACATTATTAAAAGGAGTCTCTATAGGCAAGGTTCCGAAGATACTGGCAGCGTTCCCCCTTTGAATAGCTAGACTAATTCTTTGTCCGAGGTAGCTGCCCACTCTTTAGTCTCCTGTGATGTCGACTAACCTTTTTGCTATTTCCTTAAAAAGCCTTATAGCGCTAGGACCCCACGGACCAAGGGTCTCTTATTCCTACTTATATAATGAAGTAAATTAAACATAACATTACTTAATGTATACTCAAAGCTCAGAATATTCTCCGTGGTAAGGTAATAAAGGACGCGTAGAGCCGCTATCACTATTATTCAGATAGGTCGTTGTTGCCTGTTGTATAGATAATAAATAAAATGAAGTATGTAATAATAATTACATACAGAGAGGACATTAATAACAAAACAGCCAACAATTCTAAATATAAATCATTAATTGGTGAAAGTAGAAATATGGCGGAATGTTGCCAAGAATTGCCATCAATTTTCCTAACTTTTCCCCCCAAAACCCACTTTATTTCCATTTTGTGTCGGCCCGAAGCTGCGCCGCATAAAATATTGTTTTTGTATTAGTTTAGTGGAGATTTTCATTTTGTTTTCTAGAGCTTTATGTACGGTTGTTTTCATAATCTTTACCCTTTAAGATGGACAAAATAAGTGTAATAATCATTTTGAAATTCGATAAATATATAAAATAAAAAATATATAGAAATTATAAGTGAATAAATATGGCCCTAAATAGGACGCCTGCCAGATGTGAAACATTTTTTGATGGTTATTGAATTGATAGTTAAATAAAACCAAAAATACTGAATCTTAACTAACTAAAATCTGAATGCAAGCCAAAAGAGAATATGTTTTATATTTTTCATGTTTTTGTTTCTTTCTTTATTATTGTGACACGACATCTGACCTCGACCTGCCAAATGACAAACAAGAGGAGGTCAAAGAGTTACGATGACTGAAAAAACCGAGATAGTTTACGTCTGCCTCAGTCGCCGTCACTATGCCGGCCAAAGGTGCTTCTTCACGCATCGCTTGAAGGATCTAAGGTCATAGGATGGAGAGAACACATAGGCTGGCAAAGCCCATGTGTTGCCACTTGTCGATTGTTCTACAAAGAAAAGATCCACCGACTTTTTTAGTTCGACTGCCGATTCGGTTGATAGAATGCGGATGATTTCCGTGACCTGAGCGGGTTTTACAAGTTGTAAAAAGATGAGGTATGAACAAGGTTAAAGAGCTTTTCGGAAGATTCTTCGTGGTATAGGCGATAGAGGACGCCTATACAGTACAGTATAATCTTCCAATACCAGCTATAAACAATAGTGTTACGCCGAGTAATCTGTCACTGAAACCATGCATAGGCGCGAACGGGAACGGACGTGGAAGGACGTGGGACCCCTAGTGGTGTTAAAAGTTAAAAACAAATTAATAATCTACAATATGACGAGTTAATTAGGTAGGTACTTGTAAATAATAAGTGTAAAACGCGACCGTGGCGTAGCGGCTGTGCAATCGTTACACAAACCTAGAGCACGGGTTCAATACCACCCGCCGGTACCATTGCATCTTTGGTTATCTTGTCTCTATGATACAAGCACTTTAGTAGCTTAGTATAGAAATGTAAGGAAACTTGATTTAATGTATCATTGTATACATAATAATACATAATAAAAGAGTGCTTTGATGGTTTGGTCACAAGGAAAGGATTAGTGAAAGTAGATTGACGAAAGGAATTTATATATCTGATGTGGGTAGACGCGTTAAACGAGGCAGGCCAAGGAGGGTGTTTTCCGACCAAATCGGTGACATTTTCAAAAAAGTTGGGTTGCCTAATGTCCACAACCGTAGAGCTTGTATGAAGAGAATTGTGGATGTGAGGGAAGTAAAGGAGTTGTGTCAGGATCGTGGCAAGTGGCACTCCATTGTCTGCCTAACCCTGTAAGAAAAAGGCTTGACAATTTGATTGATTGATAATTTTACCATACAGTACAAATTTTCCGCTAATCCGGTACTCCTTGACTTGTATTAGTCCCGGATTAAGGAGAATGTATATATATACATACATATTTGTACATGTATTACATTGACGGTCGCGTGCGAACACGGTCTTTCCTCAAAGCACCTGCCGTGACTCGAGGAATATTTGGGACATATATTCTCTACAATTTAAATATAAATACACATTCTCTAGTTTTGTAACGACGTAGATAAATTGTCATTATACTTCCGTGATACCCGCACAGGGGGCCGACAGCGCAACTTTATTGGGAATAAAAATGAAATTTATTCCTAATTGTCAAAAAGATGCGTTAGTGTCAATAACAACTTTCATTCATTCGGACAATGAGTTTCAATGAACTTGAAAAGTTAATGAAAATGAACATTGATTCTTGTGTGCATTGCCACAGGCAGAGACAATTTATACACTTTATATTTTGTTACGACTTAGTGTTACAATTTGCGTGAACAATAAATAATATCATTGGGGTACTGTCATTTATTTTATTTATATACTAAGCTTCTAAAGCGCTTGTATCATAGAAACAGGACAATCAAAGTACATATCAAGTAATATATTGGTACCGGTGAGTTGTTTCGAACTCGTGCTCCCGGCTTGCGTAAGCAATGCACTGCCAATACACCACGGTCGCCTTATTATCATTAAAAGTTCCCTCAGTAAATAGTATACCAAACCATCTACACGCATTTTTAATATTGTGAATCTTTGAGGACTTTTAATATAAAATCAAAATTAAAACCACTTTGGTCATATCATCAGCTTTATAGTAATAAACAACATTAGTCATGGCTCAATAGTTATATCCCTTTAATATCCCTTGGATCCTTATGGTGCATCATCAGATAACTACTCCAGGTCTTCAATTTGATAATGGCCCAGCTAATGGCTCATAGAGAGTAACAATTTTAGTTAAAGCACTATGATATTATCTGTTATTGATTTGCTGATCTGAGAGGATTCATAATCAAATACTCCCGATCTTCAATTTGATAACGGCCCAGCTAAAGGCCTAGTTAAAGCACTACAGTTCTATCTCTTTTTTTGCTGATCAATTAATATCAATTTGCTGATCTGAGAGGATTCATAATGGTGCATCATCAGATTGCCCGGTCTACAATTTGATGACGGTCCAGCTAAATGCTCTTAGTGAGTAACAAATTTAGTGAAAGCACTATAGTTCTATCTCTTGTTGATTTGCTGATCTGAGAGGATTCATGATGGTGCCTTATCAGATACTCTCGGTCTTTAATTTGATAACGGTCCAGCTAATGGCTCATAGTGAGTAACAATTTTAGTTAAAGCACTACAGGTCCATTTCTTGTTGATTTGCTGATCTGAGAGGATTCATGATCAGATTTTTTAGATCCGGAATGTTTTATTTTATCGCACTAACTTTTCTACACTTAGTTTCCTACCTTCGAGACAAATCTAATAAGTCCAAACTTAGTATACCAAAAGTTTGAACACATCCAGTATTTCGTCTCCTACCTTCGAGTTCCATCATCAGAGTAACTCAGTGGTACCAGTTAAAACACACATGTATTTGTATACGTTTTTATTTCAAATGTTAAGTCACAGATATGTTAAAAAGTAAATACCTATAAGGCTGGGAATACAAGTCCGATTTTCCTCTCCGATAGTCCGATCCGATAGTCACTCGTGCCATACATTTGTTTGAATACTTAATACACGTCAGATCCGATAGTCGGATCGGATGTCAGAATCGGAAACAACGCCAAGGCGCTTACGATTTTATGGCCGATCCGATTGTCTGAAGGTGCAGGTGCGATTCCTACTTCCGATTTGTAAATAATTTGCTCAGCAATATCGGACGTGTATTCCCAGCCTTATGCGTGTTTAGAACGGGCAACCCTTGTACGTCGCTATGCGACGAAGATTGTTATTTTATGTCAAATAAATATGCCATTGTTAAAACACGTAAAAAATGTTATAATTTTTCCCCTAAAATATTCAATCAAGGTAATCGATCTAAACTGCAAACCAATCTCGCCATATGAATATTTTAAGGGAAAAATTATAACATTTTTTACGTGTATTTACATTGGCATATTTATTTGACATAAAATAACAATCTTCGTCGCATAGCGACGTACAAGGGTTGCCATCCTAAACAGCGCGTCTAATATCGCTACCGCAGCTAACAAATCGAGCTGATGACCTTGAAACCCCTGATCAGATCTTCATCAATTGTAGCTAAGAACCATCTCGATCACGTCAGCTTTCAAATGAAACAAACCGCATCGTAATCGGTCCATTCGTTTAGGAGCTACGATGCCACAGACAGACACACAGATACACAGAGCCACAGATACACAGATACACAGATACACAGATACACAGACAAGTCAAACTTATAACACCCCTCTTTTTTGGTCGGGGGTAAAAAATGAAGTGAAACATGCAACATAAAGACGATTCAGAATACGGTTTGCGTCAGTCACTATCACTATGCCGACCAAAGGTGCTTTTTCAAGCTTTATTTAAAGGATTCATGGTTATAGGATGGAGGTTCTATAAATAAACGACGCACCGAATCTCTTAGTTTGACCTCTCATTCATTGATTCCAAAGTCAGGCTTCACTCGACTTTAGTTCCAACTTCAATTTTCCCAAGGATCACCCTGCCTCACGGGTTGTTCCAGTACTCATTAACGCTGTAATGTCCGCAATGGAACACAGTAATACCAATCCAAAAAAAAACCTTGTTTGACTGCCGATGCGGTCGACAGACTACGGTTGCTTCCCACGACCTGCGGCCCGACCGCGTAATTTAATGACAATGACAATGGGCTTCGTTTTGACAGTTGAACTTTATTAATGAGCTTTAGAATTAAAATTGCGATCGCACAACACACCACACAAGAATCAAAGTTCATTTTCATTGTTCGAATGAATAAACCACTAACAGCGACCGCGTAACTTTTTGACAAATGGGAATGAATTTCATATTCTTTCCCATTGAAGTTGCGCTGTCTGCCCCCCGTGCGGGTATCACGTAAGTATAATGGCAAGGTTTACCTACGTCGTTACAAAACTAGAGAATAGTAGAATAACTCATCGAAAATGCTGGGTAATCATAAAAGGTTACATGAACGGGTGTTTGGTCACGCGATACACAAACAACCCCACTTTTTACTAGAACAATGTATACTAACATACACAAATACATTTTATATCCAAATAAAACATTTAATTAATTTTTAATCATATAATACAAAATACTAATTTTTCCCTATTTTTTAACAGAGCTCTATTAGTAAGTAGCTGGGCGATTATGACATAACCAAAACGTCATGAACCAAGCTTAGACATAATGGTAAACAAACCACTTTGACACATTAGTGGGTTTATATTGCGTCGTATACTTTTGGTTGAGCGAAAATGTCTAATTTTGTGCCAAATAATCGTCATTTGCGGGAAGTGTTGCTTTTCTTCTTTCATTAAAAAAAAACGGCGACTGAAGCGCATCGAGAACTCCAAAAAGTTTACATCATCTGCTCTAACTGAAACAACGTGCCGTGATTGGTTCCGTCGCTTCAAAGACGATGATTTCGATATTGACGACCGTATATTGACGAAAGGAAGGCCAAAAACCTTCAAAGACGCTGAATTGGAAGCATTGCTTGATGAGGATCCGTGCCAAACGCAGAATAAGCTTGCTTCAGCATTGGAAGTTACCCGCCAAGCCATTTCCAAGCGATGCGTTGGGAACAAAGTTTAGAGTCGTTTTTTCGCCTGCTCCAGCGGCAAAAAAAGGAATGGTTTTCTTCATCGCATCGTCTTCCCCTTAGAACTCCATTTCCTACGACAAGATGCCAGTTGCATCCACCGGTTATTCGTGGCTTTCACGTTGTCATAAGTCTGCCTAGTGGGTAGGTAACGAGAACCTATGACCACGATGACTTGCTTGTTGGTAAGCAAGGATGTCCAAGAGCGTCTATGACGATTTGCTTATACTTTGCTGGCCGAAAACAATTTTATGAATAATAATTAAGCAACAGTCATAAATGCTATTGTCCTAATCTCTAGGGTCATTTCAAAAACAATACTAAATGAGGTATTTTTAACTCTTTGGCACTCATTAGCACAGGGTCCGGGGGTAACCGCACCCCTTCTAATTACTTTGTTATGTCTCCACAACAATTACCCTAAAAACGATTTGTCCTAACCAATTGTTATTTTGTAACCTCTAATTTGTGCCGGTTCGTCCCAATTTTTTTAGGGAGCAAGTTTGAATTCACTTGTCTTTTTATTTTGCACTCTCCCTCTCACATGTCCATTCGATCACAACGTACCGAAGGTTTGACAGATGGAGAATATATTCTTAAACCCACCTTCATAAAATGTGAACTTACTCAGTTTTTAGATATACAAATTGCTTTGAATTTATATATCTAAAATTACAAAAAAATTAATAATAAAATTTTAGTACTCAAAACATTAACGGTCTTACTACAAAAAATATTTTAAACAATCAATCAATCAATAAAATTGTCACGCCTTTTTCCACAGACATCCTCAAGAAAGCTAGGTTGCCTAGTGCCCATAACCACAGAGCCTGTATGAAGAGAATTGTGGATGTAAAGGAAGCAAGGGAGCTGTGTAAGGATCGTGGTAAGTGGCGCTCCATTGTCTCTGCCTATATTTTAAACAATATTTAATTATGTGGTTAGCTAAACATAAACTAAATATCTTAACAAATTTTTAGCGATTTTATACCACAAAATCATATTTATTTCTTATTTATTTAGACATGTGGCTAACCAATTTTTTTTATTTACGTGTAGCAATACTGTCTAATACTCGGTCTTAATTTCTATATCCAATCAATGTTGGTTATGGCCACATTTAACTTAATAATTGGGACACAAATTATGTCGTATTCAGCACAAAAACTCATTTAAAACCACCTATTTTATACATTGCACATTCAACTCTGTGTGTGGTATTTAATGAAGGCAACATTTCTCAAGAAGTAATCAAATTGCTACGAGGTCATTTATATCACTCTTTACTATATTAATTAAGGTTTATTCCCATTTGGGCGTTTGCGGATATTTAGGCTATTATTATAACTGCTTTAAAAATTCACCAGACGACTGGCACAGTAGACCAGACTGCTACCACATAACCAGGAGGCGGACCGCGCAACTTCAATGGTAATGACAATGAAATTCATTCCCATTTGTCAAAAAAGTAACGCGGTCGGCTGACAGACATCTATAAAGCGTGTTCTGACTTTACTTAAGCTTTGCTCAAGGTATAAGTCAAAATTGAAACGTAACATTGGCTAAGCAAATCGCAAGTCTAAGTAAACGGCGACTTACCAAAAAAACTCCGGGTATTAACCGACTAAAACAAGATGTATGTAATACACAGTAGTACACTGTTGCAGAAACAACTATTTAAATTATTCCCTTTAATTTATATAAATTATTATAAACTATTTAGTGTTCCCGTATTTTTCAACAATCCAGACTTGCTTCATATAAGACACTAGATAACACATTTTACCTTTTTTTATTATATTTTTTCTCATAATAAAATTTATTCTTTTAAGTCGTATTCGTTTATAATTCGTTATAATACAATAGAATGAAATTAAAGTGTTTCGTTTTTAGGATGTGAAGTTTCCCAAAATGGCAATCTTTTTATTAAATTTGCTTGAAACGGAACTATTGCCCGGGTGTTTGCTGAGTCCAACATAGCGTATGCTAAGACAAATACGACTATAAATACCAATATGAAGTTTTTCTTAGAACACACTCAGCAAAGTTTATTCTGTGTAAAGTTTATTATTATAGATCTCAGCCTTAGTGTCAAAAACAACTTTTATTCATTCGGCCAATGAGTTTCAATAAGCTTGAACTGTTAATGAAAATGAACATTTATTATTGTGTGGTGTGTCGTGTAGGTCGCAATTTTAATTTCAAAGCGCTTTATGGAGCTCTTTAGCCCATTTTCACTGAGATACGCGATCGGCCTGCAGAAACCTTTATTCGTAAAAATCAGTCTTTGTTACCAAGCTGGCCAAAGAAAAGCACCAATGAACAGATATTAGAAATTGACATTAGACGGATTGAGATCATATGATTAATTAATGCAATAAAATCAAAATTAAAATTTTAAAGGAACCCCCGAAACGCCTGGAACCACTTTGGTCATATCATCAACTTTATAGTAATAAACAACATTAGTCATGGCTCAATAGTTATATCCCTTTAATATCCCTTGGATCCTTATGGTGCATCATCAGATAACTACTCCAGGTCTTCAATTTAATAATGGTCCAGCTAATGGCTCATAGAGAGTAACAATGTTAGTTAAAGCACTATGATATTATCTGTTATTGGTTTGCTGATCTGAGAGGATTCATGATCAGATACTCCCGATCTTCAATTTGATAACGGCCCAGCTAAAGGCTTAGTTAAAGCACTACAGTTCTATCTCTTTTTTTGCTGATCAATTGATATCAATTTGCTGATCTGAGAGGATTCATAATGGTGCATCATCAGATTGCCCGGTCTTCAATTTGATGACGGTCCAGCTAAATGCTCTTAGTGAGTAACAATTTTAGTTAAAGCACTATAGTTCTATCTCTTGTTGATTTGCTGATCTGAGAGGATTAATGATGGTGCCTCATCAGATACTCTCGGTCTTTAATTTGATAACGGTCCAGCTAATGGCTCATAGTGAGTAACAATTTTAGTTAAAGCACTATAGGTCCATTTCTTATTGATTTGCTGATCTGAGAGGATCCATGATCAGATTTTTTAGATCCGGAATGTTTTATTTTATCGCACAAACTTTTCTACACTTAGTTTCCTACCTTCAAGACAAATCTAATAAGTCCAAACTTAGTGTACCAAAAAAAAGTTTGAACACATCCAGGATTTCGTCTCGTACCTTCGAGTTCCATCATCAGAGTAGCTTAGTGGTACCAGTTAAAACACACATGTATTTGTATACGTTTTTATTTCAAATGTTAAGTCACAGATATGTTTAAAAGTAAAGTAAATACCTATAAGGCTAGGAATACAAGTCTGATTTTCCTCTCCGATAGTCCGATCCGATTGTCTGATCAGACAATCGGAAAGCACTCGTGCCATACATTTGTTTGAATACTTAATACACGTCAGATCCGATAGTCGGATCGGATGTCAGAATCGGAAACAACGCCAAGGCGCTTACGATTTTATGGCCGATCCGATTGTCTGAAGGTGCAGTTTTCATACAGAATACAGAAACAAAATAGACGTCCGATTCCTACTTCCGATTTGTAAATAATTTGCTCAGCAATATCGGACGTGTATTCCCAGCCTTATGCGTGTTTAGAACGGGCAACCCTTGTACGTCGCTATGCGACGAACATTGTTATTTTATGTCAAATAAATATGCCATTGTTAAAACACGTAAAAAATGTTATAATTTTTCCCCTAAAATATACAATCAAGGTAATCGATCTAAACTGCAAACCAACCTCGCTATATGAATATTTTAAGGGAAAAATTATAACATTTTTTACGTGTTTTAACAATGGCATATTTATTTGACATAAAATAACAATCTTCGTCGCATAGCGACGTACAAGGGTTGCCATCCTAAACAGCGCGTCTAAGATCGCTACCGCAGCTAACAAATCGAGCTGATGACCTTGAAACCCCTGATCAGATCTTCATCAATTGTAGCTAAGAACCATCTCGATCACGTCAGCTTTCAAATGAAACAAACCGCATCGTAATCGGTCCATTCGTTTAGGAGCTACGATGCCACAGACAGACACACAGATACACAGATACACAGATACACAGAGCCACAGATACACAGATACACAGATACACAGATACACAGACAAGTCAAACTTATAACACCCCTCTTTTTTGGTCGGGGGTTAAAAATGGCTAATCTATAAAAAATAATAACTGAAATTGACATACTAAATGTACAATACAATTTTTAAATATACATATAAACACGTCAGAATAGTGGTTGTCCCTTATCCCAAACGAGTTGCCAAGACCGCAATCATTGGGGGTACCTAATTGTGAGACCTCGCACTGGGATTTATTATTCGAGGACCCAAATGCGACCCATTTATGACCCTGTGACCACGGAATGTCTCTAATTTAATTTGGCTTCGCACGGGTCCAATGTACCAGTAGATATGTGTTATCGATTTAGAGCCAATAATAATTGTACTATGCCAGAATATACGGCGACCGCGGTGTAGTGGCAGTGCAATGGTTACGCAAACCGAGAGCACGAGTTCGAAACCCCCCACCGGTACCAATGTAGCTTTGGTATATGTATTGTGGTTGTCCTGTTTCTATGATACAAGCACTTTAGTAGCTTAGTATAGAAATAAAAAAATACAATGGTTACAGCTGTTTTTACATGACACAATACAACATATTATGTTAGGTGCCTGCAACGTTGATGTGACTTAATAAGACATACAAATTTCGACGCAATATGTTAGTTCGACATAATGGCTTTGACAGCCGATGTGTTCTCTCTATAACCTTGGATCTTTTAAGCGATGCGTGAAGAAGCACCTTTGGACGGCATAGTGAACTAGCTCGGTTTTTCCAGTCGTCGTCACTTGCTTATCATCAGGAAGGTCGAGGTCAGATGCCGTGTCTCAATAAAAAAAGGCTTGATGTTAAGCTGGAGGCGATTGCTTCTACAGTATAACTACGAGTAGTTATACTCGTAAGTAGTAGTCACATCTACTACGCCAGCGGCCTAGTTAAAACCGGCAGCTACTATATTACCTACTATGGATTAAATATATACATTGTTATATATTTAATCCATCATTTATTTTAATGTCATTATTTTAATTATTTTTTCTATTATTATGTAGACGTACAAAAGTGCTGTTTTGCAGCCTACTTGTAATAAAGGAATATTGAATTTTTGAATTTGAACTTTTAAGCTGATCCCTAAACGCGACTAAGTAACTTCACGCTCTGTCTGTAGCAAGTACAATTGTAAATGGTGGCCGAAAGAAAATATACGTCTCTTTTTTTTATAATCCGACCGGAAATCAAACCCGGGACTTTCCGCATAGCGAACTGGTGTGCTAACGAATTCGCCACGACTGTCGTTAAGGCTTTTTATTAAAAAGGATATGCAATTCTATTACATTATTTTTTTTATATACGTAGTAAACAAATTTTATGCGTCTTACTATCGCGTTTATTTTGCTTTTGATTTTACATTTATTTTATTATTCTGACGTTTCGACAGTTTTGCAGCCATCGTGGTCACGGAGAGACTGAGGTTGGTCGTCCTATTGGTTGATGCTGTTATTGTTTCCACAATCATGTTTGATGATTTAATTTTGTTTTTCTGTTTTTTTTTTTAATTTTTTGTTACCTGGTTTGGCAGTTTGCTGTACTTTGGACTTGAGTTTGTGTATTATGGGGTCCCAGGTGTTAGACAGACTGGTCTTTAAGAATGACTTTTTTAATACGCAGTAATGCAACTTGTTCCAGCTCCAACTAGAGCAACCAAGCTATGCAGCTAAGTGTATATATGGCTTAATCCTAACAATTCTCTACACCCGTATGTTCTTAATTACACTCCTTCTTAACACAAAAGTAAAGTAACAATCCACTCACTAACTCACAACCTAATATGCTATTTTAGACTGTATTTTTGAAGAGCTAAAGCGCAATTTAGGTTTTAAGTCTTTGTGTAGCCGTGTTTGTGCGTACGTGTGCGATTAAGTGCTCATGGGAAAGTTTCCATTGTTTTCAACTTTTCCCCTTTTTGTTGGAATTTAGTCAGCAAGACTTTGGATGGGAATTCATTGTGTGGCATTTTTATGGACCTACAAATGGCCATTTAATGCTACTTAGATTTACTGGGCCGGCATAGTGGATATGACTGCTACGGTCAGTTATTTACCTGTAGTAGTAGTCACCTGTATTCAAGGCCGCTATCCAGCTTAACATCAGGTTAGGTACTATCATATTATGTCGATTCACAATTAAAAACAATGTAGTAAAAATTTATTAAAATTGACTTTTTTTTAATTACTTTTTGGCATAATGAAAGTTAGATAGAACGAATTCTTCTCTCATGTCGGCGCTAGTCAAAGTAATAAAAATCTAGGCTAATAACACGATCGATAAAAACGAGATTTTTTAAAATCACTTCACGGTCTGCACATAAGACGCGCAACTTCAATGGTACCGAAAATGAAATTCATTCTCATTTGTCATAAAGTTACGCGGTCACTGTTAGTGTCAATAACAACTTTTATTCATTTGGAGAATGAGTTTTAATGAGCTTCAACTGTTAATGAAAATGAACATCGATACATAGTGTGTTGCGGAGATGTCCGCCTCTTTTTCCTTATTTACAAATACTTGCAATATAAATAAATTATATATATATACTTTAAACAAATCTTATTCAGATGTTTTCAGGTCCAAAATTAATATATAAATATATATAATACATAAATATATTAATAAATATAAGAAAATATAATATATAAATATAATATATATAAGAAAACTGTTTTTAACTATTTTATTGATAAATAATATTTTATTCAACTCATTATAGTTTTTAATTCAGATTTAATTTTGGTCTTAAGTAATAGAAGCACTGTTTTTTAGTTTTTATGTTTAGAATATATTATTTTTGTTTTTTTTTATTATTGAATGTTGTACATGCCTATAATTGGTGGTAGTGTAAGTCTGTTATTTTTTATAATATTTATTAGTTTATAGGAGTTATACATGTATCACTGTTGGTGTGTCTTAATATATAAATTAATTAATTAATAAAAAACTAATAGAATTTTATAGAGAACTGTGATTTTGTGTTCGACATATCGTAATGTATAAAGGAGCCTCTTTTGTTTAAAAGTTGCGTGATTGATCGGCCGTCGTTTCAACGTCCACATCAACCGTCTTTAACGTTGGAATTTTCACGAAACTTTGCCTAAATGGGAACTTTAAAACTGCCCTGTTTATTTTTTATTGTGACTCGACCCGCTTGATGTTAGGCTGGAGTGTGGTCCGTGAATAAAGGTGACAGCATCCACTATGCTGGCCTCGTTGATACCAGAAACGTTAACTTCAAGGTCTGTATACTTGTAAGTGATAGTACTCCGCGGATCGGCAGAATAGGCACCACTGCCTACCACTCTTAGGCTACGAAAACTACGACTTCCTGCTTGAAAAAAACTGGCAACGCTGGTAAGCATCCATATATATCTGTTTCACCTTAAGATTTTTTTTATTGTGTCACGACATTTTACCTCGACCCGCCTAATAAAAAGCAATAGGAGGTCTAAAAGTGACGACGACTGAAAAAAACGAGTTAGTTCACGGCTACCTCAGTCGCCGCGCCGTCATTATTCCGGCCAAAGGTGCTTCTTCACGCATCGCTTGAAGGATCCAAGATCGTAGACAAAGATTGCTTTTATTTGTCCATTATATCATCCATTTTATTGTAGTATTAAACACTGAATTTCAGATGTTGTCACTTCTATAATCATCACCAGAAGGCGTCCACTGCTGAACACAGGCCTCCTCCTTAGAACGCCATTCCGAACGGCAAGATGCCAGTTGCATCCACCGGTTATTCGTGACTTTCACTATGTCGTCAGTCCACCTAGTGAGAGGCCCACCTACGCTGCGTTTGCCGGTTCGTGGTCTCCACTCTAGAACCTTTTCACTTCTATACGATGTCAGAACTAACCGGAAACTAAAATGCGTTTTCGCGGTAGCTTAAAAGTTCCGCAAGCCGTATAATCTTGCTGCATAATTAGATCTTTTTCAGGATTTTTTTAAAGTGATGTAATTCCACCACTTACAATCGTGAAGTGACTTAGTCGCGTATCGCGATCAGCTTGTAGGATGTGACTGGTACTTACAACTATTTAACTGTAGTAGAACCGCACTCCAGCTTAACATCAGGCGGGGTGCTGACATATGTCGAGTCACAATAAAAAAAAACTATTCGTAAAAAATGACCTGGTATCAAGGATTTGTCTTTTAGTCGTTAGCGCTTTTCGACCTTGCGTACCACCAGAAAAGTTGAGGTCAAATCTCGGATCACAATTCTATAATATATTCGAATGCTTGACTTAAATAAAATCGAATAATAATTAATCTACATTCTACTCACTTCCCTGTAGAATACAACAGATAATCAGCATCTGGTTGTTATTAGTATGTTACAGTAAAACTACAAATGTGGACATTAATTTAAATTACTGTAATTCATTTTGGTACATGTCTCAACTAATATATACTAGTATTAATAAATTGTATCGTCCTTATCGCCTATACCACGGATAATGTTCCAAGGAGCTCTTAATTCTTGTTCCTACCTCGTCTTTTCATACACGTGATACCCGCACAGGTCCTACTACATTCTGTCGACTGAATCGTCTGTCGAACTAAAAGGTTCGGAGCATCGTTTCTTTGTAGAACAATCGAGAAGTCTACCTTGACTTGGCAGACTGGGCACCACTGCCTACCACTCTTTGATAACCAGACCCAGAGCAAATATCCACCTCTTTTTTACCAAAAAAATAATAATAATGTATTCCTTATTACATACATTTATCCAAACACCTATATAAATCAATCAATCAAACAATTATGTTGTCATGCCATTTTCCCACAGGGATAGGCAGAGACAATGAAGCGCCACATGCCACGATCCTGAAACAACTCCCTCGCTTCCTTCACATCCACAATTCTCTTCATACAAGCTTTACGATTATCACTAGGCAACCTAGCTTTCTTGAGGATGACTCCAATTTGGTCGGGAAACACCCTCCTGGGCCTGCCTTGTTTAACGCATTTATCCACATCAGATTTATAGATTCCTTTCGTCAATCTACTTTCAATCATCCTTTTCATGTGCCCAAACCTATAAAACATTTTTTTTTAAACTCATAAACCTGTATAAAATGGCATTTAAATATTTCAATCGCAGTAAGATTGGCAAAAACAATAATTCTCGAGTTCGACTACAACATAACCGGTCAATACTGCGGATTACCCGGCTTTGAGACCCTGATGAATAATAGTGCCTCATGCCGACCCGGATTAACCGGCTTTATGCTGATTTAATTGACAACGTTGCCAGCCTTCTGTTATTAATGCGATGTTACCTTACGAATTTACAATTTTCATTTAATGGACAGGCAGAACTTCGGGCAATTCATACTTATTTTGTTACATTCGATTCAAGATTTCGTGTTTTTCTTTAGCCAGCATCTTTGGTGACGGGAAATCAGGCAACCGTGAACTAAGACAGTTTTTTCAGTCGTTGGTGCTCTTGGACCTCCCCTTGCTTACCATCAAAAGTCAGAGTCAAGTCAAAGAGGTCAGAAGTCCAGTTAAAAAAATATTAATCCATATTAAAAAAAAACTTTCTAAATTATTTAATAACCAGACCAGGAGCATATACCTCCTTTTTTTAAATCTACTATTTATAATAATTTAATATTACAAAAAAAAACTATAAAACAAATATTCGCTTCGACCGGGATAGTGGCATAGTGGTCGATGTGCTGACCACTATGCCAAGCGTGTCGTATTTTTTTTTACATTTCTATACTAAGCTACTAAAGTGTCATAGAAACAGGACAACCAAAGTGCATATATCAAAGATACATTGGTAACGGTGGTTTCGAACTCGTGCTCTTGGTTTGTGTAACCATTGCAGTGCTACTACACCACGGTATATATATGGAGTTATGTCTGGTTCTCTCGTCAACTCAACATTTACAATAATACTGAAGAATGCCAAACGGCATAAAGGTCGCCTTTTGTATAGTACCTACCTACAACAAAGTTTTCAACGAAAATAAATAAATTGAAATAACTAAAAATGTGTTACAATATAAAGTTATAAAACCAATTTAATAGCAATTGGAAAATAAACTACAATCTTTTAAATTACTTTGGAATAAAAAACAAATTGCAACTTCTTATCGTGTTTATATAATTATTTCAATTCAATATTTTATAATTGAAATAAAAAAAAATCGCGGGATTTTTTTTTTATAAAAAATGCTCGCTTCAAACCTCTGAAAAACTCGTATTTTAATTATTGTATTTAAGATGTAATTATCTTATTTTTACAAGCATACTGACTTTAAAGTCGCATTTCTACAATTGTAAAGTTGCCTGTTCCATTGGGCCGGCGTAATGGATGTGACGGTCAGCTCCATTCATCGACTGGACTCCAATCAAACATCACACGGGATACTATCATAAGTCGTGCCACAATGAAATTTAAAAATAAAAAATATGAATAAAAAATATTATAACCCTATTTTTTAAGTGAAAAACAAAGTAGTTTTCAGTTACAGAGTCACGTAAGTTGAGACGAGACAACCTGCACAATATTCATGAGCTCGCAATGCCTAAATGTAACGTCCTGTTTCATAATATTCCACTACTGAAAGAAAATACTGTTTGTATTTACTTTTAAATTTACAAGAATTCGTTTTCTTTTGTTAATAATTTATCATGTTACGCCGCTTGATGTTAAGCTTAAATGATATCCACCCACAAAGGCTTGCTTTCTATACCGAAATGCTTCCTTCGTGGTTTTGGATCCTTTGTGGGTTTGCATCCTAAGTGATGGAAAGTATTACCCTGACCGATGGTCGGTGAATGCCGGCGTCCCTCAAAGCTCCGTGCTGTTGCCGACTTTGTACCTTCTGCATATCAATAACATGCTGGACCTTAGATCTGGCAGACAACAGCATGGTGCATGGACGCTTCACGGCCCGCTGCCCGCCGGAAAACAGGGGATAGCCGGGATGAAGAGTTTATAATAACAGTGATAAACCAGGTTTACCCACTGGGGCGACGAGAACCGTGCTGTCGGAAGTATAGGTGATGCAAAGGTCACGCGAACTCTGGAGCTCCTGCAACTACGCAGAGACATGGCGGCTCTGTGCGTCCTCTATCGCCTATACCATGGAGAATGTTCAGAAGAGCTCTTTAACCTTGTTCCTACTTCGTCTTTTCACACCCGTAATACCCGCACAGATCGGCATTCTATCGACTGAATCCGCAGTTGAACTAAAAAGTTCGGTGCGTCTTTTCTTTGTAGAATAATCGACAAGTGGAATGCTTCGCCAGCCCATGTGTTCTCTCCATCCTATGATCTTGGATCCTTAGGGCTATGCGTGAAGAAGTACCTTGAACTAACTCGGCTTTTTCAGTCGTCGTCATTATTGGACCTCCTTTTGCTTATCGGGTCGAGGTCAGATGTCGTGTCACAATAAAAACAAGACTAAGTTTCTCCTTTTACCCTTCCTACTCTTTGTAACATCTTCTTGAGTACCTCGAACAGACCAGATATCATAGGAAGACCATTCGCAGAGACTTGAATCACAAGCGCGAGTGGATCTCTTCATGATCTGTACGAGCACGTGGTGGTACTAACCAAAGTGATAGACTAGGAAAATCACCACTAACTGTATGTAACCTACCTACCACACATTTTTTGTTGCAATTATTGTAATCAAATAACCGTAAAGTGATTTAGTCGCGTTTCAGGATAAGCTTGTAAGTTGCTGGTACCAATTAGGCCGGCACAGTGGATGTGACTGTTACTTACAGTTATTGAATTGTAGTAACTATGACATCCATTCGTGGATCGCACTGCAGCTTAACATCAGGCAGGGTGCTGTCATATGTCGAGTTACAATAAAAAAATGTCACGCCCTTCTCCCACAGGGATAGGCAGAGACAATGAAGCGCCACTTGCCACGATCCTGGCAACACTCCTTTATTGTAACTGTGGGCTTGATTTGGTTTAAAAAAATATATAAAACAAAGTTTATAAAATATTGATATATATTATTTAATAAATTATTAAAATCTGAATTTTTCAAAGAAGATATTAGCATAAAATGATTGATGGACAAATTTAGGTACACTCGCTTGCAAAACGGTTTCCCAGTTTTACTTAAATATTATGTAATCCACACATATTCACGACTTTAGTACAACAACGACATAAATAGTAACTGATTTAAAAACTATTAAATTTTTTAATACCTTTATTTACTTTTAGATATTTTACTTACATACCTACATCTAATTATAATAATATCAATTAATCAAAAAAATTATTACGCCTTTTTACTACAGGAATAGGCAGAGACAATGGAGTGACACGGTCCTGACACAACTCCCTCGCTTCTCTCACGTCCATAATTCTCTTCATACAAGCCGTAGGGTATGAGCACTAGGCAACCCAGTGCTCATAGCCTCGTTTGACGCATCCATCCTCATCAGATTAATGAATTCCTTTCATCAATCTACTTTTACTCATCCATTCCATGTGCCCGAACTAATAATACGTTGTTGTTCAAATGTTTTTGTCTCAACTAACGAGTACTGTATGCTGAAATCGCTCAAAAAACCGACAACCGATGGGGAAGGAAGAAGAGCGAATAGAGGCCACGAACCCGAAGACGCAGCGTGTGTAGGCCCCTTCCACTAGCTGGACTGGCGATATAGTGAAAGTCACGAATAACCGGTAGATTCAACTGGCATCTTGTCGTTCGGAATGGCGTTCTAAAGGGGAGGCCTATGTTTAGCAGTGGACAACTTCTGGCTGATGATGATGATACTGAAATACAGCATATGCATGTCCAGTTCGTGCATATGCTACATTATGATACTATGATACAAGCACTTTAGTAGATTAGTATAGAAATGTATAATAAATAATAAAGATGATTATCTACAATGACAACCAAGCTGCTTTGCATTTATGCAAGAATCCAGTAATAAGCTCTAAGACTAAACATATAAGTATAAAGGAGAATTTTATTAATGAAAACTTAAGAGCTGGAGTTGTTAACTTGGTGTATAGAAGAACTGACGATATGATGGCTGACATGTTAACGAAGGGACTACCACAATAGAAGCTAGCCTACTATAGAGAGGCAGCTGGTTTGTACTCGTATTAGGAGTCGTTCGTATGGAGGAGTATTGGATTGACAACTAAAAGACGTCTGTCACTACAGAAAATCACTCTCGACTAGATTGTGTTAATCCGATATAATTTATGTTTATGGTTTATTTAATATACGCACTAATAATAATAAATGTAATAATCCTATTATTATCTTATACCATTGTATCTTTTATATATGTTCTATGATACAAGCCATGTTTAGTAGATTAATATAAAAACGTAGAAAAATCAATTAAGTATCCGAATTTCTTGGTAACAGTATACTATGTAGGAAAGATTATTTTTAATTTAACTACGAACTCTCAATCACTTCACGGCAGATTAAGGTCCTGATTGATTGATTTAGATTTAATTTTAACACTGATTTGATACCAAATATCATATCTTAATATAAGTAATACATTTCTTCGATTTTCTTTCTATACTAAGCTACACGTGCATGTATCATAGAAACAAGACGACAAAGTACATATATCAAGATCTAATTATAAGTATACAACATCCATTGACCCGGGATGTTCTAAAACTCGAGTCTCACCGGAGGATGGGCAGCAGCGTCCTCTTAACGTGCGGTGAGTATACTGCGATTCTTAAGCTGATTGCCAAGCGTTCATCATCATTATCATCAGCCAGAAGGAGACCACTGATAAATATAGGCCTCCCCCTTAGAACGCCATTCCGAACGACAAGATTCCTGTTGCATCCATCCCGGTTATTCGTGACTTTAACTATGTCGTAAGTCCACCTAGTGGGAGGCTTACCTACGCTGCGTCTTCCGGTCCGTGGTCTCCACTCTAGAACCTTTCTTTCCCTTCGGTTGTCGGTTCTTCGAGCGATGTGGTCAGACTCCGGTTCTTTGTCGAATATCCTCGTTCCGGATTTTATCGCGAAGAAACACCAAGCATAGCTCTCTCCATTGCCCGCTGAGCGACTCTGAGCTTTTTCAATAGGCCTTCAGTGGATGCCTTCTGGCTGATGATGATGATGATGAACCACAACCACTACATACGATATTTTAATGACAGTTAAGTATGTTTAAGATGTGGTGGGTCAGGGCTTATAGCTCAAAAAATGATGGGCAGTAGGAAAAATGTATTTTTACTTTGTCTTTTTTTCATAGAAATCATTCCAGGGAAACTTACCTAGTAAGGTTTCCTTGGAATTGTACACTGACAGGCGGATACCAACGCTGATTAAGGGCGCTGATTTGACGAGTTTCTTGACGCCTTTTTCTCGTCATACACCTTTCCGAAGCCATATGACAATTTGAAAGTCCATGCTAATAAGTAATTTTAATTTCATTTCTTGATATAGTGTCGTCGTCACTATTGGACCTCCTCTTGCTTATCATCAGACAGGTCGAGGTCAAATGTCATGTCACAACAAAAAAATTACAAATCAATGTCTTTAATATACTCTTATGTACTTTGGTCGCTCAGTTTCTCTGATTCAATCACATTTAGTAACTTAGTAAAGAAACAGCATTAAAATTAGGCACCTTTTATACATGCATAAGAGGTGCAAGTAACAAACAACGGATATGTAATTTACTAGTAAATTGCCTTATGTATGGGTGCTTTATAGGTTGTGTTTGTATATTACCCTCAAGAGCGCCATAATGGCAGCCCACTCATTGTCAAAGCATAGTCATTAATTATCTATAGCCTAACTCTTGCGTGCAATGGACAACCTGTATTATACCTACTTTTATCCCTACCTAATGTTAATCGGGTATGCGGACAAATAAAAGCTATGTAACAAATATTTGCTCCGGCCGGGAATCGAACCCGGGACTTTACGCGTAACAAACTGGTGTGATTACCAATCGGCCACGCCTCGCCGCCCACCTACGCTGCGTTTGCCGGTTCGTGGTCTCCACTCTAGAACCTTTTCACTTCTATACGATGTCAGAACTAACCGGAAACTAAAATGCGTTTTCGCGGTAGCTTAAAAGTTCCGCAAGCCGTATAATCTTGCTGCATAATTAGATCTTTTTCAGGATTTTTTTAAAGTGATGTAATTCCACCACTTACAATCGTGAAGTGACTTAGTCGCGTATCGCGATCAGCTTGTAGGATGTGACTGGTACTTACAACTATTTAACTGTAGTAGAACCGCACTCCAGCTTAACATCAGGCGGGGTGCTGACATATGTCGAGTCACAATAAAAAAAAACTATTCGTAAAAAATGACCTGGTATCAAGGATTTGTCTTTTAGTCGTTAGCGCTTTTCGACCTTGCGTACCACCAGAAAAGTTGAGGTCAAATCTCGGATCACAATTCTATAATATATTCGAATGCTTGACTTAAATAAAATCGAATAATAATTAATCTACATTCTACTCACTTCCCTGTAGAATACAACAGATAATCAGCATCTGGTTGTTATTAGTATGTTACAGTAAAACTACAAATGTGGACATTAATTTAAATTACTGTAATTCATTTTGGTACATGTCTCAACTAATATATACTAGTATTAATAAATTGTATCGTCCTTATCGCCTATACCACGGATAATGTTCCAAGGAGCTCTTAATTCTTGTTCCTACCTCGTCTTTTCATACACGTGATACCCGCACAGGTCCTACTACATTCTGTCGACTGAATCGTCTGTCGAACTAAAAGGTTCGGAGCATCGTTTCTTTGTAGAACAATCGAGAAGTCTACCTTGACTTGGCAGACTGGGCACCACTGCCTACCACTCTTTGATAACCAGACCCAGAGCAAATATCCACCTCTTTTTTACCAAAAAAATAATAATAATGTATTCCTTATTACATACATTTATCCAAACACCTATATAAATCAATCAATCAAACAATTATGTTGTCATGCCATTTTCCCACAGGGATAGGCAGAGACAATGAAGCGCCACATGCCACGATCCTGAAACAACTCCCTCGCTTCCTTCACATCCACAATTCTCTTCATACAAGCTTTACGATTATCACTAGGCAACCTAGCTTTCTTGAGGATGACTCCAATTTGGTCGGGAAACACCCTCCTGGGCCTGCCTTGTTTAACGCATTTATCCACATCAGATTTATAGATTCCTTTCGTCAATCTACTTTCAATCATCCTTTTCATGTGCCCAAACCTATAAAACATTTTTTTTAAACTCATAAACCTGTATAAAATGGCATTTAAATATTTCAATCGCAGTAAGATTGGCAAAAACAATAATTCTCGAGTTCGACTACAACATAACCGGTCAATACTGCGGATTACCCGGCTTTGAGACCCTGATGAATAATAGTGCCTCATGCCGACCCGGATTAACCGGCTTTATGCTGATTTAATTGACAACGTTGCCAGCCTTCTGTTATTAATGCGATGTTACCTTACGAATTTACAATTTTCATTTAATGGACAGGCAGAACTTCGGGCAATTCATACTTATTTTGTTACATTCGATTCAAGATTTCGTGTTTTTCTTTAGCCAGCATCTTTGGTGACGGGAAATCAGGCAACCGTGAACTAAGACAGTTTTTTCAGTCGTTGGTGCTCTTGGACCTCCCCTTGCTTACCATCAAAAGTCAGAGTCAAGTCAAAGAGGTCAGAAGTCCAGTTAAAAAAATATTAATCCATATTAAAAAAAAACTTTCTAAATTATTTAATAACCAGACCAGGAGCATATACCTCCTTTTTTTAAATCTACTATTTATAATAATTTAATATTACAAAAAAAAACTATAAAACAAATATTCGCTTCGACCGGGATAGTGGCATAGTGGTCGATGTGCTGACCACTATGCCAAGCGTGTCGTATTTTTTTTTACATTTCTATACTAAGCTACTAAAGTGTCATAGAAACAGGACAACCAAAGTGCATATATCAAAGATACATTGGTAACGGTGGTTTCGAACTCGTGCTCTTGGTTTGTGTAACCATTGCAGTGCTACTACACCACGGTATATATATGGAGTTATGTCTGGTTCTCTCGTCAACTCAACATTTACAATAATACTGAAGAATGCCAAACGGCATAAAGGTCGCCTTTTGTATAGTACCTACCTACAACAAAGTTTTCAACGAAAATAAATAAATTGAAATAACTAAAAATGTGTTACAATATAAAGTTATAAAACCAATTTAATAGCAATTGGAAAATAAACTACAATCTTTTAAATTACTTTGGAATAAAAAACAAATTGCAACTTCTTATCGTGTTTATATAATTATTTCAATTCAATATTTTATAATTGAAATAAAAAAAAATCGCGGGATTTTTTTTTTATAAAAAATGCTCGCTTCAAACCTCTGAAAAACTCGTATTTTAATTATTGTATTTAAGATGTAATTATCTTATTTTTACAAGCATACTGACTTTAAAGTCGCATTTCTACAATTGTAAAGTTGCCTGTTCCATTGGGCCGGCGTAATGGATGTGACGGTCAGCTCCATTCATCGACTGGACTCCAATCAAACATCACACGGGATACTATCATAAGTCGTGCCACAATGAAATTTAAAAATAAAAAATATGAATAAAAAATATTATAACCCTATTTTTTAAGTGAAAAACAAAGTAGTTTTCAGTTACAGAGTCACGTAAGTTGAGACGAGACAACCTGCACAATATTCATGAGCTCGCAATGCCTAAATGTAACGTCCTGTTTCATAATATTCCACTACTGAAAGAAAATACTGTTTGTATTTACTTTTAAATTTACAAGAATTCGTTTTCTTTTGTTAATAATTTATCATGTTACGCCGCTTGATGTTAAGCTTAAATGATATCCACCCACAAAGGCTTGCTTTCTATACCGAAATGCTTCCTTCGTGGTTTTGGATCCTTTGTGGGTTTGCATCCTAAGTGATGGAAAGTATTACCCTGACCGATGGTCGGTGAATGCCGGCGTCCCTCAAAGCTCCGTGCTGTTGCCGACTTTGTACCTTCTGCATATCAATAACATGCTGGACCTTAGATCTGGCAGACAACAGCATGGTGCATGGACGCTTCACGGCCCGCTGCCCGCCGGAAAACAGGGGATAGCCGGGATGAAGAGTTTATAATAACAGTGATAAACCAGGTTTACCCACTGGGGCGACGAGAACCGTGCTGTCGGAAGTATAGGTGATGCAAAGGTCACGCGAACTCTGGAGCTCCTGCAACTACGCAGAGACATGGCGGCTCTGTGCGTCCTCTATCGCCTATACCATGGAGAATGTTCAGAAGAGCTCTTTAACCTTGTTCCTACTTCGTCTTTTCACACCCGTAATACCCGCACAGATCGGCATTCTATCGACTGAATCCGCAGTTGAACTAAAAAGTTCGGTGCGTCTTTTCTTTGTAGAATAATCGACAAGTGGAATGCTTCGCCAGCCCATGTGTTCTCTCCATCCTATGATCTTGGATCCTTAGGGCTATGCGTGAAGAAGTACCTTGAACTAACTCGGCTTTTTCAGTCGTCGTCATTATTGGACCTCCTTTTGCTTATCGGGTCGAGGTCAGATGTCGTGTCACAATAAAAACAAGACTAAGTTTCTCCTTTTACCCTTCCTACTCTTTGTAACATCTTCTTGAGTACCTCGAACAGACCAGATATCATAGGAAGACCATTCGCAGAGACTTGAATCACAAGCGCGAGTGGATCTCTTCATGATCTGTACGAGCACGTGGTGGTACTAACCAAAGTGATAGACTAGGAAAATCACCACTAACTGTATGTAACCTACCTACCACACATTTTTTGTTGCAATTATTGTAATCAAATAACCGTAAAGTGATTTAGTCGCGTTTCAGGATAAGCTTGTAAGTTGCTGGTACCAATTAGGCCGGCACAGTGGATGTGACTGTTACTTACAGTTATTGAATTGTAGTAACTATGACATCCATTCGTGGATCGCACTGCAGCTTAACATCAGGCAGGGTGCTGTCATATGTCGAGTTACAATAAAAAAATGTCACGCCCTTCTCCCACAGGGATAGGCAGAGACAATGAAGCGCCACTTGCCACGATCCTGGCAACACTCCTTTATTGTAACTGTGGGCTTGATTTGGTTTAAAAAAATATATAAAACAAAGTTTATAAAATATTGATATATATTATTTAATAAATTATTAAAATCTGAATTTTTCAAAGAAGATATTAGCATAAAATGATTGATGGACAAATTTAGGTACACTCGCTTGCAAAACGGTTTCCCAGTTTTACTTAAATATTATGTAATCCACACATATTCACGACTTTAGTACAACAACGACATAAATAGTAACTGATTTAAAAACTATTAAATTTTTTAATACCTTTATTTACTTTTAGATATTTTACTTACATACCTACATCTAATTATAATAATATCAATTAATCAAAAAAATTATTACGCCTTTTTACTACAGGAATAGGCAGAGACAATGGAGTGACACGGTCCTGACACAACTCCCTCGCTTCTCTCACGTCCATAATTCTCTTCATACAAGCCGTAGGGTATGAGCACTAGGCAACCCAGTGCTCATAGCCTCGTTTGACGCATCCATCCTCATCAGATTAATGAATTCCTTTCATCAATCTACTTTTACTCATCC
The DNA here is from genome assembly GCA_905220615.1 of Tinea trinotella. Taxonomy (NCBI): domain Eukaryota; kingdom Metazoa; phylum Arthropoda; class Insecta; order Lepidoptera; family Tineidae; genus Tinea; species Tinea trinotella. The sequence continues at coordinate 13,277,631 of HG992314.1, forward strand.
ATTCCATGTGCCCGAACTAATAATACGTTGTTGTTCAAATGTTTTTGTCTCAACTAACGAGTACTGTATGCTGAAATCGCTCAAAAAACCGACAACCGATGGGGAAGGAAGAAGAGCGAATAGAGGCCACGAACCCGAAGACGCAGCGTGTGTAGGCCCCTTCCACTAGCTGGACTGGCGATATAGTGAAAGTCACGAATAACCGGTAGATTCAACTGGCATCTTGTCGTTCGGAATGGCGTTCTAAAGGGGAGGCCTATGTTTAGCAGTGGACAACTTCTGGCTGATGATGATGATACTGAAATACAGCATATGCATGTCCAGTTCGTGCATATGCTACATTATGATACTATGATACAAGCACTTTAGTAGATTAGTATAGAAATGTATAATAAATAATAAAGATGATTATCTACAATGACAACCAAGCTGCTTTGCATTTATGCAAGAATCCAGTAATAAGCTCTAAGACTAAACATATAAGTATAAAGGAGAATTTTATTAATGAAAACTTAAGAGCTGGAGTTGTTAACTTGGTGTATAGAAGAACTGACGATATGATGGCTGACATGTTAACGAAGGGACTACCACAATAGAAGCTAGCCTACTATAGAGAGGCAGCTGGTTTGTACTCGTATTAGGAGTCGTTCGTATGGAGGAGTATTGGATTGACAACTAAAAGACGTCTGTCACTACAGAAAATCACTCTCGACTAGATTGTGTTAATCCGATATAATTTATGTTTATGGTTTATTTAATATACGCACTAATAATAATAAATGTAATAATCCTATTATTATCTTATACCATTGTATCTTTTATATATGTTCTATGATACAAGCCATGTTTAGTAGATTAATATAAAAACGTAGAAAAATCAATTAAGTATCCGAATTTCTTGGTAACAGTATACTATGTAGGAAAGATTATTTTTAATTTAACTACGAACTCTCAATCACTTCACGGCAGATTAAGGTCCTGATTGATTGATTTAGATTTAATTTTAACACTGATTTGATACCAAATATCATATCTTAATATAAGTAATACATTTCTTCGATTTTCTTTCTATACTAAGCTACACGTGCATGTATCATAGAAACAAGACGACAAAGTACATATATCAAGATCTAATTATAAGTATACAACATCCATTGACCCGGGATGTTCTAAAACTCGAGTCTCACCGGAGGATGGGCAGCAGCGTCCTCTTAACGTGCGGTGAGTATACTGCGATTCTTAAGCTGATTGCCAAGCGTTCATCATCATTATCATCAGCCAGAAGGAGACCACTGATAAATATAGGCCTCCCCCTTAGAACGCCATTCCGAACGACAAGATTCCTGTTGCATCCATCCCGGTTATTCGTGACTTTAACTATGTCGTAAGTCCACCTAGTGGGAGGCTTACCTACGCTGCGTCTTCCGGTCCGTGGTCTCCACTCTAGAACCTTTCTTTCCCTTCGGTTGTCGGTTCTTCGAGCGATGTGGTCAGACTCCGGTTCTTTGTCGAATATCCTCGTTCCGGATTTTATCGCGAAGAAACACCAAGCATAGCTCTCTCCATTGCCCGCTGAGCGACTCTGAGCTTTTTCAATAGGCCTTCAGTGGATGCCTTCTGGCTGATGATGATGATGATGAACCACAACCACTACATACGATATTTTAATGACAGTTAAGTATGTTTAAGATGTGGTGGGTCAGGGCTTATAGCTCAAAAAATGATGGGCAGTAGGAAAAATGTATTTTTACTTTGTCTTTTTTTCATAGAAATCATTCCAGGGAAACTTACCTAGTAAGGTTTCCTTGGAATTGTACACTGACAGGCGGATACCAACGCTGATTAAGGGCGCTGATTTGACGAGTTTCTTGACGCCTTTTTCTCGTCATACACCTTTCCGAAGCCATATGACAATTTGAAAGTCCATGCTAATAAGTAATTTTAATTTCATTTCTTGATATAGTGTCGTCGTCACTATTGGACCTCCTCTTGCTTATCATCAGACAGGTCGAGGTCAAATGTCATGTCACAACAAAAAAATTACAAATCAATGTCTTTAATATACTCTTATGTACTTTGGTCGCTCAGTTTCTCTGATTCAATCACATTTAGTAACTTAGTAAAGAAACAGCATTAAAATTAGGCACCTTTTATACATGCATAAGAGGTGCAAGTAACAAACAACGGATATGTAATTTACTAGTAAATTGCCTTATGTATGGGTGCTTTATAGGTTGTGTTTGTATATTACCCTCAAGAGCGCCATAATGGCAGCCCACTCATTGTCAAAGCATAGTCATTAATTATCTATAGCCTAACTCTTGCGTGCAATGGACAACCTGTATTATACCTACTTTTATCCCTACCTAATGTTAATCGGGTATGCGGACAAATAAAAGCTATGTAACAAATATTTGCTCCGGCCGGGAATCGAACCCGGGACTTTACGCGTAACAAACTGGTGTGATTACCAATCGGCCACGCCTCTCGTCAAAAACTGAGGTAAGTGTAAACTGATTCGGCTGTTTCAGTCGTCGGAGCTCCTGGACTTGTCCTTCCTTACCATCAGGCAAGTCTACAACATTTATTGATATTCATTAAATAAAAAGTTCATGCGATTATAATATTCAACAAATAAAAAAAGTTCATGCTATTTTAATATAATATTCATCAAATAAGAAAGTTCATGCGATTATAATATTTATTAAATAAAAAAAGTTTGTTCGATTATAATATTCATCAAATAAAAAAGTTCATGCTATTATAATATTCATCAAATAAGAAAATACATGCGATTATAATATTTATTAAATAAAGAAAGTTTATTCGATTATAATATTCATCAAATAAAAAAGTTCATGCGATTATAATATTCATTAAATAAGGAAGTTCATGCAATTATAATATTCATTAAATAAAAAAAGATCATGTCATTATAATATTCATCAAATAAAAAAGTTCATGCGATTATAATATTCATTAAATAAGGAAGTTCATGCAATTATAATATTCATTAAATAAAAAAAGATCATGTCATTATAATATTTATCAAATAAAAAAAGTTCATGCGATTATAATATTCATCAAATAAAAAAGTTCATGCGATTATAATATTCATCAAATAAGGAAGTTCATGCGATTATAATATTCATTAAATAAAAAAAGATCATGTCATTATAATATTTATCAAATAAAAAAGTTCATGCGATTAAAACTATTAAAATTATTCGTCCTTCCACACCCGTAATACCCGCACAGGTCGGGGAAAGCATCCACATTTTGTCGACCGAATCGGCAGTCGAACTAAAAAGTTCGGTGCGTCTTTTCTTTGTAGAACAATTGACAAGTGGAATGCTTTGCCTGCCCATGTGTTCTCTCCATCCTATGACCTTGGATCCTTCAAGCGATGCGTGAAGAAGCACCTTAGGCCGGCATAGTGGCGGCGGCTGGGGCAGCCGGGAACTGACTCGGTTGTTCCAGTCGTCGTCACTCTTGGACCTCCTCTTGCTTATCATCAGGCGAGTCGAGGTCAGATGTCGTGTAAAAAAAAAAAAAAAAAAAAAAAAAAAAAAAACATTCATCAAATAAACGAAATCAAAATCGAATTAAATTGTCACGCCTCTTTCCCACGGGGATAGGCAGAGACAATAGACCACCACTTGCCACGATCCTGACACAACTCCCTCGCTTCCTTCACATCCACAATACTCCTCATACAAGCTCTACTGTTATGGGCACTAGGCAACCTTTATTTCACTTGTAAATAAAACTTTTATTTTATTTGTTTTTCTGTTTGAACCAATAAACTTAAACAGCAACACAAATATACAAACTTTAAAACTATATTTCAAATGGGTGTACATTTGTAAAAATATTTGCTCACGGAGACCGAGGACGGAAGAAGATTTCAGCTTTCTTTTTACCAACAAACATAGACCAAATACCATTGGAGGTTTCTTCTTAATTAAATTAACAAGAAAAAGATCTTAAAACTATTAGCTTAATAACCAAAAATTTTTAATCAAATTCATGCTTTAGAAAATAAAAGTGAAAAATAAAACAAGCTATATTATATAAAGAAAAATTTAGTTCCTACATTTATAAATCACTCATTTTAAATTGTTTCACAGCTTTTATTTTTCATATTTAATAATTATTTTTTTGCAAATATTTGTTAATAAAAAAAGAGACGTATATTTGGTGTTTGAAGCGGTAGGCAGCGGTGTCCAGTTTGCCGATCCGGGGTAGTACCACCACTTATAAGTATACAGACGGTGAAGTTACTTAGTCCCAACTAGGCCAGCATAGTAGATGTCACTGCTCCTTAGAGTTTATGAATTGCAGTAGCAGTAACCTCTATTGCCTGCGTGTGGACATATAATGCCTGAGATTCACGTGGATCACTTAAAGGATACCTACCTATGTGTTTTTATTTTTACTTATATTTCTGTACCAAGCTACTAAAGTGCTTGTATCATAGAAACAGGACATTCAAAGTACATATCAAAGCTACATTGGTACGGGTAAGTGGTATCGAAGTCGTGCTTTCGGTTTGTGTAACCATTGCACTGCCACTACACCACGGTCGCCTAATTTAGAGTCCATGTGGACTAGTAGCTGGTATGATGATTAATTATTATTTCTTAGTGTGTCGCGACATATGACAGCACCCCGATTGATATAAAGCTGGATTGCGGTCCATTAATGGAGGCGAAGTTACAAGCTGATCCCAAAACGCGATCAAATCACTTTACGTTCTGTATATTTGTAAGTGGTGGTACTACCCCGGATCGGCAGACTGGGTACCATTGCCTACCACTCTTCGAGCAAGAAGTCTTGATATACGTATATACGACTAGTCAGTATATACGTTTGATATTGCTGAATCGATATCGATATTGAATGAACCTTAAAACACCGAACTCGTACGCACGTGGTGACTTAGCATTAATTCCACTGTTTGTCAGTCGCAGACGGCGTTAGAATATTCATAGCGTGATGTAAAAGGTTCATAGTCTGTATCCTCAAATAAATACTGAAATTCTATTTTCAAGATCGGTGGAAATCTTGAAACTTTTATGTTAGCCGGACATTTTGTGTGTTACTTCATCGTTTTCTTAATATACTTAAGTTTGCAAGTACTAACTAAATTACAATAAGTTATTTATAGTTTATTTAAATCCTTTATTGCAGCAAAATAAACTTAATAATAGATATATAGGCGAATTTAATGCCTATTAGGCATTCTCTAACAACTAACCTTTGGGATGATGAGAAATTATGGGCATGGTGCAAATATACTACAAACTACAATTACATAAACTACATACAAGTATCACAAGTATACATAAAGTAAAAATAGACATACACCAATATAATTGGTGCCAAATTATTTAATAAGAACTAGATGCCGTGAGCTCCTGTTTATCAAGAAACAAGTTGGTGACAAATCATTTAAAGACATTGACAGACGGTGCACGTATAATATACTTACAATCGTTTACAAATGTATAATTATTATTTAGTCAAAGAGTAGTAGGCAGTGGTGTCCAGTCTGCTGATATAAGTATGCATAAGCATAAGTAATAATGCGGCGTAGTATAAGTATGCAAACCATGAAGTAACTTAGTCGCGTTTCGGGATCAACTTGTAAGTTGTTCCCTATTGTAAGAATACATTTGTTACACTATTGTAAGTATAGTGTAACAAAGAAAGTACAATGCCGGCAAGTGGTTTTAAACCCGTACTCTCGGTTTGCGTAACCATTGCACTACCACTACACCACTATCGCCATGTACAAATTGTTTTAGGATCAGGTAACAGTTTAAATTACAGGTTTAGTATATGCGAATGCTACTACCAGTTATTTAACTGTAACTTGCAGTCGCATCTATTCATGAAACGCGATCCAATTCATTTTATCATTGTGGCCCGACATACGAGCCATGTTTGACATACGACATATGTATGGCTGCAAGCCGCCTAAGCTGAAGTGCGGTTCATTAGCGGAGGGGACTACCACTATAGTTAAATAACTGCAACGGTTGATTTACTACATTTAAAATATAATATATTAAAATAAATTAATTTATAATAAATAATTATTTATTTGCTGACCGTACACTACTACAAACGCAAAAACGTCTCCAAGCTAAAAAATAAACATAATGATAGAAGATCGTAACATCTTTATCTACCCCACAACATAATGGAAACGCGCTCTTAGGAGCACTACTACAAATGCAAAAACGTCTCCAAGCTATTTTGACTGTACTTACGTGCGCTTGGCAAAATATCAAAACTACCTTTTTTAAATCTTTCTTTGAATAATGATTGGGACCAATTTATTCTAAAGTACGTTTTTACTATGGTCTGGCATTTTAAAGTGATTAATTATTTTACGTTTAGGACATGATTTTCTTGTCGTATTTTATCATCATAATATGCCCTATCGTCATAATATGCCTTATTGAAGCCTATTAGCAATTGCATATCCATGCTAATGAAATAATTTCATTTTATTTCACGTGTGATAGGACTACGAAATATGGCCTCTCTATTGTCTATCCTTGTAGGAATTTAGGCGTGACAGTGTGATTGGAACTGAATTGCCTTCACAAAAAAAAATTTATAGTAATTATATATTATAAAGTATAGTAAAAAATATATGTGTAATCAGCTTTACTGCAGAAGTAGAGAATAATTCTTGAAATAGAATACAGGTTCTGCATTATATATATAAAGGATGTTATAGTTTTAGATATAGCAATGGAGGCGGCATGTCAAAACCAATTTAGCACATCTACAGGCTGTATTATTTTTAGTTTGCTCCGAACAGCTTGATAAAAGATAGTCTAAGAGGTAATTTAGAATAAGTATCTTTAAATAAGTTTAAACGAGTTAACTCGTTGCAATAATTATATAGTGAATTTATGAAAATGACAATAAACAGAGATAGGCAGAGACAATGGACAATGAGTCCTTATTCAACTCCCTCGCTTTCTTCACATCCACAATTTTCTTCATACAAACTCTGTAATTGTATGACCATGTGTCATAAAAACATTTAAAACATTATATCAAATTCCAATGAATTTAATGATTGTGGGCAGGATGTCTGGACGACTAAAGTACATATATCAAAGATACATTGGTAGTTATGAACCGGGGACTCTCTCTTTGCGTGCCCTGTTAATTACCACGGTCGCTTAAAAAACGATTAGATATTTAAAGGTGCTTAAAATTTTATCTACCAGTAGACAGTCAGAACAAAATTGTATATAAAACAAATAAGAACACGTAGAAAGAAAGGTGACGTTTCATTGGTCATCTTTATAACAGATATTTTTAGTAGATACTGTAGATCTACATACAGGTTAAAATAAACAAAGAACAAACTGAAAGCGAAGCATCTCCTGGAGTATGATACCTGTGTGTATATTTGGAAATAGCACGTCTGGCCCGCGACCTGTTCACTTAGCCGTGACAGGCTAAATGCACAGCCAGACACCTGCACAACTTCGTCCGAATGCAACAACATGGCTTCCCACTTCAAAACGTGAATATTTAATATTTTCAAGCTATTTTGGCCGTTGGCTAATAAGCTTAACGGATTGGCAGGTTAACGTTCTTTTTTTAACTTTTCAATTAATACACCAATCGTGTTCGTTTATTTTAAATCGAGTACTTTTATTATTCGAATATTAAATACAACCTTTAATACTCGTATTTTGGTTTTTCATTTGTATTTTGGTTCGCTTGTAATATTTTTGATAATATTTTCGTAACGACTGGAAATTTAAGAACGTGTGTTTTCTTTTATTCTTTAGTTCAATTCTCCCTTTCTGGAAAGGCAAAGGAAACTTAGTCCATAAAGCCTAGTCGTCCGTTATAATGTATTCAGTGAATGAAGATGAAACACCTCAATGTTTCCATTACATGAGGGTAAATATGATGGTTTTAGTAAAGCGGTGGAAAATCTTTACTAAAACTCTTCCGATGGAGTCTAGAAGAGAACACAAAGACACGTTAAACAGTTTTAATTTGTCTATACTATACTCGATCAACTTTTAAGTACAAATACTGTGCGGGACCGGGTCGACTAAATCGAACCTCCGCAGAACTTGGAAACGCGGCCGTCGAAAGACGAGCTCAGCCGTGACGACGAAAGTCGATCTACGGGTTTCCAATTCTACGGCAGGCTGACTCCCGCGCTCACCAGTGGTCTCTCCAGAGGACCAACGTACGTTAGCCTAGAGCTGGAGAGTACCGGTGAGTTTTGGGCTTGCCGACGAACGGTCCGATGCACCGAAGAAATGCCGGGGTGCACGATGGGTGGTGATGCGATGAAATGAAACACCAGATCTTGAGAGTTCAGGCTTCGTTCCTCTTCTATAGTCCCCAGTCTTGGTCGGATGGCGGTGAGGTGGCGTGTGCGGCGGTGGCGATCTTCGAAGTTCGAGTTATATCTAAAGCGCCTACCTATGCCTATAAGACGACTCATATCTAGAACGCCTACCTATTACCTAACGGCTTATGTCTATAACGCCTACCTATTACCTAACGGCTTATATCTAGAACGCCTACCTATTACCTAACAGCTTATATCTAGAACGCCTACCTATTACCTAACGGCTTATATCTAGAACGCCTACCTATTACCTAACAGCTTATATCTAGAACGCCTACCTATTATTGTAAGACGACTTATATCTAGAACGCATTGACAATAGAATGACATTGCGACTATCTATCTACATTGACGATCAGAGCAGAGAAACTTGTAGTGACGTCAAGAGCAGAAACCGAGGAAATGCGCCGTCCTGTCGATAGCTCTGAAAAGAGCTGTTTTAGCACCCGTATAACACGTAGTAGCTCTGAAAAGAGCTGTTTGTGAGAGAGGAGTGCTGTGCCCAGTTTCTTTCTTGACGCGACGTGAAGTCTTCAAGATATCCTTCAAGGGTCCTTTGTTCTTATATGGCGTGGGCGTAGCGACGATGGGCACAGCAATGACGTCCTCTCTCTACGGGTGCGGGCGGCGCATTGAGCGGCTGCGCTCTGTGCGCCCTATTTATAAGCGCGCCGTGAGACAGGAATTTCGTCGACGTGGGAACATTCGCGAACAATAGCATTCCAACGGTACGCCTACATGCGAAACTATTTGACTATTCGGTTGAATACCTATCTATATACAAAATGCAATGTCGTATTAATTAATAAACTATATTTACATGTGAGGCGTCGTGCACATACTCCCGCCGTGCAGTGACGTAGGCTGCTGTTGGTTGACTATGGCGCTGCATCCTCTGCTACCGGTGTCACGACGTCTGGCTTGTAGTCGGTTGGCAGGACGATGAGCTTCTTTGTGGGGCGCCTTAGAACTCCACCCTTTGTTTGCACGTCCACGGCTCGTACAATGTTGTCCTTGCCCGGATATGTTGCCACTACCTTACCCCTTGGCCAGGTATTGCGGGGCAAGGTATTATCGCAGATCAGGACGACGTCTCCTAATTTTAACGCCGCTCCCTTGCTCCTTGGCTCCCGCCGATTTTGTAGGTCGGGCAGATATTCTCTGAGCCATCGCGACCAGAAATGATTGGCGAGTTGCTGAGCCCGGCGCCAGTGAGATTTATGGTTCAAATCTCGCTCGTCGAAGGTTCCTGGCGTTTGCACTTGAATAATGTGCTTCGCCTGGACTGTTATAGGCGAGACTAGGCCCAGTGGGTCGAATACCGACATGATTGTCTTCAAAGCTTCCCTCTTTGTTGGGACCTTTAAGTCTTCGGTGATCTCCTTGGGTACCCTAGCAAAGTTCAGGTTAAACCCTAAGGTATCCAATTTAGGCCGCCATATAAGGCCTAACATTTTCTCTATTCTATTTCCGTCTTCTAGATGACGATCTGTTATTTGGCTTTCTGTAACTTCTTGAAACTCCGCCACAACTTCGTCGCTATTAGAGGTCCAACCTCTTAAGTTGAAATTCGCCTCGCTATGTATTTTCTTTACTTGTTTAGATATTTCGATGGCTTCGCCAATGCTTCTAAAACTGTGTAGATAATCATCCATGTAGTGGTTGGATATTATTGCTTCTACAGCTAGCGGGTACTCTTCTCTATATTTTTCAGCGTGCGTGTTTTTTATGTATAGTGCGACCGCCTGACCGCATTCTATATTCGTTGGGTGGGCCCTCCCGCCGGTCAGCGCGCCAAAGGAATCTAAGGACGTCTCTGTCGGTCTCTTTTATTCCAATTCTCAGAAACATTTCTTCTATGTCGGCGGCTACAGCTATCTTATGTTGTCTGAATCTCATTAGAACTCCAGGTAACGATTGCAATAAATCAGGGCCAGTAAGGAGGTGCTCATTAAGGGTCGTCCCTCCTGTGCGTGCGGCCGCGTCGAATACAACACGTACTTTTCCTGGCTTTGCTGGGTGAGTAACCGCGAAGTGAGGCAGGTACCATGTCTTTCCCGGTGTAGGAACAGCGGTGGCGGGTTCGGCGTAACCCTTTGCTAACAGGTTTTCTATTTGTTTGTTGTATTCGATCTTCATGTTGGGTTCTTTGTCTAATTTCTTCTCTATCGTGTAGAGTCGTTTTAGAGAATTATCGAAGTTGTTCGGCAGTCGAGACTCCTTTTCTTTCCATAATAGCGAAGTTTCGTAGCAACCTGACGGTAACCTCACGGTCTCTTTGTTCAGCAACTCTATAGCGCGTTTCTCGGGATCCGCGCGTGTTTGGCGGGCCGTTATCCCCAATCCGTCTATGGCGAAATACTTTTTTATCTCTTCGTTGATATCTTCATCTGAGTTCTGAGTGTATACTCGTTCGACCACGTAATTTAATCTATGTCCCAGCTGTCGAGTCGTTGCTCCGTGCAGAACCCAACGCAGTTCTGTTAAGGAGGCTACGGGTTGGTTAAGCGGTCCTGTCTTCGTCTGCTGGGCCATTAACAGGTGCCAATTATCTTGGCCTATCAGCAACGTGGGCGTTGCTTTCCCATGGTGCAAGTAACTCTCCACTTCTTTAAGATGACGACATCCTCTTATATCTTCAAGTTTTATTGTTTGCGGCGACAGCTTGAGTCCCTGGATCGTGCGAGCCTTCAACTCGAAACTCTTCTTTTGACCGCTAATATTGATAGAGACTCGTCGAGAGCGCGTCGCCTTTGTTTGTTTCCCGGCGACGGCTTCTATATTTAAGGGGTCGATTGGTCCCTTTGCGCCGATACGCTGAGCTATGCGTTCATCTATGAGGGTGACCGTTGATCCATCGTCAAGCAGTGCAAAGGTGTCGACGGATCCTTTGGGTCCCGTTAACTTGATCGGAACTATTTTCAAATATGTGTATGTTCGGGAATAAGTAGAAGCCACTACTTCGTTCTTCTCTGTGCTAGGTGGGTCGAAATGTAGAAGATAATGATGAGTTCTGAGACACCCGTCTTTCTCGCACCTCTTCTTGGGACAAGTGTGCTTGGCTGCTTTATATTGTAGGCAGCGATAACACATTCTATTCTTCCTTGCCAATTCCCACCTTGTCTTTGAGTCCGCTTTCTTAAATATCTCGCAGTCGTGTTCTGCGTGGTTTTGCTTCTTGCAAAGAGAACAACTTGATGACTTTATGGGTCCTCTATGCCTATTGTTGTCGCTATTCTCAATTTTCTTTTGTTGTTTCACAGTTGTTTGTTCTTCGATGTAATTTGACCGCTGAAACCTTCTATTTGATATAAGAGTTTCGTCTGTTATGACTTCTGGTGGGGCGAATCTTCCACACATTTTCGCTTCCCTTTTGATAAATTCTTCGAATTGAACAAGGTCTGGCTCGTCTTCGGCTCTATTACTTGAAAAATCGATCCAGCGGTATCGTAGAGCGGGCGTCAATTTGTCCACTATGTCTTAAATTATCTCCGGGTTATACAGGTAGCGCGATTTCTTTAATATTTTAAGTGTAGCTACGCTGTTTCTAATCTTGCTTGCGAAAAGGCATATATCTCTGGGTGAGTCCGTAGTTCTCCCAATGCCACGTAGTTTAGCCATCTCCGCCTTTGCGATGGCGTCTGCACGTCCGAAACTCTCTTCTAATTCTATCATGATTTCTCGAGCGTCGGCATTCGCTATTAATAGGGGCTGCACTGTTTCCTTCGCTCTTCCTCTCAGGGCTCTTCTTAAACGGGCCGTGTTCTCGACCTTTGACAAGTGTTCGACTGACTCATCGAATGCTGCTTTAAACGTCAACCATTGTGTATATGAACCGTTGAATGGTGGGAGGTCCATTGTATATCTTGTGACATTTTGCGTGGGTTGACTGATACGGCAAGCTTGTGTAATTGCCATAGCTAAGTCTGTGAGTCCTTGCGAAGATCCGTGAGGGTTCGTAGGAGGTTGTTCGGTCGGCTTCAGCTCTTCCGACTTCGGTTGCGATGCCTTATATTTGCATTTGTCCCTTTCTTCCTTAATAAGCGATTTCACTTCTTTTCGTGAGTGTGAGGTGCTTCTTCTATTTGCTTCCGCCGTGACTCTGTCATCCGACCAAGACTTGTTGACAGAGTGTTGAGAGATATCGTCTTCTTGCTGTGACTCGTTGGAGCTATATTCTTCTGACTCGGAGGCCTCGAGTTGTAATCTATGTGCTCGGAGTTCGCACAGCTTGAGTTGAGCTAGAGCTATATCTTCTAGCGCTTGGGCGAGTCGGCGATTTTCGTCTCGTCCCTCTTTTGATGATCTCTTCTTTCTATATTGCGGCGCGGCCATGTCATAAGTTGAGGCTGACGGCGCGGGTATTGAGGCGGTTGGCGTAGATGCGTAGTGTTCAAACGACGTAGGTGCGACACGTAGCTCGTGTTGAGATGTGATTTCGTGTCTTGAAACATGTGGCGTCGGTGAGCTTGTACGTATCGTAGGCGAGGTTGTGCGCAGCTCTGGAGAGGTTGTGCGCAGCTCTGACGAGGTCTTGCGCGGCGCTGACGAGGTTGCTTGTGGCATCGGCGATGTAGCGCGCGGCGCGAGTGGTGCAGGGGTCATCGGTGGCGTGCGTCTGACAGGGCGATAGTCTCGCGACGACGGGATGTCGAATGACTCTGCGTGTGAAGCCTCGCCTTGGTCCCTCCCCCTCTTCGATCTGGTGATCGGCATCGTGCACGGATCCGGCTCGAAGGACCAAAATGTGCGGGACCGGGTCGACTAAATCGAACCTCCGCAGAACTTGGAAACGCGGCCGTCGAAAGACGAGCTCAGCCGTGACGACGAAAGTCGATCTACGGGTTTCCAATTCTACGGCAGGCTGACTCCCGCGCTCACCAGTGGTCTCTCCAGAGGACCAACGTACGTTAGCCTAGAGCTGGAGAGTACCGGTGAGTTTTGGGCTTGCCGACGAACGGTCCGATGCACCGAAGAAATGCCGGGGTGCACGATGGGTGGTGATGCGATGAAATGAAACACCAGATCTTGAGAGTTCAGGCTTCGTTCCTCTTCTATAGTCCCCAGTCTTGGTCGGATGGCGGTGAGGTGGCGTGTGCGGCGGTGGCGATCTTCGAACTGATTTTTGCGTGCTAGGCCGCCTATATTTATTCGCCACCTCTCCCGGCGCTCGGTGACTCTCGCATGCCGCGACGCGAGAGCCAATGAGCGTCGAGTATTCGCCGATCAACCAAGAATGGGGACAAGAAAATTGCACGAAATGCTATTTATTTATATTTACAATTTTCTTATACTATTTACAATTATTATTAAATCTATATTAATCTATAAACTATTGGTAACATAAATCTAATAAGAAACCATTCTTCTATACTATAACTATTCTAAGTGACTATTCTAAGCTCTAAGTGGTGCTAACTAAGTGCTTATAACTATACAAAGAGCTTAAATCTATCCTATTCCTATTTACAATGTCTATAAAACTCTATGCCTAGCCTTAAATCGCGTCCGAATAATCCAATATGCTTAAGTAGCTCTATACACTTTACATTGGTTACTTTTACCAATTTAACTATCTATAAGTGTAGTAGAAGCTATAATCTATCTAAATACTAAGACCTAAAGTAGAAAAGTTAATACTTAAACTCTATAATTAGGTCCGAACATTCTAGTATGCCTAATGCTGACTAGGTTTTAATATTACCTCTTATTTAAGTGTCTTTACATAAAATGAGATATCGTCTATCATTCTATATTAGAACTATCCAATTCCACATAAAATAATAGGTATCACTATAAAACTATTAGCACTGCAATGGCAAGGATTCAAGTCTATTGCGCCGACCAATGGCAGCGCTTACATTATCAGCTAATGGCGTGAAAGCAGCGCGCCGTTATTGCACCTTAGCTTGGTATTTTCCTATTGACTATTCCTGTTGGAAAATACCAAGCTGTACTAGAAAAGGCCATTGCAGGTTTTCCTGTTCTATAAACATAATTACATGATCAAAATCACATATCTATGTATTCTATTATGCGAATGCGAAGTGTGTTTATTTTATTTGTAGTAAAAAAATATTTAAAAAATATACAATTTATTTGTACATTTAGCTTTTATATTTACAAGTATCTATATCTATCTATCTTAATTCGTAGTTAATTGAAAATGCTGTAGCATAAAGTTTAAAAGAAAAATGTCTGGCAGAGTGTACCTACTAGGCGACCATAAACGGTGTTAGTTAATTTCCGTACGATGTAGATAGAACACGGTTAGAGCCCCTCGAACCACCCAAAAACACACATTTTAAAACATCCCACTGTATAATAAATATAACACTTGTTTGGTTTCATGAAATTCGTTCACAGATATTTCAGAATAATGTAGACTACTGTTGCTTTGTAGTCATTTAAAGGTTTTTTGCGCTATGTTTTTACACACCCTGAACGTAGAATATGAAGAAAAGTTATAATTACACTACAAAAGAATCGCAAACCATTGATTCCGACACATGATACAACACGTGGAACAAATATTTGTTTCATAGCTTTTATTTGTAATATTTAATAATTATATTAAATATTACAAATATTTATTAGAAAAATAATTAGGTGGATATTTGCTTTGGGTCTGGTTATTAAAAAGTAGTAGGCAGTGGTACTCAGTCTGTCGATCCGGGGTAGTACCACCACTTACAAGTATACAGACCGTGAAGTGATTTGGTCACGTTTCGGGATCAGCTTGTAAGTCGCCGGTTCCATCTAGGCCGGCATAGTGGATGTGATTACTACTCACAGTTATTGAATTGTAGTAGCAGTGACATTCATTCATGGACCACACTTCGGCTTAACATCAAGCGGGGTGCTGTCATATGTCGTCACAAATATCCATCTCTTTTTTTTCCGCCTTTCCGAAGCCATGGTATCTGACGATGCGCTATAACGATGCTAAACCTATGCTAATTAATTTCCTTCCTTAGTATATCAATGAAACAATTACTTAGCATCCATCGATTCTCCGTGCGGGTGCCGGGTCCATCGCGTGGCAGGCGGGAGAATGAAGGCAGCGTTCGGACTTGTGACCGAAATGTAGGTTTCAAAGCTTTTTGTGACATGTCAACACTCACCTTCCCTGCCTTCACTATCCCCTCTATCCAACCAAATATTGTAAGACCCCACCAATGCCGCCTTCGACATACGATCTAAAAATGTGGTTACGGCGGACCTTGGGAGGCCGAGATTTTTTAAAAGATGATGCAAGGTTTTTGCTGGTAATCCCCTTGCTCCAACTTCCATTGCGTAGAGC
This sequence comes from Tinea trinotella, assembly GCA_905220615.1. Taxonomy (NCBI): domain Eukaryota; kingdom Metazoa; phylum Arthropoda; class Insecta; order Lepidoptera; family Tineidae; genus Tinea; species Tinea trinotella. The sequence goes on from HG992314.1 coordinate 13,293,344, forward strand.
TGAGTTTTAAAACCGTTTTTCGTCATCTCGTTCGTGAGATCATAAGATTTATTGGACATGATGTTGTGGTCCTTTGTGGATGTGATATCTAAAAAACAGAATAAACTGCATGGAACAAAATGAAATAGTTAATTATAAAAAAGTCTAACAGCCGGTTGGACCAAAAATTATAATTTACGAATTTGTAAAAAGTATCGTATAAGATGCACCACTCTTTAACTTCACATTTTACATTTACGTTTAACGGATATTTTATACAGAGCTAAAGGACATCATTCATTTTGGGCTTCTATGTACTACTACTTTTGTAATTTCTGATGATAAAAACATATGTAAATGGTAAATTCAATATAACATTAATAACAACCCAATTCACGATTTCGTAATAGTAAACGTAAACGTAATAGAATAAGTATAAAGTAAAACTAAATTCGTAAATTAAAACTTTTTTGGTACAACCGGCTGTAAGAGGGCGTCATAAGAAAGCTTTTATTTTACGGTTAATAAATTGCTGGCTTTTTAGGAGCTTTTCGCGTCCTATGATCAATGAGACGCTTCGGCACTTTGAAAATGGGGGATTACGCATTTGTCTCACTCACACTAATTATAATTCACGTCTATCTATCCCTTTCTTTCATAGGAATGTCGCCCCGTCGAAGCTCGTTAAGGTTTTGTGTTCAAAATAACCTATATTAATAATAATACTCATTTGATTGATTAGATGCTATTAGGAATTTGTAACTTATAATGTTATTAAGTTGAGGCGTCATGAGTAACTTTTCATAACTACATATTCACAACCTTTATTACTGAATTATTTTAAAATTAGCTCAAACTTAACATCTATGGTATTTTATGTAAAAAAATATGTTTATTCTCTTAATTTTTTTATTTACATACATTTCTATACTAAGCTAGTAGAGAGCTTGTATCATAGAAACAGGACAACCAAAGTACATATATCAAAGATAAGTGGTTTTGAAGATAAGATAAGTTTTGAAGACGTGCTCTCGGTTTGCGGTCGCCCTAAAAATATAAATAAACTCTATGGTTAGTATATATTATGCTTAAAATATAAAATACCACAATACCAAGGTATATAGTTGAGTTTATTTGCCCAGTGTGCCCATCCGTGGTAATACCACCACTTACAGGTGCTTTCTGCGTTTCGAGATTAGCTTAAAATTGCCGAAATTCAGTCACACATACGAGTAGCTACTTTTACTTGTAAATAACTGTAGTAGCAGTCGCCTCTATTTATGAACCACACTCGGTGAATTCTCTGTTTATGTCGGCCCAATTGAAACCGGCAACGTTTGAATTGATACCGAATGTTTTTTTTTAATTATGACTCAATATTAGGCCGGCATAGTGGCGGCGGCTGAGGCAGCCGGGAACTGACTCGGTTATTCCAGTCGTCGTCACTCTTGGACCTCCTTTTGTTTATCATCAGGCGGGTCGAAGTCAGATGTCATGTCACAATAAAAAAACATATGAAAGTACCCCGCTTGATGTTAAGCTGGAGTGTGGTCCATGAACGGATGTCACTGCTACTACATTAAATAACTGAAAGTACTAGTCACATGCATTATGTCGGCTTTGTTAGAACCGGAAACTTAAAAGCTGATCCCGAAAGTCACTTTATGGTCTGTATACTAACCTGGATCAGCAGACTGGGCACCACTGCCTACCAACAATACCAACTGCCTGCTTACCAAGGTCTTTGACAACCAGATCCGGAGCAAATAATATGTGCCTCTTTTTTATTAACAAATATTAATAAAAAAGTGTCTGTCACCCACAACACATTATTGTATTGTATTGTATTGTATTGTATTGTATTGTATTGTATTGTATTGTATTGTATTGTATTGTATTGTATTGTATTGTATTGTATTGTATTGTATTGTATTGTATTGTATTGTATTGTATTGTATTGTATTGTATTGTATTGTATTATTCGATAAAGTTAAGTCCATAATAAACACTAATACGTTTTATAAAATGTGAGTATTATTATAAAATGGTTGAACTTGTTACCGAATTAATCAGATGAAAACACGAACAATGTTTTAGTACAAGGGTAACAATAAATTTAACAAATTATGAGACTATTAGTCCTTGCACAAAATGGCGGCAACTGCAAGTGACAGGACGTGCAATTTCAAATATATTGATAAGCTTACATATTTATATTGTCCAAGTTGGAAAGCTTGTGTTTTTTAAATATTAATTTGTAATAATGTTGGAATTGTTATCCAGTAATAATTTTAAAGTTGATCGAGTTATAGAATGGTTATTTAAAGCTGTAAAACGTGTGACTCCTTCCGAAGATTTAGTAAAGTTCTCTTGCCGCTCTACTAAATCCATCATCAACAACCTCACTATCATCCTCATTTTGTAATGAATCAGTCGCGTGTTTAATCTTCATATTCGATTTACTTGACAATGTTCGAATATTGAACATGATTTTATACTACAACACTGAAAATAATCGTTGCACTAAATGTCATTGAAACCCAATCTAGATTCGAAACCTCTTGCTGATACCAATATAAAGTACTAATATATCTTTGTTAAATTATATGTACTTTAGTCGTACAGTTTCTATGATACGAGTACTTTTAGTAGTGTAGAAATGTAAATGTTGTAATAATGTATGAATCTCACGGATCTTAACTATTGCACATTCAAGATAAAGTTTGCATAAAAATAACTGTGGACGTGAAAAAAACGAAAAAGTTATGTTATGATCGGGAAAAGTGACGCTTGATATTTTCTACCTTTGAGTTTGATTATATACGCACGTCATATGATCGTATGCAACCATTGCAGTTAGCCATTAAAAACTTCATAACCTCAAAAAGTTGATTACCCATACGTAACCGGTCCATGGTTCATAACCATAGTTGTCCTACGAAAATCCCTAAATAATGGTGCACATGTAACCCGCCAAAGGCATTCGTATGATTAATTTGGCAGGGTTGCTACCAAAAACTTCTGAACATGTTTTAATATAAATTCCTAACATAATGACTAGGCACTGCTTTCCACTTTACAATGTATCAACAACTTTCACATTGTTTACAAACATAGGAAATGCACTGTTTTGATATACCACATATATCAAAGATACATTGGTACCGGCAAGTGGTTTCGGTTTGTGTAACCATTGCACTGCCATTACACCACGGTCGCCTTATTAAATAAATCCATATAATATAAAAAAAATAAATGGATATTTGCTTCGGGTCTGGTTATTAAGGAGTGGTAGGCAGTGGTACCCTGTCTGCCGATCCAGGGTAGTACCACCACTTACAAGTATACAGACCGTGAAGTGATTTGGTCACGATTCCAACGACTCGACATATAACAGCACCCTGCTTGATGTTAAGCTAGAGTGTGGTCCATGAATGGATGTTACTGCTACTAAAATTCAATAACTGTAATGTAAGCAGCAGTCTTATCTACTATGCCGGCCTAGTTGGAACCGGCAACTTACAAGCAGATCCTGAAACGCTTCACGGTCTGTATACTTGTAAGTGGTGGTACTACCCCGGATCGGCAGACTGGGTACCACTGCTCACCACTCTTTAAAAAAGTTATGAAAAAGCTTTGAAAATCATTTTTAAAAAGATAGTATGACAGAAAGTCGTGATTTCGATAAAAGCAGTAGCTCCTAGATTATACAATTTCCTACTCGCTTAAGACTCACGAGTTAAATTTTAATAAAAGCATTTTTCATTTTTCCCCGTTTTAACTCAACTAGGTATATCTCGTTTTATAATAATTTAATGTATTAAAAGTTGTTTCTGTTGGGGTTCTAGAGATGATATTTTGTGTATAAAATACAAGTGGTTTTAATAAGCACCTGTATAACCTCAACATATCAGACAGCTCCCTTTGTAGGGGCTGCCTGAATGAGGAGGAGACAGATGCACATGTGCTCTTGAGTTGCAGGAGTGGTCGAAGCAGAAGATCCTTCGCAACGCGAGGAGGCTTCCGGAGGTCTGCAGGAACGAGAAGGGTCTCCTGGCCTAGCTGGAGGAGATTGGGTGGCTCCGCTGTGCTTAATAAATAAATAACTCAAGTAATATAAGTCCAATACAAAAGGTTTATTATTTGCGTTCCTCGTTAACTGGTAGTTCCAACCAGGTTATGAAGTCAATAGAATTTACTGCGGAAAATTACATTATTGCCTGAGAACTAATAGAGAATAGATTTAATACACATTTACTTTTACAAAATCACATTATGTATATATTTCAGGCGTTTTCTATTAATAATGAAACCGCACCACAAATTAGAAGACTAATTGATACTTTGACTTAAAAATCTGCGTGCTTTAAAAACATTAGGTGAACCGATTGAGTATTGGGACACATTAATTATTTACGTTGCTGTGACTTAGTTAGATTCTTCCACTGAACAAGAGTTTGAGAAACATAAAAGTGCATTATTGGCACAGAACAAACGTAAAATAGTTTTTTTCTGATTTTATTACATTACATTTTTACAAAATAGGGCAGATGTTTTGAAAATGATAAAGTCAAGTCAAACATGTAGTTTACTTTATTTATTTATTTCATTATTAGCCTATTTATTTGTTCCACTGCTGGGCTAAGGCCTCCCTCTCTTTTTTCCATGACTCCCGACATTTTGCGATCTCTCGCTTGTCATGAGCTATTGTAGGAGTCCATCTCATCTCGCCATCTCCGTTTGGGCCTGCCGCGAAGTCTGGAGTCCACTCAGTAGTGCACTTGGCCCATAATGCATCGGACATGCGACAGAGATGACCTGCGCAGTCCCACATTTAATATTCGCAAACTTTTCATACTGGCAAATCCAGTAGTAGATTGTTTCATAAGTATAACGAGGGACTTGGGAGCCAACACTAACAACTTTCACGGTATTAATGTAGTCGCAGTATGCGCAAATATACCATTTCTGCCGACATGGCGGCTCTGTGCGTCTGTTATCGCATAGGTATATTAAAAAACAAATTATATAGTTTCTATTGACTTGATCTTTGGGTATATTATTGTCTCCATCTTTCCCTGTAGGAAAAAGGCCTGGCAATTTAATGGATTGATTTTATATTATTTAATTCCACGGAGAAAGAGAGAAAAAAATTAATAAATTATGAGTATAAAATATTTTTAATCCAACTTTTATTTAAATAACCTAAAATAAAACATAACTTTAACTAAATTGAATTAAACCAATCAATTTATTACATTACAGTACTTATATGATATAAAAGCTTATTGCGGGATTAAAAGATTTTTCCCGAACATACATAAAACATTGCAAGGAAAATAAAAGTTTTTAAAACCAACTCGATTTTTCTTTTTCGTGTTCATTTCAAAAATAATAGCAGTTCAGTAGTTAAGGCCAAGTCGATGTGCAAATATATAAAATACAGTGTAGCTAGGTTCAATATAGGTGAGAGTATTTAAGTATTATTGTGTTTGGCACTAGCTAGTACCACGAATTATTTTCTGTAGACTTTTTTAACCTTGTTTCTACCTCATATTTTTAACCCCGTCAGGTCAGGAAAAAATCGGAATGTGAAATGTTTTATCAGCCTATTTGTTAATTGTATATTGTATTCATTTCTTTATGGTAGAATATAACAAAATTCGGCGAATAAAAATGTAAGATTTTAACAAACATATTTCTTCGAGTGCTATAATTTCTAAACATGCATACACAATCAGATCAATATACAATTAATGATGTTTTCAATCTGTACTAAAATGTTATTATTACAATGGGATTAAAGAATAACATAGTGAATGCGACTGACAACTTAAATTACAAAATATATATTTAAAAAAATCAAGTCAATTTTAACTGCTGTAAATTGTAAGCTGTGTCATTTTTTTAGTAAATAGCACTCTTTGACCTCCCTTTGGTTACCATCAGACAAGTCGAGTCACAATATAAAAAGTCAAGGTCTAAATAAAAGAAAAGATAAGGAAATAGAATAAAAATAAAGTTGTGTTTGCCTAAGGCCTAATTATTGATAATGATGAAAGTAAAACAAAATAAATAACCATAGAGCTTGTATGAAGAGAATTGTTAATGTGAAGGAAGCGAGGGAGTGGTGTCAGGATCGTGGCAAGTGGCGCTCCATTGTCTCTGCCTATACCTGTGGGAAAAGGCGTGATAATTTGATTGATTGATGAAAATAAAAATTTCGACATAAAAAATAACAATGGCAAAGAGATCGAATGAAATGTTTTCACAAAGAAAAAAAAACTTGCTAATGTCACTTGTTAATCTCAATCCTTTATGTGAAAGAAACTGAGCCAACCGTAAATTAAATCGTGTTTTTCAGTCGTCGACGTTCTTACTTAGCTTACTAGGCAAGGCAAAGTTAAATGTCAACTTGGAATGGAAAATATGTACGTATTCATTTTTCTTTAGGATTTTCTGTAAAGAAAAACCTTGTATGAATTTATAAATACTTTTATAAAAAAAAGTAACGGGATTGACGAAAGAATTAAAAATCAGACGTGAGTATGGGAGAAAAAAACGGTATGAAGCTTATCATTTAAATATTACCAAATTAGAACGCATTTTTAATTGCATGAATTGCAATTCGGTTTATTTATTATTTATTTTATTTATTTTTATTTATTTAAAAACTTTATTACAATGTGTATAAAGGCGAACTTAATGCCGCTAGACATTATCTGCCAGTTAACCTTCGGGACAGTCGAAAAGTTAAATGGGAGTATGAGATGTAAAACTGATAACTTAATATAAAACAATTTATTCCCTACGTAAGTATGATCACATCTCTAGGTTCCGTTCTAAATTGAAGTGGTTAAATATCCGTGGTCGTAGAAATGTAAGAATTCTCGCGTTACTATTTTCTATTCTCAATGAACCCTTTACACCTAATTATCTTAAATGCAAGTTTTCTTATCTTTGTTCGTTTCTTGACAGGACTCTTTGTTCGTCACAGAATTCTCTTCTATCTATACCTTCACATAGCTCAGGCTTTGTCAATAAATCGTTTGCAGTAGTTGCAATAAATTTATGGAACAAACTTCCACTAAAAATCAAACAGGCGCCAAATAGACTCACTTTCAAAAAACTTGTTTATCAGCATTTGATAAGTCTGCAATAAACATGTTCTATATCTGATATTTATGTATTTCTTTATTAATAATATGTATATATGTAGTTTGTATATATTTAGTAACCTATAAATAATATTTTCATTTTAATACTTATATAGCCATATTTTAAACTTTGTTGCACTACCCACCATCATCTTAACGTTCACCTTATATGAAGGTTTGGCTGGTAGAGAACGCCACAAAGCATTATGTCCGCCTTTTGTAAAAAAATACAATAAAGTTTTTAAATAAATAAATAAATTTGTAATAATAATAAAAGGTATTTTTCACAATTTAAATTATATCGAATTAATTTTTATAATTTTACAAAACCCTTTTTTCATTTATTTGATAAACCATGTTCCCTTTTGACAAATAGTAATAAATTAAAATTTAAAAAGTACCTTTATTATTACTACCATAGTGTGACGGCCATAGTGGGAATCGAAAATTGAATCGTCTTTTTTCAGTCGTCGGCGCTCTTAGACTTTCCCTTGCCTACAGTCAAGTCAAGTGTCGCCTTTAAAAAAAAGTTGCGATAGTTATTGTGAAATTAATATTTAATTTTATAGGTAAGTATATGATAAAGTTTAAATTTAAATTTAATCAAAACCAAACAAAGTAGCGAATAAACAAAGATTTCATTAACTGTAAACAGAATAATAGTTGAGATCGTTTCATGCAAAACACAGGCATCTCACTGAAATATGCTTGGCAAAATGAAAATCATAAATTCTTAGAGTAACAGGAACCCACGCTCCCCGCCTCGTCGCAAACCGCATCCTGCTACGATGCTATATCGCTACGATGTTATTAAATTTTATAACACATTGTTATTATTTAAGAAGAAATTTCCATTCCATTCACTCCACTCGAATTCTACAGGTGACGTATATAAAGAAACAATGTCGCTTCAATTGTCAATCTCCTAAAAAGGGGCGGATATTTGCGTCGGGTCTGGTTATCAAAGATTGGTAGGAAGTGGCGCACAGTCCGCCTATCTGGGGTAGTAGCGCCACTTACAAGTATACAGACCGTGAAGTGACTTAGTCGCGTTGCGGGATCATCACGGCTTGTAAGTTGTCGGTTCCAACTAGACCAGCATAGTGGATGCGACTGCTACTTATGGTTATTTAACTATAGGAGCAGTCACCTCCATTAATGGCCCGCACTCCAGCTTAACATCAGGCGGGGTGCTGTCATATGTCGAGACACAATAAAACATATGCCAAAATAAAATGAGTTAAACTTAACTCTAAATATAAATAATCTAAAATAGCATAACTTTATACAAATTCAAAAATCAATTTTCTCTAAACGTTCATAATTTATCTTTAATATAACCTAGTTTTACATCGATTTCGTTTTATCTTGAGCCCCGGCAGTTAGCCACACGTCCGCTTGCTCCGGCATCCGCGTTGCAAATGCGATTCTAATGCCATCATAAATCTACCCTCGGGCGCTTTCCTGAACTACCCTCCTACATAAGGTATTAGTATTGATTAGGCACTGGTTAGGTACGCCTGACTTTTAGTACGACTATAACCTTTTATACATTTTGTTTTAAACTTTACTTTCAGTATTTCCAAAACTAGGTTTAATAAATTTAAATGTTGCAGGCAACAGGCGCTATGTTCGATTCCCGGTTGCAGCCATTCGATGTTCTATTATTTTTTATATAGAACATTATATTGTTTTTTTTTAATATTTAGTTATTAAATGCCAAAATTAAATATTAAACAATACTAATTTTAAGTAGCCGAGAAGTATAAAATAAAGACATGATACTAGTATGAATATATGTAGCAGTTACCTCCATTCTTGGACCGCACTGAAGTCAGGCGGGGTGCTGTCATATGTCGAGTCACAATGAAATAAAAATAAAATAAAAACCTACAATTGAATAAAATAAATGAAACAATAAAAACTGTTTAAAAAATAGATTTCTTATTTTTATAACAAACCTCACTCAATCATACTTAAAAGGGGATAACAATAAAATAAACCCAACTCGTGAATCCTCACAAACAATTAAATAGCAAAGAAACAACCGAGAACAATATTTAAATTACTCAAACAGCCTTTCGTATTGAGTACAGACCACAAATCGATAGACAGGGATGCTTATTAAGTAGTATAATAAGTTAAATTAAAATACGACAGGCGTAATGGATAGCTCACCAGTCCATTACGCGGAAAGTTCCGGGTTCAATTCTCAGTCGGAGCAAATATTTATTTCAAAGCTATTTCTAATTACTAACAACCGCTATACTAGACTAGACTGTGACATGAAACATTGAATTCACTTGCGTGTCTCATGAAGATCTAGTAAGTAGTTAAATCTAATTAAATTACATTAAGTACGATAGTACTATAATGTTAAATGTTAAATTATTAGTTTTGTTTGCATATTTCTCCCCGTTTCCTTCATAAATAGTAATGATGCTGTGTCTACTCCTATGTGGTCTTTAGTATCGAGTATTCCCTTTTCCCAAACAAGACAATCGCATTTACCCGCGCAGTACAAATAAATATACAACAAAACGATTCGCAGAAAATTGCTACTAAATATAAATATTAAAAGACCTAAATATTGTGTAAACAAATTTTAGTTAAATTAGTTATTTTACTGATGTAAGTGAATGAAACTTTTGTATATAAATGAATGAATGAAATTATCAATCAATCAAATTGTCACGCCTTTTTCCCACAGGAATGGAGCGCCACTTGCCACGATCCTGATACAACTCCCTCGCTTCCTTCACATTTACAATTCTCTCTATACAAGCTCTATGGTTATGAGCACTAGGCAATCTAGCTTTTTTGATGATGTCTCGATTTGGTCGGCGAACACCCTCCTGGGCCTGTCTCGTTTAACGCATCCATTCACATATGAGATTTCAGTAAATGTTGGGTGTGGCAGAAGAAGCATTTGAATAGAGTTAACGCTGTAGAAATGCGGTCGTTAAGGAGTGTATGTGGAGTGACGATAGCGGATAGATTAAGGAATAGCACACTGCGTGATAGATGTGGCTTGAAAGAAGGTGTAGTGACAAGGATTGACAAAGGAATGCTTCGATGGTTTGGGCATATGGAAAGGATGAGTGAAAGTATATTGAAATTATATGTAAATGAAATATTATTTATTATAATGCTGATTAACACACTTAAGGCGACTGTGGGTGGTCTAGCGGTATATTTTTATTGAAACGTTTTATTCTTTTAAGTAAGGGAAGGTCCAAGATCGTCAACAACTGAAAAAAACATTTCAGTTTACGGTTACTTCAACCGCCGCTAACCACTGGCCAAACACGATCTGCAAATGTTAAAAAACATATAGGTATTTGATATATTACTGTTAAGATAATATATATAAGAAAACTGTTAACATAGTGTAAATGTAATTGTTTATTAGTGTTTCTATTCTTCCTTTTGCAACTATTTTATTGAACTGTTTTTTGTAAATTTTATTTCATAACTGATGTGTGTAAGTTTGTTTTTTGACATTGTTTGTTTTTTTTTAAGCATGACGTGTTCACTGTTTATAGAACTTACATAAGGCAAGTTGATTGTGTTAGTCTATAAGATGTATTATAATGTAAGATTCTGTTTGTGAACCTAATAAATAAATAAATAAATAAATATTATGTACTTTGGTCGTCCTGTTTCTATGATACCCTTCCTTAGTCGTTTAGGGTATATTGGTTAGGTGATAAACTAAGATGTGACTAACTTGCTGATCGCTTGCGACTACTAAACAGAATCCATTATATCATCAGCCAGAAGACGTACACTGCTGAACATAGGCCTCCTCCTTAGAACGCCATTCCGAACAAGATGCCAGTTGCATCCACCGTTTATTTGTGACATTCATTATGTCATCAGTCCAACTAGAAGGAGGATTATATATAACGAAGTTTATTTTTATTTTTATTGTGAATCGACATATGACAGCACCCCGTTGATGTTAAGCCGAAGTGTGGTCCATGAATGAATGTCACTGCTACTACAATTCAATAACTGTGAGTAGCAATCACATCCACTATGCCGGCCTATATGGAACCGGCAACTTACAAGCTGATCCCGAAACGTGACCAAATCACTTCACGGTCTGTATACTTGTACTACCCCGGATCGGCAGACTGGGTACCACTGCCAACCACTCATTGATAACCAGACCCGAAGCAAATATCCATCTCTTTTTTTTTGTTAACAAATATTTGCAATATTTAATATTATTAAATATTACAAATAAAAGCTATGAAACAAATATTTGCTCCGACCGGGGTACGGGACTTTACACGCAACAAACCAATCGCTAAACCGTTCGTCCACGCCTGTCGTCAAAAAGGCGTGACAATTTTGATTGACATAAAGTATCAAGTTCTGTTTGTCCATTTTCTTATAACAAGTCGTAAACATAATGAAAAAACTACATCCAAGTATAAATATTTAAATTCAATGACCGAACGAAAATGGCGAAGGCTATAAACTTTTACCACGCCCCCGAGATCTAAGGAGTACTTTTAGACTTAGCAGAGCGCGCGTGATTAAGTATGAACAATAGTCCTAAGTATGAACAGGCGTACCGAGCATTCTTAATTTGTTTTAACTATAATGATATTTAAATGTTATACCAACTTAAATTACCCCTTTTATTATTACTTTACATAAGTTAAACTTGCTGCAAGCAGTTGATACTCTTTTTCTACCGTTAATCTTAGTAAATAATTTCGTAATGCAAATAAAATAGTAATAAAACAAATACATTGATATCTCGAATATATGGAAACAATGTTTACAACTAATGCCGTCGATGTTGGTAGAGTTGGATAGTGGAGCTGGTTTTAGATACATCCTGTTGTTGTTTTATATAGTAGGTATGTGTATATTACTTAAGGTTAACAATTGCTTTGGCTGGTATACTTAGAATTGCTTTTGTTAGTCGTCGACGTTCTTGGACTTCCTCTTGCTTTTGGTAGAAACAAACTTTTTTTTATTGTGACTCGACACGCAAGCGGAGGTTCAAGAGAGCCGATCAGTCAAACCGTTTTATCAGTCGTCGTCACTATGCCAGTTAAGGTTGCTTCTTCAAGCATCACTTTTAACGCTATTCTAATAAATATAGAACAACTGCTTACATAATAACATGATTAGATATACTTATCATGAAGGCATGTGCGCTCTCTATTACATCTATATATCTATTTGTCTATATACTAACTTTCCTACTTTTTAAGGATCGAACCGAGTCTTTCTGCTGACCTTGTTTTTAAGTACAACAAACTTAATTAGTGTTTCGTTTAAGGTTTAAAAAAGAAGTTTGCTAAAGTAATGAAATAGTTTTTTTTTTAATATAACTTCGTTATATGACATACATTATACATATTCGGCATTCAGGTAATAACATTCCAATGGCAATCCAAGAAACAAGATAAAGAATTGAAAGGACTATTTTAGTAACTCATTTTAAATAAGGAATTAGGCCGGCAAATCAAATGTTTAAAAATATATTTATGAAAAATGAAACAATTTCTTAGCATCCATGGATTCTCCGGATTGCTGTGCCAGGGGTGGCGGCATATTTACGCTGTGTGGTAAGATAGGTCTTAATTGTTATATAAACCCGAAGCCGTTAGCAATATTTTTTATAAAGAAATACTTAAACCTTCAAAGGTATTTGAACTTAATAATTATTTTAAGTATAAATGTGACAATAAAGTATAGGCTTTTTTCCACGAATCACGACACTTTGCGATCTCTCGCCACGGACCAATATGCGAGAATTAAATGGGATAGGTAATAATAAAAATTCTGTATATGTGTAATAATTTATTAACGCTACATTCTTAACTGCAATAGTAATATAGTGGAAGGTAATTGACTTTATTTTGACATTTGGAAACTCATTAAAAGAAACTCATCAGTTGCAACAATGCAAACTCTAGAAAACAAAGTATTTTCTTAGTTTTTGCGCGAAATTTGATCAAAGAATTAAACATATTTTATGCGGCTTACTTTCGCGTCAAGGAATTAAATATATTTATTTTAATTGTGAACTCTATATAGCAACACTTTAATATAGCGACATTTTATGTTGTTAAATCAGAGACATCCTCAAAAAAACTGGGTTGTCTAGTGCCCATAACCATAAAGCTTGTATGAAGAGAATTGTGCATGTCTGTCACTCTTGGACCTCCTCTTGCTTATCATCAGGCGGGACGAGGTCAGATGTCGTGTCACAATAAAAAAATAAAAAATGTGGGAAAAATCTGTGACAATTTGATAGATTTAAATGGATAAAATGGATACAGCAATGCTTTGATGGTGATAATTGTTTTGCTGTTGATATTGGCAGATGCCAGAACAGTGTTTCCAAATAGTGTGAATATGACGTCATCCCCCGTCGTGTGACGTCACAATCAGGAGCATTTACAACCACAGATAGTATGAAGTTTTTTATATTGGTGACACGACATCTGACCTCGACCCACCTGATGATAAGCAAGAAGAGGTTCAAGAGTGACGACGACTGAAAAACCGGTTTAGTTTACGGCTGCATCAGTCGCCGTCACTATGCCGGCTAAAGGTGCTTCTTCACGCATCGCTTGAAAGATCCAAGGTTAGAAGATGGAGCTGGAATTCCATTTGTCGATTGGTCTACAAAGAAAAGATGCACCGGACTTTGTCGTTCGACTGCCGATTCGGTCAACAAAATGCGGATTATTCCTCCGACCTGTCCGACCAGAGTTCCTTAAAACAGTTTCCAATATTGTTAGGTTATATATGACAGCACAACGCCTGATGTTAAGCTGGAGAGCGGGTGCTAACTATTGTGGATATTGATATGGTGGTTGGGGTTGATAGAGGGGATGTCCCGGTGGTGGGAAGGGTTGTGCGTAGCCAGGTGGCGGTGGGTAGTTTGGTGGATACGATGGGTGGTAGACCGGTGGCGGTGGCTCGTAGTGAACTGGTGATGGGTACACCACTCCTGGCAGGTTCTCATGTACTCTCATGTTGTGGTAGCAATGTGGGCCGCAGTGGGGGCCACAGGGCATCGCGTGGGGAGGTGGCATACTCTGGAAAATAATAAATAAATAAATATATTTTATTTTATTGTGACTCGACATGTGATGTTATATGAGCTTGATATTAGGCTGGAGTGTGATCCATGAATGGATGCGACTTTTACTACAATTCAATGACTGTAAGTAGCAATAACATCCTAGTTGAAACTGGCAGTCTGTATACTTGTAAGTGGTGGTAGAACTACAGACTGGATACCACTGCCTACCACTCTTTGATAACCAGACCCGAAGCAAATATCCACCTCTTTTTTTTATTATCAAATATTTGCAATATTTAATATCATTATTAAATATTACAATTAAAAGCCATGAAACTAATATTTGCCCCGACCGGGAATCGAACACGGGACTTTACGCGCGACAAACCAATCGGTACCGGTCGGTCACGCCTGCCGTCGATAATATTCTTATTAACATAATTAATAATAATCACATTCACAATTCTCTTTATACAAGCTCTATGGTTATAGGCACTAGGCAACCCAACTTTCTCAGGAATGTCTCCGATTTTGTCGGAAAACACCCTCCTAGGCCTGCTTTGTTTAACATCATATTTATAAATTCCTTTGTCAATCCTTGTCACTACATCTTTATTCAGACCACATCTGTCGCGCACTGTGCTATTTCTTATTCTATCCGCTATTTGTATTGTGATCGGTTTTTAATACATGTACTATTTTTCAAATTATTTAGACCTCTAATAATGTGTTTTTGTTCATTATTTTCGTGTTCAGCGCTCACGGATTATTAGACAAGGCCGACAATAATTATTAAAAAATAAAAAGTCATTTTCGACTATTTAATTATTAATAATTATGGTAATATGTAGTTATTTCAATAAAAATAATGAAATTCCTACACAAAATTAAAAATAGAGTAAGTATTTATTACAATTTTTCTAATTATTAATTTATTTTGCAAATAAATTAAAATATACATTTGTGTTTTCTTATATATTGACATATGACGCACACTTAAAAAGTGGTGCCCAGTCTACCGATCTGGGGTATGTAGTGGTACTACCACTTACAAGTATACAGACCGTGAAGTAACTTAGTCGCGTTTCGGGGTCAGCTTGTAAGTTGCCGGATCTACTAGGTACTTCGCGGTCTTCATACCTTAGATCAGATGGTGTTACTAACCTTACCACTCTTGGTAGACAGACCTTTGGCAGGCCGGCATAGTGGATGTGATTGCTACTTACAGTTATTAAATTGTAATAGCACTGACATTCATTCATGGACCACACTTCGGCTTTACATCAAGCGGGGTGCTGTCATATGTCGAGACACAATAAATTTATATATAAATATACAAATATATACAAATACTCTAAAATTTCATAATAGGAATTCGTAACCACCATATTAAAATTAATAATTAAAAAAACTCACCGATAATTAAAATATAAACTCAATATAATATATGGTGCAAGACAGTTAATTTTCTAATATTGGCAAAACTACTATTGTCTAGTACATATTTTCACTTTATCAACTCTGGTATTATTTATCTTTTGCCGATAAACAAAGATAAAGTACACAGACTAAATAAATCCCTTAATAAACTACAAAACAAATCCCAGTAGTCAAATTTACAACTACAGTAATTATATAAACTGTGGCTTGGTTTTTATTTTACAAAGAACCTACGTAATCCTTATCTGTAACAGGAAAAATGTATTAAAATAATCGAACCATTTCGATTGGTCGTTTAAAATGTGAATCATTTTTGTATTTGTACTCTATATCGATGATTACACATTTGCCAGAAAATACTAAATCATCGTCATCATCTTTCTTGACAACGAACGGAGTTAACGGAGCGCCAATTTCCACAATCCTGACACAACTCTCTGCACCGGTAGACGCCACTGCTCTTGCTTCCTTCACATCCACAATTCTCTTCATACGAGTACATACTCGTATGGTTATAGGCACTGTGCCCGTGACACTCGCCTACGATTTACAAATTTCTTTCGTCAATCTTCTTTCAATCGTTCTTTCAATGTGCCCAAATCTCTGTCACAATCTTTGTCGCTTCATCTTCTTTCAAATCACGCAGAATTGTATTGTTCGCTCTGTCTGCAATCATTATTTATATATATATCCATCCATTATATTTCAACATTCCAAAGGGTTGTAGTACCGCCTTTGTAACTACATAATGCAGTTTTTAAATAAATTAATTGTGAAAATTGCATTTTCTTAGTTGTACGCGAACATTGATTAATGAATCAAACAAATTTTAAGCGGCTTACTATCGCGTTTCGACAAACCGAAGATCCTCGCAAAAGAATGTCGACTGATACCCAGGATGGTACGCGAGGCTATTGAAATTAAAAATCATCCAAATTTCAATAGAAAAAGTGGTTGGCGATTATCTAAAACCTGGGACCCCATAATACACAAACTCAAGTCCCAAGTCCAGCAAACTGCCAAACCAGATGACACCGTCAGATATTTTTGCAAAAAATTGAATTGAACCGGGAACAGAAAAACAAAACCAAAACATCAAACAGGGTAGTTTTGGAAACAATAACAGCATCAACCAATAGGACGACTAACACCTCAGTCTCTCCGTGACCACGATGGCTGCGAGGCTCTTGAAACGTCGGAACAATAAAATTTAAAAAATCAAATTAGACGCGATAGTAAGCCGCAAAGAATTTGTTAAATTGTTTTATTTTCTTTGGGTCTTATCTCTATTATTTATTATAAGAATACAAATATACATGCAAGCCACATTTCTATCAGTCATCATTTTAATACCGTGATCGATCAGTCGCGCTTTAGTATATATCTATTGCAAATTAATAAATAATCATTTACGTATTTGTATAATTTGTTGATTAATCAGCCTTTTAAACAATGTAAGTCAAATATTATTAAAATCATTAAGTTAGTACCATCTGAGTTAAACCACAAAATCTGAACAAAACAAATTATTTGGAAAAATATTTTTTGTATATATTTGTGATGTGGATGGATGCGTTAAACGAGGCAGACCAGGAGGGTGTGTTCTGACCAAATCGGAGACATCCTCAAGAGTGTTGGGTTTCCTAGTGCCCATAACCATAGAGCTGGTATGAAGAGATTGTGGATGCGCGGGAAGCGTGGGAGTTGTGTCAGGATCGTAGCAAGTGGCGCTCCATTGTCTGCTTATCCCTGTGGAAATAGGCGTGACGATTTGATTGATTGATTGATATTTTATAACTACAATAGATTTAATACCATTTCAGATGCCACCACCCCACGCGATGCCATGTGGTCCACACTGCGGACCTCATTGCTACCACAATAGGAGAGTCATTGCTGGTCTGCCAGGAGTACACGTGGTCCCTGTTCATTATGACCCTCATAACCATCCACATCAACATCCAAGATATCCCCACCACCCTGGACATCATCCTGGCCACCATCATCCTGGACACCACCACCCAGGACACCATCACGGGCACCCATCACCTTTCCAACATGCACGTTAAGAAAAAGTAAAATGTTATTTAATAAAAAATATGTATGTGGTATAGTTCCCGGCAGAAAAAAGAGCGATGACTTTTGAGCTGCGCTGCATAAGGATCGGCGGATTAGAAGAGCGCTGAACGACTGCGGTAGGAGCAAGTCCGTGCATCTATTCTGTCGTGCTCATAATTGATAATACTCTAAAATGTAAACGAAAAGTAAGTAGGTAACAAAACAAGTTACTGCGCAACTTGGATGCCAGAGCTCTTTTTATCTGCCGGGTGCTTTATTCAACTTTTTAAGTGTTAAATTTTGAATATTATTTTGTCTTTGATTTTTTATTTATTAACCCTAACTGAAAGATAGTGATCGGCTGAATTTGCTCAGTCTGCCGATCATAGTTACAACGATTTTTAGGTAGGCCGAAAAGTTGCTTAGTCATGTCTTAAAATCTGTTTGAAAGTTTCCAGTTATAACTAACCCAGCTACAGTAGCACTATAGTAGAAGTGACTGCCATATGCATTTATTTAGCTGCAGCAGCAGCTGTCTCTAAATAAAAGAGGCGGATATTTGCTTTGTGTCTGGTTATCAGAGTGGTAGGCAGTGGCGCCCAGTCTGCTGATCCGAGATAGTACCACCACTTACAAATATACAGACCGTGAAGTGATTTAGTCTCGTTTCGAGGTCAGCTCGTAATTTGCCGGTTCCTACTAAGTCGGCGTAGTGGATTTGATTGGTACTTACAGTTATTGAATTGTAGTAGCAGTGATATCCATTCATGGACCGCACTGCTGCTTAAAATCAGGCGAGGTGCTGTCAAATGTCGATTTACAATAAAAAAGTATAGTAATATGTTTTCATTAGTAATTTTTATGTAACTTTCCATCGCTTAAGCATATAATTGTTTATAAAAACACATAAGAGATATACATATTTTAATGAAAATATCATATCTTTGTTATAATGATATGCAATGATAAGATAACATATTTAGTTTATCGTAACGAAAACACGGCTGAGTCACTTTACAGTCTTTAACACTATCATCAAAAAGTAATAAGTCTTTTCAATTTAAAAGGACATCATTCATGTTGGGTTTCTACGAGTATGTACTACTTTTGTAATGTCCGATGATGAAAAAATATATAAATAGTAGTTTCGATAACTTGTATTAATAAAACTAATACCAATTTTGATTTTAATTGCTATGCAATTTAGTTATTTGGAAAATAAGATATGGATTTTGTATTATCTGTCAATCAACGCCACATTTGTTCTGCTTTAAATTGTCATAATCATTCTTTGATGATTTTGCACACCTAAACTATGCAAAATAAAGGATATTTTTCAAATACATTTTAATCTTCGTACATTAAACTAATTTAAAATGTATTTGCAACTGTTAATACAATTAAGCCCAAGTCCCAATGTAAAATGAATGATGTCCTCCTTTTCGTGCTTAACCAAATGCAATTTTTTTCTTATGCTGGCACAACCTTAACTGATGTCTCTGCCTAATTTACGTGGTAGAAGGGTTTATGAGTTACGCTTGTAGACGCTAACCTCTAAAAAAGGTTTAACTACGGCGAACACATTATTTTAAAACAAAATTTAATGCAAGTCAAACAACTGACCCTTCTGTCTCGTAAATTAGGCAGAGACGTCAGTTAAGGTTGTGCCAACATAAGAAAAAAATTGCATTTGGTTAAGCACGGAAATTTTAAATTAAAAAGTAATTTTTGATTTTTGTTGTTTTGACAAAAATTGACTAAAATTGTTGGTACCAGAGAATAAACAGCCGACAAAAACATATCGGCTGTTCATTCTTTATCGAGTAGTAAAATATCAATAGCGAGTTGTAGAATCTATAACTTTGGATCGTTCAAGCTAAGCTACACATTGACGTCGACCTTCCATTGCCTTGCTCCTTATAACCCCCGTCAAATGCTTGACCTTGATAATAAATCATCAAATTGTACTGTTAGCAACGCTTTCGAGTACACACGTTATTTTGTTTTACTCACGCGCTGTCATTATTGTACATTTTGTTGAATTAAGTGTTTGTTATATTATTATTAGTTATTAAAATTATGTTTTTGTTTTTTGTATTATAGTTTTGTTGTTTTTAAAACTATCATACAAATAACAAGTTTCAGTTCAGCCTCTGAATATAATTCAAGTGAAGACATCGAAAATATGAGTGAAAAATATTATTATAAATATTTTTATTCTTTCCGTTGTTTTTTTATTTTCTGACCGTACTTCTCCAAACGTCATTTCGACTTACTTTGACAAAGTTTTGTTTGACGACAGGCGTGGACGAACGGTTTAGCGACTGGTTTGTTGCGCGTAAAGTCCCGCATTCGATCCCCGGTCGGAGCAAATATTTGTTTCATAGCTTTTATTTGTAATATTTAATAATATTAAATATTGTAAATATTTGTTAATAAAAAAAAGAGATGGATATTTGCTAGTGGATGTGATTGCTACTTGGAGTTGTTGAATTGTAGTGGCAGTGACATTAATTCATGGACCACACTTTGGCTTAACATTAAGCGGGGTGCTGTCATATGTCGAGTCACAATAAAAAGTCCCAGCGCATTGATAAATGACGCGGGTTATATCAATCTAAGTTAGATATCACGTGAATATAGACTTCTTTTAAATTTTACAATGCATTTAAAAATATATTTTTTGATTGATTACACTTTGTAGAAATATTTTTGGTGAAAAGATGACACTGAATCAAATTGTTTATAAAAGTATTTTCTTGTAAAGTTTTGTTTTGTTTGAGTTTGACGTTCAACTTGAAGTAAATTGTCGTCCTTTGAATATAAATTTATACAAAACAATTAAAATTTCTCTCTTTTTAAAAGCAACCAACGCAGTTAATTTTTTTATATCGAATTACCAAAGAATTTGGAAAGAAGGGAATCTGTGCTAAAATAGGAACTAATTAATTGTTATTTGTCTCATTTATATTGTGTCTATACCACGTGTGACTGAAAAAGACAACTACTTGTACTTCAATTCCTTTATTTCAAAGATTGGCACTACTTTTTGCAAATACAAACAAACCACTTGTGGTTGACTTTTATTACTGCTTTAATTAAATGTCACGTGGTAGTAAGAGTAGCGGCATAATTGTTCCGTCATTCTTTTTTGAAATACTTTAATTTTGTTATGTGTCAAATTAGGTTGTCAAATGATCATCAAAACTAGTGACAACCTTTTAAATTACGAATGTAAAAATGTATGTTCATCCCCTTCTGACTTCTTTTTAATGCCATAAGTAAAAATAGTATAAACGGTTGTATTTTGTAGCTACGAGGGTGAATCAAATATAAACGAGACTTTTGGCCCTTCGCGCACAATAGTGGAGGGAGAACGTTCCCGCTTCTTTTGGTGATGGGTAGGTTTGTCAGGAGTGGGGGAAGCGTCCACCGTGACGATGTCGGAGCAAGAGGTACCATCGTCGATTGCGCAACGTGTTGTAATCAAGTTTCTCGCTGCAGAAGGTGTAAAACCGACCGAAATCTTAAGGAGATTGACTGCCCAGTTTGGCGAAGAGACACTGTCGTGAGCCAGAGTGTTCGCATGGCATAAGCAGTTCGTGGGTAGTCGTGATTGTGTTGAAAATGAGAGCCATGATCGCAGACCTCGTACCAGCATTACAGCGAACAACATCAGCTGTATTGGACGGCTTATTGAAGGTGACAGGCGTCTTACCACTTCTGAAATTGCAGGTGAGGTCGGGATAAGTTATGGGAGCACTTACTCCATACTCACAGAGGAGCTTGGGTACCGTAAGGTGTGCGCCAGGTGGGTTCCTCGCCTTCTCACAGCAGAACAGAAATTGAATCGACTTCAGATGTGTGAGCGTCTTCTGGCACGATTTCGAGAAGCAGGAGATCCATTTCTGACTCACATCATCACCTGTGATGAAACTTGGGTGCACCACTACACTCCTGAGTCCAAACAAGCGAGTATGGAGTGGAGAAAAAAAGGAGAACCAGGACCTGTGAAAGCCAAATCACGACTGTCAGCTGGCAAGGTTTTGGCTACGGTTTTTTTTGACCAGCGTGGTTTGCTGCACCTCGCTTTTTTGAATGAGCGTAGGACAATCAATGCGGCCTACTACTGCGACATTTTGACTGAGGTCCGACTTGCATATCGCCGCAAAAGACGAGACCTACCAATGAGGGAAGTGGTTCTTCTCCATGACAATGCTCACCCCCACACAGCAACCTTGACCAGGCAAAAATTGGAGCAACTTGGGTGGGGGACACTGGACCACCCTCCTTACAGTCCAGACCTGTCACCCTGTGACTTTCATGTGTTTGGCCCTCTTAAGGAAGCTTTGGGAGGCCAAAGATTCGACAATGATGCTGAGGTGGAAGCCTACGTGCGCAATTAGCTGCAGACACGACCTGCATCTTTCTACATGGAAGGAATTGGGGAGCTGCCTATCCGCTGGGAAAAATGTGTTTCTAAAGCAGGAGATTACGTAGAAAAATAAGATGTGTACTTTTTTGCATTTAAAATAAAAATATAAAAAAAAATAGTCTCGTTTATATTTGATTCACCCTCGTATTTTGGGGCTCCTTCTGTGTCTTAAGTCCAAATTCTTTGGTAATTACAATTGTGGCCTAACATTTGATAGCAGCTCGCCTATTATGAAGTTGGAATGCATATCGTAAATAAAGGCGACTGTTACAGTTAAATAACGCATTCACTATGCCGGCCTAGTTTCCAGCAACTTAGAAGCCGATCCCAAAACTCCACTAAGCCGGTTCACAGTCTGTTTAGTTATAAAACACTGTTGGTAAATTCGGCGTTCAGCAGCGATCAGCAGATGAGCCACAGTAAAATCCCCGCCTGATGTTAAGCTGAAGTGCGGTCCATGAATAGAGACAACTTTTACTACAGTTAAATAGCTGCAAGTAACTATGCCGGCCTAGTTTAGAACCAGCAACCTACAAGCTAATTCCGAAACGCCACTCAGTCACTTCTGTAAACTTGTGAGTGGTGGTGCTACTTAGGATCGGCAGACTGGGCACCGCTGCCTACCACTCTTATAATCCTTGAAGAATCCAGGCTTATTGTCGAAGGGAAAGACTTTCTAATTGTTTTCTTTGTACTGACACTACATGATCGCAGGAAAAGCGTCCCCTATGCCGGCCTCACAGATCGTTGCGTCAATGTTCATCCTGTTTATTTGATTAAATATAATTGAGTATTGGGTTCTCATTAAACAGAAGAATGCATGAACGCATGATTGAGTCTCTCGGCCGCTCTGCGATGCGATTTAATTGAATCTATTCAATTATCCACTGAATAGGAACGTTTGCTTGCACACGTTTGTGTTGGGGGATCAAGGGGCTTAAATTATATACCTACTGTAGCAACGATTGTAGAGCTATTTGGCGACAGGCGTGGACGAACGGTTAGCGATTGGTTTGTTGCGCGTAAAGTCCCGGGTTCCATTCCCGGTCGGAGCAAATATTTGTTTCATAGCTTTTATTTGTAATTTGAAATTATGCAAATATTTGGTAATAAAAAAAGAGGTAGATATTTGCTTCGGGTCTGGTTAACAAACCAAGAGTGGTAGGCAGTGGTACCCAGTCTGCCGATCCGGGATAGTACCACCACTTACCGTGAAGTGATTTGGTCGCGTTTCGGGATCAGCTTGTAAGTTACCAGTTCCAACTAGGCCGGCATAGTGGACAACAGCCCTGATGAACCCGAAAGCTGAAAAGTTGTACTGCATTAATTAATAGAATAAGTATAGTTTTAACATTTTTTCTTTTTTTTTCATTTTGTAACTAATTTAGTTCATAAGTGTGTGTGTTACTAATAATTATTTTTTATTTTATTTTGCGAAAAAATGATTTTATTTATTTATAGTGGATGTGATTGCTACTCACAGTTACCAAATTGTGGTAGCAGTGACATCCATTCATGGACCACACTCCGGCTTAACATCAAGCGGGGTGCTGTCATATGTCACAATAAAAAATAATAAAAAAAAACATATTTTAAAGGTAGTCCCTGCTTGTGGTGGAAATTTCTGTCAATTTTGGACCCGTTTACATTATACATTATTACAGCCGTTTTTCAAAGTGATTGTTTTGACATTCACGGCAAAATTTGTCAGCCAATCGATCAATAAATAAGCTTCTACTTTTTGTTTTCCTGTCAAAGTAAAAATTTATGTTTATTGTTAAAACATCGTCAAGTTATAATGAATATAAAGATGAAACACGCGAGTGATTCATCGCAGGATAAGGATGATAGTAAGGTTGATGATGATCGTCTTAGTTAAACGGTGGAAAGCCTTTACTAAGACTTTAGAAGGAGTCTTGGAGGGAGCACGAAGAAACACGTTTCAAAGCTTTAAATTACTTGTCTATGCTCGCACAACATTAAAATGATTACTGGATAATTCCACCATTATTACACATCAAATAATTAAAACTTCGCGACCTTTTTTTATTGTGTCACAACATTTGACCTCCACCCGCCTGATGATAAGCAAGAGGAGATCCAGGAGTGACGACGACTGAAACAACTGAGTTAGTTCACGGCTGATTCAGTCACCGTCACTACGTGACACGACATTTGACCTCGACCCGCCTGATGATAAGCAAGAGGAGATACAAGAGTGACGACGACTGAAACTACCGAGTTAGTTCTCAGTCGTCGTCACTATGCCGGCCAAAAACCTGAGACTTGCCGCCATAAACCATAAAATTGACAGTATCGTTGCCATTGACATATGACATTTGACAGTCTGTAATGACATTTATACGAGCGGCACGCTATGATGGCGGTTTTGACATTTGATCTGTTCATGAAGTTTCCTATAAATTATTAATTAAGTTTAAAGCAACAATTTTTGTGTCCGTTTAGTGACAATAAACAACAGCAATTTGCTTCTTCAAACTTAATTATAATTTATACGAAACTTCATGAGCAAATGTCAAAACGCTCACTATAACGTGCCGCTCGTATAATGATGGTGTCTTTTTGAACTATCTAAAAATCGCTCAATATATGCGAATAAAATGTATATCAGAGTCTAGTTATTTCAATTAATATTGTATCGTGTTACATATTCAGTAACTTTGCACTTAGAGGAATTGTGTGTTTTGGGGGAGTGAATTTCCCAACTATAGTTCCCTTGATTACTTTGTGAAAAGCGTCGATACTTTTATATTGACATGCTATTTATAAGAGGCAGCGATTAGTGGACGACATTTTTCAGTTATTTATTTATGAGGATTAGCGAATAATGTTAAGTGAAGGCGGTTAGTGAAATAGCTTCATGGAAAATTGTGCTGTAGAAGAAAATATGCCATCTTGTGATTTTTACTTTTATATTAACAATGGAATTGTTAAATCTGAATTGACATTGGATATTTTTAGGCAGTCTTAAACTAGCCCCAGTTTAAGACACTTACTTACTTAATACTTAATTATATACTTAATAATCAGCCAGAGCAGGCCGAGCCACGAATTATAAATTTATCACACTAGGTAGTACCCCATGGTAGGGTGACGCACGCAAAGTAATTTTACAAATGCAAAGAAAAACAGAAAGTAAAAATAAATGTTAGTTTAAAAAATTAAACAATTTCTTGGCATCCAAGGATCATCCATAGCATCCGTTCGGGTGCCGGGTTGTTATTGTTATTAGACTTTTATAACACGCAACAGAAACTTTTCTATTTGATATTTAATAATATAAATGTTAATAACTCGCTGTTATGTGAAAATATTAAACGCTTTATTGCCCGCTTCGCTTATGAATTAATCCATTTATTTGGCCACACATCTGGCGTTCGTAATCTTGTTATTGGCAAAAACTTTCTTAATAAGCCCGCGCTGTCGCTGTTTTGCTGCCAATTAGAGAAAAAAAAACACTAATAAACATATTTCATGAAATATTATTATTTTATATATGACTGCATTCAGACTGTAAGCTGTAAACTGCGAGTAGCTGCCGCATCCACTATGCCGGCCCAATTAAAACCAACATTTATGTAAGCTTAGTTTTACACACATCGACACCGTCTGGGAAATTTTGTATAACGTCCTTACATGCGAAAAATACTGGCCGGTTATTAGTAGCAGTCGAATGAATGAATGCGACTACTACAACGTCAGTAGTCGCATTCATTCATAGACAGCACTCCTGCTTAACATCAGGCGGCCTGCTGTTACACTATGTCAAGCCCTAATAAAAAAATATAATGAATTAAACAAATTTTATGCGTCTTACTATCGCGTTTATTTTGGTTTAGATTTTACATTTTTTTATTATTCTGACGTTTCGAGAGCTTTGCAGCCATCGTGGTCACGAAGAAACTAAGGTGTTGGTCGTCCTATTGGTTGATGCTGTTATTGTTTCCAAAATGCTACCCTGTTTGATGTTTTGATTGTTTGCAAAATAACTGACGGTGCCATCTGGTTTGGCAGTTTGCTGGACTTGGGACTTGAGTTTATGTATTATGGGGTCCCAGGTGTTACATAATCGCCAACCACCTTCTCTATTGAAATTAGGATGTTTTTTTAATCTCAATAGCCTCGCGTACCATCCTGGGTATCAGTCGACTTTCCTTTGCGAGGATCTTCGGTTTGTCGAAACGGATGTAGTGGTTGGCGCCGTCCTGTTGATGCTCGCAAACTGCTGACTTTCCACTACGTTGGTGTTTTAATTCGATAATCAATGTTGGCGCACAATCTGAGAAAAAAAAATACAATTTGTAATGTGAAAATTGGATCATATATCCAAATGTATAAAAATTGTCCAAGATTACTTATTTTTACAAATTTTTCATATAAAAGCCTAAAACATTGAACGAACAGGTCTTAAAATACTGCAAAATAAAATGTATAATTTAAAAATCTCTTTGGGTCGCAGGAAATACCATTGCAAATTTATTTATCAATCTTCCACCAGCATACTGCTACCATATTTATGAATGCAGTGACTGGTGCATCCCTCGGCACCATTTACGATCGATCTTATTCTTGGAATTGATCAGGTTTGGAAAATTTAAAGAAAACGTTTTTTTTTATTGACTCGACATATGATAGCACCCCCCTTAATGTTAAGCTGGAGTGTGGTCCATGAATGGATGTCACTGCTACTACAATACAATAACTGTGAATTGATAACCAGACCCGAAGCAAATATCTATCAAATATTTGCTCCGACCGGGAATAGAACTTTACCTTAACTTTTCCAATTTTTTTTATTGTGACTCGACATCTGAACTCGTAAGCAAGAGGTGGTCCAAGAATGCCGACGAGATCCCTTCGTGTGACGTCACGATGCAAGTGCAATTATACAGACCGTGCAGTGACTTAGTCGCGTTTTGAGATCAGCCGGCATGCGACTATAAGTTGCCGGTTCCAACTAGACATCATAATGGATTTGACTAATATTTAACTGTAGCGAGGGAGTTGTGTCAGGATCGTGGCAAGTGGCGCTCCACTGTCTCTGCCTATCCCTGTGAGAAAAAGGCGTGACAGTTTGATTAATTGATTGGTAGTAGCCGCCGTCACCTCCATTCATAGACCACACTTCAGCCTAACATCAGGCGGGATGCTGTCATATGTCGTGTCACAATAAAAAAACTAAAAAATATCTTAATGGTGTAGTTGACACATAGGTATGTGTACGAGTATAATTGTGATTACAGTGAAACCTGGATAAGTGAGAACTGGGTAAGCGAAAAAGTAATACTCGGTAATACTCAACCTTTTTTTATAGGGGCCACAAACACGTTTCAGGCATGGTGTCGAGGGCCGCAAGCAAAAATTATTTAGGTCTTAATTAAAACGTAATTCCAAGTTACGATGTAGTTACTTTATTAATGAAAAAATAAGTTTTAACAAAGATGTTTATATGTTTTAATGCGATTTTTGATACAGTGAACACTGCTGCATGCTATCCTTAAAACATCATCCAGATGAGAATCTGTAAGTTTGTTTCTGTAAACGTTTTCTGTGTATTTCAATTTTGAAAAAGAAGATACGCACACATACATTGACCCAAAGAATGTTAGTAGGATTTGGGCTCATCTTTCGTGTTCTACTTCTTTTGCGTCGATATTAACGCATCAATATGTAACTTCGTAGCCGTCCTAATACATATTGAACTAAAAACATATATCGCAATAACGCATGCGGTAATAACGCCGATAATACTGATAATGATGTGGTGGAAGCTTTATAGGCTGCGTCCCGACGCCAAAATGATAGCGATTAAAAATGAAACTGATAGCGCTCACATTCCCGTTCTGAAACACCCATTCTCTGATGGGCGCGAAATTTAATATAAAATGTTTAAAATAAAGTAACTTCAGATGGGCCAATAACAAAGGCCAGGCCGGCCGGCTGGTTGAGTATAGCTGCTCTAAAACCTCTATGAGTGAAAGTCAGAAAGCTCTATTCGCACGTGGACCTCTTTTTCTGAGACTGCTACTCGTCACGTATACCTTACCCTACGGCCACACACTCGACGAGTGGCGAGAGAAATAGCGAGGGAAATGGGCAGAGACATAGTGTGGCTGCGTTATTCGTCCTGCTGCTCGTCATGCCCGGCGATCCATTTTTTGTTGGTTTTTTAGTGCAAGTCAAAGTTTGAATGTTGTCGTCCATCGGAGCAACGTGATGAACATCGCGAGTAGGGGAGTGTGTGGCTGTTAGGGCAATATTCACGGCAACACGAGGGGCATAGTGTGGCTGTAGCATTAAACGCCAAGCGTGATATATCTGCTACTGCTACCTATTCCTAAATTTGTATAACTAATAATGCGTTTATTGTATAAAACTTCAAGGAATGAACATTATTCTTGTATCGTATTCTATTTGAATTAACTCTATAAATAAAAAAGGCTACATTTTAACCTCCATATACTAGAAACTCGAGTTATTGAGATACCTCTATAAGAGAAAAAGAAATTGCGGCCTCTTGAACTATTACTTTTCCAGTTTTGACTGTATATTTAGCAAAAGAAATAAGAGAATCGTCTTATTTCCTTTGCCAACAAGAATGAAGTCCGTACTTTTGAATGCAGACCAATCTCTTTTACTGCCTACCCATAAAACACAGGTCCACTTGATTATACATAGGAGTAAATTGTTTTGGACAATACAATTGCATGCAAACTTGATATTTATATACTACGCTACTGAAATAAACGGGCTTGTATCATAGAAACATAACGACCACATGTAGATATCAAAGATAAGACAGTTTTAAAACGATTAGTGAGACAATTTTTTTTTTATTGACATCTGATCTCGACCCGCCTGATGGTAAGCAAGAGTGCCGGCGACTGTAAAAACCGAGCCTTCACAGTTGCCTCAGTCGCCGTCACTATGCCGGCCAAAGATACTTACTGTATAAGTGCACTGTACTGTACACAGGTGTGTATTTTTTTTGTTTTTATTGTGACTCGACATTAGATAGCACCCCGCTTGATGTTAAGCCGAAATGTGGTCCATGAATGAATGTCACTGCTACTACAATTTAATAACTGTGAGTAGCAATCACATCCACTATGCCGGCCTAGATGGAACCGGCAACATAATATTATTATTATGTCCTAATAATAATAATAATAATAATAAACACCTAAAGAGGCTCTCGTTAGGTAGCTGGATCAAGCGTTTGATTCAGAAAGCAGTACTCCTGGACACGGCGCGTATTGTTAGGAGGTTCCTTTCTCAGGAGCCCTGACCACCGGTGGCTTGGACCCTGTTCCCGATGCCGGTGGACAACTATTTTTTATATTTTTAAAAATTTTTATTTTAAAAATATAAAAAATAAGAATAAAAGTAAATAAATGAAATAATAATAAAAACCTAGCTAGGTTGCCTAGTGCCCATAAACACATAGCCTGTATGAAGAGAATTGTAGGACGTGGACGTGAAGGAAGCAAGGGAGTTGTGTAAGGATCGTGGTAACTGGTTCTCCATTGTCTCTGCCTATCCCTGTGAGAAAAAGGCGTGACAATTTGATTGATTGTTTTCTACTTGTGTCAAGTAAGAAAAAACCAGTACAGATAGAAGCATAAATTAAAAAAACAGCGCCAAACATAATGTTATTTCATTAAAACCCTCTTTATTCATGCACATTTATTTACCGCGACCAAACTTGGGGCTAAATAAATCCTGGATGTGTCTCAGAGGGAGCATTTTCCGGGAAGCAAGCCTCTTTTAACTTAGATCTAGTGTCCCTAAAGTGCTTTACTGCAAATCCCAAGACGCTACTAACTTCAGATGACATATTGCATTTTAATGGTTTGCCAGACACCATAGTGGATGGGTCATTGTATTGTGTTGCGTTTATTAAGGAAATTAATTATTTTACAATAGAATGTTGTAAGTTTTAATTAAGTATTTTGGTATATTTCAATGCTAGTACTATTCATTACTACTTGAATTTACTTTGTGTGTATGTACCTTGGCGGTACCGGTCTTTTGGAGTTTTGTTTTTTACCGCCTGGTGTTAAGCTGGAGTGCGGTCCATGAATGGAGGCGACTGCTGGTACAGTTTAATAAATGAAGTAACAGTCGCATCCACTATGCCGGCTTGGTTGGAAACGGCAACTTGTTGATCCCGAAACGCGACAAAGTCATCTCACGGTCTGTACTCTTTACACGTGAAAGCACTACTACCAACTGTCTGCTAAAAAGGCCGACCGCGCAACTTCAATGGTAATGGCAATAAAATTCATTCTCATTTGTCAAAAAGTTACGCGGTCGCTGTTAGTGTTAAAAACAACTTTTATTGATTCGGACAATGAGTTTCGCTGAACTGTTAATGAAATTGAACATCGTTTCTTAGTGTGTTCTGCAGTCGCAATTTTTATTTTAAAGCTCATTAATCGCGTTCAATGGTCATATAGTTACGCTGTCGGCCCTCTAACCCGAAGTTAATCTGCCACATTTTAGGTAATTAAAGTAATGAAATGTCAAATTAAATTACTAAACTAATGAAAAGTCACTTAACTCGCATTTAATAATAAATGAGGTTAAACTATGGTGGATACCTCAGATGATCAGATCATATAAGTACAAATGGTTATTAAAACACATGTTCTATTCTATAAATGAATTTAAGGAACACAATAAATGTATTTTAAAAAATCAAACCAATAATATAACACTAAATCTCTTGACATTGTATTAAAAAATAAGTTTGACATAATAATTATAGATTAATTATAGAATAATAATTAGAATATACAATTTCATTATTATTAACACTAGATATAAGTATTTGCATGCTAACAATATAAGCTGATAAAGGCAGACACAAATATTGTATTTTCCATCTTGTACACCCTTAACATAGCAAATAGAGAATTATCATTATTATAGGTATATGATGTGATATTATATGATCTGAGGTGGATACATTGTGGTAATAGAAACGCAATCACAAATGTCAAAACTCGTGACAGGTCAGGTTGCAGTTACCGCTATTTTCGTAGTCCACAACTGGGCTATTGTGGATACCATTTTACATATTTTTTTATACATATCTATACTAACTTACTAAAGTGCTTGTATCAAAAAAACAGGACAACCAAAGTACATATATCAAAGATACATTCGTACCGACGGGTGGTTTCGAACTCGTGCTTTCGGTTTGGACAATCATTACATTGCCACTACACCACGGTCGCCCTCTAGTAATAAAAATCGAACCCGGAGCAATAATCGTCAGCGTGCTGGTCTAGCACTTGAAAGAGCAGGATTTTTTGCCAAGAGTACATACTCGTAGGCTTCTTTACTAAGTACTGTGTAGCTCAGAGGTCTGAGCAGAGGTTCGTTGAATGTAGTACTTAGTGTCTAAATCAGTGTTTCACAACGTGGGGCCCATGCCCCACAGGGGAGCAATTTGATATTTAAGGTGGGGGATCTTTAAAAAATGGACTCGACATGACTTTAACCATTTCGCTTTGGGTTATTTAAATGCAAAGTAACATATTGACGACAAATTTAACAAAATCGCAAATATAAAAAAAAGTGCTGTAATTTATATTTTTGAGGGAAAAAACAATTTTTAAAGGTAAAATATTATGTATAGGGGGCATAAACATTTTGGAAATGTTAAGGTGGGGGCATGGCCTAAAAAATGTTAGGAAACACTGGTCTAAATAGAAGTCTTTCTCTACGCATTAGTACCGTGGTGGAACTGGGCAACCAAAACCCATTGGTAGGCCTTTTGTCAGTGGCCTTTTTTTATTGTGACTCGACATCTGACTTCGTCCCGTCTGATAATAAGCAAGAGGCCTATTGGAACGCCTGGTCCAAGAGTGACGACGACTGAAATAACCGAGTCTGTTAAAATTAAAAAGTCTTACTACTTTTTGATCACAGTAGTATTTCGTGTCCCAATAGAAGTTTAAAAATCAGGAATTAATATATATTTTTTTGGCCAGAAAAGTGACAGTGACTGAGGCAACCGTAAAATGAAATAGTTGTATAAGTCGTGGGTGCTCTTGCATCATCAGGCAAGTCAGATGTTGAGTCTCGTTATTGTGATTCGTCACGTCTTAACTTGTTGCTGCATTTAATTGCATTACAAACTTGTAATATCGGATCCACAATAACCCAATCCTATTTCTGACACATCATCCACAATCCAGACATATTCATTTTCATAGCAACCTGTGAGAAGGCTTCCATTCTCTAAAATTATTAAACACGTAGTATCAAAAGGAAGGAAGGAAGCGAGGGAGTTGTGTAAGGAACGTGGTAAGTGGCGCTCCATTGTCGCTGGCGCTGCCTATCCCTGTGGGAGAAAGGCGTGACAATTTGATTGATTGATTGATTGATATTTTATTATTATTGTTTCGACGTTTCGAGAGCTTTGGAGCCATTGTGGTCACGATAGTAAGCCGCATAAAATTTGTTTAATTCATTAATCAATGTTCGCACAAAATCTAAAAAAATATTATAACACCCAGTGGCATCCAGTATGACGGTGTTAGGTCTAAGTGATTATTCTTCGATCATATGGGTAAATAAAAAAAATAAAACAGTGATCTGCAGTACCCATGACAGTGCCATAAGAGCTTGTGTAAACAGCGTTAAGTCAGTAACATAGATTTTGCTTATTTTTTGAGATATAGATTTGCTATATCTCTGCACTGTGCGCTACCTCTGGAAATTAAGGCGTCCCTTAATTTAAATTAAAGTCGATTTAATTTTATGCCTTTAAAATTTACATATCAATTATAATTTTTTTTACATTTCCATACTAAGCTATTATGCTCCTATTTCTGTGCTTGTATCATAGAAACAGGACAACCAATCAACCAAAGTACATAATTCAATAATGCATTGGTACCGACAAGTGGTTTTGAACCCGTACTCTCGGTTTGCAAACCCATTGCATTGCCACTAACTACACCACGGTCACATTTGTTGTACGAATATTTTTATATGTTCCGAGAAATCACACAAAAGTACAATAGTTACTTTTGACTTAAACATACATCGTTTTATAGTAACAATAATAATGTACGGCTGCCCCCTTACCACGGCAATCCAAGAAACAAGATAAAGACCTGCAAGGAATTTTTTTTTTTTTTTATTATGACTCGACATATGACAGCACCCCGCTTGATGTTAAGCCAAAGTGTGGTCCATGAATGAATGTCACTGCTACTACAATTCAATAACTGTGAGTAGCAATCACATCCACTATGCCGGCCTAGATGGAACCGGCAACTTACAAGCTGATCCCGAAACGTGACTAAATCACTTCACGGTCTGTATACTTGTAAGTGGTGGTACTACCCCGGATCGGCAGACTGGGTACCACTGCCTACCACTCTTTGATAACCAGACCCGAAGCAAATATCCATCTCTTTTTTTTTTATTAACAAATATTTGCAATATTTAATACTATTAAATATTACAAATAAAAGCTATGAAACAAATATTTGCTCCGACCGGGGATCGAACCCGGGACTTTACGCGCAACAAACCAGTCGCTAAACCGTTCGTCCACAATTAAAATTAGTTGCAATGATGTTCTTTGCAGGTCTTTATCTTGCTTCTTGGATTGCCGTGCTAGGGGGGCTGGTGACTGCAATCCCCTATTATCCCTATTACCTCATACATGTGTTCAATTGTATGTATATTTGTTGTGTATGTGTTGCCTAATGTTTGTGTATGTACTGCTTATATTTTTCATAACAAATATCATTTGTTTATAATATTGAATCTTAATAAATAGTTTGCACCCAGCCAATCACAACACAATAAAGGTTAGCTGGTAGATAATGCCTCAGGCATTAAGTTCCCCTATGTACCTTCCTTTGTGCAATGAAGAGTTTATAAATAAATAAATAAATATTAAGTAAACTTTAACGCAAAAAAATAATTTACCGACATCGTTACGACATAGAGAATACGCAAAATGCAATTCCGTAGTTCAAAAATACGTTGTGAGATATGGAGCAACATGGTTCTCCACTTTGGTGGGTGAATATTTGATAGCAACTCATTTCAGCGACGTATTCAGCTAATTAATGCAATTGACACTTATATTTTCAACGTTTAAAAGTTAAGTGGATTGTCACATATTAATTTATTATTGTTCCTTCAATAATTTTGGCTTTGATGTTATGTAGGTATTGATTTTCAGGGTTCCGTAGCCAAATTCAATAAACGGAACCCTTATGGATTTGTCATGTCTGTCTGTCTATCCGTTCGTATGTCACACACTTTTTCGAACAAGGTCGAAACGACATTCGATCTCGATCTCGAACCCTTATGGATTTGTCATGTCTGTCTGTCTATCCGTCCGTATGTCACACACTTTTTCGAACAAGGTCGAAACGACATTCGATCTCGACCCGCGTGATGGATAAGCCGACTGAAAAAAAACGAGTTCACGGCTGCCTCAGTCACCGTCACTATGCCGGCCAAAAGTGCTTTTTCACGCTTGAGTGTGGTCTTTGGATTATATAGTTGAGGAGGACTGTGAATGTTGGAGTTGCCGCAGTTCTGTAGCGCATCAGAGGGTCGTCTGCGCAATTTCAATTTGTTAAAAAGTTACGCGGCCGCTGTTTGTGTCAAAAACAACTTTTATTCGTTCGGAGTATCAGTTGAAGTATGAGCTTGAACTGTTAATGAAAATGAACATCGATTCTTAGTGTTGCGTAATAACAACAATTTTTTAAAAAAGAACAAACAATACAACAATCAACACTATTTGCAGAAGAAGATAGCAACCCTGATGATGACAGGGCGGTACCAACAGTCTCCTGGAAGTAGTATCTCCCACGCAGACAGCCATATACCGTGGTGTAGTGGCAGTGCAATGGTCAGGCAAACCGAGAGCCATGGTTGAAACTACTTGTCGGTACCAATGTATCTTGGATATTGGTTATCCTGTTTCTATGATACAAGCAATTTAGTAGATGTGATATCTTAATATTTTAATGGCCCTTTAGTTTTTTTAACCTGACAAAAGTAAAACTAATCAAAAGTTAGTAACCGAGCTACTAAATCGCGTTGAATCACATTTACTATATTTTTATGTAGTAATTATTTTTGACGACAGGCGTTGACGAACGGTTTGCGATTGGTTTATTGCGCGTAAAGTCCCGGGTTCAATTCCCGGTCGGAGCAAATATTTGTTTCATAGCTTTTATTTGTAATATTTATTAATCATATTAAATTCGTTAATAAAAAAAGAGGTGGATATTTGCTTCGGGTCTGGTTATCAAAGAGTACCAGTCTGCGAAGTGGTACAGACCTTGAAGTAATTTGGTCACGTTTCGCTTGTAAGTTGCCGGTTTCAACTAGGTCGCCATAGTGGATGTGATTGCTACTTACAGTTATTGAATTGTAGTAGCAGTGACATCCATTCATGGACCACACTCCAGCTTAACATCAAGCGGGGTGCTGAGATATGTCGAGTCACAATAAAAAAAAGGATAAATGACATCAAGCTTTTAATTCAATTCTACGAAAATAAGTAAAAGTATAATATATAATACAAAACAATTACTTGATCTATGAATTATAAATATACCACAATGTCAATCTAAGTTGAAGACACGTTCGGGCGGGGGGCGAAAGGGGGAGAAACGGGGCAAAAGGGGACAAGAAGGGGGGTCCTA
Organism: Tinea trinotella; assembly: GCA_905220615.1. Classification (NCBI taxonomy): domain Eukaryota; kingdom Metazoa; phylum Arthropoda; class Insecta; order Lepidoptera; family Tineidae; genus Tinea; species Tinea trinotella. The sequence continues at coordinate 13,329,197 of HG992314.1, forward strand.
ATTGAAAAGTTTCACCAATCAATAAGGGGCCAAAACGTAACATAACGTGTAGCTTTGTTAACTTTTAATTTAAAACTTCTACTTGTATGTACGCGAAATTGTTCTCTAAAAATATTTCGATTCAATTGCTTCTTGATTCTAGGCCGGCATAGTGGATGCGACTGCTAAGACAGTTACGTAATTGTAGTAGCAGGCGCCTCTATTCTTCGACCGCTCAACATATTTATGTCATGCCGCAATAACAATCGATCAATCAAATTATCCCGCAATTTTCCCACAGGGATAGGCAGAGACAATGGAGCGCCACTTGCCATGATCCTGACACAACTCTCTCGCTTCCTTCACATTCACAATTCTCTTCATACAAGCTCTATGGTTATGGGCACTAGGCAACCTAGCTTTCTTGAAGATCTCCGATTTGGTCGGCAAACCCTCCTAGGCCTCGTTTAACGCTTCCATTCACATGAGATTCATAAATTCTTTTCGTCTATCTACTTACACTCATCCTTTCCTTAAGCCCAAACCATCGAAGCATTCTTTTGTTAATCCTTGTCACATCTTCTTTCAAACCACATCTATTGCGCACTGTTTTTTTTTTAATTCTACTCTTATGCTTCTTCTGCACCCAACATTTACTTTCATACATTAATTTAGTTTAGGAACCGCATTATGAACAGCCATCCACAATAACAAACAGAAATTATTTATAGAGGGAGATGTGTCAAGATCGTGGCAAGGGGCATTTCATTGTCTCTGTCTATCCCTATGGGTAAAGGCGTGAATCGTTTAGCAAGTAATCATTTAAAAGTGAACAGCTCAAAAATATAGCAAAAAATAGGCGTCCGTTGTGTAGTGGCAGTGTATGGTTAATGGTTACGCAAACCGAGAGTCCGAAGTACCAATGTATCTTTGATATATGTACTTTGGTTGTCATATTTCAATGATACAAGGCACTTTAGTAGCTTAGTAATAAAGTGCTTGATTTTTATTAGGAAATATCGGCTCCGACCGGGATTCGAACCCGGGACTTTACGCACAACAAACTAAGTCTATTTTACATAATAAAATAGATTTTATTATTCCAAAGGTTTGTCTAGCAGAAAATGCAATCCATACTTGTATTACGTTCAAACCTTAGTTATTCGAACCTCAACAAAGTTATAAAAACCTCTAAAGGTCAAACTTCTAAAAGGTTGTCTATTTTATATATTTATTTATTATTTCATTTAAAACTCTTTATTGTACAAATGACAAAGGCGGACTCAATGCCGCTAGACATCTCTTAATGTCAAACCTTTTACTTATATTAAAAACTGATTTAAGAAAAAGTATCTTACTACAAGTCTTTCTATATTCGTAGGTATAGTTATATCTGTTTGCTGAAAGTTGTACCGCTTATTTTGGCTATTAAAACTGAAATAATTTCAATGGAGGCTCCTTAGATTTTGCGCGAAAATTGATTAATGAATTAAACAAATCTTATGCGGCTTAATATCGCATTTATTTTGGTTTTGATTTTACAATTTTATTTTATTACAAATTTATTATTTAAATGCGATAGTAAGACGCTTACATTTTGTTTAATTCATGAATCAATGTTTGCACAAAATCTAAGAAAATATTATAACTAATTATTTGATATGTTTCCCTAATTATATAATTATTTTTTTATTAATGATTATTATTTTTAATTTTTATTTTATATAATTTATATAAAATTATATATATATATATACAAATATATATATATATAATACAAATATATATGTATATATATATATTTTTTTTTTTTTATATTTTATATATTATTATTATTATTTTTTACATTAAACTCTAATATATATTTTGATTAAAAAAAATAACTAAAATACATTATTAAAAGGAGTCCCTTTAGACAAGGTTCCGAAGATACTGGCAGCGTTCCCCCTTTGAATAGCTAGACTAATTCTTTGTCCGAGGTAGCTGCCAACTCTTCGGTCTCCTGTGATGTCGACTAACCTTTTTGATATTTCCTTAAAAAGCCTTAAAGCGCTAGGACCCCACGGACCAAGGGTCTCGACACCGAATGGGACAAAATCATACTCGGAGCCTAGACCCCTGTATTTGCACGCTTTAGCTTTTTCAGCCGCTTCACAAGCCGCACCAGCTCTGCTGTAGGTTCCATGTTGATGGGAAGGTGCCAGCGTGTCTGAACAGGTTGCATCCCATACCAGCACCCGGCCTATCTTCCATGGAATCAAACTCATACCATCCGGTCTCTTACCATCATCTCTTGCAATACCAGTCGGCTCAAGTAGACTTGGCACGTTGACGGAGGCAAGAGACCGGCGTATGATATCGTTAAGTGCGGCATGTCTCGAGAACCGGCCTGCACTTTTTTGGCATGACAGTGCGTGATGTCCTAGCTTGTCGACATCACTGCCACAGGGACATTTTATATTATATATTTTGTTGTATTACAACAATAGTTTTTAAGTAATTTAATTTTTATTGTGGTTATCCTATTCTGTATATCCTATTCTGTATATGTAACACATCACACGGAATATTCATATTTAAAATGTTTGTAGTGTTATATACGTTTTTGTGAGTTGCTAATGGTGTAGCAAATAAAGAAATGAAATAAATGTGACGTTCATAAAGCAGCGGAAGTTCTTTGACAAGTAATGTCGCTGTTATGTTTTAAGAGAATCGGACCTCAGATGATGACAGTAAAGAAAAATCTTTATGTAAGTCAAGGGTTCTAAACCTTTTTTTATTGTGACTCGACATATGACAGCGCCTTGCTTGATGTTAAGCTGGAGTGTGGTCCATAAATGGATGTCACTGCTACTACAATTTAATAACTGTAAGTAGCAATCACATCCACTATGCCGGCAACTTACAAGCTGATACCGAAATCACTTCACGGTCTGTATACTTGTAAGTGGTGGTACTACCCCGGATCGGCAGACTGGGTACCACTCTTTTTATTATCATGGACCCCTTACTTACAAACTTATGTGTAGGAAACATATTTATTGCCACATATGATAAAATTAATGAGACGGTGGCTACTGCTTCTTTTCCATAAGTAAGTTAAATTGCGGGATTGTCTTAGACAACACACGCTTAAAGGTGTTACACAAGGTACAGCTCACTATTCAAGACCGCGATGTTTCCCGAAATAGTGACTTTCAAGAAACGTCTTCGGACCCCCAGTACCCGATTTACGGTTCCCCTTAGAGGTCCATGGACTTAGTTAGGAACCGCTGATGTAAGCACTTAAAAATTATAGTTACCCAAAAAATCTAGATATTATCACTGTAGATATTGGTCTGTTGGAAAAGCTCAGAGTCGCTCAGCGGGAAATGGAGAGAGCTATGCTTGGAGTATCTTTGCGCATTAAGATCCGGAACGAGGATATTCGCCAAAGAACCTGAGTTACCGACACAGCTCGTAGGATTTGCAAGCTGAAGTGGCAACGGGCTGGCGTCTCGCTCGTAGAACCGACAACCGATGTGGAAGAAAGGTTCTTGAGTGGAGACCACGGACCGGTAGACGCAGCGTAGGTAGGCCTCCCACTAGGGGGACTGACGACATAGTGAAAGTCAAAATAACCGGTGGAAGCAACTGGCATCCTGTCGTTCGGAACGGCGTTCTAAAGGGGAGGCCTATGTTCAGCAGTGGACGTCTTCGGGCTGATGATGATGAGATGATGGTCAATTAAAGTGACTGCAAATATTTAGCTTATTTTTTGTATTGTAACTCCTGTATAAACCTCTGGAAGTTGATGGACAAGTCATATCGCTCTTGTTTTTTTTTATTGTGACTCGACATATGTCAGCACCCGCTGTTAAGCTGGAGAGCGGTCCATGAATGGAGGCGACTGCTACTACAGTTCAATAACTATAAGTAACTATAAGTCACATCCACTATGCCGGCCTGTGTATTAAGACACCAGGGAGAATAATAAAACACCAATATACGCACAATAATAATTTATTACACAAGTGCTGGAAGTGAATTAAAATATAAATTTTCTTATCAAATACAATTTCTTACACACTATATCATTTCTGCTCAAAATAACAATTAAGATTCACGTAGTTACATTTTTATTAAAAACATAAACTTAATAAATATTCAGTAGACGTCACAATACGTTAAAAGACCCGTTGTACATTTCTATACCAAACTACAAACGTGCTTGTATCATAGAAACAGGACGACCAAACTACATAAATCAATAATGCATTGGTACCGGTAAGTGGCAACCGAGAGCTCCCTCTACCAATTTTATATATAAGCCACACTTATATATGGCTTTATTTTTGACAATTTCCGTATTTTTTTTATTGTGACACATCTCTGACCTCGTCCCGCTTGATGATAAGCAAGAGGTCAGAAATTTAAAAAAAACACCTCACGTAATTTACGGACGCCCCCTAAGCAGTATGGGGACAATTATAAGATCAATTATGAAAATCAGCCTATAGACCGCACCGTTTAGTTTACTCTCGACACTTAAAAACTATCCATCATAGAGCTTACCGTTCCATGGGAAACAAACATTCCAAAGGACCACAACATCAAGTCCAATAAATATTATGATCTCACGAACGAGATGACAAAAAATGGTTTTAAAAGTCAGCTCTACGCAATGCAAGAGGAATACCCGCAAAAACCTAAAGAATCTAAGCCTCCCAAGGTCAGCCGTAATGACATTTTTAGATCGTATGTCGAAGGCGGCATTGGTAGGGCCTTACAATATTTCTTTGGGTAGAGGGGATAGTGAGGGCAGGGAAGGTGAGTGTTGAAGCTTAGAAACAAGTCCGGAACACTGCCTTGAATCTCCCGCATGCCACGCGATGGACCCGGCACCCGAACGGAGAATCCATGGATGCTTAGAATTGTTTCATTTTATCGACAGTTTATTGATATAAAAAGAGCTCCGAGCGACCTACCTGCGCAGTAAACGATTTACGGATCAAGACGGTGGCATAAGGTGCGACGCGACGGGGGAAATATGTCAACGCTCTAAAAAATACAGTCGCACACAAAAGTCTTTGCAACGATGGTAATTTAATAGAAGGGAAAGAAAAATTATTTACGAGTTGGCCCGTTTTTTATAGTACGATTATATTATGTTTATTTTGTCTTAATATTATGAATGAATTTATTGTGTAATGTTTCATAGAACGTCACAAAATGTATAGCAAGTAACGGAATACTTACAATAAAGGAATATAATATATTTGTTATTTCTAACCTGTTAGAAAAACATTAACTGATGTAATTCTAAAATAGTAATAAAAATATTGACTCAAGTGTTTTTGTGCGCGACTATCCATGCGCGAACATATCCCTCCCACTGGGCGCCCGGAACTCTTTTTACGAGCGTCGGATTGTATTTAAAATTATACGGTGATAAATATAATAGCAGTTCCAAAAGTACACAACAATTTTCTTGAAATTACGTGATAAGTGCGGGTCTTATAACATAAGTGGACATATAATACACACACATTCATACAATATCAAACAGTTCTCACGCCATTAGGATTTAAAAAAAAACGAACAATGATCACACTGATTTTGTCATTTTTCCTTTAGTTACCCATTATTTTTATAATGTATAGGTACCTCCACGCTATGATGGCCTTGTATAAAAATTAGATGTTTTCTTAGTTTGGTTCAAATAATATGTATAAATCTATTACATTTCTTAGCAGTAATAAGACTTCAAAAAATGTCAAACAATCCCACAGTCAAATGTCAAAAAAGGCGGCTATTAAAAAATATATTGAGGCTTGGACGCAAGTATTTCAGCCAAGTCTTAAGTTAAATATTTATCATATATTTTTTTATGAATGATGAAGATGAACCATCATTTCATCTATTACATGACAGCGAGGTTGATAATAATGGTTTTAGTAAAGCGGTGAAAAGCTTTACTAAAACTCTTTTGAAGTATTTCAATTTACTTATTTATACTTAAGTCTTTTGAATTAAATTTATAAATTTATTCCATCACTATTAAACAATAATATTCAAATACAACTTAAGTTTTGCGAATAAATTTGAAACGGCAACATCTGTCAGATGCAGTTCCCGCCAAAACTCCAAAGACAGCAATTACATCAGTGTGACCAATGTAAAAAATAATAATTACATTTACAATTACGCCAAAGAATGTTTGCTCATTAGATTATGTATAATTAACGTTATAAACTGCCCAGTACTGACTTTAAAAACAACAAAACCTATTTTTAATTAGTTAACTTATATTAGTAGCGCTTATATTGTTTGCTACGGTAGTGGAATGGTGCAGGAGGGATGATTTTGTTCACATATCCTTCCTGCACCATTCCACTCTTGCTAGAACCTTCTCAGTTAAGCGCTATGCCTGAACTATTATAGATATACAACAAATGATCGTTTCTCGACATTTTATAGAGTATACAGTTTATTGATAGAAATTGTCAATTCGACAACCTTTGGTTGGTTGTCAGTTGTAAACTTGGTTATAAATACGAATTTTTTTTTAAAATTGTGACTCGACATTTAACAGCACCCCGCTTGATGTTAAGCCGAAGTGTGGTCCATGAATGAATGTCACTGCTACTACAATTCAATAACTGTGAGTAGCAGTCACATCCACTATGCCAGCCTAGTTGAAACCGGCAACTTACAAGTTAATTCCACAACGCGACTTCACTTCACGGTCTGTATACTTGTAAGTAGTAGTACAACCCCGGATCGGCTGACTGGTCACCACTGCCAACCACTTTTTAAATATACACTATAATAAAATGTTTTGCATTAAATAACCTTTATTTTTAAGGGGTAAGGCACGACAATATGATTGATTGATTGATCATTTACCTATAAAAAGCATTAACTTACTTAAATTAGATTATAACTGTTTTTATTACATCTATTTAATTATTCTCATTGGCAATACTTATGAAATATAATTAGGAGATTAACTGTCACACTCGCAGACGCTAAATTAAATAACTAATCATTGTTAGATTACATGAAAAGACTTAAACTTTTCTAACGGATCATTAATCAACTCTGAGTGAGGCAAAATAAGGCAGAATTTTAAACCTAAAATAAGGCAGATAGTTTGTGCGCATACTAAATAGGCTTTCTAGATTTACATTTACCGGCAAATATTTTGATCAAAAAATAGGTAATATAAAATTTATATAATTTTTATTGTGACACGACATATGACATATGATCGGACACCGTCTGATGTTAAAGCTGGACTGAGATAGACGAAATGTCTGCACATATCTATTATGCTGGCTTGATTGAATTCCAGCCTAACATCGTGTTTTTTTTTCTATTTTTTTATAAAAAAAAATTGAAAAAAAATATATATAAAAAGACCCTTGTTATTACTCCATTTACTGTTCATATATTTGTTAGTTAATTACATTTCTTAAACAAACATTCAATTTTAAGTACATATGTGAATTTAGATAAAAGTCTTTTTAGGTCTTAAATAGTATACCAACTAACGACATCAACAAAGAATTCCATTGGCCGAAAATAACGTTATAAAGGACATCATTCATTTTGGCATTCTTTGTTTTTTTTATTATTGGGACTCGACATATGACAGCACCCCGCTTGATGTTAAGCCTAAGTGTGGTCTATGAATGAATGTCACTGCTAATACAATTCAATAACTGTGAGTAGCAATCACATCCACTATGCCAGCCTAGATGGAACCGGCAACTTACAAGCTGATCCCAAAACGCGACCAAATCACTTCACGGTCTGTATACTTGTAAGTGGTGGTACTATCCCGGATCGGCAGACTGGGTACCACTGCCTACCACTCTTTGATAACAAAATTGCTTATCCCTGTGTACTACTTTTGTAATGTCCAATAATGAAATAAAATATAAATGGTAGTTTCGATACTTGTGTTGATAAAACTAATAACAATTTTGCTTTTAATCGCTGTGCAATTGAGTTATTTGGAAAATAAGATATGGATTTTGTATCATCTGTCAATCAACGCCATATTTGTTCAGCTTTGAACTGTCATAATTATAGTTTGATGATTTCGCACACTTAAACTATGCAAAATAAATGATATATTCCAATTACATTGTAATCTTCGTACATCAAACTTCTTAAAAATGTATATGCAACTGTTAATACAATTAATCCCCATACGAAATGAATGATGTCCTTTTTAACGAATGACAAGCATTCGAACTGTCAAATATTAACAAAGCATATCTATACTAATGTCTTGTATCATGGAAACTAGGCGACCAAAGTACATAATATTAAAATAGCCCTTCTAAACAATAAAAGACTTATATCCCAAACACATAGAAAGTAATATGGAATCAAATTACATGGAAGTTGGTGACCAAAAGTTCATTTCTCGCAATTCTGATGGCTTTGGGCGGAAACTGTGCGCTGGCTTCGTCAATTTGGGCTCCTGTGTGGGCATTTCCGGGATTTTCAGCTCCTTCCTGGGCGCTGGGCCAAGACTCTCTACAGACTCTGCCAAGCTACCTAAAAAATATAATATTTCTTTTACATTTCTATCCCAATTTTGTAATAAACGTGCTTGTATCATAGAAACAGAAAGACCAAGGTGCATATAATAAAGATACATAGATACATAGGCTTGAGTAAAAAATATCGATATTTTTACACGATATATATCGATACCTTTAAATAACATCGATATATTTTTTTTTATATGCGCATCCCTAGCTCCAGCCTAACACGTTGTTTCTTTGTAGAGCAATCGACATGTGGAATGCTTTGCCTGCATATGTGTTCTCTCCATCCTATGACCTTGGATCCTTCAAGCATTGCGTGAAGAAGCATCTTCGGCCGTCATAGTGACGGCGACTGAAGCAGCCGTGAATAAACTCGGTTTTTTCAGTTGTCGTCACTTTTGGACCTCCTCTTGCTTATCAGACGGGCCGAGGTTAGATGTCGTGTCACAATAAAAAAAAGCAAGTGGAACGCTTTACAGTTCTTCTCATCCCATAACCTTGGATCCTAAAGGTAATATGTGAAGAGGCACCTTTGGCCGGCATAGTGACGGCGACTGGGGCAAACGTGAAGACCCGGATTTTACAGTGGTCAGACCTTTGGACCTCTTCTTGCTTACCATCAGGCGAATCGAGGTCAGATGTCAAGTAACAATAAAAAAAAACGTACCATGTAGTCTGATGTCGAGCGAATCCTCTTCAGTGAGCGTGGAAGTGGAAGCATTGATGTCCTTCTTTAAGCCAAGCAGAGCCATTGTCAGCCAAGAGCGGCTGTTCAAAGCATCCTCTTTCGGTTCAAATGGTGATGTGAAGTATCTGTAAATTAATATATATACATTATACATATATTATTAAACATTTCTATACTAAGCTACTAAAGTGCTTATATCATAGAAACATAACAACCAAAGTATCATATATCAAAGATACATTGGTATCGTCGGGTGGTTTTGAACCCGGGCTCTCGTATTGCGTAACCATTGGATGGATACCTGAACCACTATACCACGGTCGCCTTATATTCTAATTAACAAATACATAATAATAATAATAATCTCTAACTTTCCTCGCATCCACAATTCTTTCCATACAAGCTCTATGGTTATGGGCACTAGGCAACCCAGCTTTCTTAAGGATGTCTTTTGTGAAGGAAGCGAGGAAGTTGTAGCAGGATCGTAGTGTAGTGGAAGTGCAATGGTTACGCAAACCGAAAGCACGAGTCCGAAACCACCCACCGCTACCAATGTATCTTTGATATATGTACTTTGGTTGTCCTGTTTCTATGATACAAGCGTTTAGTAGCTTAGTATAGAAATGTGAAAAATAAAATTTAAGTGGCAAGTTGAGCTCCATTGTCTTTTCCTATCCCTGTGAGGAAAAAGGCGTGTCAATTTTTTTTCACATTTCTATACTAACTACTAAAGTGCTTGTATCATAGAAACAGGACAACCAAAGTACATATATCAAAGATACATAGGTACCGGTGGGTGGTCTCAAATTCGTGCTCTGGGTTGCATTGCACTGCCACTACACCATGGTCGCCTTAATTTGATTGATTGATAATAATAAAATACCTGTTGCCATACACCTTTCTTCTGCTGTTGGGCGACGTGGGCGGTGTGTGCAGCGGGGATGTGGGCAGACTCTTGGAGCCACGTCTGTGCGGTGTATACTGGACAGGCTCCTCGTCCTCCTCGGGCGTGGCCACTGTGAACCCACGCTGGGACACAGAGCGGTTGGTCGCTGACAACATTTGATGGGCGACCTGTTCACAATAATACAATTATTATTCGTTTTTTATTATATTTATTGTGACTCGACATATGACAGCACCCCGCTTGATGTTAAGCCGAAGTGTGGTCCATTAATGAATGTCACTGCGACCACAATTCAATAACTGAGTAGCAATCTCATCCACTTTATGTCGAGTCACAATAAAAATAAAAAAACTGCTGGCCTAGTTGGAACCGGCATATGTCGAGTCACAATAACAATAAAATTCAAGCAGTATGACCACCCGGACATGGGTAACACGCCTGGGTGGTCTCCAATTTATAAATCTTTTTACTTTTTTTTATTGTGACTCGACATCTGACCTCGACCCGCCTAATGGTAAGCAAGAAGAGATCCAAAAGTGCCGACGACTGTAAAAACCGTGCTTTCACTGTTGCCCCAGTCGCCGTCACTGTGCCGGCCAAAGGTGCTTCTTCACGCATCGCTTGAAGGATCTAAGGTACAAAGATAGAAAGAACACATGGGGTGGTAAAGTATTCCACTTGCCGATGGTTCTACAAAGAAACGACGAACCAACTTTTTAGTTCGACTGCCGATTCAATTTTTCGTCAATCTCCTTTCATAATGGAGCTAGAAATTAAAGTCTGAGCACTTCTTACAAAAAAAAAACGATCCGAGAGAGGTGTATCATAAACAGTCATTTGTCACTTTTCTACCCTATTATTGACACTTCGAAAAAGTAAAGTAACAAACCTTCACAATAGAACTGCCGCAAGCTTCCCCTTTGCCACTCTCCGCAGAACCTGATGAATTGGTAGGGTTCACTGAAAAATACAATACTTTATTATTATTTATTTATTATATTTCTATACTAATCTGCCAAAGAGCTTGTATCATAGAAACAAGACAACCAAAGTTCATTATATCAAAGATACATAGGTACCGGTGAGTGATTTGGAACCCATGCCCTCGGATTGTGTGACCATCGCATTACCACTACATTGCCAGAACATGGTCTTTAACCTTGTTCCTAGCTGACATAGAATTCATTCAAAGAATCCAATCGCTTAAAGGATCCAAGGTAATAGGATGGGGAGAACACATGGGCCGATATGCTCCACTTGTCAATTGTACCTGCATGTTGATGAAAACTGATGAAACCGATTCACTTATAATTCAAGTTTTACATTATAAGACAAATATACTAACCAGCTGGATTGATCTGTGAGATACCATGCATAACCTCTTGACAAGGCTTGGTGTGTTTGGACCAGTCCCTATCCTGAACTGCAGCGAGGATCGGCCCAGTTTGGTCCTGCTGAGGTTTGCCAAATATCTCTTCAGATTTGGGATAGCGAATGTAGAAGAACGAGTCTTCAGGGCCAGGCGGTGACGCAGCAAAAGGCTCGAACTCACTGGAAATAAACAGATTAATCCTATTAATTGTTTTATACAAAAACTTTTTTATCTTGCACTTATTATCGCTCTTATCAATCAATCAATTAATCAAATTGTCAAGCCTTTTTCCAAGATGGATAGGCACAGACAATGGAGCGCCACTTGCCGCGGTCCTGACACAACTTCTTCATACAAGCTCTATGGTTATGGGCACTAGGCAAAGCTTTCTTGAGGATGTCTATATTTGGTCGGAGAACACCCTTCTGGGTCTGTCTCAATTAACGCATCCATCCACATCAGACAAAATATAAATCTTTAAAAAACATTCAGTTTGCAAACTTATTTATGTTAAATTCATTAAATAAAAGATATGTGATATTTATAAAAGATATGTGTTATGTAAAGATGAGAGAATTGCATAGAATTCTTTCACATATCTCTTACGGATATGATATGAATTAGCTTTCCATACGGCAAAGGTCTACAGACATGTAAGAATACAGAGATGTCAAACATTTGATAAAAGACCGATTTTCTCAGAAGACGAAGATATATCCAGACAAGAAATAGACTTATAAATCCAATCCCAACAAATTAATTACTCAACTTGTAACCGAAATGGTCAAATACTCTACAACGTAAACGTCAATAGAAATTGGCAAAAACAAGATCTTAAAACCATTTACAATATACATTTAGAATCAATTAGAATTTAGAATCAATTAAGGAAAACCCAGGCGTCATTAGTAAAAACAATATAATGACGCAATATAATACGGATTATTTTGATTTATGAATTATATACATACTAGCTGTGCCCGCGGTTTCACCCGCGTAAAATTAGGTTTATAACAAAGTCATAAAAAAGGAGGAGATTCTCAATTCGACTGTATATCCTTTTTTTGTATTTATAACTCGATAACTCATATAAAAATGACAGACGGAAATAAAAATAAATATAGAGAATTTCCAAACAGCTGAAACTATAGTCAATTGGAAACTATAGGAAAAAAATTAAAAGTATCCTATGTTACTTGTAGTACCTCCAAAAATATGTGTACAAAGTTTCATGATGATCGGTTAAGTAGTTGTTGCATGAAAACGTAACAAACAAACTCACATTCACATTTATAACAATAGTAGGATTTCAATCCTTTATTGCACCAGAATATACTTAAAAATAGTTACATAGGCAAGTTTAATGCCTAACCCTAACCTTTGGGATGATGAGAAATTATATTTGTAAAGTACACATGTAGAAAACATCCCATATTTGTGTCCCGAAAATGCGTACAGTAATAAAACGTTACAGTTAACCCTGAAACGAGTCACTGGGCTAACATATTTTTAATTGTCTAAATAACCTTAACTATACAAAAACAAACAAACAAAACCATGTAAGGGTTAATCCCCTATCACTTTAATTATCCGGTTCAAAACAACTTGCGACACCAATGTATCTTCGATATACATTTGTACTTTAATCGTCGCGCTTCTATGATACAAGCACGTTTGGTAGCTTAGTATAGAAATGTAAAAAAAAATGCGACTGTGGTGTAGTGGCAGAGCAGTGGTTACGCAAACCGAGAGCACGAGTTCGAGACCACCCACCGGTACCAATGTATCTTTGATATATGTACTTTGATTGTCCTGTTTCTATGATACAAGCACACTTTAGTAAACTTAGTATAGAAATGTAAATAACAATAAATAAATAAAAATATTAGCAAACCAATTGTTCTTTATACAAGTTAACATATACAATCGTCTTGAAGATTACTCTGTATTTGGTGCTTGGTGAGAAGAGGGAAAAAGATTGTACGAGGTGGCCCCCGCGCAACTTTAATAATAATGACAAAGAAAGGACATCATTCATTTTATATGGGGATCAATCAAATAGTCACGCCTTTTTCCCACAGGGATAGGCAGAGACAATGGAGCGCCACTTGCCACGATCCTTATACAACTCCCCAGGCCAAGGCACGCCCAGGAGAGCGTTTTCCGACCAAATCGGAGACATCCTCAAGAAAGCTAGGTTACCTAGTGCCCATAACCACAGAGCCTGTATGAAGAGATTTGTTGACGTAAAGGAAGCAAGGGAGCTTGTATGGGGACTTGGGCCTAATTGTATTAATAGTTGCATATACATTTTAATATAGTTACGAAGGTACGAAGATAATACAATTGGAATACCCTTTATTTTGCATCCTTTAGGTGTGCAAAATGATCAAACTATAAGTATGACAGTTCAAAGCAGAACTGTTAATATGGCGTGTCTTTGTGATTGACAGGCGATACAAAATCAATATCTTATTTTCTAAAAAAAACTCAATTGCACAGCAATTAAAAGCAAAACTGTTATAAGTTTTATCAATACAAGTATCGAAACTAGCATTTATATATTTTTTCATCTTTGGACATTACAAAAGTATGTCCAAAAGTAAATTATAATGTCCTTTATTCCCATTTGTCAAAAAGTTACGCAGTCAAAAACAACTTATAATCATTCGGACAATGAGTTTAAATCCTTAAGAAAGCTAGGTTGCCTAGTGCCCATAACCATAGGGCCTGTATGAGGAGAATTGTGGATGTGAAGGAAGTAAGGGAGCTGTGTCAGGATCGTGACAAGTGGCGCTCCATTGTCTCTGCCTATCCCTGTGGGAAAAAGGCGTGACAATTTGATTGATTGATTGATTAATGGAGTTCAACTGTCAAAACAAAGCCAATTCTAGTGGAGTTACGCGGCCGGCCCGCAGAGTGATGATGCAACTATAAAGGATTAACACAATATTATCAGTGTAACCATTTGAGAACAGTGGCCTTTAATACGAACATTGGCACTTGGCACTGCGAATTGAACTTTAATCTCATACGTTACGAGTGTACTTTACAATTCAATGTTTTTATTGAAACTCACTATCCAATCTCGACTTTTCCTATAGTCCAAGGCGCCGATGACTAGAAAACCCAATTCCTAAATCGCCCTTACTATGCCGGCCCAACAAAACTATTATACCCACTATAATACATTATTATTTAATACCAATAGCTTACAAGTATTAGGCAGAGTGGTAGGCAGTGGTACCCAGTCTGCCGATCCGGAGTAGTACCACCACTTACAAGTATACACAGCGGGAAGTGATTTGGTCACGTTTCGGGATCAGCTTGTAAGTTGCCGGTTCCATCTAGGCCGGCATAGTGGATGTGATTGCTACTCACAGTTATTGAATTGTAGTAGCAGTGACATTCATTCATGGACCACACTTCGGATTAAGATCAAGCGGGGTGCTGTCATATGTCGAGTCACAATAAAAATAAAAAATAAAGTATTTTTATTAAGACTCGGCTACTGACCTCTACTTGCCTGATTGTGAGCAAGTCAAGTCTAAGAGTGCCGACGACTGAAAAAAACAATTCAATGAACGGTTGCATTAACCGTTCTCACTGTGCCGGCCTTCACTAAAACCGATATAACCGTTAAACTTAAATTGTATTTAAACCTTATGTCAACTAATAAAAATACAAACATAAGTAGTATTCTAAATACATGTCAATTTTAGAATAATTACATTAATTTGTAATGTCAAGTTTGTAAGTAGACATGAGTTTGATATATCAAAACGAATCTAAAATCCGATTTCAGTTACAAATCGATTTGTATCGATTTCTCAAATTATCAAATCGAATTTAAAAATCGCACTAGCTAACAAGCCAATACAACCAAATCTAAACTGTACAAAACTAATGAGAAATTCACTTTGTCCATCTAACCAAGCATATCTAAGCGGAGTAAAAAGGATGGCGCGAATTTTACTCGGTTTAGATTCACTGCAAGTTATTCACTAAGCTCAGAAGTCGTAAGTTGCGGCTAAAGTTTCTATTTCGTCTCAATCAAATTGTCACGCCTTTTTCCACAGGGATAGGCAGAGACAATGGAGCGCCACTTGCCACGATCCCTCGCTTTCTTCACATCCACAATTCTCTTCATTCATAGGCACTAGCTTTCTTGAGGATACAAAAAATAAATAAAATAAAATGTTTTTTTTTTATAAATTTTCAGTGAAACACAGATATATATTATACATAGCGACAATTAATGTTTTAAATAATTGATTATACTACAAAAGATGACGTGAAACGCATATATTACATAACACTAAAGATACTCACGGCAAACAATAGTTAAACTGTGTAAAAACTTGTCTCTTCCTAAACATCCCTATAAAACAAAATATCACAGGAAAAACTAAACTATAAATTCTTTACTATAGACTAGAGTGGAGAAAAATACAAAATCCCGCACTATATTGAACGACGGCGACCGTACGAGCGCGCGTTACATTACCAACTAAAACCTGAGACGCTCGCTACTCAGCCTTTATATACTCCCCTGCAAACTGAAACTGTTTTCATCTTATCGCGATTATTTCAGCGGCGGCGTTCAGGAATGTTTTGTTTGAAAATAATGCGTATGTCAATTATGACGTCACGGCGGGCAGCCAATCAGGTGCCGGTGTCGACGCACTCCCCCGCATTCGAAGCGCGTGATTCTCGTAACTGTACATTTTTTTCTATAAGTCCTACGAGGTCAAAGCCAACAACACGTCTATGTCATTAACACTGCAAGGACGGAAA
Source organism: Tinea trinotella (assembly GCA_905220615.1). Lineage (NCBI taxonomy): Eukaryota > Metazoa > Arthropoda > Insecta > Lepidoptera > Tineidae > Tinea > Tinea trinotella. The sequence continues at coordinate 13,345,486 of HG992314.1, forward strand.
AAGTATTTGCCAATCAACACCATAGAAGTGAAATAATAAATGGTATTTTTCATAAAAAAAGCATATATAGTATATTATATACAATATAAAGACTTGACTTGCCGATGACTGAAATTAAAAACAATTTGGCCTTAATTGCGGTCATAATGCTGGCCAAAGCTGCTTGCTCTATTCCAACTTAATTAGGTAAAGTGTAAATGTGAAAAATACCATTTATTATTTCAGTTTTATGGTTATGTTTAGAATGGCAAAGACAGTTTCCGTCCTTGCAGTGTGTGTATAATATGTATTTATTCAATATATTTAAAATTGTATTTGACATATTTGTAACCAATCAGCGAATAACAAATCAATAGATAAACCACGTTGAATGGTCACTTGCGATCAATGTATTTAAAATTTAGACTTTTTTATTGATGGACCACATTTGACCTCGACTTGCCTGATGGCAATGGTAAGCAAGGGGAGGTCCAAGAGCGCCGACGACTCGAAAAACCTCTTTATTATACGGTTTTCTCAATCGCCATCAATATGTCGGCCAAAAACGCCGTCACTGCAGGGCAAAGTATACATATAGCTGTCGGCAGATAAAAATATCGCTGACTTTTGAACTACACAGTTTAAAGATAGTTGTGTAGCTATGCGCTCCCGACCATCACTACCTATTGCTTGTATATATAATACTTCATGTCCCGCCAACTGAGTGTTAAAGAGTCAAATATAAAACACGATCGCTTGCCAAAATGTACAATCGCTTGCGAATTAATGTGCCATTGAAGAAATAGTCAAAATTCAAAAGATTAACGTGCGAAAAGAATGGGAACTCCTTACAATATATTCCTCTTTGGCAGACAGCATAGTTTTTATTGTGGAAATTTCTAGAACGATACGTCATTATTACGTCATCAACGAAATACACGTGTATTAAAAACCACCAACGTTTTAGATAGAACTATAGTGCTTTAACTAAAACCTTTAGCTGGGCCGTTATTAAATTGAAGACCAGGAGTATCTGGTCATGCACTATCATGAATCCTCTCAGATCAGCAAATTAACAACAGATACTACCATAGTGCTTTAACTAAAACTGTTACTCACTATAAGCCATTAGCTGGACCGTTATCAAATTAAGGACCTGGAGTATGTGAAGATGCAACATGAGGATGCAAGGGATATTAGTAATATCACCAGCCTTACTATAAGCTGGTGATATTACTAAAGTGGTTTCAGCCGTTTCGAGGGTTCCTTTAAAATTTTAATTTTGATTTATTATCATTGAGTTATTATGTACTATCGTAGTTTTAGGTTTAACTTTTTCCTTTTGTACTTTTTTATATACATTTCATAGCATGCTGTATGAGTCAGGGAAAGACGGGGTTGCCCTGTAACACAGTGTCTCACGCAGACCTAGTACAGATACTTTTAATTCACAGATTTATAATGTAAAATAAAGAATTATATTTTTTTTAACTCAATGGCAAAAAAAAACATTAAGGCGAGGAATGAACAAAACTTGTTTTTGGAGAAATAAGGTTGAGATTTGCAAATCATTCTTGATCGTGCGTACTAATACTACCTTTTATAACATTTTGTTAATTTTCAGAAAACCGTGAACTTAATTAAATATCTAGGCGATTAAGTGTCTAATTTAATTATTGACTATACATATTTACAAAAACAAATTCAAATGGTTATCGCTTAAAAAAACTATTGAATTTTTATGATAAAGTTGCATATATTTTTTTCTTAAAGAATATAAAGTATTTATATTCTGTTTTTACACATTTTTTTGAGTTGATAACATTTTAAAAAGTATAGTGATATCGTTTAAATAGGATATCGTCGGAGAAACCTAGCCTTAAGTTCACATTGTTGTATTAGGTCCAGTTAAGAATATTTATTATTATTTTTCACGCCACAAAAAAATGGTACAAGCAACACAAAGGCACAAACACATAGGTGTAGGTCACCTAAGTAAGCAAACATCAACAGCGATAGCATTGCAAAATGTCTTATCAGAGATTAAGCCGCCCAATGTAGACATTAGGTCCACACAACAATATTTATGTTGCCCACGCGTACAGAGATCAATATTTGAATTTAAAAAGTGATAAATTCACAATAATAAGGAAAAATATAATTAATAACAATGAAAAGTAAAGAGGCCGAACCAGATGATTATTCGTTAAAAAAGGGGGTCTGAAAATCCATTTTTGTGATTCGACATATGACATATGATGTTAAGCCGAAGTGTGTTTCATGAATGAATGCCACTGCTACTACAATTTAATAACTGTGAGTAGCAATCACATCCACTATGTCGGCCTAGATGGAACCGGCAACTGACAAGCTGATCCCGAAACGTGACCATATCACTTCACGGTCTGTATACTTGCAAGTGGTGGTACTACCTCGGATCGGCAGACTGGGTACCGCTGCCTACCACTCTTTAATAACCAGACCCGAAGCAAATATCCATCTCTTTTTTATTAACAAATATTACCCTTGGAATCTATAAATGTAGAATTGTCGACGTCAAGGAAGCTAGAAATTCGTTAAGATGTGACATTAGGAGATGATGTAAAGAAAATAAAGAATATTCAGCGCAGTTTTTTTTAGAATAACGTGACTTTGACTTGCCTTGCCTTTCAAGGGGAGGTCAAAGAACGCCTATAATTTAATCAATATTCCAAGCCTTTAAACCATTGATTCCCAAAGTAGTCCAGGTGGACTTCCAGGGGTCCACGAGAGACTCGACGGGAGTCTACGTTGGAGTGGCAAAAAAATGCGGGTTCACAATTTGTAAGCGGGGTCTCGTAAGTACACGAAAATTTATCTGGTTTGGTAACCTATCAATGTAGGCAGATAATATTTTAAGAAGGTCAGCGACTGTTACTTGGGAAAACTTGTACATTCCAATTCAGTATAACGGGGACATGGTAGAAATTTAGATGCAGGGGGTCCACCGGAACCAGCAATATTTTTAAGGGGTCTATGAGTAAAAAAAGTTTGGGAACCTCTGCTTTAAACAGCCCTACAAACCTTATTTCTCGAATCATCTGAGTCCCAAATAAACAAATGGGTGACCATGACAATTTAAAATACGTCCGAACTATTTATTTGGTTCACGCAATGGAAAATCACACAATTCAAATGAACGCCTTTATATACACACAACTCATTACGATGTGAATAATTTAAAATGATTACCTACTAATAAATTAAAGTAAGCCTTAATATTATACCATCATAGACAGACAAATTGATACGATTTGCGAATACATTTTAAAGTTTTTTTTACAATTCTATACTAAGCTACTAAAGTGCTTATGATACAAGCACAGGACAGCCAAAGTACATATATCTAAGACACATTGGAACGGGCGGTGGTCTCGAACTCGTGCTCTCCGGCTTGTGTAACCATTGCACTGCCACTACACCACGGTCGCCGGTTAATAAATCTGATGTGAATGGATGCTTTAAACGGGACAGGCCTAGAAGATGTTTTCTGATTTAACTGGAGACATCCTCAAAAAGGCTGGGGTGCCTAGTGCCGATAACCACAGAGCCTGTATGAAGAGAATCGTGGATGTGAAGGAAGGAAGCGCTCCATTGTCTCTACCTATCCCTGTAGGAAAGAGGCGAGACAATTTGATTGATTGATCCTCAAGAAAGCTGGGTCGCCTAGTGCCCATAACCATAGAGCTTGTATGAAGAGAACGAATTCACGAACCGCAAGACCAGCAGCTGTCTGTCTATCACTCTTAAAAAATGCCAAAAAAACATAAAAATGATAATGTAAATATATCTTGTATCCAGGCCTGACTTGATAAATATATTAAATATACGTCACATGAGATTATTATATTCAAAAATATACCAATTGACAATGATATATTGTATTTGATAACAATCACAAGAAATCAAATATATATATAATATATAAATCGATAGTGCTTAAATACTAGATACGTTCACAGAATCCAATTATTAAAATGTATTTTTTATTGTGACTCGACTTATGACAGACCCCGCTACAGTCTGGTCCATGAATGGATGCCACTGCTACTACAATTTAATATCTGTAAGTAGCAATCACATCCACTATGCCGGCCTAGTTGGAACCGGAAACTTACAAGCTGATCCCGAAACCGACCCAATCACTTCACGGTCCGCATACTTTTAAGTGGTGACCTCGGATCGGCAGACTGGGCACCACTGCCTGCCACTCTCGATAACCAGACCCGAAGCAAAAATCCACCTCTTTTTTTATTAACAAATATTTGCAATATTTAATTTAGTTATTAAATATTAAAGCTATGAAACAAATATTTGCTCCGACCGGGAATCGAACCTGGGACTTAACGCGCCTCAAACCAATAGTCAAAACATCCACTTTCAGGTGTAAGGACCGTGAAATGACTGACTAATGATTCAGGATTAGCTTGATAAGATAATGGAGAAGCAGAAGACAACTCTATCTATAATCGCACTCCAGCTGAACATCAATCAAGACACAAAGAGAATTGTGGATGTGAAAGAAGAAAAGAGGATGTGAAGGAAGTGAGAGAGTTAATCAGCATCGTAAACGGTGACGTTCCGTTGTCTCTGCCAAACCCCATTGAAATTAAAGCGTGCCAATTCATGATAATATAAAAAATAATAAACATAATAAACTAAATATTTTTTGGAAGAATTTACATCTTGAAAGCTAATAGTAAAACAAGAAATGAAGTAGAAAAACTCGTTTAAACAAAATGGTAACGAGTAAAAACAAAGTTATAAAAGTCACCTCTACCTACCATTTTGGAGTCCGATAATCTATGCAAATATTAACATTGAAAAACTCTTCAAATAATACAACTTTTACAACTTTTTGAATCGATATATCTCAAGAACGGTGGCTCGTAGGAAAAAAAGTATTACTTAATACATTTTTTGTAGATAATTTTATGATCTACAATTTTTGTCTGAGGTATTTTTCTATGATAAAACTTACCGTTCTGTTGAAAATCCGAAACTAATTTTTTTGACCTATGACCTTGAATAATTTTTTTCCTTACAGGGGAATGATGGGGAACTTCCAATTTTTTTTTCTTTGCATTTTAAACAATCTTACCGATTTTTAGCTTGGTGGGAATTTATGTAGCTTCGAATGTCTAAATTGACCGGACTAATTATTGTGCTTTAATTAATTTTCAGTTTGGCTACAATAGATATAAGCAAAACAAAAAGGTTTTAGGCAAAGAGTGCCACAGGCAAATGAATAATAATGTTTAAATTGGTCAGAACACTAGTCCGTTATTCGTAAAGTCAATGGTTCGATTCCAGGTCGGACCAAAAAATTGTCTCATTTTGTAAAACTTGTTGAATCTTGTTTGCTTCGGTCTGTTTTTTTTCTTTCTTCTTGTTTATGGCTTTAGTATTTAACTTGCCAGTGTCAAAGTAAAAATATATGGTTCAATGTTAAAACATTGTCAAGTAAAGATGAAGATGAACCACGCGAGTGATTCATCAAATGATGATGATGAGAATTAGGTTAATGATGATCGTTTTAGTAAAGCGGCGGAAAGCCATTACTAAAACTTCAGAAGAAGTCTTGGAGGGAACATGAAGAAACACGTTTCACAACTTTAAATTACTTGTTTATACTTGATCAACTTAAAAACTATTACTGGATAACAATTCCACCATTATTACACATTAATATTTATGAAAAACACAAGCTTTTCAAATAATTCAAAATTGCGCGTACTGTCAGTTGCAGTTGCCCGCTAAAACTCCTTCGGTCTGGCTTGCTAAGAGTGTTGTGGGCGCAATGGTACTAAGTCTGCTGATCCAGGGTGTACAGACCGTGAAGAGACTTAAACCGGCAACGTACAATCCGGCTGATCCCGATTGGTGGTGGTACTACCCCGCATTGGAAGACTGTAAGCCACTGCCATTCTTTAAAATTTACATGGTAATTTAGTCTTCCTGTTTCTATGATACGACCAAGTTTTAGTAGTTTAGTATAGACATGTAAAGATATATCAAACATAGACGTAGAGACGTCCATCAGAAGCATAATATCCATAGTTTGTTTACGCAACAAAATATTGTTTACAAAATAATGATAACTTAATGTCACTTGATGCAATAACTATGTAATTCTACAAAACAAACAAAACGCATCATTCAAACGGGGCATTCAATCAAACAGGAGTCAGTGACGTCACTTCATCAATCAAACTACTGATAATGATTACAATAAACAAACATATGCCTGATACAATGGATTATACAATGACGTTTTGCATTCGATTAGCCTAAAGAAACAAAAATATAAAGAAAATACATTCATACACAGTCATAAAAAAATATAGGTAAAGACCGTAAAGATGGCAACAAAGCTCTCGAAACGTCGGAATAATAAAATAAAATTGTAAAATAAAAACCAAAATAAACGCGATAGTAAGGCTCATAAAATTGTTTAAATCATATCTCAAAAATGGTAGGTCGTGTTACCCAGATTGCCGATCCGGAGTAGTACCACCACTTACAAGTATACAGATCGTGAAGTGATTTAGTCGCGTTTAGGAATCAGCTTGCAAGTTGCCGGTTTCAACTAGGCCGGCATAGTGGATGTAACTATGAACTGTAGTAGCAGTCACATCCATTCATGAACCGCACTCCAGCTTAACATGCTATCATATGTCGAGTCGCAATAAAAAATATATACCCCGAATAAATTATTTCAAATAGGTACTTGTCTGTAGGTTACAACACGATTTATCAATCCCAGAATTAATTTAAATAAATAAATCTTGTGGTTATAATTTGGACAAAACGCGTCTTGGAAAGAATTTTATTTGATACATGGTATACGAAATGATCCATGGCCGAAATAAGATTGGCAGATTTTTTTGCGGCTAGACGGCGACTGGGGCAGTCGTGAAGACTTGGTTTTTGCAGTCGTTGGCACTCTTGGACCTCCTCTTACTTACCATCATAAGATAATAAACCAGTTTTTTTTTACATTTCTATACTAAGCTACTAAAGTGCTTGTATCATAGAAACAGGACAACCAAAGTTATATCTAAGATACATTGGTACCGGTGGGTAGTCTCGAACTCGTGCTCTCCGGTTTATGTAACCATTGCACTGCCACTACACCACGGTCGTCTTAAGATACCAAAAGATATACCAAACTCCTTAGAAAAGAAATAAAACGCAACTAAAAGTACACAAAGAATATCTATAGAAACAAAACTTATAGAAATATAACCTCGGTTCACCATAGCCCCATCTCTTTCTGGCCTCCATAGAGAGAGAGAGGGACATGAACACTAATACAGTGATAGTAAGGCCACTAGGATATTGCATAAGATTGTAAACATTCCACTGAGTAATCAAAACATACAAGAATATATCAATAATAGTTTACTTTTTTTTTTATTGTGACTGGACATATGACAGCACCCCGCTTGATGTTAAGCCGAAGTGTGGTCCATGAATGAATGCCACTGCTAATACAATTCAATAACTGTGAGTAGCAATCACATCCACTATGCCGGCCTAGATGAAACCGGCAACTTACAAGCTGATCCCGAAACGTGACCAAATCACTTCACGGTCTGTATACTTGTAAGTGGTGGTACTACCCCGGATCGGCAGACTGGGTACCACTGCCTACCACTCATATAAATGCACTAGAGATCTTAATATATAATTAGTTTTGTATTAATGCGACTAATTTCTAATCGTATTTGTCAATACATAAGCACCCAAAAATTTTTTAAGCCTCTACTGTTATAAAAAGACTCGGGACATGATAAGACGTCGACTGATCCCGTCATGACTTAGTTAGTGAAAAGACCACGAGCGCCAAAGACTAAAAAACAGTCCAACAAAAGATGCTAACGAATTTACGCTTCAAAAGAAACATTATGTCAGTCTAGAACATTCTAGAAAATTCCGTAAATTATTGTAGAGATATTGAATCTAAATGTGTTGTTTGAAGACAGCAGCCCATTGGTTGATAAGCAGTACAGGTACCACACCTCCAAAGCGAGTTTCAAAACTGCTCTTGTGACGTCACGAGCCCAAGATTACAAAAACCAGTTAACACGAGAATTTTACTTATCATATTGCACAAAATGTGACTGAATGGCGGCACATTCCACTATAATTGAAATCTTATCATTTGATAATAAACTTACACAAATGTAGAAAAAATATCTCCACGATTCTCTTTATACAGTCTCTGTAGGTATGGGTACAGTGGATGACTGTCTTTTTTAAGAAGATCCCAGAGTTGATTCATAATAACTTTATATAGATGTTAAGAAATTATTAAGAAATAATAAAATCAAAATACGAGAGGAAGAGAAAAAACATGTGCAAATATTTAAAAACAAACACTACCTTTTTGGTGCAAAAAAAACTTACAAAGATGACAGAAATTTCCTAAAACAATTCAAATCATAAAGATAATTTAAGAACGGAATTGATAATGTTATCAAAACAACGTGCTGATAAACATGTAAAAAAAATGTTAAAGACATTTTGTCTACATTTTTTACATTACCAAATTTTAATTGGAATTTGGCACTCTCATGTGGACTCTCCTGAGTGCGATTACATGCGCGATTCCTTGTCTATTACTATACAAGACTCAAACTCGTAGACGCATGACTTGTTTCTATCCAACCAATTATCGTTACTAAGGCTGCCCTGTCCATTGAAGCGGAGCGGAGCTGAGAAACGGATAAATATTAACCAATTGGATTGTATGAATTTTTAAACTAGCCCGCAAATCCCTGTCCACTACAGCTGAGCGGAGTTTTTATGCAATCCTATCTCCGTTTCTCAGCTCCGCAAGCTCGCTCCGCTTCAATGGACAGGCCTAATATCGTCATCATTGTGCAGAGACAACGGAGCGCCCATCTCCTCAATCCTAATACAACTCCCATGTTTCCTTTGTTACACTCTTCTAATTTATACAGTAATGATACAAACAGAGTTCATAATTCCATCGACAGGTGTTTTGTGCGCGGATCCATTTCGATTCCATTGAATTGGTTTATTATAATGTGAATTTGGTTTTAGGCAACGTGTTTTCACAGTAAATAACCATACCCTTCTATACCGATGGCAAACTCTTAACCTTACAAAATTAAACACTTCCTTTATAGATTTTGATAAGTTCATATGTTTACCACGTTGTTATATTCTTCAGCTGTAATTATGAACGTATTTCACTGCAAGAATAATTATATATATAAATCTTATTTTCATTTCATAATCTGTCAAACTGTTTATTTTTTCTAATTCTATTTGTCTATAAAATTGTAGTAATCGGCACTAAGGAAGTGATATCGTGAGTTATGAATTAATCATTTCTATATTTTAAAAAAAACGTAGTATGTTCAGATAACTTTCAATCGGATAACTTTATCCCATCAAAAACAATACTTGTCAAAAAAACCAAGTCTCGCAACTCAGTTGTTCTGCGGTAAAAAGTTGTGAGATCTTTGTAATACCAAGTCGGTTATTAATTTATTCAGTCTCTACTTAAGCAACTTTCTGTCTTAATACGTCCAGTCTCTAAGACCACGATCGTGGTCCATAACAATTGAAAATCAATTGTGTCTGGAATCTCAGTACTCGAAGCATTAAGTTGTTACGTAATAATTAACAGCATCTTATAGTGACGCATATCAATATTAAAATTCTTTAATGTTTTATATAAATACATTGAGACTTGGACATCGCCTGAAAACACATGTAAATTCAATTATTTAGTGCGATGGCCAAGTCTCAATATATTTATATAAAACATTAAAGAATTTTAATATTGATATGCGTTACTATAAGATGCTGTTAATTATTACGTAACAACTTAATGCTTCGAGTACTGAGATTCCAGACACAATTGATTTTCAATTGTTATGGACCACGATCGTGGTCTTAGAGACTGGACGTATTAAGACAGAAAGTTGCTTAAGTAGAGACTGAATAAATTAATAACCGACTTGGTATTACAAAGATCTCACAACTTTTTACCGCAGAACAACTGAGTTGCGAGACTTAGTTTTTTTGACAAGTATTGTTTTTGATGGGATCTCATTTCTTTTTGTATTTTGTAGACAGTTCTACTTTTTTCCTTTTCGGTACCTTCTACGTGTCTCCATGCTCGTCACAAGTATACACTTGTAACTCATCCCAATGCGCTACCACATACTCGATTATAGCAAGTCTAATATCATACGACGACTCAATATTATTATACATAGAGAATGACAAAGAATGAAATAAACACGAACCATCACCAGGTATAGGAATAACCCAGTGTGGACAAGGCTGATCATTCACATACAGTATTACTGAATCCATTGCGACTACCTACAAGTTAGATTGCAAAGTTATTTTTATGCAGAAATACGATTAGGTAATAAGAAATTTATAAATACTTAGGTACTTAAAGTATCAATATTAAATTTAAATTATTTATCCGAACAACGTCCAAATTGTAAGCAAATAATATCAGTAAACCAATGAGAGTAGCCTTTAGTCGTCAAACTAATATAGCAATCGAAATTATCAATGAAAATCGCAAACTTATAGGTAAGAATTCTGGGCACATCCGAACAGCATTGGGTCGCTCGCGCGTATGAGCGCGGCTGCTTCTCGCTCGGCGACATTCACCTTTCCGCGCGCCCCGCCACTGTCCCCGCCCCGCGCCCTCGCGCTAGCAATAATAATAATTGCCGTAAAATAAATAAAATCTTAAAACATCGTTACGAATAAAGCCAATATTGAAAAATTTAACTGAAGACTTGGCTGTATGGGCTTCATTTTTTTTGCTAATAATAAAAAAATAATAATTTTCTCTCTAGGTCTTTTCTAGATTTTTTAGTTTTTCCTTGATTCATACACTAAACACTACTTATATTCCAAATTTGAAGCTTCTAGGTCTGCTAGAAGTGCCTTAGAGTTTTGATGATCGGTGAGTCAGTGAGTGACAAAATTTAAGAAATTTGACCCGTTATAATTCTTAAAATACTGGTTCAAATTGAATGAAATTTGAAATATACGTGTCTTTACAATGCCTGCATGTGGTTACTGAAAATTTCAGTCTTCTAGTTTTATCCACAACGAAGTTACAGGAGGTCGAAAATGGTCTGAATTGCTTCGAGAAAAGGATGGTACGGCCGTGACGCTTTGCTCGACTTGGTCGGGGCACGGCCGTGCCCCCAGAAACGAAATTGCATAATAGTTTTAATATTTTATTATAATTGGCACTTTGTAATTTTATAAATAATGACGTAAATGGGAACGCAAAATTTTCATAGACAAAAAGGACAGTTGCATATACAGTTGTATTAATAGTTCCATATACATTTTAAAATAGTTTATTGTACGAAGATTACAATGTAATTGGAATATATCCTTTATTTTGCATAGTTTAGATGTGCGAAATGATCAAACTATAATTATGACAGTTTAAATATATGGCACGGAGACACGTGGTTGTTAGACGATACAAAATCCATATCTTATTTTCCAAATAACTTAATTGCACAGCAATTTAAAGCAATATTACAGACTGGGTACCACTGCCTACCACTCTTTGATAACCAGACCCGAAGCAAATATCCAACTCCTTTTTAATAACAAATATTTGCAATATTTAATATAATTATAAAATATTACAAATAAAAGGTATAAAACAAATATCAATATAATTTTCCTAATTAAGAGAAAATAACATGATATCAATTAGTAACGCAATATTATATTAACTAGACACAATTAAAGTAAATGGCTATCATCAATTATAATCAATTAAATGTTGTGACGCACGACTCTCAGTACCCCCTACACGACTAACAAGCAAATATTGCATAATGGAGTAAATATTAACTAAATAAACATAACTAATGTATATACTAGCTATACGTTTATAGCTCTAAGAGCGCCGATGTTTCAGTTTACGGTTGCCTCAGTTGCCGCTACTATGCCGGTTATGGTGCTTCTCCACAGTCAAGGATATAGCGCGTCAGGAAATGCATGAACCCCGTAACTATCTTCTGTATGGTGAATAAGCTCCGAGTCGATTTGGTGAATTTTTCTTATATAACACTTTAGGCAGAGCGACCATTCCGTGAAAATGACACCTAAGTTGCGGCAAAATATTATGAAATGCTGTATAAAGATATTATTTAATTTCTAATAAGTAGAAAGAAAACTTGGAAAATCAGTTTAAAGCGTTAATAATGGATAATCCGGTAAGCAAAGATATAGACGATGATATGTCTTATTACAATATTATTATCATTTTAAGTGAACAAGCTAGCGTCAAGTGATGTTGCCAATTATTTATAGACAACTTTTTGCAAATTTTCTATTTAATCAGGTATGAAATAGAAGAAGCGAGTGGACGGTGACAAGGCAGAAGGTTTTTCCTAGATTAAATGGGGAACATTTTCAAAACGGGCTCGCGTGCCAACAACCATCCATAAAGCTTGTGTGAAGAGAGCTATGGATGTGAAGGAAGTATTGTGACAGGTTTACAGAATGCGGTACATTGTACATTGTGTTGATATTTCGCTTTTTACCAAAAACAACGAGGCAAAGTTTGCGGGAATGTAAATATCCGCAACACTCCTATTGCTTCCGGCAGCTTAAGAAGAAGGTTAGATAGGAAAAACACATATAAAAATAAATTAAAAGTTAATACAATTCTTAATTACATACACAATTATTAAACCTTTATTTTTTAAATTATACGTAAACGTTTTTCGAATAAATAAAGGGAGACTTTATTTTAACATGCCTAAACATAGATATAAATAATATATATATATACATATTATATATATAAATATAGATATATAAATAAATAATATATAATATATTGATATCTATGTGCTTAAGGGTGCTTTTAAAAGTAGTTCAAAATAAGAAGACCGTAGTTTAGTGGTAGTGAAACTAGAGATGTAACGACTCGACTTTTTAACCCGGGTTAAACAGAGTTAAGGCCCAAACCGGGTTGGGTCGGTTAACATCTATAATAAACCAGTTTGAACTAATTATAATATATTTAGATCAGACACCAAATTTATATAGTCATATATACACATCCGAAATTCTATAGCAAACCGTACTGTGTATTAGGAAAATTAGATAGTCGGACCTAATCGCCAACTAGGTTTGAATCGAATTCATCGGTTTATTTATATTTTTAAAACGACCTAACTCGGTTCGAAAAAATTCGAGACCGTCCCATGTTTAAGTGCAACGACCACTACGCCAAATTTAGTATAATTTAATATGTTTACGAGTAAATAGTTTATGTTTTAATCGCGTTTCGGGGTAAACTTGTAATAAAATTGTTATGAGACGTTACGTTAAGCACATGTATTTTATTTCACAATAGCTACTTCACGTGGCTATTATACGTGCACAGTGCCTATTATACGTGTCAGTATACAGTTATGAACGATCCTTATTTATGCATTATAGTAGATGCGAAAGAATGATAGATCCGTTCCGAAATATACATCATAGTTTCCATCATAGAGAATAAATTTATGATAGTTAATAATTCATAAGCTAAATTCATGATTGACATTTTTCATCTCTTTTCGTTTTGGTTCTCTTTTGGCTGTCACGGTGAACCTGCGATTTAGACAAGCGTTTGACTAGTGTCGGTCTGAACCTTACCTTAGTTTTATTATAAATTTCAATAAAGAATAACAAAAGTGAGAAAAGGAAACGTACAAACAATCTGACAAAAAAATGCTAAATCTTTTCATCTTGGCAATTTACCAGAATGGCGGAACTTTAATTATTCACGTGAGACAAAAAACATGTGATATTTACATATTTGGAACGCATTAGAGGAAAATAACTGGAGTTAGATGCTATGCAAGACAAGACGTGAGCGTGACCGTTCTATCGAATACCTATTATTTTAATTGGAACTCGACATCTGACCCCAACTCGCCTGATGGTAATCAAAAGGAGGTCCAAAATCGCCAACGCCTAAAAACCTCGTCTTATTTTACGATGCCATAATCTCTGTTACTATGCCGGCTAAAAAATATACCCAATATTATATAACCAAGACCCCAGTATTTTCTTGGATGTTGCGCGAACATTGATTAATGAATGAAACAAATTTTATGCGGCTTACAAGTTTTATTTTTTTTATTACTCCGACGTTCGAGAGCTTCGCAGCCATCGGGGTCACAGAACCATTGTAAAATTAATAACCAAAAATAAACGCGATAGTTAGCCGCGTAAAATTTGTTTAATTCAAGACCCAAGTACTAACAGCAAATATATCAAATAATAATAATTCTAGTTTTATTATAACACGGACTTACATAACTATATGTGTCACACCCCACAATGACGAACACCAATCTAATATAACAAATACATACACGCACAACTCCAATATTATTCATATGTTTTTATTAATTCATTTACGTTTATAAAATATACAAAAGTTATATACATTTATACAAAAGACCAATAGAAATGAACTCGAGAGCCAGGCCCGGTTCTAGGGGAGGGTCAAACTGGGGAATCAGCCCTGGGCGGCAGTTTCAGGGGGCGCCAAAATCATTATATTTGTTCTACAAAACGCCTAACGGAAGACTGGTTGGCTCACCGTCGACTTGTAAGAAAAAGGTGCCACACCACAAATGAACTTTATATATTTGTGGGTTTTTGAGTAATTCATCCCTCAAACGCTGGAGTTAGTTAAAATCGTAGATACGCAGCGGCGAACGACTCAAAATAGCAAGATGTAAGCAAACTAGACTTGTAATAGCAAAAACGTGATCTTATTAAAGATACCCATAATTTGAAAACATTTACTTAACAATAACAAATAAACATACAGTCATACACCAAACAAATATTATGTTTACAAACTTCAACGTCACAACAGTAAATAAGTTTACGTAAGAAATAATGTGACTGGGAAATACAAAAACTGTTTGTTAGATATGTCTTTTAAGTGTCAAAATCTTGCAAAGTGACAATCTGAGCGGCAACTGCATCTTTTATTTGCAAAGGAGTGCGATGGCAGACTATCTCCCTGTGTCTGTCTGCTTGCCATATCGCTTCGGTGATACGGAAAGCAGATGGGCCGTTGCATCCTGGGCATCAGTCAATAACTTTCCTTAAGGGAATTCTCGTTGGCTGATGGCTACAAATCTGATATGTGGCGCTGCTCTACGTATCCCTCTGCTTTTAAAGGGCACTGTGGAGCAGCGACTTGATTTGGTCATACGAATGTTTACTCATACATATTTGACATTAGCGAAGTGATTTGTTTTTTCAACAGGATCCATTAATTAAAAGAAGATTATTTACAAACTTAAACATTAATGTGTACCGATGGTGAATTTGTTACCCAGTAAAGTTTAAAGGTATTCCTTGCTTACCTCAATTATCAAATCAAAATATTATATCGAAATTAACAAAGATGTCTTCCAAATCCATATAAATCACAATTTTCTTAAAATGAGCATCAAAGTTTATAAATATCACCATAATATTGAGTCAATATATATCGTATCCTAATATACAGATACACCTTACCTTACTTAGGCCTCTTAAATATTTCATAGATCAGAACTCCAGTTCAGTCTAAGTATGGTGAAGGAAGCAACAATAACCCGTAACAAGTGACAGACAAAGCTAACTAAAGAATTTCCTAAAACACAAAGCCAAAAGTTTCCGCTGGCATGGAACCAAGACACGCGAGCACATTATGACAGGAACAACTCATTCACATAAGTCATAAATACAACATGAATCATGTTATTGCCATTAGAAATAAACTGTCTGGAATTCAATAGCATCATGGAAGAAAGGGGGTGTGTAACAGTGACGTACAAGTCCCATATATACATGAGTAGACGTCTTCTCGTCTCATATACCATAGTGCCTTACAACAAAAATGTATAATGACTGTTTGTTACAGTGTATATGGTGAAGAAATATGGGTGCTGAAACTATGGGCCTTATGTACAAGCTCAGACCAGACACCCAGCGAGCTATGGAGTTTGGGATATGTTAGGTGTTTTTCTACGTGATCGGAAACAAGGAATGAAACCACCACGTAAAATGCCAATAGCGGCAAAAGAGGTGAACTGTACTCCATTGGAAAGGCTTACCCACAGTGAATTTCAAATTGACTATTGCAGAATTTTACTGATTCAAACCAATATTTATTGTGTCGGCGGACTGCGTGCAAATCAACGACTGCCTACCATTCTTTATACTTCAAGGATACATAAAATAATCCTTCTATAGTTAAAAAGTATTTGTTAATGTATAATGTAAAAAGTATTGTTTAAAGTATTTTGCTGATGTATTTTTTACTGTATAGTTAAAAAGTAAGCGTTTGTTTTGGTTTAGATTTTACATTCCAGTCTCTTCGTGACCACGATGGCTGCAAAGCTCTCGAAACGTCGGAATAATCAAAAATTGTAAAATCTAATAAACGCGATAGTAAGCCGCATAAAATTTGTTCAATTCATTAGTCAAAGTTGGCGCAAAATCTAAGAAAATACTAAGTATTTTAATGGTGATATGCCCAGTCTGCCGATCCGGGGTAGTACCACCACTTACAAGTATACAGGCCGTGAAGCGATTTGGTCGCGTTTCCGCGTAGTGGATGTGATTGCTACTTAAGTTATTGAATTGAAGTAGCAGTGACATCCTGGACCACCCAGGGCCGTCTTTACCCGGGGGTTCAAGGGGTGCGGTGCACCCGGGCGCAGAGTCCTAGGGGGCGCATGCCGACGGCCATAAACTTCGACAGATACCTACTACACTGAGAACACGCGAGCAGAGCCTTGACTTTCGCACCCCGGCGCTGAATATGCTTAAGACGGCCCTGGGACCACCCATCCAGCATAACATGAAGCGGGTGCTGTCATATGTCGAGTTACAATGTAAAAAACAACTTTTTACTTATTGCTTTTAATAAAGTTGTCTCTGTTATCTCTGTAATTGGATTTAATAAACATGAACGATTATTCAGTTGACCTATCGACTTCAAAACAAACACTATCTCTTTGTGGTGCATTATTATCTTACGATTGATTACTTTTAATTAACAGGTGGTCCCATTTTGCTTGTTTGTTAAGTTTTTAATTAAATTTGGTGATATGGTCGAGTTTCTTAGGAAGCTTAGTGATCGACCGTGGTGTAGTGGCAGTGCAATGTTTACACAAACCGAGAGCACGGGTTCGAAACAACCCACCGGTACCAATGTATCTTTGATATATGTACGTTGGTTTTCCGGTTTCTATGATATAAGCACTTTTATAGCTTAGTATAGAAATGTGAATATAGAAAAAAATTGCTGGCATAAGCATCAAGATTTTAAACTTTCCATTTGATTATATTTCGTAATCAATAAGACGACTGAGTCGGATTTTCAGTCTTGCACTCTTAGACCTTTCCTTATTTACCGTCAGGCAAGCCTGGGTCAAGTCACAATGAAAAGAAATTTCGTTCTCTAGGAGGTTCTTGTAAAAGTTCATTTCTCCTTCCATTTTTATTTTATATATTCCTCTGTCGTTTCAGTGGCATATATTCCTCGTGGTGTAGCGGCAGTGCAATGGTCACACAAACCGAGGGTACGGGTTCAAAACCACTCACCGGTACAAATTTATCTTTGATATTATATACTTTGTTCGTCCTGTTTCTATGATACAAGCACTTAAGTAACTTAGTATAAAAATGTAAATTAAGATAAAAAATATATACATACATATTTATTTGCTTGGGCAAAGGCTTCTATTTTTTCATGACTTTTGCCATTTCCAGCCACGAACTATTTATTGTAGGAACCATCTCCGTTTGGACTTACCACGCTGTCTACCAATCTGGAGTTACTTGTGCCCATAATGCATCGGACATGCGGCAGAGACGTCAAGCCACAATAAAATGTCATATAAACAATTTCCTCTAGCTTAATTGAACGATAGCAATCAATTAGACTTTACGAGTACTAAACATAGTATACATACTCATTTGTAGATAAATTTAAGATAACTTATTTGACACGCAGCACGAGTTTTTTTTAAGATATGAAATCCTGGTTACGGCGATACAAAAAAAAACTGAGTAAACATTATTAAGTATTGCGTATGGTATACTAATTATTAATTTACATTTTTATATTAAGCGGCTTGTATCATAAAAACAGGGCAACCAAAGTATTAATATCATAGATACACTGATTAGCGTTAGCGTGATCATTGCACAAACACTGCACCACGGTCGCCCTAATTACCCTGTTTACATTTAAAAGAAATATTGATAAAATAACAGCTGAAAATTACGAATAATAAAATTAATTAAGCATAGAAGAACATTAGAATTAAAATAAATAAAATAAACAATAAAATAACAGTTTGAATTCCACAGGGATAAGCATAGACAAACGGAGTGACATTGTTATTTTATTCTCCGCCGACTTGAACAAGAACCAACCTTCTGGGTCTATCTACTCGCACACAATTAAAAAATCTTTTACGTCAATATCTTTTCAACCATATATTCACTGCATCGACTGACAATCCAAAACTAAACATGACTTAAGAATACTACTTGACTTGTGAAATTACGGAGTTTGTCATTAAGTCACATGAACAAAACATAATTCATACGACATTATAAAGACAATCAATCAATCAACCAATCAAATTTAAGGCGACCGTGGTGCAGTGGCAGTGCAATGGTTACACAAACCGGAGAGCACGAGTTCGAGACCACCCACCGGTACCAATGTATCCTTGTCCTGTTTCTATGATACAAGCACTTTAGTAGCTTAGTATAGAAATGTAAATAAATAAAATAAATAAAAAAATTGTCACGCCTTTTTCCCACAGGGATAGGCAGAGACAATAGAGCGCCACTTGCCACGATCCTGATACAATTCCCTCGCTTCCAGAATATTTGAAAGGATGTTTCGAGATTCATCTTATACATATTGGACACGATGAACTCAGTAACGTTTCATGATCAGCTTGAAGGTACAGTCACACCAATTCATCGACTGCACTTCATCTTAACATCAGGCAGGATGATGTCATGTCGAGTCTCAATAAAAAAGCTATAAACACACGTGCTCATTTTATCCTATTCAAAAGTCGGTATTATATAACTACATCAATTAAATACACATTAAATATTTACATTATATTGAGAGGTAAAACAAGATGGACGATTAAACAGGAGGTCAAGAATAAGGTTAGGTTTTTATCAACAGCCACCAAGGAGGTTTCGCATTTGACCTGAGATTCGCAAACAGATTGTCATTGGTCGATTTGTACTTAAAAGTTGTTTATTTTTTAAACAGATAATAAATTATTTAAACTGATATTTTGGACAAATTTTCGTGCCAAAAAACTCATATCATTGTATTTGTTATTATTGGTACCTTTAGACACATATTAGTTCTTTTTGTCTGCCGGGGACTATAGCAATGTATCTTCGACATACATTCGAAAAAGAACGCTTGACGACTGCGGTGAGGACTTGCTATTCTGTCGTGCAAATTTATACACATTTGAAATCGAAAAGTAAGTAGGTGAAAAGTAAAGCAAGGTAACTGCGCAGCGTGAATGCGCTATTTTTATCTGCCGCCATGTCTACCGGCAAGTAGTTTTAATCGGTAGATCTTGGTTGGCTTGACCAATTCACTAGACCACGGACGCCTTGAGGTTTATAGCCACCGTGGTTAGGAGAGACTGTAATGTAAAAACAATCACCAAAAATAAATGCGATAGTAAGCCGCATAAAATTTGTTTAATGCATTGAGAGATATAAGAAAGACAAGTAGACTTGCCGCCGTATCGTCGAGCAGAAACTAATATAAC
Organism: Tinea trinotella; assembly: GCA_905220615.1. NCBI lineage: Eukaryota > Metazoa > Arthropoda > Insecta > Lepidoptera > Tineidae > Tinea > Tinea trinotella. The sequence continues at coordinate 13,365,387 of HG992314.1, forward strand.
ATCCGCAGCAATGAGAAATCGACGTAAGAAGACGAAAACATGGTGGAAAACGTGAAAGACGAATTTGATGTAGAAAAGGAACCATCATCAAAATTTTGGAACCCACATGCTGGATAATTTAGTCACCCAGTTACCATGATTTAAGCACATTTTGGAAATTAATATTACTTATATTTTAAGTACATTATTTGACATCTTATTCGTATTTACGTCTCAGGTGATTCTATCTATGATGCGTCCTCCTTCGCCTATACCACAAAGAATGTTCCGAGGATCTCTTTAACCTTGTTCCTACCTCGTCTTTTTACACTCGTAATAACCGCACAGCATCCGCATTCTATCGATCGAACTAAAAAGTTCGGTGCGTCTTTTCTATGCAGAACAATCTACAAGAGGAATGCCTTTACCTGCCCATGTATTCTCGCCCTCCTATAACCTTGGATCCTTCAAGCGATGCGTGAAGAAGCACCTTTCATTCAATACACTCAAATATAAAAATCGATCAACGAACTACAAGAACTTTTATATTATGTTACTTGCTGCTACGGAACCCTTCATGGGCGAGTCCGACTCGCACTTGGCCGCTTTTATTATTGTAAAGAGCAATAACCACAGCCCGCCGAGCATGCCACATACGCAAATTACTGCTTATACCGGGAAGTGATGTAAATTGAAATGGTCGCGCGTGATATTATTCCATATAAACACAAAATATTGTAATATTCATATCACTAGATATGTTTGTTTCATAGCTTTTAATTGTAATATTTAATAAATATATTAAATATTACAAATATTTGTTAATAAAAAAAGAGATGGATATTTGCTTCGGGTCTGGTTGGTGGTAGGCAGTGGTACCCAGTCTGCCGATGCGGGGTAGTACCACTTACAAGTATACAGACCGTGAAGTGATTTGGTCACGTTTCGGGATCAGCTAGTAAGTTGCCAGTTCCAACTAGGCCGGCATAGTGGATGTGATTGCTACTCACATTTATTGAATTGTAGTAGCAGTGACATCCATTCATTGATCACACTTCGGCTTAACATCAAGCGGGGAGCTGTCATATGTCAAGTCACAAAAAAAATTATAAACTAGCTGACCCGACGAACTTCATACCGCCTAACAGACAATGAATGTCGTATTACAGATTAGCCGAACCTAAGTTGTTGTGAATTGAGAAAATTAATATAATCGTTTCTCTTTATATATAATACAACACAGGTTTTTAAGCAATATATTTTTACTGATATGCCAAAATTCATAATTTGTTTTTAATTCTCAACATCAAGTAACTTACACGAAATAAGTTTCTGAACGCACGCATGTATTTTGTATGGGAGAATGTTTTGTTTTTTTTTAAATTTAAAAAACGATTATTTAAGGTGGTAGGTATAATATCCTACTTTAAATTTTAAAAATCTCTAATTCATGGCCCAAGAAATAATTTAAGGCTCCAAGAAATAATCCACGGCCCAAAGATATAATCCAAACCCCCAAGAAATAATTCAAGGCCCCAAGAAATAATCTAAGGCTCCAAGGAATAATCAAAAGCTATAAATTAGAGAGTATAGAATGGCTCATAAAGAAATTTGTTTTTTGTGCTGTTTTATCTCCTTAATAAATAAACCGTATTAATAGAATACCAAACTTGCATTCTTGGCAAGTACAAGATATATTTCACAAATAAAGACACAAAACAAAATGATCTTTAAAGCTTTTGCAATAAAATATTTAATCGTACGTTTGTAATATTGGATCAAAACCAACAATTTATTTTAGAATTTTATTTCTTTAAGTTTTCCTATGATTATGTTTACGTTATGTATTATTTTTTTGTTTGTAAATAAACAGATGAGCACAATGCGGTGCTTGTTCCTATAATGTATGATTATTATACATTTATGTATGAAAGTGAATGTTCCATACAATAATGTATGATTATTATACATTCATGTATGAAAGTGAATGTTCCATACAATAATGTATGATTATTATACATTAATGTATGAAAGTGAATGTTCCATACATTAATGTATGATTATTATACATTAATGTATGAAAGTGAATGTTCCATACATTAATGTAGGTCAATTAATGTGGGCTTCATTTTAAGCTGGAGTGTGGTCACTGCAACTACAATTAAATAACTGTAAGTATGTCGGCCTTGTTGGAACCGGCAAATTACAAGCTGATCCCGAAACGCGACCAAATCACTTCACGGTCTGTATACTTGTAAGTGGTGGTACTACCCCGGATCTGCCGACTGGGTACCACTGCCCACCACTCTTTGATAACCAGACCCGAAGAACCGAAATATCCGTCTCTTTTTTTATTAACAAATATTTGCAATATTTAATATAATTATTAAATATTCCAGATAAAAGCTATGAATCAAATATTTGCACCGACCGGGAATCGAAACCGGCACTTTACGCGCAACAAACCAATCGCTAACCATTCGTCAAATATGCATATTATGAGGTAACAATTGCTTAGTATATTCCACTCGAGCGAGCAAATTATAATACACAAGAAACTAACTGACTGTATCAAGTATCAACTAACTGACATCAAGGAACAATCTAGACTGTATGACCTAGAACTTGCAGCGTTCGAATGCCAGCGGCCTTCATGCGGCCACTTATTCATTTATAAGTAACATACATTTATTATGTCGATATGTAGTAGGCAAGGGGCGCTGACGACAAAAAAAAGCCCTAATTCACACAGGGATAAGCACAAAGAATGGAGCGTCACTTTCCACGATCTCTCTCGCTTCCCTCGCATCCACTGTTCACTTCATACAAGCGCTTAAATATAGTGAATTAATAATGATACGGAAATGTTATTCTACAACCATACACAAAGTCACAAAAAAATATAAAAAGAAGAAAGGAGTCTCTTTTTGAAGTCGATTTTCTACAAGCAATATTATGTTATGTTAAACAATATTATAAAGCCAAAATACTGATGACGCAAACCGCATTAAAAATATAGTTCAAAATATTGAAATAAGTCCTTTTAAAATACACTTCTTAGTTCTAAACGCAAAAAAGAATAACAATTTAACAGGTTTTTTTTTATTCCCAAATACGTATATCTTTGCCGACCATTAGCGCTAATATCAATCAATCAATCAAAGTGTCATGCCTTTTTCCCATGGGGATGGGCAGACAATGGAGTGGCACTTGCCACGATCCGGACACAACTCTCTCGCTTCCTTCACATCCACAATTCTCTTTATACAAGCTCTGAGGTTATAGGCACTAGACAACCTAGGGTTAGCGCTAATACTATCTAAATAGTTGTAAATTCAATTAAAGTCGATCGAGACGCCAATAAATACGGAGTTCTCACGAGGCGAATTTAGTTGTTCAATTTTTATCGTTCAACGAAAGCGAATATTGATTGTAGCCTACTTCCGGTGACAATCAAGTTGATTCTCAGCATAATTTCGATCAAATATAGTTACTTTTAAATTAGAATTGGCCAATTAAAATTAGCGAAAACATGTCTAGATAGCTTTCGAATCTTAGCAAAAGCTCAAGCAGAATTTTGTAATAAAAAATAAAAATACTCACACAGTGGTTTTTGTCTTCATCCAGAGAGGCAGAGAACTCTTGATGCCGGGATCAGGGGACGCCATGATTATTAAAGGAAACTCAAAACTACACAGCTAAAATATCCTAACTGACCAAAGCTTGGCCACAAACTAAATATTATCAACAGCAAAAACTTATTTTGACAAAAATGTGTTTTTTTTATTTCTTATCTTGAGCAGAACGATAAGTCAAAGGAAACAATTATATGACATTGAAGACATGAAAAAATATATTATTAAAAACAAATAATTGATTAATATATTGAAATGACCTAATGCTAAATTTGATCAGGACTTTGATGCTCAAGAGACCTGGCTGTGGACCCTTGCTATAGAACAGTGAGAAGATATCTGAAACAAACATATGTACTTATTAAACACAAAAAAATATATATTTTGAGGATGGGCATGGGTCATTAGTAAACCAGGCGTTTAGCGCAAATTCACGGGTTTGATCCCGAACCGGAGTAAAGATTTGTTACAGCTTTTGTTTGTAATATTAACAGCCGGTTGTACCAAAAATTATTATTTACGAATTTGTAAAAAGTATCCTATAAGTAAAATAAAAAAAATAAAAAAGGGGTTGACCCACTCTTTACCTTCACATTTTACATTTACGTTTAACGGATATTTTATACAGAACTAAAGGACATTGTTCATTTTGGGTTTCTAATTTCTATGTACTACTTTTGTACATAAAAACATATATAAATGGTAGTTTCAATATAAAATTATTAACAACCCAATTCACGATTTCGTAATTGTAAACGTAATAGAATAAGTATGAAGTAAAACTAATTTTGTTAATTGAAATTTTTTTTGGTACAACAGTCTGTTAATCTTATTACAAACGTTTGTTAAGAAAAAAAGAGGTGGCTATTTACTCCGGGTGATGTTGTATATTATGTATCTTCATGTGACAGAACCCCGCCTTATGTTAAGCTGGAGTGCGGTACATGACTAGAGGTGATTGCTAGTTACAGTTGTGGCGCTCTATTGTCTCTGCCTATCCCTGTGAGAAAAAGCCGTGACAGATTGATTGATTGAATTATCAAATTTTTGCTTAAACACGGGACTATAAACGCAATGGAATTGTGTGATAACCAATGTGGGTATTAAAAAATCACATTGTCACATCACAGGGATAGGCAAAGACAATGGAGCGCCACTTGCCATGATCCTAACACAACTCCTTCACTTCCCTTACATCCAAAATTCTCTTTATACAAGCTCTAAGATTATGGGCACTAGGCAACCCAGCTTCCTTGAGAATGTCTCCGATTTGGTCAGGAAACTCTCCTGGGTCTGCCTAGTTTAACACATCCTTCCACATCAGAATTCCTTTTGTTCGCTGATCCTTTCCATGTGCCTAAACCATTGGAGCATTTTTTTGTCAATCCTTTAGTAAATCTTTCTTCAAAGCACACCTATATGTGTGTTATTTAACATTTTTTTTTATTGTGACTCGACATCTGACTTCGTCCCGCCTGATGATAAGCAAGAGGAAGTCCAAGAGTAACGAGTTAATTCCTAAGTATCACTTAGTTATTAATATAAGCCCTTTATTATTGAGGAAATTATTATTCTGTATTGTGTCACATTAATAAACACAGTGATGGCGTAATATGATATACAATTGTATTAACTTCATAGAAAAGCATGAGTCACAACTGTTTACACATAATTTTATGCTAATGTATAAAGCAGTCATTTTGTGACTTGACATATGACAGCAGTGGAGTATGGTCCATCAATGGATGTCACTAGTACTACAATTCAATATATGTAAGTAGCAGTCACATCCACTATGCCAACCAGAAGGCACTAGGTGGAACTGGCAACTTAAAAGCTAATCCCGAAACGTGATTAAATTACTTCACGTCTGTATACTTGTGAATAGTGGTACTTTTTTTATTTATTTTTTATTGTGACATGACATCTGACCTCGACTCGCCTACCCCGGATCGGCAGACTGGGTACCACATACAGACTTTAAAGTAACTTATTCGCGTTTTAGGATCAGCTTGTAAGTTGATCCATAAACCTACTTTTCAGTTGCAAGTCTGGAATGCTAATTTCACTTTCCACCACCTGCCATGGAATTAACTCGACATCGAAATGAATAAACCATGGATGTTAGAAAAATTTCTTCTTAATTACTTCTCTCGTTAAATTCCATGGATTCTCCGTGCAGGTCCTGGGTTCATCCTGTTGTTAAGTTTTATAATAAAACGTAATTTAGAAAAAGCACAAAACATCTCCCGCGCAATTGTTTTACGCTAAACCATAAAAAAAAACGTTTAATAGAACCGAAATAAAGAAACTGTTGATTCTTGACACTTATACTAAGTTGACTTGTATTTAAATGTATAACAACTCTTGCTAGAAATAAAAACATTCCTTTGACCTCTTAAAGTTACAATATAAAGCATGGGTGCAACATAAATTTAAAAATAAATTTATAACCCAACATAACAAATATTATACACAAAACATATCTAGATTTAAATAGTAATATCTATTACTTACATTGTTAAGAAAAACGGTAGAAAAACTCATGTTGTAAAACATTTTAACAAAAAACTCAATGCGCCAACACAAATCGAGATGTCCGAAATAAAATGGCACGATTCGTGTTGCCAAATGCAAAATTTCGACCTGCACCTGTCAAATGCATATTAATATAAATGGTATTTGGCGGGCATATGCAAGTAACAAGACGCGCAAATTTTAATTATTTGAAAGCTTATGTTTTCCTATATATTGATGTATAATAAAGGTGGAGTTATTATTAAATAATCATGTTAAAGTTGACCGAGAGTAGATAAGTGATTTAAAGCTGTGAAAGATGTTTCTTTATGCTTCCTCCAAGACGCCGCTTCACTAAGATGATCATCATCAACTTCATTATTCACAACAACGTACTCGCCTGTTTCATCTATTACTAATATTTTATAATTCATGATTCACCTACTTACATGATAATAAATTATTGAGGACTAGACCGTAGCGAATAACTAGGGTTGCCAACCATACTTTATAATAACGTATCTTACGTTATTTTTGGTAATTATACTTTATACTTTTGCATGCAAATAAAGTATGTGAAAATACTTTATTTTGATTGCGTAGCAAACGAATTGCTTATTTAAGTATATAAAGGACATCATTCATTTTGTATGGGTCTTGGACCTAAATGTATTAACAGTTGCATTTTAAATTAATTTGATGTACGAAGATTACAATGTAGTTGGAATATATCCTTTTTTTGCATAGTTTGGGTGTTCAAAATCATCTAACTATAATTATGACAGTTCAAAGCAGAACAAATGTAGCGTTGATTGACAGATGATACAAAATTCATATCTTATTTTCCAAATAACTCAATTGCACAGCAATTAAAAGCAAAATTGTTATTAATTTTATCAATACAAGTATCGAATCTACTATTTGTATATTTTTTTATATCGGACATTACAAAAGTAGTACATAGAAGTTCAAAATGAATGATGTCCTTTAAATGATGATTGTCAAACAAGCTTTGAAATATTTAAAAATAGCAAAAAAATGTTAGCATTTTAAAAGCACACAAAATACGTTTTTAAGGCATAAAATTTAAAAAATACTTTATTTTTCTTCCAAATACTTTATTTTTATCCTATTCAAACAATGGTATACGTTTTTTTTTGTCAAAAAAGTTGGCAACCCTACGAATAACATCCCTTTGCCTTAAATAAAAAATTACTGTCAATCAATTTTCTTGAAATTCAGAAAATCTATCTTAATTTTATTTACGTATAAAAAAATTGAAGATTTTCATTGAATATACGATGTCTGCATCAGATCTCACACCTCCAACTGATTTGGAATGGGTACAATTAAAGCAAGACATGGCAACGGTGGAAAGAGTTGAAACGGGAAAAGAAAAATTATTTCGAAAAGTTTCTGAGAATCCGTTAGTCCCAATAGGTTAGCAAATGATTAATACACAATAATGAGCAATGCACGTCTAGATATAATTCTTTTTAATGATTATGTCGGATTTAAAATATATTGCATCATAATTGGTTACCATTGAGAGACTGAAAAAATTTGTATTACTAGAACGCAGTTTTTGTAAACAATAAAAAAGTCAAAGAATTATGCAATTATAAAAAATGTATGCATAAATTATTCACACACATATTTTCCTAGTGGCTTTTAAATGATTAGAACTTTGTGAAATTTTCAGGTTGCCTAGCAACAGCTGGAGCCCTATCCTATGGTCTTTGGGTATTCCGCCAAGGTAAAACCAGGATGTCACAAAAGATGATGCGTCTCAGGATAGTTGCACAGGGCTTTACAATCGCAGCACTAATTGGTGGAGTCATAATGACCACTGGACAAACTAAGAAAGGAGGAGAAAAGTAGATCATTCTATAAAATTCAATGCACAACCAAATAAAAGAAAAGTTTGTACATTTTAAATTATGAATGTTTTTGAGCCGTCAACGATTTAACAATTTATTTAATATCATTTTGGTGCATTGGTTTGTATTCAGTTTGTTACGCGTAAAGTCCCAGGTTTGTTTCCTGGTCAGAGTAAATGTTACTTCATAGCTTTTATTTGCAATATTTCATAATTAACTTGAAATATCAAATATTTGCTCCTGTTTTGGTTGTCATTTGGTCTGCTGGGTTTTTACTATTTATACAGACCATGATGTGACTTAGTCTCATTTCGGGATCAGCTTGTAAGTTGTGAGTAGGCCAGCATAGTGGATGTGACTGCTATACAGTAAAATAACTGTGAGTAGCATTCATCTCCAGTTTAACATCAGGCGTATGCTGTGCCACAATATTAAAAAACATATTTCTTCTCAAACTTGGAATAAAGTAATGTTCAATGTATTTAGCATTTAAAGGAAGTACATAAATTAATATTTGATATGTTTAATTAGTTTTTTTGTAAATATTGTTGACAAAAATGTAGATATATGTAGTTTGAATAAATATTTTAAAAACATTGTGTTATTATTATTACTGTATATTTTGTAAAAAATATCATTAGATAGATGCTGAATATGAAGAGTTTTGATGTCTGATAATTAAACTTTTCTGACTTTCGGGATCTATATTGTCTGTATTTATTATGGTATTATTTGTAAAGAATATCCTAAGAATGGAATGAACTGAATGATTAATTCAATTAATCAATCAAATTGTCACGCCTTTTTCCCACTGGGATAGGCAGAGACAACAAAGCGCCTCTTGCCACGAACCTGATACAACTCCCTCGCTTCCTTCATATCCACAATTCTCCTCAAACAAGCTCTACAGTTATGGGCACTAGGAGACCCAGCTTTCTTGAGGATGTATTCGATTTGATCGGAAAACACCCTCCTGGGCCTGCCTTGTTTAACGCGTCCATCCACATCAGATTTATAAATTGCTTTCGTCAATCTACTTTCACTCATCCTTTTTATGTGCCCAAACCATTGAAGCATCCCTTTGTCAATCCTTGTCACTACATCTTTTTTCAAACTACGATGGCTGCAAAGCTCTCGAAACGTCGGAATAATAACAAAATGTAAAATTAAAACTAAAATAAACGCGATAGTAAGCCGCATATTTGTTAAATTCAATAATCAATGTTCGCGCAAAATCTAAGTAAATACTACCTATGTAGTCATAACTAGCAAAAAAATTCCTAAAAACGTGTGGCCCCTATTCAGGCTGAAATTTGTATCGCAAATTGATTTCGTATCATACAATACAAATCTCAGCGTGAATGGTTCCATAAAAGCCATCGATATTAAACATCGATGATAAAAGCCCTATTAGACGGTTCACTCGAGTGAATGGTTCATTTTTCTTTCATTCCATGTTATCGGCACGTCTTTGGACCTCCATCATGCATTAGACAGGGCGAGGTCAGATGTCAATAAAAGATATATTAAAGTATCAGATATTTCAAAATTAAGGATTTCAAATTATAGTACTAATTGAAATCATAAGACATAGTGCGACACAGAGAAAAAAACTTATTATAAGACGTATTATTGTATATTTTGTTGCTATAAGTTTTTAGTAGGCGTTTGTTATTTGCAGTGTAAAATTGAACAGTGTTAATTAGAGTTAAATTACATCATGGTGCAGTATTTTTCATAAAAAGTAATGTTAATTCTCATGGTAAATTTTAGGAGATATAAGCTTTTTAAAATATTAATACCAGAGTATTATTAGTTAGCTTAACAACTCTAATTCTCATAGGGTATCAATTCAATGTTTAAACGTGCAATTTTTGATATAACAATCGGTTATTAATTTTTATTTTCAATTTATTATTATACCTGCTTGGGTGCTTTTGGTATTTTTTCTTAACTATAATTGCTAGCAAAACCAATATCTTGCTCGAACGTTGAGTAGTAGTTGTCAAAAAGGTAAACATTACAATAACTTGTCAACGAATTATTGATTAAAATATGATTTTTAATTATATCTTACAATGAATGGCTTTATTGCTGTGCATTGCGGTAAGTAAATTTTCACATCATAAATGTATTAAGAAATATTCTAATCCCTTATTATTTAAATTATAACCATTTTTGCAGGCGCCGGATATCACAGTGATTCATTGAAAAAGGAATACCAAAAAACTTCTAATGCAGCTTGTAGGAAAGCAGCAGAAGCGTTAAAGAATGGTGGAAATGCTGTGGAAGCTGTAGAAAAGGCTATTATAGGTATTTAAAAAAGTAAATTATTAATCTACCCTTTTCGAGCATATTTTTTTCATCAACATAACCTTTTTATTTGCCTTTAATAATCTTATAAAATCTAATTGTTTATTTGTTTTTTTTTTAAATGTAGAATTAGAGAACAGTTCCTTGACCAATGCAGGTTATGGTTCAAACTTAACATGGAAAGGATTAGTAGAATGTGATGCTTCTATAATGAATGGACAGACGTTACATTTTGGAGCGTGCGGTGCCGTCTCAAATGTTTGGAACCCCATAACTTTAGCTAAACAATTATGTTTAAAGCAATGCGACAGTCTGTCACTTGGAAGAGTGCCACCTTGCATCTTAACAGGACATGGTGCCAAAACCTATGCAGAACGTTCCGGAATAAAAGTCGTTGATGATCGCAAATTGATTTCTGCTAGAGCATTGAAGAATTATAAACATTGCAAACGAAAATTAAGACGATACTCATTTCAAAATGATTTAGAATATAGCCCCTTAGATACGGTTGGAGCTATTTGTGTTGATTCTTTTGGCAATGTCGCCGCTGGAGCTAGTTCCGGAGGTGTGGCTCTTAAGCATGAGGGACGAGTTGGTCAGGCTGCCTCTTTTGGCTCAGGCGTGTGGGCCATCACAAGCAGAGATGAGAACCCATCTATAGCATCATGCACTTCAGGCTGCGGGGAACATTTAATAAAGACACAATTAGCTAAAAATACAGCAGAAAGTTTGATTAATGATTCTCCGGAAAAAGGTTTAGAGAAATGTATGAAGGAGAAGTTCTTGAATTCCCCCTTCCTTTGGGATGTTGGTGAGAGGCTTGGTGGGGCTTTGACATTGAAATATGATAGTAAGACTGGTGAGGGGGAAGTGTTGTGGGGCCATACAACAAAAACTATGTGTGTGGGTTATATGGACATCAATAATAAGCCTGAGGTAAGTTCTGTACAATATACACAAGTACTTCTTCTTATTCAATAAATTAAATTATCCCGCCTTTTTCCCACAGAGATAGGCAGAGACAATAAACAATGGTTCCGAGTAGTTCTTAAACCTTGTTCCTACCTCGTCTTTTCACAAGGCTGGGAAAGCATCCGCATTCTGTCAACCAAATCGGCAGTCGAACTAAAAAGTTAGGTTAGGTTAATTTGTAGGCAGTCAAACTAATAAGTTTGGTGCATATTTGCTTTATAGAACAATTGACAAGTGAAATGCTTTGCAAGCCCGTGTGTTCTCTTGATCATATCAACTTGGATCCTTCAAGTGATGCCTGAACAAGCACCTTTGGCGAGTGAGGCAGTCATGAACTGAATCGGTATTTTCAGTTGTCATCACCCTTTGACCTCTTGCTTAACATCAGGCGAGTTAGGGTCAGATGTCGAGTGGTTTTGAACCCATGCTCTCGGTTTACATAACCTTTGTACTGCCACTACTCCATGGTCGCCTGTATTAATATGTTGTATTTATTTCCAGTGTGTAGTGACATACCTACCATCAGACCGTGAAGCTGGCAGGAAAGTGGTTGTTTACGGACATCCATTCATGGTGACCATGGAGCCATTACCATTATTGCAATGGGAAATACAACCACAAGAAGCTTGTAATGGTCCACCACAGTGAAATTAGGAAAAATGTGACAGAATAAGTAACTCTTCATAGGAAATTGTTATTTTTTAATAGTTGGTTAAATATAAATCAATTAGTTAATTTTTTAAAAATGTTGTTTTAAAGGATAAGTTTAACATAGAGATATATGTTACACTAGAGACGCTGCAGTAAACAAAAGGACATCATTCATTTTGGGCTCTTATGTACTACTTTTGTAATGTCCAATGATGAAAATGGTAGTTTTGATACTTCTATTGATAAAACTAATAACAATTAAGTATGAGATATGGATTTTGTATTATCTGTCAATCATCGCCATATTTGTTCTGCTTTGAACTATTATTAGTTTGATCATTTTGCACACCTAAACTATGCAAAATAAAGAATAAATACCAATGACATTGTTATTTTTGTACATCAAACTATTTTAGGATGCCTATTGAACTGTTAATCCCAAGTCCCCATACAAAATGAATGATGTCCTTTGCGAGCCGAGAAATACCCTCCACTGTTACGCTGTTGACAAACATTCTATCACAGAGTATGTAGAACGTAAAGTAATGGGTATGGCATAGGGAATTGGCTGTTTGCATGACTGTAGCGCCACCTAGCATGCGTGATCGCTTGGGATTTTTAAAATTATGACACATATATTTTAATAAATAAATAATGTAAATTAGAAGATACATAATTATAATAATGACGAATTGTGTTCTTAGAGGAGTATGTTTAATCAGTACATACAAAAATGTAGATTATATTAAAAAAAAAACATTACTCTGCTCTCTACGCGATGACATGAGTACATGACTCTTGAGTACAATGTTACTTGCTATGACATACTCTTTGATAACGTTGTAAGATGGTCTTTATGAAAATGTAGGCCATAAAGGCCTATTGTAATCTCTCTCGTAAGCAGTACGTGCAGGCGGGACAGCTATTATGATGTATTTATATTAGAATTTTAATAATTTATGCGTATATTTTATTGTAACAATCAATTTTCCTATGAAATGTTACATCCACGGCTTTGGATGCATTTTGAGCATTATATTTGCAGTATCTAAGAACGCAAGACGGCATACTTAATTATTAAGGTGGTGTTAGCCGTTTAACACGTGTGACCTGCTCACTATCGAATGCGGCTACTGGTGACGACCGTCTCCACTTTTGTGGAACGTTTTGCTACTTAGTAATGTCAACTCTATATATACTACAGAATAAGCCGTAAAAATATTAATTATTTAGCCTAAAATATTGCCAACCCTAGTATCTGTTATGTCGAAGGCAAAGATTAATATTACAGAGGGATAACAATAATTTTAATTTAACCATTTTTTTTTGTTTACAAAGGTTTGCTATCTCAACCATTCTAATATGCTCAAATTTCTGGCTTCAAAATGAAATGGCTTGAAAATAAAAACGATATGCTGTCAAATTCAAATCATCTTAGCAAAAGTTTTGAAATTTGTTCGTTTTCCAACTACTCGTATGTTCTAAAAATGGCTATGTATTCTAACTCAGAATATTATGATAGTTCTATGTAATTTACTCTTTAATTTCACTGACAGGATTGGCACATTATTGAAAACTAAGTCGACTAAGTCACTTCGCGTTCGCAAAGCGGTTTCAAAATACTATAATTGCGCTTTTTATAAGAGGCCGTTTGGGTTATGGAGGTTTCGGCTTTGGAGGGTATTTTGTAACACCTGTATATAGTATACATACATTTTTCTATCCCATTTTCATGGCTTACAATCTAACTCCGAAACGCGACTAAGTCACGGTCTGTATACTTGTTCGCAACACTTACTGTTCCTACATTATTTAGATATTACAAAAAAAATCAACCTATTTTTAAGCTAGTCAATTTATTAATTTAAGTCACTAAATTATTGATAGGACGACAAACACCTCAGTACAATGACCTTAATTTTTTTTATACATACTAATGTAAAACTTTGTGAGTTACGTTTTGTGACGAGTCCGACAAACTTTTTAATGCGACAACTTTTGGCACTGCTGCGTTTTCGTATGCCCGATTCTCGGAATTGTCAATATGACGTCACTATGAATCTCCATACAAGTTTAATATTTTTAAAATAAAATTAATTTAAAAATAGTGTTTAAAAACATTATTACATAACATAATACAAAAAAAAACATTATTATTAAGTCTAACACACAAAAAAACGTAGTTATTTGCGAGAATGTGGAATTCTCGCAAATAACCAATAATCGAGTTTTTGACGCAGTCTACGTTACGTGAAAGTCAGGGCGAAAGTTCGTGGACAATCCATTTCGCTGTCATGTAATTAAGGGAATCGGGCCCCTGTGGTCTGAATCGGCCGTGTACGCTTAGCAACAGCACGCAAAGAAACAAAAAGCGACAATTATATTATGAAATAAAAGACTTATATTAATTTAGTATTTTTATTTATAAGATCCTGTAAGTATTGTCATGTGCTCGAAAATTATAAATTCGGTGAGAGGTGACTTTTATTAAGTACATTATTATAACATAAACTTAATACTAAAATTGGCTTAGTACCCATTCCTCTGCTTGTTTGTACCACTCAGGGGGACGTTTGGCATTTACACGGAGGTTCTACTATTCATTTAATCTTAATGTGGCTCGACCGTATGACAGCATTGCAAGTAGCAGTCGCATCCACTATGCCGCCCTAGCCTGATCTCGAAACGCGACTAAGTCACTTTACGGTCTGTAAACTACTCCGGATTGGCATATTGGGCAAAGGCCACCGATGCCTACTAAACACTTAGATCTGGAGCATATTTAGTTTTTCTTTATAAACATTTTCTTGTGATATCCAATAAAATAAATTGCTCTGACCGAAAACTTAAACTGGCGTGTACTAAAGTTATTTTTTTTAAATCTGGCATAGTGGATGCAACTGCAGTTATGGACCACTCTCCAGCTTAAAATTAGTGTGTTGTCATTTGGCGAATCACAAAAAAAGTCATGCCTCATTTCCAAAAAAGTGACCAATATATTTTTTAAGCAGTGCATCGGACAAATATTTGTTCTGAATGTCAGCTCAAACTGTCGTAGGTAGTCCAAATTCACAGTGAACACCAGCTGTACACCCAGACAAGAGAGCCGAAAGTACTAAACCTTAAAATGTGCTATACAAATGAAGCTTAAAACTAAATTATTTTGAGGAATATTTAGGAAGAATAATCAGCACCGTAGGATAAGAAATAAAGCGCCAACATTTTTCTTTACTATCCATTTAAAAATCAGACTTGTGCTTCACTCTAACGAGAGCTCAGTCTGCTAAGATAATATCTCTACCCGTGATAAGGCTACTTAGGCCGAGCCTAAAATAAAGCCTAAGTACATTACATATTTAAATTTAAAAGTTTACCTAAAAGTTATACGTTTAGCACTAAATATAGGCTCGGCCTAAATGTAGTAATTAGGCCGTGGACTAACTAGAATTAGGCTGGGGAATTACTGTATTTGCAAATAGGTCTAACTTAGAATCTAGTACAGGTTATTTTAAAATGTCAATCAATCAAATTGTCACGATCCTGACCCAACTCATATAATAAAGATCTTTAAATCGAGACAGAGTGTTATTTAATTTAAAAAAAAAACGTAACTTGAAAAGTATGTATGTAAAGTTTACAATAATAGTAATTTGAAATGATGGCGTGAGTACGAAAGCCTAAAAGCTAATACATATTTAAAAATCGTATTTACTTAATTAGTGGTAAAAAGTGCATAAGGAAGATTTTGGTTCAAATCTTTTAAAGGCTAGTTCGCAATTAATTTAAACGACGATTAGCAAGTTAGCTTTTGAAATATGTTTAATTTGCTTGTCATACGATTAAACAATATATAAATTGTTATTTACCAACGCCATTTTAGGTCACTGTAAACTCGGACCTTACTTAAATTAAAAATTAAGGCACTTAATTAAATTTAGTATATTTCCTACTTGTCCTTACGATTGGTCCCACTGGGGACAAGCTCGTAAAATTTAATAAAAGGGACATATATGAATTACGTGTCATAACTTACAATTCATTACAAATAAAACTAAATACAATTTTCATACTAACTAAATCAATTATAATATTTTTTGTACCGTTAACACAATCACACAAAAATTAAAGATCATTTTCGTTATTTTGTACCAAACGAAAAAATTAATTAGTTCAATAAAGAAAAGAAATAGCAGCCACATTTTTTAAAATAAATATTCAAAATCGGTATTATCGTAATAACCGATTTTACTGATGAACCTAATTAAGAAATAAATCAATCGTAAAAATCTTAAACTTTCACAGACAACGATACTAAATACATCTTCAATATTGTCTTATAAATTATCATATAATTTATCACGATATTAAGGACGTTGAATAATTTTGAACATAGACTTCTAAAAATAAACTACAAAAGCATTATCACTTGTCATGTTATTAATAATATTATTTGCGTTCTAAAATATAAAATTAAATTTGTACATTGGTTTTATTATGCTCACGTTACACACCTAAATATATTTAGTAGACCAATCAGCTAGACTCCATGTAGTCGTATAAATATTTTATTTTCACAGACTTTTCCCTAATAACCTTAAAAAAATAGTTTAATTTTAGGTTAGCCCTAAACGATTTAGAGCTTAACTAAAAACGCTTTAAGGGCTTAGCTGTGCGTCACTGTAGATAATACATACAATATATTTACCGAAGATTATTTCAATCAATAAAGGTGGTATTGGTCTACCTTAATTATGAAAAAGTTAATTTAAATATAAGATACAGAAAAAGAAAATTTATAAATAAAGATAATATAAAACATTCACAGACAAACTGGCAAGGTTAATTTTTTATTAAAATAAATCGAGTATTATTTTTAAGTATGTACCCAACATTAATACACAATCCTATTGTTAAGCTCTACAATGCTTGCAGCTTAGGCATTGAGCAACTAAACAACTTATGGAAGTTTAATCTTCCTCTGTTGCCCAGCAGTTCCACCGTGGAAGTAACTTAAGGCACTTGTTAAGACAAACTTTAGCAATTATACAAAAGTAATTTATTTGTATAGGCACCTTTAAAAGTACCAATATATTATTACCAAATTTTATTACACATATAAATGCCTGATTAATACTGTAATTATTGTTTTTTTTTTACATAAAAATCACTTTATCATCACAAATATGCAAAATTAACTGATGCAGAAATTTGATAGGAACATCCAATAAAAGGAATGCACGTAACTTGAGTAGAAATTGACATTTACAATTTAAAAAAATTATATTGTAACGCCACGTCTGAAAGAAGAGTCCAAGAGTAACGTACTTTATTTACTTTACTGCAAAATTACTTTAATAGGCTAGAAGGACATCATTCATATTGTATGGGGACTTGGGCTTAATTGTACTAACAGTTGCATATACATTTTAAAATAGTTTAATGTACGAAGATTACAATGTAATTGGAGCATAACTTTAATTTTGCATAGTTTAGGTGTGCAAAATGATCAAACTATAATTATGACAGTTCAAAGCAGAACTGTTAATATGGTGTGTCTTTGTGATTGACAGACGATACAAAATCCATATATTATTTTCCAAATAACACAATTGAACAGCAATCAAGTATTGAAACTACCATTTATATATTTTTTCATCATTGGACATTACACAAGTAGTACATAAAAGCTCAAAACGAATGATGTTCTATTAACTTTCCAATTAATATTCAAGTTACGTGATAGGGTTGCAGGATTATTCCTTGTCTATTTTGTCCCTACTAGCAGCTCCACTAGAGATTTCATCCAATTGCTTCGCGTCCAATAATATAGTGGGTTACACCATACTTTCTTCTTTTTTTAATTTAAAATATAATTGAATACCATTCTAAATAAATTCATATTTTCTTATAAAAGTGGGACGACGAGCAATCTGACGACACCTCGTGGACCAACTGATAGGTCCAAAGGAAAACACCCCTAATACAATATTTTATATCTTTCTAAATACATTCTTAAATATACAACCTTACAATTGAAATCATACACATCCATACTCATACCAAATAGCAGAGTCTTTGCAGTTATCTGGTTTATCACTCTTTGTTGGTCTTTCCTCATTTATTTCCGGATTTGCAGCGACCGTATTCGTGTCACCGATTACGGTTGATATTCTGTTGTACACTAAATAGGTAGGAGGGTCCTTTTGCGGTGTGCTCTGTGCTCTTGCGGGGTGGGAGGGCTCAGGGTTGTCATCGGCCAAGTAAACTGTACGACGCGAGCCCGCGTTACCGAAGACTGGAGAGGGGGTCGATGCTGTGAATATGAGATTTTACTTTAGTATGTAAATAATCTGACGCGTTTAACGAGGCTGGCGTAAAGCAGAAAAAACCGACGACGTATCTATTCAATACCTAAGGTTAAAAAAAAGTTAAAATGATGTAATATTTCCTTACTAAATGTGACTACTCATTTCATTCTACATATTAGTTAATTAAACTTGTTTTTTATATTTATTTTATGCGGCTTACTATCGCGTTTATTTTGGTTTGGATTTCAGTTTCTTCTTCTTTTTTTTTATTGTGACACGACATCTGACCTCGACTCGCCTGATGATAAGCAAGAGGAGGTCCAAGAGTGACGACGACTGGAATAACCGAGTCAGTTCCCGGCTGCCCCAGCCGCCGCCACTATGCCGGCCTATGCTGGCTGCAAAACTCTCAAAACGTCGGAATAATAAAAAGTTGTAAAATCCAAACCAAAATAAACGCGATAGTAAGCCGCATAAAATTCACTAATCAAAATCTAATAAAATACTATACAGTAAAAAAACTAAAATAATACATACCAACAGGTATTTCAGCTTCTAAACCCTGAAAACTGTTTCTATGTGACGAAGGCACTTGTTTATGGGTTCTTCTCCTCAACGATGCTCTTATTAAAGCATCATCACCTCCACCAGAATGCGCTGAAACTCCCGAAAGTCTACGAACAAAATTACCTTCCAATCTAGAAGGATCTAAACTCTGTACTGACGAAGACATTTCATCTTTCAATTTCTCTTCAAATCTGCGACTAAAGTTCGAATCAATCGAATGTCTCGGCGTGTCGGTGTTCGAGTTCTGTTCCTCAGAAGTTTTAGAATTCTTGTCTTCCTGGCCAGGATCTGATTCACCAGATTCAGAACCAGCTAACGTCAGTTGTGATTTAGACCTATTGCTATCTTCTATTCTTTTCGTATTACGACTAGGTACTTTGTTTATTAAGTCAGTACCTGCTTTGCGTACTCGTTTAACAAAGGAAGCGCCGAAACCTCGTCTTTTCGTTGTACAATTATCCAATTTCTTATAATGTTCCATTATTTTTTCTTCTAATTTCTCCTTTTGTCGACACAAAGCGTTTACTTTATCGGCGAACATTTTCTCTTCCTCGTGGTAATGTTGTTTATCTTTTAAAGAATGTGCTAATAACTCGTGGTACTGTGTTAATATCTGTGACGTATGATCCATTAGAGAACGTCTATCTGCATCTAAAGTTTTATTCATTTGGACCAACATTTCGCATTGTTGATTCGTCTTATTTAAATCCAATTCCATACTCGTTAATGTTTCATTCTTAGCGTTTATTTCACCTGATAATTCCGTATTTCGAAGCTTCAGTTGTGTAACTTCTGTTTTTATGCTTCTATATTCTTCTTGCATATGTCGGTATTCAGTTTTAAGCCTATCACTTGCGGTAAACAAATTCCTAAAGTCATCCTTTAGTTTCGAATGTTCTGCCCTCAGATTAATAAGATTTCGAGATTCTATTTTCCAATTATCTCTATCTAGTTCAAAGTCTGATATTTTCTTTTCAAAAACTAGTATTTTTTCTTTTAATTCTCTATTCTCCAGTTTCAAATGTCTTATAGTTTCTTTAGCTGGTTCTCGTTCACTTAACAAAGCTTCATATTCCATATTGAGTTGTTCATGAAGTGTTTGCAAAGCTACTTGGTCTCTAAGTAGATTATCTTGTTTGTCTTTGAGTACTTCTAACTGTTTTATTATTTCTTCCTTTTCCGCTGCTAATTGACTATTAGCTAATTGTAAAGTCATTTGTTGCGATATTAAAGAACCATTCTGAGAATTAAGAGTTGCTATATTAACTTGAAGTTTGGCATTTTCAGCTTGACTGTGTTCCAAAGACGCTTGTAACGTTGAAAGATCTGAAGTTAACTGTTCTATCTGTTTAGTTACGCCTTCATCTATTTGAGGTTTTTCCTTATGATCACAATTACAAGGTACTTGTTTGGTTAAATTTATTTTGGTTGCAATATCTGATATAACAATTTCGTTATCCAAATTCGTTATTACTTTCTCTAATAACTCTTCAACGTTTATATCTTTATTGATAATTTCAATTGGATTTATTCCTATTTTCTCCATGCAATTACGTATTTTATCAAAATTAACTTTTTCAGTTATTAAATCTTTCTGTAATGTTTGTATTGTTTCAATGTCTACTTTCTTTTGAGATTTTAATTCTTGGCTCTTTTGTTCAAAATCTTGAAGTTTAATTATTATGTTTTGGTTAACTTCATTTTCTTTTGCTAATCTTTCTAACTCTTTATGTTTTAATTCAAGATCTGTTGTCAATTTATCTAAAGATACATCTTTTTCCTCAACTGCTTCTCTAAGTTTAATCACTTCACGCTGTAAATTATTCGTTTCTTTTTCACTGTGTAATAATTTGGTATTAAGTTCTTCAGACTGTATTAGAAGTCCAGTTACTTTATCGACTTCAGGTCTTAGTAAATTCAACTCTTTAGTTCTGGAATCTAGTGACTTTTGCAAATCATCAGCTCTCCTTTGAATAGAATCGCATAGCATCTGTATTCTTTGTTTATCTTTGGTTACAGACTCCACATGTCTTTCAAAGTCTTGTAGCTTAAGCTTTTCTGATTCCCTATCTATTGCTTGACGGTCAACAAAAGCTTTTTGACTATCTAAAGAATCCTGTAGCTTTCTATTCTCTTCTAGCGCGTTTTTGAACACTTCTTCTAACTCTGTATTTTGTTGTATAACTCTATTATAATTTTCTTGTAGTTGTTCTGTTTTTAATGTCAATCTCTTCTTTTCTTTTTCTAATTCAAGTATTTTATCACTGCTTTCTAATAAGGACTGTTCTTTGAGATTATCTATAGTCGATAATAGTCTCTTGTTTTCTAATTCAAGTTTTAGTGCTCTTGCTTGGGCGTTACTAGTTAGTTGTTCCGAAAGGCTATTTTCGCCTGATTCTATAGTACTTTCGCCTTCATTGTCAGTGTCTAAGGTACTATTATTACTTTCACTTAATACTGATTTAGTCACGTATTGCAAATGATTATTTTCTTCTACAAGCTCTTGGATTTTTTGTTGGTCTGCGTCGCGTTCCTGGAGGTGTAAAAATAAAGTTAATTTCTGTGTGAAATATGTGTATTTTAATATTATGGATGTGTTTTGTGTAATAAACAGACATGTAAATTATACATAACCCATTCCTCATTATTTTTATATTGGCACAACAAATGACCGCACACCATCTGCTGGTTAATTATAGTGCAATCTATGAGACGACAGGCGTGGCGTAGTGGTTAGCAAATCAGTCCGTTACGCAGAAAGACCCGGGTTCGATTCCCGGTCGGAACAAATATTTGTTTCATAGCTTTTATTTGTAATATTTAATATAATTATTAAAATTACATACAAGATTAGTTTATGTAAAAAGAGTTGGATTAATAGAGTCTGATTAATAAAGAGTTGTAAGGCAGTAGTGCCCAGTCTGCCGATCTGGGGTAGTACCACCACTTACAAGTATACAGGCCGTGAAGTGACTTAGTCGCGTTTCGGTATTAACTTGGCGGATCAGGTAATCGCTGCCAGAGATAAATGTCTGTTGAATTTACTATGCTTAGCTGAATTAACTTATAATTATAGATAGTAAGGGAACGAGCTAAATGCACGCGCTAGGAATGCAGTTGTGACGTCATGGTCACGTGTCTATTATGAATAGTGAAGTAAAATGCAAAATGTCGATAACGATAAACAAACTTACCTTAAAACGCAAATCGATTTAGTTATTAAAAATTATAAAAGTGTATTAAATTGAAGTATAAACATTAAACAGCAACAATTTAATTTTGAGAATAGTGACTTCATGTTTTTTTTCTTTTTCACACATTTTAATCACGTTTCTAATAATGATTCTAGCCTGACTATAAATGACAACTCTCTTTTATTCAATTAGCTCACTAATTTTTCAATAATCAAACAAAGAATATATTGACACGTTTTTATCGATATTGAATGATATCGCCGAGCTAAGAGCGTCACTAATAGCGGCCACTAAGATACGGGTGGGGGTCGTTTCACGCCCCACCGCACCTCAGCCCCCTAATCCGTTTAACTCGTTCCCATCTATAACTAATATAATTCAAATGTATACTAACCAAAGCTATATCATTAGCTTCCCTCTTCAGTTTGATCATAGCAGCTTCTAACACCAAACAATGTTCGGCCCTCTTCCTGGCTCGCTGCAGTTGTTCCTCTAAAGCATCCCTGGTCTCCATCAGTGCTTTGTTATCTTCCCTTAACTCAGACACTCTCGTTTTGTAATATTCAGAATCAGCCAATTTATCTCTGTACCTTTGAATTTCCTGTTCTAATCTGTAATAGATTTGTTTATTTACATTGCTGTACTAAGCTACTAAAGTGCTTGCATCATAGAAACAGGACAATCATAGTACATATATCAAAGATACAAGATACTGGCAAGTGGTTTTTAACTGCCATCACACCGCGGTTAAAAAAATATGTAAATTATGGCGTCCTCATCCACCATAAAATTGCTAAAATGGACAGATAGTGTAATGACGCGTGTAATATTGAGTCGATTATTATTGAATAAATATTCGCTATTTAATATTTTTTGTTGAACGATTATTATTGAACAACTAAATTCGTGAGAACGCCGTGTAAGATAATATACTTGTTCCACAAAGCCGACCAGCATACGGGTTGGCTGACTTGTAAGAAAAATACCCTTCACACGACCACAGCGCAAGTGAACTTTATATATTTTATTTGTGAGTTTTTAAATATTATATTTTATCCTTTGTCTCTGCCTATCCCTGTAGGGAAAAAGGCGTAAAAGTTTGATTGATTGATAACCATATTGATTGATTGATATCCATGCTACTTGCAGTTACTTAATTGTAGTAGCAGTCGCCTCCAATTATGGAGAGCACTCCAGCCTAGTATCAGGCGAAGTGCTGTCATATATCAGGTAGCAAAAAAGAACATGTGATCACTTTAATTCTTCCCGTCATCTTTACTTTTGTTTTTATTTCATTTTTTTTTTAATTATTTTTGTTACATTTCTTTACTAAGTTACTAAAGTGCTTGTATCATAGAAACAAGACAACCAAAGTACATATATCAAAGATAAATTGGTACCGGTGGGTGGTCTCGAACTCGTGCTCTCGGTTTGCGTAACCATTGCACTGCCACTACACCACGGTCGCCTCAAATTGTAACCCGACATCTGACCTTGATTTGTCTTATAGTAAGCACACGATGAGCGCTGACGATGGAAAATCAATTCAGTTTACGTTTGCCACTAAGGCGACTATTAAATACATTGTATTGTATTTATAAGACGCCTTAACTTGTTTGTTTCCTCTGAGGATTCTATACAATCTTGCTACCTTCTTAGTTATGGCGCCTGAGGCAGCCGTAGTTATTTTTCAGTCATCGGGACTCTTGGACCATTCCCAACTAAATATCGTACAAATCAAGGTCGGATAGTTATAATTATATATTTTTTTTAAGTAAATTAATAAAGAATTTGAAAATCGTAAAAATAGTAAGTTTATCTACATATTAAACATACAATATAAAATAAATAAATATGTATATATATATGTGCTATTAAAAAAAATATTAACTAAAAAAGATGAGAACATGAATTCTTGACCCCGACGTGATTTGAACACGCAACCTTCTGATCTGGAGTCAGACGCGCTACCGTTGCGCCACGGAGTCGGTGAGTGGACATGCGAATATAACGGTCATATAACAGAAAGGAAATCCCTCGCGGTATATCTACGCCCACAAAAATACTTTTTTTTTACAATTTTTTTCATGTATCTTTTTAATGTTTCTTTTTAGCACTGGCGAGTGGTTTTGAACTTGTGCTCTCGGTTTGCGTAACCATTGCACTGCCACTACACCACGGTCGCCTTTTAATATGATAAATTACGCTCAATCAACAATAAAGTATTTAGTTTATTTATTTGCATATAAACGATAGGTTAAGCGATTGGTTTGTTGCGCGTAAAGTCCCGGGTTCGATCCCGGTCGGAGCAATTATTTGTTTCATAGCTTTTATTTGCAATTATATTAAACATTACAAATATTTGTTAATAAAAATAAAGAGGTGGATATTAGCTTCGAGTCTGGTTAACAAAGAGTAGTAGGTAGTGGTACCCAGTCTGCCGATCCGGGGTAGTATACAGACCGTGAAGTGATTTGGTCGCGTTTCGGAAACAGCTTCTAGGCTGGCATAGTGGATGTGATTACAGTTATTGAATTGTAGTAGCAGTGACATCCATTCATTTACCACACTCCTGTTTAACATCAATCGGGAAGCTGTCATATGTCGAGTCACAATAAAAAAAGTCGTCGTCGCTATGCCGGCCAGAAAATTGGAATGATGATATGCATATTTTTTACTTACCTATCACAGCGATCAGCCTTCTCGGTGAGTGCATCAACTTCGTCCCTATAACTTGCCGATTTCCTTGCCTCAGTGAACCACTCTTGGCTGTCAGCTCTTAATTTCGCGAGCATAAGCTTCGTATGTTCGAGTTCTTCGCGACATTCGGACAGTTGCTCGGATTTCTCCTCTCTGAAAGTTACAATATGAATTATGGTTTTTTATTTAATTTGTTATCAGCACATAGCTGGATTTCATTACTTAACTCTTTTACTTTTTATTGTGACTCGACATCTGACCTCTAACCGCCTAATGATAAGCCTCAGTCGCTGTCACTATGCCGCCTAATGGTGCTTCTTCACGCATCGCTTAAGACAGTGTTTCCCAACCTTTTTCAGGCCATGGCCCACCTTAACATTTCTAAAATTATCATGTTTTGTTTCCTTAAGAAATATAAATGATCACAGCATTTTTTTAAGAATTAGCCTTTTTTTGTTAAATTTGTCACCGATATCTAGCATTGCATTTAAATAACCCAAAGCGGAAGGGTTGAAGTCGCGTCGAGTACATTTCCCTTAACTATCAAATTGCCCCACTGTGGGGCGTGGGCCCCACGTTGGGAAACACTGGCTTAATGGATCCAAGGTTATAGGATAGACAGACACATGGACTGGCAAAGCATTCCACTTGTCGATTGTTCTACAAAGAAACGACGCACCGATCCTTTTAGTCCGACTTCCTTTACATTCACAATTATTTTCATCCACTATTTGGTTATGGACACTACAGACATAACGGGACATTACAAACACCTTGACAACCTAAAAATCTCGGATAGCCTCCTTTGTAGAAGCTGTTTTTTTTTAATAATTATAAATAGTTAATTTTAACCAATACATTCTAATATGATAAAAAGGCGATGAAACAGCTGCGCATGTGGCTCTTGAGTTGCAGTAGCGTGGCCGAAGCGAGACAGAATCCTTGGCATCGCGAGATGCTGCTGCAAGAACGAGAAGGGTTTCCTGTTCTTCCTGGAGGAGATCGGGTGGCTCCACTGAAGAACGCACAAAGAAGCCGCAAAGGACTCGAGTGGGAAACCTTTCTTTGTCTACTATTAGGTAAGTCAGTCATATGTCATCATCCAGAAGGCGTCCACTGCTGAACATAGGCCTCACCCTTAGAACGCCATTCCGAACGACAAGATGCCAGTTGCATCCACTGAGAATTCGCGAACCTCACTATATCGTCTGTCCACTTAGTGGGAGGCCTACCTACGCTGCGTCTCCATCTGTTGTCGGATTTTCAAGCGATGTGGCCTGCCCATTGCCTCTTCAGCTTGCAAATCCTACGAGCTATGTTGGTAACTTTGGTTCTTTGGCGAATATCCTCGTTCGGAATTCTATCGCTGAGCGATTCTGAGATTTTCCAACAGACCAACATATGACATATGTCGCGTCTTAAGAAAAAAAAATTAAACAACCATGTCAACTTACAATTCCTGCCTCTGTTTCCTCAGCCTCGCCTTCCAATCAGCCAATTCCACAGCCAGATGCTGACTTTCACTCTGGCTGGGTATGTTCTGAGTAGACCTGGTCTTCTGTTCTATTGCCTCGTTCTCGCATAGTCCGTCGTTGAGCACTAATGAAGCCCAATTTTGTAGGTAATGGTCTCTTTCTTTTGCTAATCTCCGCATATGATTATACATTATTGGCGAATGAAATTGGTCTATTGCCTCTGATGTTAATACTATTGATTGCATGTCCGTTACCTGAAAATAGCATCATAAATTGAGAAAAAGCTCTTTTTCATAGTCAAATGAAAAAAATAGTCGACGGGCGATAGTCGAAACCCGCCTAAAATTTGTTTAATTTCAAATAGTTTTTCCACAATATCCGTTTTTAACAATATTAAATATGATTTTGCTATTTTTTTGGTAACTCTAACTTTTCGCCAACTTCAACAATTAACTGTGCAAAATCCTCTCAGTTAAAACGGATGGCAATTTTTTCGGATAATAAGGGGAGTACAATCAACAATCCCTCAAAGTTTCAAGCGGTTAACAAGCAAAAATTTTTTTTAATAATTCATAATTTGCAACCTCCTCGTACGTTTCGGCTGGAAAAATTGTAGTAGTATAGTTTGGGTATAAACATCATGTTAACCGAAGTTTAATTCAGTAGACAAACGAAAAAAAAAATTTTTTTCCACCCTCGCGTATCTCTGTTGCCGCCAATTTGGGAGCGTTTGTGCAATGTTAAAAAATGTTTGGAATCGCCTCAGGAGCATTGTAACCAAGAGCCAGCCGGTTAACAGCTCGATGCTCCAATTACGCATCATTGCTTTAACTATATTATGTATATTACAAATAAATTATAAAATAAACAAATGAAAGCGTTGATCCAATTGATGCACAATTGACTATATAGTGACGCCCATCGATCATATATTTTTATTAGATACACAGTTCTAAAGAAAAAAAATGTGTCCGCGCGTCAGAATTCACTGACACCAATATAAACTGTGTAAATCAATTGAATGTGAATTGTAAGCCTTACCACATTGTTTTAAAGTATAAACTTGCCACGAATGTAATGTCACATGCATCACTTAGACCAGTGTTTCCTAACGTGGGGCCCACGCCCCACAGAGGAGCAATTTGATAGTTAAGGGAGGCAATTTAAAAATGGACTCGACACGACTTTAACCTTTTCGCTTTGGGTTATTTAAATGCAATGCTAGATATCGATGACAAATTTAACAAAAAAGGCAAATTCTTAGAAATGCTGTAATCATTTATATTTCTTAAGATAACAAAACAATTTTAAAAGATTAAAAATGATGTCTGGGGGCATAAAAATATTAGAAATGTTAAGGTGGGGCATTGCCTAAAAAAGGTTGGGAAACACTGCTTTAGACTGAGAACAAATGCAAGTCCAACATTAATTCGGACTTGTATTTATGTCGCCGCTTTTTAAGCGGCAATGTGTATCTACCGTAAATATATGATCGAAGGTAAAATCGTCGCAAATTGATATTGCGCCTTGATTTGTCCTCGCTCGCTGCTTGTCGTTAGCAAAGCCTCATTGTTTAGTTAAAACGTGTAAAAACAGAAAAAAAAGGTAATATAAATTGGATTGTAATTAGATAATTTTAATGATATTTGTAATCTGTAATAAGATAATCAAGCTGTCTCTGTTACCTTTACATGCAACAGAAAGCATAGTTGATAGTACAAAGCCTAGTCGCCATGTTTTTTAGTTAAGAAATGATTTAATATGAATAATTTTCATATTAAATTCGCTAGTTTTAGTCTTACACAAAACATATTCGTAAAAAAATTAGATCTTAAAAAAGAAATTAAAAAACTGTTATAAGAGTTGCAATCAAAATAATTAAAATTAAAAACAGCGACTCCATTCCTTACTATGTTCAATACTACACCAGCGGCATGCTATGATGGCCGTTTGACGTAGGTAGTGCACCGTAGGTAGTAAGTAGGCGGGATAAAATACATAGCTCCAAAATTATAATACGATTAACATTTGTAACAAGTTTATACTTTAAAACAAAGTGGTAAGGTTCAGTTTACTATTCGCCTTACACAGTTTAAATCAGTTAAGTAAATACTTAAGGGGTGTGACAGTTTTAGGACATAATTTTGTATAGGACTGTGTATTTATTTAAAATATATATTTTTTTACAACCAAAATGCGTATCAAAGATACATTGGTACCGTTGGGTAGTTTCGAACCCGTGTCACTCGGCTTACGTAGCCATTGCACTGCCACTACACCACGGTCACGTTATGATGGTTGAGTTTTTAACCTCAAGTAAGTCCCCTTATCCCGATTTTGCTATAATTATTTTAGTATTCGGCTGAAATAAATATAGCAAAATAAAGCTTGACGTACAGCGACGTTGAATTCTTGAAGCAAATAGTTAGAAGGCTCCATTGGCCTGCATGGTGGCAGCGACCGAGGCAACTGTAAACTGAAGCCGTTTTCTCAGTCGTTTTTGGACCTCCACTTGCTTACCAACAAGCAAGTGGACCACAATTTAAAAAGTAAAATAAGTACTTTACGTAAATAAAGATGCGACCGTGGTGTAGTGGCAGTGCACCGGTACCAATGTATCTTTGATATATGTACTTTGATTGTCTTGTTACTATTATACAAGCTCTTTACTAGCTTAGTATAGAAATGTATATAAAAATAATTTAAAAAAATAAAATATGACCATTGTAAAATTACATAACAAGTAGTTGATGTCTGTCAAAAAAATGGTTGGCCAACATGTCACCTCTACGCGAACTATTGAACAAATATTAACTTAACATAGTTTAATTTGATGTTAGGCGTGGACGAACGGTTTAACGATTGGTTTGTTAATTCCCGCGTTCGATTCCCGGTCGGAGCAAATATTTGTTAATAAAAGAAAGAGATGGATATTTGCTTCGGGTCTGGTTATCAAAGAGTGGTAAGCAGTGGTACCCAGTCTGCCGATCCGGGGTAGTACCACCACTTACAAGTATACAGACCGTGAAGTGATTTGGTAACGTTTCGGGATCAACTTGTGAGTTGCCGGTTCCAACTAGGCCGGCATTGTGGATGTGATTGCTACTCACAGTTATTGAATTGTAGTAGCAGTGACATTCATTCATTGACCACACTTAGGCTTAACATCAAGCGGGGTGCTGTCATATGTCGAGTCACAATAAAAAAAATGTAAGACGCCCTTTTCCACAGATAGGCAGAGACAATGGAGCGCCACTTGGCACGATCCTGACATAACTTTCACGCTTCCTTCACATCCACAATTCTCTCGATTATACACTGGCAACCCAGCTTGAGGATGTCTCCTTTGCAGAGGACCTACTAAAATTACTTTTTAAATAAATAATTATAATAAATGTAGGCTCTTCCTACTTTTTTTTTAATGTGACACGACATATGACAGCACCCTGCCTGATGAAGCTGGAGTGCGGTCCATGAATGGAGACAACAGCTACTAGTATTTTTTTATTGTGTATTACTAAGTACGTTACGCGGGTGTCTCGGGTTCGATTTCCGGTTGGAGTAAATATTTGTTTCATAGATTGTATTTTTATTATTTAATAGTAAGAATAAATTTACAAATATTTGTTATAAAAAGATATTTGTTTCAGGTCTGGTTTCCAAAGAATCTGGGTTGGTACCACCACTTCCAAGTATGCAGACCGTGAAGTGACTTAGTCACGTTTTGGGATCAGCTTGTAAGTTACCGGTTTCAACTAGGCCGCGGTGACTAATACTTATTAAATTGTAGTAGCAGTCACTTCCAGCTTAACATCGGTTGGGTGCTATCATATGTCGAGTCACAATAGTCGCTGACTAATACATTGTTTTGAAGCTTATCTTGTGTGAAATAATCTACCGTAACGTTGTTAATTGCCAGTCTTGTTTTAATTGTAAATTAGCAACAAAAGAGGTTCAGTAACGAACACTTAAAAAGTTTAGTATCGTTACATTAATTAAATATTCATCGGGTTATAATATTCTCACGCTTCTGAGAAAAAACAAATAATTAAAATCAAATTGTCATGCCCTTTTCCCACAGGGATGGGCAGATACAATGGAGCTCCACTTGTCACGATCCTGACACGACTCCCTCGCTTCCCTCATACCTGCAATTCTTTTCATACAGGCGTGGCCGAACGGTTAGCGATTGGTTTGTTGTTCGATTCCCGGTCGGAGCAAATATTTGTTTCATAGCTTTTATTTGTAATATTTAATAATTCTAAAGTGATTGATACGATCTGGGGTAGTACCACCACTGAAGTGATTTGGTCGCGTTTCTGATCAGCCTGTAAGTTTACAACTGGGCCGGCATAGTGGATGTTATTGCTACTTCTAGTTATTGAATTGTAGTAGCAGTGACATCCATTCATGGACCACACTCCAGCTTAATGTCGAGTCACAATAAAAAAAACAATAACATACAAATTAGCGTTATTTGGTGACTAATAAACTCGTCTTTGTGTGGGGTATGAGACCTTGGATGTTTTTGTAAATTGTTACTCTATAGTCGGATGTAAGATTACAATTTTATGTACATACGTAATTTAAGTACTGTATAGGCCGTATTCAACACTGTTAAATACCCAATTTTACTAGAATACTTGTTAACGTTAAAGAAATATACAGGTAGGCTGAATTGTGAATTTTTCACGTCATAAGAATATATAGTTATGGCTTATTTTTATTATACATTTCTATACTAAGCTACTAGTGCTTGTATCATAGAAACAGGACAAATAAAGTACATAGGTGCCGGTGAGTGGTTTCGAACCCGTGCCTCTCGGCTTACGTAACCATTGCACTGCCACTACACCACGGTCGCCTTAATACATTGTTAGTGCGTATATGTAATAACAATTTACTAGCTGCTATAAAGAACTGTCTATCGATTCTAAAAGAAAAAAACTGAATCGTTTTATTCTGAAATCTTCTTTTTAATTCTTAGATCTGTAGTATTTCGCATTTTTAGAGCAACAATGTACGACGACAGGCGTGGCCGATTGATCAGCGATTGATTTGTTGCGCGTAGTCCCAGGTTCGATTCCCGGTCGGAGCAAATATTTGTTTCAAAGCTTTTATTTGTAATATTTGATAATTTATATAATATTATATATTTCATATTATATATATCAAATATTTGTCAGTAAAAAAGACGGATATTTGCTTCGGGTCTGGTTATCAAAGAGTGGTAGTGGTACCCCCGACCCCGTCTGTCAATCCGCGTTAGTACCACCACTTACAAGTATAAGGACCGTGAAGTGACTTAGTCGCGTTTGGGGATCAGCTTGTAAGTTGCCGGTTCCAACTAGGCCGGCATAGTGGATGTGACTGCTACTTACAGTTATTATAATAGCAGTGACATCCACGATCCCGACACATTTCCCTTGCTTCCCTCACATACACAATTCTCAATACAAGCTCCACTACAATGAGCAAAAATTTTGAATTAAATTATTATACGCAAAAAACCATAAGTGGAATGCTTTGCCTGCCCATGTGTTCTCTCCATCCTATTAACTTGGATCCCTCAAGCGATGCGTGAAGAAGCACCTTTGGCCGGCATAGTGACGGCGACTGAGGCAGCCGTGAACTATTCGATTTTTTTAATCAACGTCAATCTTGGACCTTCTCATGCTTATCAGATATCGTCACAATAAAAAAAATTGCGTTTCTCTTTAGTTATGTTTATGTGTACTTATATTAAAGCGAAACATATTGTAATTAACAATATGTTGTATTCTCACGCAAGTCATTTCATTACTCACAAGTGTCTTGTGAGTAATGAAAATAAACATCTTTAAACCTAAATATTTTATCCATCGAATTCTTTAAATTAAACTGGATGCGAGTCTTTCTAGCAGATACCACTGTGGACATCATTTGACAAGGGCTATATCCAGCGGGGTTAGGTTGGCAAGTTAAAACGATTATCGTCTCTCGTCGGTGATAGACTATTTATCGTTGTGACGAATATCGTCTGTGCGACGACACGTTTTATCATTATCATCAATAGTCTCATTATGGTGTATTTAGCCTAACTTTTATTATTTTGCCAATCGTCGACGAGAGACGATAATCGTTTTAACTTGCCCAACCTAACCCCGCAGCTATGGATGAATAATAGCTGACGTGATGATAATAAAAAATATTTTTGTTGTGACTCGACGTATAACAGCACCCGCCTGATGTTAAGCTGGAGTTCGGTGCAAGAATGGAGGTGACTGCTACTACAATTCAATAACTAAGTAGTAGTCACATCCACTATGCCGACCTAGTTGAAACCGGCAACTTACAAGCTGATCCCGAAACGCGACTAAGTCAGCGACTGGGCACCGCTGCCACTCTTTGACAAGCAGACCCAAAGCAAATATTTGCCTCTTTTTTTATTAACAAATATTTGCTCCAACCGGGAATCGAACCTGGGACACCCGCGTAACAGACTGGTAGCACACCCCTATGCTACGCCTGTCGTCAAAAATATTGATAATGGTATATATTAGGAAGCCTACGTGACATTTTGATGATAAAAAAAGTAATCTTTTAATTGCATTAAATAAAGCAATTTGCAATAATTTATCAATTAGCAGAAATCTTTTGCAAATTTATGTGATAACTATTTTGAGTATTAAATAATTTTCTGAGATCTTGCACGAACCGAACATTGCTTAATGAAATAAACAAATTTTATGCGGCTTACTATCGCGTTTATTTTGGTTTAATGATTTTACATATTTTAATTATTCCGTACTTTTTAAGTAATAATAATGTTGGGACTGAGAGTAGGTATGCTGGTAACATTAGCAGGACCTGGAAACAAACTGCCTGCTGACATTTGCTAAGAAGGATATTGGTTGCCAATGTTTGATAGTTCCACGCCAATAACTATATATCACCTCAGGGGCGTAGCTACCACCGTATCTGCCGTATCAATTATACGGGGGCCCCCCAACGTGCGTAAGCAAAATCTTCCCAAAAAGTCATCATCAGCTATAAAATTTGGAAAGAGTGACAGATAGATAATTATGATGAATAATTTTTTCTTTTAATTTTATTCAAATATTTTTTTCTTTTGTGAGAAATCTACCCTTTCTCAGGGCCCTCAAACAAATTTTTATACGGGGCCAAGCCTCGCTACGCTTCTGTATCAACCTTAGATAAAAACAAAAGGAGAAGATACGGCATGCGCCCCTACTACACGCAGTCACATCCACAGTTTCATCTCCGATTTAATGAAAGAATTAGAAAATTTTGTCACAATGGGACGCGAACGAGACAGAATGCATGACAGTAGGTGTGCTCTAACGGCAGTAGGTAGTGCTTTGGTTCAAGTGCGTCAGTTAGGCGTATTGTGTTCGTACCATACCGTATCTTGTTTATTTTATAACTTTATGCACTAGGTACAATAGTGGACTTAATGCCGCAAGTCATTCTTACTAGCCTACCTTAGGAACAATTTAACGCACTTTTTGTATGAGGTGGGTGCAAAATAAAATAGAAGCATTTGGCTACTACTAATTCTAATGTACTATAGTATCCTCCCCTATAAAGCAATGATATCACCATAGATTGAACTACTAAACACTTCGATAATATATCAATAGATACACAATTGCCGCTTAAAAAGCGGTTACATAAAAACAAGTCCGAATTAATGTTGGACTTGCATTTGTTCTTAGACTAGAGTGATGTATGTGACATTAGATTTGTAACAAGTTTATACTTTAAAACAATGTGGTTAGGTTCAGTTTTTATCGGTGTAAGTTAATTCTGACGTGCGGACACTTTTATGACAGTCTTATAATATTTTGTATGGGAAGGAGTATCTATTAAAAATATATGATCAATGAATTTATATGCATAAATATAAATAATTCTTGGTATGCTCTATTAAATTAACAGATGTTCTTAGATGTTAAGCCGAAGTGTGGTCCATGAATGAATGTCACTGCTACTACAATTCAATAACTGTGAGTAGCAATCACATCTACTATGCCGGCCTAGATGGAACCGGCAACTTACAAGCTGATCCCGAAACGCGATTAAATCACTTCACGGTCTGTATACTTGTAAGTGGTGGTACTACACCGGATCGGCAGACTGGGTACCACTGCCTACCACTCGATAACCAGACCCACAAATATCCATCTCTTTTTTTTATGACATAGAGTATATAATTTCAATATGTATAAAGTTCGACAAGTGGTGTTACAGGCCTCTTTGAATGTTGCCTATCTGAAAAATATAGCTAGGCTACTGTAATGTGACGGCTGCGGCAAACATTTGTCAGTATGGACCGTAAAGGGACTCAGTCATGTTTCAGGATCAGATTAATGGTTATGACTGTTGTGGGTGCTACTTGAAGTTATTCAGCTGTACTAGCAGTCACTTCCATTCATGAAACACACTCCATCAGGCCATATGTTGAACCACAATAATAAAAAAATACATACCTGCTTGATATACTCTACAATATTATGCTGCAAGTCCACATCCAACTCCTTAATCCTTGTTATGAACAACTCTTTATTCGGACACTGAACTGCAGCTCCAAGAAGTAACAGCAGGAGTAGCTTCATATTTTCCAACCCATCCTTACTTTCTGGAGACTTTCCAAGGCATATACACTCCGGAATTATCAGTAACGTCATGCTAAGCTCTTCCTCATATAATCCTTTAATATTTTTCACTATAGCATCAAAGTTTTTAACCCGTCCCAGTAAGAGAGCCTGGTCTTCTAAGCCGGCGAGTTTTGTGATGTGATGTGCTGGTTCTGGGTCTATTTGTAAGTAAATCTGGTGGAGGATGTCGCCGTCGAAAAGTGATGAGTAAGTCGATATGGCTTGAGGGTTCGGAAGACATGATTTTAGCTGCAATATAGAATGTTTATTATAGTAATATGGTCACTGTTGAATGAAACACAAGGGCAGATGCATTATATAATTTGCATCACATAAATAATATTACATAGATACTTCTAAAATAGGTACATGGTATCTAAGGCGACATTGTGTAGTGGCAGTGCAATGGTTATGGAAACAGAGAGCATGGGTTTAATCCAAAACACTTGCTGGTACCAATGTATCTTTGATATATGTACTTTGGTTGTCCTGTTTCTATGATACAAGCAAAGTGCTTGTGTGTCTTAAAAACAGAAAATGGTAATTAAATAAAATAAAAAACGCTAGAAAACTTAAATAGTTACTTTAGTTGTTTAAGTTACTTTATAAATAGGTAAAATAACATTTGAATGGGACAAAATACTGCAAGTGGTATTAACCCAGCAATATGTGCCAAGGATTTAGCAGAAAGAACGGCATCATATAAAGATACAATAGACATATAGTGAGTACATAAGCAGTGTGTAACTTTACTGACTACTGTCAGAGTGGGAGCATGTCAAGTTACAGATGCGACAAAACAGCAAGCATGAATCTTTATGCAAGTAATTATAAAGTAACATATAACTTGAATAAAAATTATTCAATAAATTCTACATTTCTATTATATTTATAGAACAGTGTTTAACAATGGATATCTATAACTTTAGAATGACCTAGTTTCATTACAATTTTCTATTATTTTTCATTAGGCATTCACGTCATTAACAATACTTTTCTGTTTGAATCAACTTTTTATGATTAAACAAAAAAATACTTTTTCCTTAGTTCTGCCTATCTTGATTTTCTCTGGCCGGCACAGTGACAGTCACTGAAGCAGTAATAAACTAAGACTTGGACCTCCTGTTGCTCACCATCAGGCAAGTGGAGGTCAGATACAGAATCACAATAAAATATATTTAATTTTTCTTATTCTTTTTTCTGTTATTATTATTATTCTCTTTATGAAACCTTTTCATGTATGAACATTTTAGGTACAAGAATCATAGTTGTTAATATAATATCCAATTACCTAATTTAAAAAATATATATATAGACATCACCTATAAATAACTTTACAGGATAAAACTTAATGTTATTTATGGAAGTAGTATTTAAAATCGTAAACTCTGTTTTTTAATGATACTCCAGTTAATATATTAAAGTTGCTGCAGTTTTAATACATCTAAATTTAAACTGGCACTTAAGACAAAGAGAATCGTAACTCCAATCGAAGTAAGCATAAAAGTTGCGAAATAATGTTCAGTCAAGTAGAACATTTTAAAAACAATTGTTTAGTAATAATATAACTTTAATAAGTACTATAACAAACTGTGATACACTGTAAGGAATCCCACACACGCGTTCATTCACCTGGAACGTCTCACGGCTCACTTTTACGCACAAAATAAAAAGGGGGCTCGCTTACCCATGATACTAAGGGGCCACATAAAAACTCCTCAATTTCCGACGCTGTTGCGGCCATCCTAAATTTATGTTAGGATAAATTTGGCCGACTTCTCTCCCTCTGGTTTGGGCGCATTGCATCGAAGCGGCCTGCAATGTTGATTCGAGACGAAATCTTACTAAACATCTGCTGGAAAATCAAGAAAACCGCAAACAACGACTTGACACTGCGACGAAGGCCACCTAACTATATTACCACATGAAAAAATAACTCATAAAGTACAGTTTTAATTTGTATTAATATAAGTTTATTATTCTTTTTTATAATAACTATAAAGTATCATTATAATAATTTACTGCTTTTGAGGTAATAAATTCTATAGTAACTAATCAGTAAATATAAAATGAGCACTTTCCAAGTAAACTTAGTAATTTCAAAAGAAACTACTAGATGGCGTTGTTAGGATTAAATTTAATAATGTCAACAACTCATCGATAGATGGCGCAAAAATTAAAATCCTCGACAAGGTTTGAAAGAGACAGATGATAGAATGAAAGGAATAAATAATGTAACTAAACAATCTTGATGCTTTCGGTCAGTATCGTATTCTCCCCAGTACGTGCGGTGGGTTGTAGTCGATGCTTTTGGAACGAAATAACGTCGTGCGTGAATAAAAAATCTTTTTCATCTGTTTAAATAAATTGTGTGTAATTTGACCAATTTATACTGAGGAAATCGTGTTTATAAATGTGTTATAGTGCTATCAGATGTTTGTATTAGTTTCTTATAAGATTGAAATAAGTTACAAATTATTTTTGTGATCAGCGCGAGTGTTGTGTGTTTGTTTTTTTACATCCGTGTGTTTTGTGTTGTCTTGTATTAAAACAATAATGACGTAAGTTCACCTTTTAAGTAATACATATTAAAATGTTTATTTCAAACTATGTATACCTGTAGATTACTTAGACTTCTCATTGACTGAGCGGCCTAATTGCCTCTTTTATTGTAAAGAACATAATTTACAAGGTTCTTACTTACACAACCTTTTCGATACCAAGATATTATTATTATTAAACCTTTTTAGACACAAATTTATATTTTAGAAACTTTATATTTTAGATGTTTTGCTCTGTGTATTCATCCTTCAAACGAGGCGTGAAGAAGCACTTGTGGCCGGCATAGTGACGCCTTCTGAGGCAACCGTGAACTGAGTTGTTTTTTTCGGTTGTGGAGCACTCTTAGTGCCTTTTCTCACGGCTCACGTTCCGATCGCCGGGTTCTCGGTGCTGGATAACCGGGGCAAAGTGTATGGGGTACATAACGCCCATACATTTCGCCAACGGTCACCCGGCACCGACAACTTGGCAACCGAAACGTGAGAAAAAGCACTTAGATATCCTCTTACTTAGGCAAGGTTAGATGTCAAGTTACAATTAATTATTAATAATTAATTAACTAAAAATTTTGATATATTTTTTCAGGACCAGAATTTATTTTAAACAGAATTTAAAGAATTCTTCACATACTTATATTCTATTTAATTAATATGGAATTAGTTCTATCTGCCTGACCTCCTATTTTGGTTTATCCTACTAGAAAAATTATAGAGAAGATGTGGAATGGAAAATGCATGATTTTTTCATTTATATAAATTTATAAATAAGTAAAGTCTCTGGTTTTTTTTGTAGTTAGATTTTTTGTAGATAGATAGATTGCATATTACTATTTACGTCTTCGAACAGAGGGAAACAAAACTGATAAATGCTATCTTTAATTAACAATATCTATCTAAAGCAAAGTTAGTTTTGAAATGAGTAATTTGTTCGTAATCTTAGTTCTTATGTGTTTTTATTAAGACGTGACATCTGATCTTGAAATCTGTGCTCAAATTCGCGTTCAATTAAAAAAAAGAAAAATATAAATCTCTAAAAGCATCCATCAGTCACCCAAAGATGTATAGGCCTACGCTGTGACATGTAAGAAGTAATGGATTAAACATTTTTTTTGCGGCTTTCTATCGCGTCAATTTTGGTTTTGATTTTATTTATTATTGCCTTATTAGACTGCCAAACCAAATGACACCGTCAGTTATTTTTGCAAAAAAATGAATTAAACCGGGAACAAAAAAACAATATAATCATCAAACAGGGTAGTTTTGGAAACAATAACAGCATCAACTAATAGGACGATCAACACCTCAGTCTCTCCGTGAACACGATGGCTGCAAAGCTTTCAAAACGTCGGAATAATAAAATAAAATAAAATTGTAAAATCAAAACCAAAATAATCAATGTGCGTAAAATCTAAGAAAATACTGTGTGAGAAGTAGTAAAATAAAATGGTTTGTAGAAAAAATAATGAATAACAACCATACCTATTAATAATAATAATAAAACCTATTTTATCGATGAGATACAAAACCGCCTTAACATTAACAAGTATTTGTAGTGCAATGGTTACGCAAACCGAGAGCACGGGTTCGAAACCACTTGCCGATGTATCTTTAATATAATATGTACTTTGGTTGTCCTGTTTCTATGTTACAAGCACTTTGGTAGCTCAAAATGGAAATGTGAATAAAATAAAACTCTATAGTGTGCAGTCAGGCAGCCCCAATAAAAGAATACTTCAGTACCTACTGCAGATCTTTATTTTGATAACATCCCTTTACCTGGGCTCGGAGCAAGTAACAGTTTTAGTTTAGGGGATCCATCATCAGGTTCTCCGGGCTCTATGGTAAGCAAGTAGAGCTCTATAAATGCCGACGGATAAAAAAATAGTTTTTGTTTACGGTTTTCCCAGCGCCTTCACTATTCACGGACAAATGTTCTAATAGTATTAACACCTTATACGATCATATTGATATAGTTTTTTTTAAATTGAAACTACTTCTCCGACGTCGTCTTACCCGATGGGGAAGTCCAAGAGCGACGACGACTGAAATAGCGGATTGTACTTTACTTCCGCTGTGCTCCGCCGATTTGTTCCGTATTTAAACAAAGTAGTATTCGCATTCGATGGCTACTCTCACACGTTTAATAGTAATCAGTTTTTTTTTTTTTTGGATGAATGTACGGTTGTCCAAGCCTCGATTTCTTTAAGACATCATTCCGTATTTCGTGTGTGCTACGAGATGCACGTGTTTATCGGTTGTCCGCATTTTATTGTAAATTTTAGTGTAAATAATTATACAATCTTACTCTAAATGGGTAAAAGGCAACGAGAAGAAGCTGAAAACGAACAAGCAAATTGGTAAATACCGTAGAAAATAAGATGGTTGGAGAAACGGAGCTCCACGAATACGACGCCATCACGGTCGCCCTCAACGTTTGTTCGTTTTACCTGCATGAACAAAACGATTCAGGTAAATACCGATACTGGATTTTTTACATAAGTGGATTTGTTGCAACCAAAATGTTTTAATACTTCGTGAGACTATAACGTTCAATATTTATGAATTATTATTGTGATTGAGTGTAGTTTGAAAAACTGCAATGCCACAATTTGTAATTACTGTTATTGATGGTAGTTTGAAAAACTATAATGTGACAACTAATTATAACTGTGCTTGAGTGTAGTTTGAAGAACTGCAACGTCACAATTTATTTTATTATTGTGCTTGAGTGTAGTTTGAAGAACTGCAACGTCGCAATTTATTTTATTATTGTGCTTGAATGTATTTCGAGGAATTACATCGTCACAATCCAATATTATTACCTCTTGAGCATGGGTGAACCTACGTCGTCCATATATTGATGTGTATGATTTTTATTAGAAAAATGTACTATATATAATGAGAATCCTAATTCAGGTTACAACATTTTTACCCAGGGTTTATGCTTTTAAGCACCAACTCAATAAAGATTCGAGGTCAATAAACTCTTGACCTTGTTTTATTAGTCACTCTAGACCAGTGTTTCCCAACCTTTAAAAAATGTATTTTACCCTTAATAAATATAAATGATTACAATATTTTTTTTTTTAAAATTGCCTTTTTTGTTAAATTGGTCACCGATATCTAGCATTGCATATAAATAACCCAAAGCAGAAGGGTTGAAGTCGTGTCTAATCCATTTTGAAATTACCCTCCTTAACTATCGAATTGCCCTGTAAGGCGTGGGCCCCACTTTGGGAAACACTGCTCTAGACCATACCAAAGAACGTGAGTGCCAGAACCAGCCATACACAACTAGAACCCACAGACCGTTGGTCAAAAAGTTAGTCTGGTGTAAAAAAAAAAAAGAGGGGGAAAATGTATTTAACACAATGGTTAACCCTTGCAAAATAAACCCTGAGGTCACATATGCAATCAATAAACCCTCTCTGAAGAGGGATAAAACAAAAAGTATTCACTATTTTGCCATGCCATGCAAATACAGTAAATCACAGTATTAAGAATAAAATTATACGGTGTTATATAGATATATCAATACCGCCATTTATTAATATAAAAATGTTCAGAATGTCAGAAAGATACTGAAAAACTTATTTCAATGAACTTCTCT
Source organism: Tinea trinotella (assembly GCA_905220615.1). Classification (NCBI taxonomy): domain Eukaryota; kingdom Metazoa; phylum Arthropoda; class Insecta; order Lepidoptera; family Tineidae; genus Tinea; species Tinea trinotella. The sequence goes on from HG992314.1 coordinate 13,406,409, forward strand.
TTAAGATGGTTTTTAGCCTCAGGCTAGTTCAGGTGAAGTTGCCAGAGATGCAGCACAGGACTCAACTCCTGAAATATCCCTTTTTGAAGTCAACTTTGGACTTTTGGTGATAAAATGGGAAATAGTAAAGCCGCAGCAAGTTCGACCACTGATTTTTTAAATAAATAAAATCCTTTAAACTACTGGGGACTCCCTCGGAAGACTATGTGAGAAGGTGGTTGCTACCAATATGCTGTTACGAAAGGCAACAACAAACAGCGTCAACAGACGATTACAATATTTTTACAAGGTACCCTCTGACATATTTATTTATTTTTCATGGATCTGGGACACAATATTCCATTTAATATAATACCTGTATAAATCTAATACCTGTACAATAAGTCAGGTTCCAATTGGTCAGGTTGCCTAATTTCTAAGGAAGAAATTGCTGACTTTAATAGTTCAATAAATGAACTGTTATGTAAAGGTGCTATTTATCTTGAGCTCACCAGAGTCCAATTAATTTATATCCCCACTTTATTGTCTCCAAAATAATACATATAAAAAATAATAAAAAAAAAAAAGTTTTATTTTTAATCCTAAAAAATTAACATCTTTTAAAATTGAGGAAATACGTACTGCTCTTAAATTATTAATAACTGCTCTGGATTTTTTTACATGACCAATATTGATATTAAAGATGATTTTGACACCCATACATAAATATAATAAAAACAGGAATTATACTTCATTAGTATATTTAAATGTTTAGATAAAGACATAATAATCATGTCTAATGGTCACAAAGGAGACTTATATATTGGTAAGTTTATATTTTATTATAAACACAACTAAAAGTAAATTAATTCCACAAGCATAATGAATGAGAATAGGTTCTGAAAACATGACAGTTGGAACAAAACACGTCCTATTCAAAGTTGGCCACTATTACGTCCTGGACATGCTGCATATAGCATGCCTATGCTATATGCAGCATGTCCAGGACTTCAGGTGTAACATAATATAGCTGATGCGCATACAAAACAACTTGAACTATGGAAATGCATTAAATAATAATAGATATAATAGCCAAGTACCAATATCACAAGGTGCCAATAATTAACTATCCTGTTGACAAAATAATTTGTTTCACTTTCATAAGAATCAATTAATCAGCCAAAATAAGTAATTTATGCAGATGCATTATTGTTAAATTGCGGTTATGTTGTACCACTAATAGGATTCGGTAAGATTGATAAATAAATAAATGAACACAATAATTACCTAAATTTACTGGCTGTCTTTTTGCTTTAAAATCATTTACATGTAATAAAAGTAAGTAACTGCTTTATCATGTTAAGAATTAACAACACCACATCTTGATAGTCTAGCTAAACTAATTTAGCAGTGGTGTAAGCATGCAAGTATGTGCGTATAGACAGATTATATACCATCAAAAACAATACTGCTTCAAATAAAATCAGTTGACACTGCTTCAAGACAGTTTAACAATAGAACCTAGTGAAAAACGGCAAAATATGCCTTTTATACGATTATTTCAGGTTTTGGTATTTCTAAAAAAGATTTGTTTGCCTCTACACATAATCATAAGTGTAAGTTATATATTTGTTGGCGACCAGACCACTATGCTATCGCAAGAGATTCTTTCACAATCTCATGGACGTTTTCCATACAGGACTTTTTACAAATATCATTCGTTTTCCACCCTTTTCAATTATAATAAAGCTTTTCTAAATTTTGTAACAAGGCACCTAGGGTAATTATAGTTGGCTCATATTGACCATTGCAACCATTGCCTGTAAGTGCAGGTGCTTCATTGTCAATAACATTTTGAAGCAATGTAATACATACCTAATTGTAGATTATTGTAATAGTAAAAAAATAGTATCACAAATATACAGATACATTACACTTCACAGATAGATAAGATTTCTCTTATTTATTCTTATTTATTAACCTTTTTCTAATACTTCTAATAAAGGCTATAGTTATAATTCAGTAAATTGGTATATTCAGCAATAGCCCTCATTTACCAAATGAACTTACCACTGACATTTGTGTTAAGATACTATCTAAGAGATTTTTAGGTTTCGCCCACAAACTCGAAAATATGATTTAAGAACCCAATGTTTGTTAAGAATTATTATATAAATTATATCCAAATGGAAATATTTCACTTAATTTGTTATCCAATGTGATAACATTGTTAGCTCTTGTCACCGCTCATAAAGGATAATCCTCATCTTTAATTAAATATAATAATATGATTATTTAAAATATTGCAAGTTAAAATATAAATAATAAATTTCAATAAACCTAGGGCCAGGTCGTACACAACCAACTTTATTATTGCCTCTATTGTATAAATCCTAAAATATCTTTTGTAAAAGAGAGTTTATCTGCCCTGCACAAAACTCTTTCAGTTATATAAATGAAAAATAAAAAAAATCTTGTTCGTTAACAAACTTTAAGCAATTAAAATAAAGATACACTTTATATCTTGATATCTATGACATACACTTGAAAATCATAGTAATGGTCATTTGTCAACATCTACTATTTAAACATTAGGAGAGAATATTGACACTATTCGTAGAACTGTTGGATGGTCCGAAAAATCCAACACTTTTGCAAAAATTGATTTAAAAAAAATATATATTATATATATATTTATTACTTGTACTAGATCACTGTAATGACTTAGAGGACGCATAATTATATAAATTTAAGAAATAATTGTTATAGAACTAAGTTAATGTGATTGAGGAGTTCTGATCATCCAAATGTCTGGTAATACTTCCATTTCAGTCCACAAACCTTCAACCTTTAAATATCTACTTTGTTTAAATACGGAACAAATCGGCGGAGCACAGCGGAAGTAAAGTACAATTGAGAATCAAACGAACTTACCTGTAAGTGAAGTTCGATGATAATTGTACGAACTTCCTTAGTGCTCCGCCGATTGTGAAAGCCACACCCTCCCACCTCTACATGTAAATAGGTAGGTGAGTTTCAGGTTTGTAAGCACAGGAACACTATAAACAGAATGATGTCTTAAAGAAATCGAGGCTTGGACAACCGTACATTCATCCAAAAAAAAAAAAAACTGATTACTATTAAACGTGTGAGAGTAGCCATCGAATGCGAATACTACTTTGTTTAAATACGGAACAAATCGGCGGAGCACTAAGGAAGTTCGTACAATTATCACCGAACTTCACTTACAGGTAAGTTCGTTTGATTCTCAATTATACGTGGACGTTACTATGCCGGCCGACCTTCAAAACAATGCAGTTGAATTGTTAGTAATATATAACATTCGTATAATATCAGTCAAATCAATCAAAATATCACGCCTTTTTCCACAGGGATAAGCAGAGACAATGGAGCTCCACTTGCCACGATCCTGACATAACTCCCTTAGCTTCCTTCACGTTCGCAATTCTTTTCGTACAACCTCTATGGTTGTGGGCACAGGGCAACCTAGCTTACTTGAGGATATCTCCAATTTGGTCGGAAAACACCCTTCTGAGCCTCCCTCTTTTAACGCATCCATTCACAAAATATTTATAAATTCTTTTCGTCAATTTACTTTCGCTCATCCTTTCCATGTGCCCAAACCAACGAAGCATTCGTTTATCAATCCTTGTCACTAAATATATGTATAATATATAATATAAATAATATAATCTGTATATAAAATATACATTGTATAATATAATGAAAATAACTTTGAAATTGTTTTTGTGAAAGTTATGAAGGGGGTCATTTTAGTATGTTTGAATGGAATTTGTGGTACGCAACCGGGGGCCTATAACAGGACTTTTATAATCACAATTCCAAACGCGACTCCGTACGAACGATTCTGACGTACACGACACTAAATTAAGAAGGATTTATTAAACCAATCGATAAAGAAATAAAAGATAATTTATAAATAGGTAAGTTTTTACTCGTATTCGAATTCAATCAGCTTTACAAGAGCATTCGGATTAAAAGTTTTGGGAACTGCTCGTCTTTTGCAGAAATGTTTGTAATTATTTTGTTTAATAAAGAATCATGGATCAATTCAAAGCTATATTTTTAACTCTTTTTGTTCTCTTTTAATATTAATTTGGTAAAATCAAACCCGGCAACTTACAAGCTGCTCTAGAAAGGCGACTAAATCACTTCACGGTCTGTGTACTTGTAAGTGGTGGTACTGCCCCGGCCCGGAATATAAGAAGTGAAGAAAATTCTATCCACATAAAAACTCCACGTAACTTGAATCTAAAATGGACGAATTCCCTAACACGTGCCATTTACTACCTAGACTCTAGACTTTGATACTAAATTACACTTTCACAATTTAATTGGGCGATAGAATTTAATTAAATTTAAGCGGTACACTTAAGGATACGATGTTGCTCCGTTTAGTCGTCCATTATGTAGAAACATTTTACTCAAATTATTTTTTAGTATTTTATAGATTTTGCGCGAATATTGATTAATGAATTAAACAAATTTTATGCGGCTTACTATCGCGGTTATTTTTTTTTATATTTTGACTTGACAATGACAGCACCCCGCCTTTATGTTAAGCTGGAGTGCGGTCCATTAATGAAGGTGACCGTTACAGTTAAATAGTAATGCAATTGCGAGTAGTAATCGCATCCATTATGCTGGTAGCTGGAACCGACGTTTAACAAGCAGATGCTGGAATGCGATTCACTTTACGTTCTGTATGTACACGTTCGGCAGAATAGGCGAAAGAATGGTAGCCAAACCAATTTTCTGGATACCATTCTTGAACTACACATTTTTTTTTTTATTGTGACACGACATCTGACCTCGACTCGCCTGATGATAAGCAAGAGGAGGTCCAAGAGTGACGACGACTGGAATAACCGAGTCAGTTAATTTTATTAATTTTATATTAGTATATTATTATCCTACTACTCGTACAACCCTATTGTTAGAATGTGCCGAAGCTACAACGATCTTGTAGTGTAGAGCGTCGTCAACGACATAGACATTTTTAACCACAATTTTTCTATCTTTAAAAGATCAATTATTACATTTTTTAATAAATATGAATTTTATTATTAATAAAAAATATTTGTAATATTAATTTTTATGTAATTTAAACTATGTAATTATTTTTTATTGTTCGCAGTGTGTGCATGATTTTTGAGTTGCAATCGAGTTTGAAGTTGACATTGTTTTTTCATACTGAATCAAAGATTGCAATTTGTTTTGCACTCCTATAAAATAAATAAATAATAAATAAAGGCGACCGTGGTGTAGTGGCAGTGCAATGGTTACACAAACCGAGAGCACGAGTTCGAAACCAATGTATCTTTGATATAAAGTACGGTTGTCCTGTAGAAACAGGACTTGTATTATAGAAAATAATACAAGCACTTTAGTAGCTTAGTATAGAAATGTAAATATAAATATTTATAAAATCTCCTAACTTAAATTAATATTTAAAATGAACACCAAACTAAATCGTCCAGTAATGTTTGCAGAGCGTGTTTATCGAATTAATCTGCTAATCCTAGCGGAACTTAATTACAACAGGATATGACCCGGCCACCGATGGAAGTCTGCGATTTCAGTCGGCTTTTACAAGGCTGAAAATACGTTTATATTCATTCAATAAAATACGGCCGGCATAGTGGTGGGTAGTTGACGCTAATATGTGTAGTGGTATAAGGCGACCGTGGTCTAGTGGTAATGAAATAGCCACACAAACTAACGTTTTGAGAGCTTTGCAGCCATCATTGTCTTCCCGTGACCAGCCATTGTGGTCACGGACGACAAAAATAAACGCGATGATAAGCCGCATAAAATTTGAATAATCAAACTCTAAGAAAATTCTTTAATAAATAATTTTTGGCTCACATAAGTAGTGCCGGAGACTAAGGCAACCGTAAGGTGAGACAGTCGAGTTCAGATGTAGCCTCTCAATAAAAAATAAAACTATGACTCAGTTTTTTCAGTCGTCGGTGCTCTTGGACCTCTTCTTGCTTATCATCAGGCGAATCAAGGTCATCGGGGTTAGGTTGGCAAGTTAAAACGCTTATCGTCTCTCGTCGGCGATTGTCAAAATAATAAAAGCTAGGCTAAATGCAATAAAACAAGACAATTAATCGTTGTGACGAATATCGTCTGTGCGACGACACGTTTTATCATTATCATCAATAGTCTCATTTTGGTGGATTTAGCCTAGCTTTTATTATTTTGCCAATCGTCGACGAGAGACGATAATCGTTTTAACTTGCCCAACCTAACACCGCAGATGTCGTGTCACAATAAAAATAAAATAAAAAAATCAAGACCTAAATATCAATCAAATTGTCACGCCTTTTTCCCACAGGGATAGGCAGAGACAATGGAGCGCCACTTGCCACGATACTGACACAACTCCCTCGCTTCCTTCACATTCACAATTCTCTTCATACAAGCTCTATGGTTATGGGCACTAGGCAACTTAGCTTTCTTGAGGATATCTCCGATTTGGTCGGCGAACACCCTCCTGGGCCTGCCCTGTTTAACTTATTCACCTGATTCACCATTCACCTGAGATTTATAAATAGAAATTATAAAATAAACTTTCTTTAAAACTAGTCGGTAGAAATATGTAGTTTAATTAGCGTCCGGACTATTAAATCCTAATTACTAATTTGTTCATTATTACATTCGTGCGTTTACTTGTTATGTCGCCCGCCATGTTTGTTTCGAGTTTCAACATAAAGGACATCATTTATTTTGGGCTTCTATGTACTACTTTCGTAATGTCCAATGAAGAAAAAATATATAAATGGTAGTTTCGATACTTGTGTTAATAAAACTAATAACAATTTTGCTTTGAATTGCTGTTAAGTTATTTGGAAAATAAGATATGGATGTTGTATTATCTGTCAATCAACGCCATACCAGTTCTGCTTTGATAATAGCTTCATAATAATAGTTTGATCATTTTGCAAACTTGAACTATGCATAATAAAGGATATATTTTAATTAAATTGTAATCTTCGTACATAAAACTATTTTAAAATGTATATGCAACTGTTAATACAATAAAGTCTCCATGCAAAATGAAAGATAATTTCAAATAAAGAACATTGTTAAATATGTATCTGTTTAAAAACTTAATGCACAATGGTACAAAGGCGGAATTGATGCCAAAAGCATTCTCTGCCTGTCAAACATTTACGATAGAAAAGAGGTATTTTTTACTTAGATTTTAGGGTTTGACATATTTAAAGCCAGATTGTAGTACTTTAAAAAAATGAGTTTTACTGATATCCCCTCGAAACCTATTTTAAGTATTTGTTTTATAATTTATCTCATTGTAGTAGCAGTGACATTCATTAATGGACCACACCCCAGCTTAACATCAAGCGAGGCGCTGTCATACGTCAGTAACAATAAAAAATAAAATCCATAATAAAAACTCGTAGCTGTACTATACATAGTATAGAGACAATAAAAAATAAAATCCATAATAAAAACTCGTAGCTGTACTATACATAGTATAGAGAGCAGGATCTGCGCAATTGATGGAAGCCACGTACACCCATGACTGCGCGATCATCATCATCATCAGCCAGAAGACGTCCACTGCTGAACATAGGCCTCCACCTTAGAATGCCATTCCGAACAAGATGCCAGTTGCATCCACCAGTTACCCGTGACCAGTGGCGTAGCGTGGAAGTCGGCCGCCCGGGGCGGAAAAAAAATTGCCGCCCCCTTATTTAGGAGTTTCAATCATAGGTACAACAAAAATGTGAATTTCGGGTTCAAATTTTAACCCTAAATGTGCCCCCTCCGCCCAAGCCACGCTACGCCACTGCCCGTGACTTTAACTATGTCGTCAGTCCACCTAGTGGGAGGCCTACTGCCCTACTGCGGCCTAGGACTGCGCCATATTATCAAATCAAATCAATTTGTTACGCCTTTTCCCCACAGGGATAGGCAGAGACAATGGAGCGCCACTTGCCACGATCCTTACACAACTCTCTCGCTTTCTTCACATTCACAATTCTCTTCATACAAGCTCTATGGTTATGGGCACTAGGCAACCCAGCTTTCTTGAGGATGTCTCCGATTTGGTCGGCAAACACCCTCCTGGGGCTGTCTTGTTTAACGCATCCATTCACATGAGATTTATAAATTCTTTTCGTAATCTACTTTCACTCATCCTTCCCAAAGCATCGAAGCATATTATTAAATTAATTTAATAACTTATATTATTATAATTCAATGATCATTCGCCAATGTTTTCTCTTATGCCATTTTTGGACATGTACGTGTTTGAATGCAATTGAAAGTGTAGTGCAGTTTCGTGGCGATTTCCTACCATTGTGCTGGTTACTATCTATATCTACTTTTTTTTTATTGTGACTCGACATCTGACCTCGACCCGCCTGTTGGTAAGCAAGAAGAGGTCCAAGAGTGACGACCACTGAAAAAACCGAGTCATAGATTTATTTTTTATTGACAAGCTACTTCTGAACTTGACTGTCTTACGGTTGCTTCAGTCTCTGGCACTGCCTATGTCAGCCAAAAATGATTTATTATAGTAAGCAAGAGTAGGTCTAGGAGTGCCAACGACAGAAGAATTCGGTTTCAGTTCTTTCTTCTTCACTTTGCCGGCTAAAGGTGTTTCTTTACGCATCGCTTGAAGGATCCAATGTTATAGCTCTACCAGCTCATTTGTACCATTTCAAGTGCGAACAATTTATACTAATATCAAATACTTCTTACTCACGTTACCATAAATCATTTGTGAGCTAGGGATAGAATTGCCCAGCGCCTTGAATAAAACCCTCATCCCGAATGAGCTTAATTACTTATGATATAAAAAAGTACCTATAGAAATATTTAAAAAAAACTATCATGCAATAGTTGCATATTTATTATAGTAGGGGAGCCCAAGCGGGGATTTCTGGATTTACTCCAGCGTGACAGATTAAATTATGGGAGATACCTTGTACCCTGTAGAGTATATCTACCAAGTATTAGCCCTTAATACAGGGGGGTACGTGTATGGCAGCTGGTCAGAATTGTAAAAAAAAATCGATCTTTGAATATACTCGAGCGCGTCAGATTAAGCTAAGGTGAGTTAATTACATACTAATAAGTGCCCATTTTCTTAATCTGACGGATTGAGTATGACGGAAGAGAATGGGAAGGTCACAAACTTGTAAAAAAAATCGTCACCTGGACATTCTCGAGCGCGGTCGATTTTAATTTTATTTTGAAGAAAAATGACTAAGAATTACTAAAAAACTATAATCTGTCAATTTCAACAAGCCGAAGTAGCAAAAATCGTTGATAAAGTTTTGTGCGAGCAGTTGCAGTAGAGCATGTATTCCCCACTTCGCGTCTCTCGTTCCCTTTCACTTCTTCTTTATCTATTACTCTCTTGCACAGTCTTAATATACAGGGTGTTACAAAACACCTCCTAAAGCCGAACCCCCTTAAAGGTGTTAAATGGTCTCTTATAAAATATTTATTTCAATAATTTGCCAACCCTGTTTCAGTGAAATTAAACAGTAAATTACATAGAACATATATTTTATGGAACGCCTATGAACATTTTGACCTAATGTACAATGTAAAAAAGTATAAACTGTACAAGAAAGAAGATTTTAAAATCTTATCTTAATAAGATCTTAATAACCATAAATTATATATACTTTTTCGTAAGTAAAGTAAAGTTTATAGTCTGTATTGTATGGATGGATGGATCACGCAAACTACTAACGCACTACTCTTTCTACTCTTTCACGCAAAACTACTAAATGGATTTTATTGAAACTTTACAATAATATAGCTCATATTCCACACAGTTTCTGAGATATTATTACTTATTAGTAAAAGTGGGCAGTGATTGTGAGTGAAAGAGAGAGAAATAGTCTAAACTGTACTGCGATTAGTGTGCTATAGTAAGTGTGTAACAATTACCTTAAAAAAAATTCGTTTTTTTTGTCAGATTAATGAAATCCCTCCAGATAATTGTCAGATTAAGGGTCAGTACAATTGGGTCATCTTACTGAACCTTCTGTATAAAAGACTGACGCGCTCGAGTATTTCAAATTAACGATTTTTTTTTACATTTTCAAAACTCCGCCACGAACTTGCGTCATGTCGGAATGGTCAGTCTTTTGAATGGGAGCTTCTGTGGGGCTTATTTAACATCCCCTCTGAATTTCTGACGCGCTCGAGCAAATTTTTTTTTTTTGTTTTTCTACCTTTCCGTACTGCCACCCCCACCATGCAAACCGTCAGATTAACATACCTACAGTATTGTGGACACGTGGAGTATATACAATATCAAAATCTGACGCGCTCGAGTATATTTTTTTATTTGTTTTTTTTTACATTTTTGAAAATCCGTACACCCTTCCCCCACCGCTAAAACCAAAAACCCACATAACATTTAATTTTTTTTATCACCTAAACTTTAATATTTAATAGGTCCCTACGACGCTCGAGTAAATCCCCGATTAGCCTCTTGGGCTCCCCTACTATTAAGTTAAAAGAGATTATTTATTCAGTTAAATATTATTAAGAATTAAATCAGAGGTGAGAGGAATGATAGACATTAAAAAAAACAGGGATTCGAAGTATCCACAACCATAAAACATGTGTGAAGAAAATCGTGGATGTAAAAGAGGCCGGAAAATGTCACTTTCTTGGAAAGCGGTACTCCGATGTCGCTGCCTATCATTGCAGAAGTTGGGCGTGAAAATTTATTTTTGGCATTAATAAAATCTTCTATTTATATTACTTTTCACTAACTTGTACAGGCCGATTTTTATATGACGAAAATAAGTTATGATTATTAAAATTAGATGAAGAGTTAGTTATATATTTAAATGAATAATAGTAAAAATCTCAATTTTCCTCAATCCATGTTTCACAATAAAGAAAAGTATATTTTAAATACAAAGAAGGATATTTTTTGGAGCGAGACGTCATCAATCATATCAATATCAGGCATTGAGTTGTGGCTGATAGACTGACATGATTGATTGTCACCATCCCTACACCTTACAAATTATATTATTTTATACAGGCCCTATATAGGGGTTAATCGATTTAACATTTTACTAAATTGCTTTTTGGAAGATTAGCTTGCATTTTTTATTATCAGTCTAGACAAGGTTAGATGTCTAGTCGCAATATAAAAACTATAAAAGCAATATTTAAAAGGATTTTGTATGTAGCATATTTGTAGAAGTTATAAATAAAATAACTGTGGAGAAGGCGTGACAATTTGATTGATTGATTGATAAAAAAAAATATATTTAATAAAAAAATATAAGGCGACCGAGCCTGCATCAAAAACTAAAATTTGGTAATAAGTGTAGTTAGCCGGATTGCGAATTAAGGTATCGATATATATATATATATATATATATAACCACCCTATTTAATTAATTAAATGTTTTATTGTGTTTATATATTTTTAATATAAAAAATAATGTCATATCTATTTGGATTTCACTGTTAACTTCTGACAGCTTATTAGGGTCCTAATAATAGAATAGATAGATAGAATCAAAACTTCAGACATCAAATGACAAAGGTATGACACACTTGTCCCACTATTACGGAAATATAGTCACAAGGGATAGGCAGGGACGTTTCCTCACGTCTCAATTGGCCATTGTTCCTAATATAGTGTTGCTGTTCAGACGTTTCAAGGATAAAAGTGTTTAATATGCATTTTTTAATTGATTCTTTGATGAACTTATTTATGTTATAATTAACTAAATTATTTTTTTGACGCCAGGCGTGGACGAACGGTTAGCGATTGGTTTGTTGTGCGTAAAGTCCCGGGTTCGATTTCCGGTCGGAGCAAATATTTGTTTCATAGCTTTCATTTGTAATATTTAATAATTATATTAAATATTGCAAATATTGGTTAATAAAAAAGAGGTGGGTGGATATTTGCTTTGGGTCTGGTTGTCGAAGAGTGGTAGGCAGTGGTACCCAGTCTGCCGATTCGGGTTAGTAACACCATCACTTACAAGTATACAGACCGTAAAGTGATTTAGTCGTGTAAGTTGCCGGTTTCAACTAGACTGGCATAGTGGCTTTTTATTTTTTATTGTGACACGACATTTGACCACCTAATGATAAGCAAGAGGAGGTCCAAGAGTGACGACGACTGAAAAAATCGAGTCATTTCACGGCTGCCCCAGTCGCCGTCACTATGCCGGCAATAGAAATGTGATTGCTATTCATAGTTTTTAAATCGTAGTAGCAGTAACATACATTTATGGACAACACTCCAGCTTAACATCAAGTGGGGTGCTGTCATATGTCGAGTCACAATAAAAAAAATTGTCTTAGTAGACAACAGAGAGCCATTTTCCAGATCCTGATACAACTCTGTTCATATCCGCAATTTTATATATTTTTAAATTTATATACTAAGCTACTAAAGTGCTTGTATCATAGAAACAGGACAACCAAAGTACATACATCAAACACACACTGGTAATGGTGAGTGGTTTCGAACCCGTGTTATTGACTTGCGAAACCATTGCACTGCCACTACACCACGATCGCCTTAATTCTTCTTATACAAGCTCTACGGTTATTAGTTTTATATCATATTTTTTAGAAACAATGCGATCGGTTGAGCAATTTGTATTATATAAGTATGTTATATGCTTATCTATTAAAAACACTACATAATGCATTCTACATAACTACTTCACGGACGAACGGACAACAACGGCGTGCTAATGGAGGGCCTAATAGACTACCAATATATGGCTTGTCTAACTATTAATGACGCGCCCCTCCACTTTATTAGTTTATTTAAATGTGTGAATACTAATATTACTAACTATACTACTATACTTTATTAACGTGCTCTCCCTTTTGTGTCCAACCAGCAACTGAATGACCAATTACAATTGCATTTTCGGTGTGTTGCATCTATATTTTAAATTCGCACGTGTTTAAATGCAGTAGAGGGGCGCGCCATGCGTCACTCTACTTGGATATACTATACAAAATTAATTTATAATAAATACAATAAGTTTTACAATGGATGCAGGTCCACTGAAACTCCCAGCGGTCTGTTATACCTACATATTTAGGCCTGACTGTATTTTGCGTTTCCCTGGTCGTCTCATGCACCTCCAATTGCGTAGGGAACTGACAGCATTTTGTAGACGCGCCACTTTAAAAAAAATCCAATCTACCTCAAATTCAAATATATATTATTAAAGTGTATAAATAAAATATACTTATAAATATAATATAAATAAAATTAAATAAAAATATAAATTAAGAGTGGGTCCGCCATCTTGACGTAAACTTTTCGATTGTATGGGAAAAGAACATCGGACAAAGGTAGTAATTTCATTCTATTCTTATTGACTAAGGATTTTTTAATAATACATCTAACAATACTATAACGGCTTATACTATTTCTGCGGCAGGCATAGCGACGCCGGATGAGGCAACCGCAAACTGAAACGTTGGTAAGCAGACAGTTGGTGGTCACTACATACCGTAAAGTGACTCAGTCGCGTATCGAGATCAGCTTAAAATTTAGTCTCCATTTATGGACCGCACTCCAGCCTAACACAAGGCGAAATAACTTTATACTTAAATTACATTTAAATAACTGCAAGTAGCAGTCACATGCACTAGACCGACCTAGTTGGAAACGGCAACCTTCAAGTTGATCCCGAAACTTGACTAAGTCACTTAAAATTAAAAGTCGTATTAATTTATATATCAACATAATACCCACATTATTATGATTAGTACCTACATAGATAAATAGAAAGGGCATCATTCATTTTGGGCTTTTTTGTACTACTAAGGTCCTATGATGAAAAAATATATAAATGGTAGTTTAGATACTTGTGTTGATAAAACTAATAACAAATATGGATTTAACTGCTGTGCGATTGAGTTATTGGTAAATAAGATACGGATTGTTTTTATCATCTATCAATCAACGCCTTATTTTTTCTGCCATGAACTGACATAATTATAGTTTGGTCATTTTGCACACCTATACTATACAAAATAAAGGATATATAAAGAGTGGTAGGCAGTGGTACCCAGTCTGCCGATCCGGGGTAGTACCACCACTTACAAGTATACAGACCGTGAAGTGATTTGGTCGCGTTTCGGGATCAGCTTGTAAGTTGCCGGTTCCATCTAGGCCGGCATAGTGGATGTGATTGCTACTCACAGTTATTGAATTGTAGTAGCAGTGGTATTCATTCATGGACCACACTTTGGCTTAACATCAAGCGGGGTGCTGTCATCTGTCGAGTCACAATAAAAAAAAACAAATAAATTGTAATCTTCGTACATCAAACTAATTTAAAATGTATATGCAACTGTTAATACAATTAAGCCCAAGGCCCCATACGAAATGAATGATGTCCATTCATTTCGAAGAATTTTCTCCGTCGACACTCCTGGACCTCTCCTTGCTTACCATCAGGCAAGTCCAATTATTTTCACAAAAAAAACCTATTTACATACAAACATAAAATTCGTAATAAAAATTGCCAATAAAACTCCAAATTGCATTTCAATGTTATTTAACCAGAACCAATTCTTCACATACGTTAGTTAACCCTAATAAAAAAGTTACCAACAGTGTGCATAGGCCACAAACTTATAGACGCATCACGCACATTGCACCAAAGAATTTGGACTTAAAAAATAGAAGGAGCCCTAAAATAGCAACAAAATACAACCGTTTATACTATTTTCACTAATGGCAATAAAAAGAAGTCAGAAGGAGATAAATATGCATTTTTACATTCGTAATTTAAAAGGTTGTCTCTAGTTTTGATGATCATTTGACAACCTAATTAAACAGAATAACAAATGACATTAAAATACTTCAAAAAAGGATGACTCTTGTTATCATACCACGTGACTTTTAACTAAGTAGTATTAAAAGTCAACCAAGTGGTTTTAATTGCAAAAAGTAGTGACAACCTTTAAAAGAAAGGAGTTGAAGTACAAGTAGTTGTCTCTTTCGTTCACACGTGGTATAAACATAGTATAAATGAGATAAACACTGAATTAGTTCTTATTTTAGCACAGCTTCTATTCTTTCCAAATTCTTAGTATTACACTATAATCAGGGGATAGCCCGGCAGTAACGAATGCGTTTAGATTGTGACGTCACACGATGGGATGGCATTGGCATCGACAAGTAGAATGCTTTATTAGCCCATTTGTCACTTATTAGTTTTATTAGTCACATCCACTATGCCAGTCTAGTACTAAAAGTGATTGATTCTATAATAATTTGCTACTAATATTTCTACAAAGGGCAATTTTTAATATCCCATTAGTTTTAGCGTGGTGTCTAAAAGAGGTCGATGTTAGTGTATCATAAAAAGACAGAAAAAAGGCACGTAATGAAATGCTCATAAAGAGAGCTTTATATCCGTTACAACTTCCTGACAAGCTGAAAACGATTGGGGTTCACATTCTAAATTTAAATTTAATATAGGAATGTTTATAAATAACCGGGTCGTTATAGATGGACATAATTTGAATTGAGTAGTATCGTAGTTATGGATAGACCAAATATTATAAGTCAATGTTTATTTAGAAATATAAATTTACAATGCGGAAAAAAAAGACACAGAAGTAATCGTGTCTTTAAAGAGACAGTCACAGCATGAATTAAAGAAAAAAATGATAAAAGAACAATGAAAACGAAGATAAAATAATATCTAGTGTAAAAATAGAAATAATATCTTCCAAAATGTACTGAAATAATAATATTAAAGACTTAAATAACTGTTTAATTTGTAATTTGTTCTAAATTTAGCAATTTTTAATACCAAAAGAGAAGAAAATGACATTATTGCCACCTAAATTACAATTTATTTAAAATCGTAGCATCTTTAGGAGTAATAGTAACAACATAACAATTGTTTGTTATTTCTGAATCCGAGTCTGTTTGTCTAAGAGTAGTAGGCAGTGGCGCCCAGTCTGCCGATCCGGAACAGAATCATTTTTTTATTTGTTATGATATTTGTTATTATACATTTCTATTTATTTTATTTTATTTTATTTGGAAAACTTACAGCCTCTATTTTACAATAAAAATGTAACAGCAGTAATACTAGGCCTTTACAAGTTTTCGCACATAGGTAGGCGAATCATGCAATATAATATATAAAAATGTATATACCACTATACACCACTACTAATACTACTACTACTACCACTATACAGGCACACACGCATGTATACATACATACGCATACATATGCACCTATACAATGGTATATACAAAAGAAAAAGAAATGTAAATTTAGTATAGTGCTAAAGTGTTAATATCATAGAAACAGGGCAACCAAAGTACATATATCAAACAATACATTGGTACCGGTGGGTGGCATTTGAACCTTGCGTAACGATTGCACTGCCACTACGCCTCGGTCGCCTCATTTGATTCTGCATAGTGGATGCGACTGATATTTGCAGTTGCTTAACGTGGTAGCAGTCGCCTTCATTAAGGGATTGAACTTCAAACTAACATCAGGCGGGGTATTGTCATATGTCGAGCCAACATACAAAACATCTTTACTCTTTACAAGGCAATTTTAGAGCCCTGATAAAACAGTATTTATTTTATTAAGAGTTGAACAAAAACCTTTTTTATGTAACCTTTTCACGTTAGTCTCTTCAATCGGTATATCGAATCAAGTATATATACCATTTTTCACACGAGTTGGTCGAACTAATGAGCCGTGCATTTTTTCGGCCGATATAACAAAATACTATTTTAAGTATGATAATAAAACATGTTTAAAATTAGCTCGGCTTTAACACTATTTTCGAAGTTCTTGGCTTAACTATAAGCCAATGGAATAGAGCGGATAAACTTTGGTTTTGTTACTATAAATATTCACATATTATTATATTACATATTTTATATGTATGAAGAGAATTGTGAATGTGAAGGAAGCGAGGGAGTTGTGTAAGGACCTGTCCTTCTAAAAAAAAGGCGTGACAATATGCTTGATTGATTGATTAAAATGAAACAAGAGACTAGCGAGAGTGTTAATATATCTAATATATCAGTATAAAAATATTGAGTATATAAAATTTGTGCTTGAAATTTTAAATTGCAAGGATACCTACACCGCACGAGGAAAGCATTCGCATTGTTTTAAATGAATAGACAGCCCAGCTAATTTCTTTCAGAGTGTGTAGTTTATTTGTCGAACTATTGACAAGTGGATTCCTTTCCTCCTATGTGTTTTACTCTCCCCATGACTCAGCTCCTTCATGCGGAACGCGAAATAATTGATCCAGAAACGTGACTGCTTCACTTTTCTGCTCTTTACACCTTCGCACGTATACATGGAATTCATATTAGTACACTTTGTCTACCCTATAACCATGGATTCTTCAAGCAATTAGTGAAGACGCACCTTTAACCGGTATAGTGAGCGTGACTGAGGCAACCGTAAACCGAGTTGGTTTTTTGATCGTTGGCACTCTTGGATCTCCTCTTGCTTACGATTAGGCAAGTCGGCTCACAAGGAAAATACTTTATTGTAATTAAGGCATGATATTTTCATTGATAATTTTATAACTTTTACGCTAAGTTTGTAATTGTTCGACTTAGAACGTCCCCTTGCATTAGGCAAGTCGAGTTACAAAAAATTATGGAGTTCATTGATTTATTTCATCGGTGACGTTCATAAAAATAACGTTCATATAAACAAAATCGTAAGTACCTTTAGTAACACAATGTAAACAACCGCATTTAAAAGCATTTATTAGTAATTGTATTTTATTGGTTAACAAGCATTTCCTTGTTTGTGAGACTAATTGTTGGGTCGAATAGGGATTACTTAGACGGGTACATGTAAGTTTTGCTCAGCCCCAGGGATGACGGCTGATAAACGGTTAACAGACTACATACTCTAGATCTCTTAAGCGAAGGATATCCGCACTACTTTGCCAAGTTGTTCACGCTAGTTTTAAGATTAAATAAATTAATGGTAAAATAAAAAGCCACAGTCACAATAAAGAATGCGTATGGAGCGGCAATGTAATGCAAACGGTCAGGTAAACCGTATTCCTCAAGCTTAGAAAGAAGGGCCTTGTGCCCCTGTGGTCCCTGTCAAACGCTTCGGAGAGGTCCTAAACGATGGCAAGCGTTCAATGGTAAAGGTAATACCATTACGACTAACGCTTCACCCCAGACGTACGCTAGAAGTTCAGCAGTTGACCGTTTTGGCCTAAAGCCATATTGACGGTTATTGTTCAGCTGATGACCCTCCAGGTAGGCCATGAGGCGGACATTAATTATCCGTTCCATGACCTTGCACAATACTGAGTTATGGCTATCGGATGGTAGCTTGATGGGCCTTTCTTTGGGACCGGTTGCACATTGGCCTCTTTCCAAGCCCAACGAGTATGAGAGCCGGTATAGCCTCGTGAAGTTGGAAGTCAATTCCGCTGCGCACGTTTTAAGGACAAGCGCTGGGATGCCATCAGGACCACTGGACTTAAATAAACTAATTATTAGTTATTTTCCAAATCTGATTCATGGTTAGACACAAAATGCAAGAGCCAGAAGGCTGCGAAATAAATGATTTGATTTTGATATACTTATATTTAATTATAAATGTAGTTAGAATTTTACAAAAATTATTAGTATTATAATTGACTTAATTATCTGAAGGCGTTCATAGGCATGTTTTATATCAAAAACTTTCATTTCACGTGGAGTCCTTTAGTTTGTGATCTATGGTTTAACTCCCATCTCCAGGGAAAGAGGAGCGATAAAGGGTTAACATGCAAAATTATTGTTTTGCTTCGTGAGTCACCGTTTTTCAGATTGTGGCAAGTTTAAACAGTTTCAGTAAATTATTGTTTTGTTTGTGCTTTGTAAGTTTAGTATAGAATTCATTTAAATATGTAATGATTTAAAGTTTTTTTTTTACCAAACTTTAGTTGTTATATTGTTTTTATGGCGACATTTGCTAGGTTTTAAAGTTTTATTTTTACGATTTTGGTTTACAATTAACCTTTTTTAAAGAGACAGTCTACAATTCTAGAATATTAAACATAGTTTATCTACACTATAAAAACTTGGCCACTAAGCCGGCATTGTAGAGGCCACTACTACTTTCAGTTAATTAACAGTAGCAGTCGCCTGCATTTATGGACCGCACTCCATTCCTAAGAAACCTTTACAGCCGCTACACGCAAAGTGGCGCTTCGTTGTCTCTATCTATCCCTGTGGATTTTTTAAATCAATTTTATTAGGAGAATTGCGCACATAAAATGGCGAAGCCGTTACCATTATAAACTAAACTTAGTCTATTTACAAATACAAGCTCATACAGATATAATGTGGATAAGGCTAGTAATAAAAAACATAAGAAACAACCCACTCAAAAATATAAAACAAAAAACACTTATTAAACCTGGGATACTTTGGGGTTAGGGTCCCCAAAGTATCATGCCACATTTTCTCTCTCCTTTAAGTACACCGCCACGAATTTGTATAACATTTTGGCTTGCTCAGAAGCAGGCTTTGCCAATATACTGTTACAGCAACCAACTGTGGAAAATAAGGCGTGACAATTGATTCTGTAGATTACAGAACACAAAAATATGACTAAAAGTGCCTTTGAACAACATTTGTACAAGAATCTATACACACATTTGTATTCGTTCGCTGAATATAACACTAAACCAATTAATCAATCAAATTGTCACGCGTTTTTCCACAGGGATAGACAGAGACAATGGAGCGCCACTTACCACGATCCTGACACAACTCCCTCGTTTCCTTCACGTCCACAATTCTCTTTATACAAGCGTTGTGGTTATGGGCACCAGGCAACCCAGCTTGAACACTTAAAACACTACATAGACATTTTAATTCTTGAATATTTGATATTTCTTTCTAAGTTTTAGTATTGAATTGAATATTTATTTCTTAGTTTTATTCCTGAATAGAATATTTATTTCTTAGTTTTATTCTTGAATTGAATATAAAATTCTTATTTTATTTTTGAATTGACTATTAAATTGTTATTTTATTCTTGAATTGAATATTTATTTCTTAGTTTTATTCTTAAATTGAATATTTAATTATTATTTTATTCTTAAATTGAATATTTATTTCTTAGTTTTATTCTTAAATTGAATATTTTATTCTTATTTTATTCTTGAATTGAATATTTATTTCTTAGTTTTATTCTTAAAGTGAATATTTAATTCTTATTTCTCTCTTGAGTTAAATATTTATTTCTTAGTTTTATTCTTAAATTGAATATTTAATTCTTATTTCATTCATATGTTCCGTGATGTAGATGATGAGTTCCTAAAATTGAAGAAGAAAGGACGATTTATTACTTTTGCTTATCCTCAAGTAGCTAAAAGCGTAATGACATTAACTAAATGGTTGACCAACGAATTTAAATGGGAACCAATAGAAATGTCAACGAATTAGTCTTTTATTCTTTACATGCGTATGTAATTCTATCAACGATGCAGTATTAATATGTTTCTCACACTATTACTAATTTCATTGATTTTTTTTATTGTGACTCGACATATGACAGTACCCCGCTTGATGTTAAGCCGAAGTGTAGTCCATGAAGGAATGTCACTGCTACAACAATTCAATAACTGTAAGTAGCAATCACATCCACTATGCCGGCCTAGATGGAACCGGCAACTTACAAGCTGATCCGAAACGTGATTAAATCACTTCACGGTCTGTTAACTTGTGGTACTACCTCGGATCGGCAAACTGGATACCATTGCCTACCACTCTTAATTAATAATTATATAAATAATTAATTTAACTTGATAATTATTTAAAACTTTATCATGGTATAATTATAAAAGGCGGACTTAATTCCTCTAGGCATTAGTGTTTTTGTGGTTTATAAAACGATACTAGTTTGAGTTCGCTGAAAACATAATAGAAAAATAATGTGAAGTTTAGTTAGTAGCTAAAATAAATGAATTAAACAAAATTTATGCGGCTTACTATCGCGTTTATTTAATTTTGGTCTCCGTTACCACGATGGCTGCAAAGCTCTCGAAAATGCAAAGTCTTAACCAAAATAAACGCGATAGTAAGCCGCATAAAATTTGTTTAATTCATTAATCAATGTTCGCGCAAAATTTAAAAATACTAAGCAAAAATAATTAATATCATGATCAGCTATAGTTCGTTCACGACTGCCTCAGTCGCCGTCACTATGCCGGCCAAAGGTGCTTCTTCACGCATCGCTTGAAGGTTCCAAGGTCATAGGATGGAGAGAACACATGGGCTGGCAAAGCATTTCACTTGTCAATTGCTATACAAAAAAAATACGCACCGAACTTTTTATTATTGACTTTTATTTTTATTTTATTTTTTTAATTTTTTTTTTAGTTTTGGCAATAGTATTTGGTAGTATTAGAATTTTGTTAACGGATTTGTCGTGCAATTTATTTGGGGGTTACGTAATGGGAATTTAAGTTTGAAATATTGGTGTTTTACCATTTTGGAAAGGATAACAAATAGCCAGTGTCAGTGATGGATGAAGGGGAACAATACAATGTATGTCTGGAGGCGGCATATGATATTCATCATATAAACTTCCTACATTTTTGTGAGGAAGCTGACACAACGTCAGGATCATGGCGAGTAGCTGGAATGTGGTCCATGAATGGATGCCACTGCTACTACAATTTAATAACTAAGCAGCAATCACGTCCACTATGCCGGCCTAGTTGGAACCGGCAACTTACAAGCTGATCCTGAAACGCGACCAAATCACTTCACGAACTGTATACTTGAAGTGGTGGTACTACCCCAGATCGGCAGACTTGGTACCACTGCCTACCACTCTCAAAGTTATTTAAAATGAGTTACAATAATATTCCTTATTCCTCCTGCACCATCTTCTACGGCGTAGAGCTACAATTGCGTAAAATTACCGTATCCATATTATGAAACATCTTCGTACTCAAGTGAGGCGCCACTTATCTTGATTCGGTACTGACAGACAGATGGACGGACGCTCTTAACTACTGTTTATGCTGGACCGACTTCCTCAAAAAGCTACATACACAATTAAACGAATTTCAACCTAAAACATATTACGATTAACACTTAAAATCTCTTGACAGAAGTCTAGTTACACAATATGTTTATTGTTTTGGGATTTTAGCGCTTATTGTTATTGGGTTAATGTGTATAATTGTGTGTTTGGATTGTGAAATTGATTACAATCATTGACGGATCGCCTTTCAATTTTTACAACCACTTTCATTGATTAGAAGTACCTACGTACTATTTTATTTACATAAATATATTTTTCACGAGTTTTGTGGTTCGTCATATGACAGCACCCTATCTAATGTTAAGCTGGAGCGCGGTCCATGAATGGAGGCGACTGCTACTACCCCGGATCAGCAAACTGGACACCACTCTTTACACTCTTTGACAACCAGACCCAGAACAAATATCCACCTTTTTTATTAAATGTTACAATTAAAAGCTATAAAACAAATATTTGCACTGATCGGGAATCGAACTCGGGACTTTACTTAACGTACTGATGTGCTAACCTAACAATGAGCTCTAACGTTTTTTTTGTGAGTCTATTTAGTTATATTTAATTACCTAGAATGTTTCTCGCATCAGATAATGTCTTGAATAACCATACTGGCCTTCTATAGTGTCTGTCTATGCCTGTGGTAATCAATACGTGACAGTTTCTTTGATTGATTATAGAAGATCTAAATATACATTTTTAAAAACAGTTGTAGTTTTTCATAAACATAGTTCTAGATATTTGTAATTCTTCTTTTATCTTTTTTGTTGGTTATATTATTTTTTATTTTGTATACTTTTTTACACTTGATATGATTTTTTTATGTTAGTTAAACTATATATAGTTTTTTATTACTTAAAATAAAGATATATCGTTATTTTAAGTAATAAAAAATATTAAAATCATTAATTAATTATAAATAATCGTAAATCTCAAAAAAAATGAAAACTATGCATTTACCGACAAAAAGACCCAAACCCAAAGCAGATTGCAATAGAACGTATCTGTTAAAAAAATCTTTACAAATAGATAGTGCATCATTTGATTGCCAAAAAAATCTCAGTTTTCCAGCAGAGAAGGGAAATGAAAAATGGTTTTACCACGAAAGAGGCCGCAATCTCAACCGTAATGGCGCCATGACAGTTTACTTTCGCGCCCATTTTTTAGGGTTCTTTACGATTGCATCGCCTTATATTGGTCCTTTGAACATACACAAAAGCGTATATACAAAATTTGTATGTTCAAAGGACTCTCTTGACTCTTGACGCAAATTTTATTTGTATATAATATTACAATAATGATGTAATAATAATAAAATAATACCGTTAAAAGAAAAAAAGAAAAGCAAATATTTTGAAATAAGTACAAAAATGAATAGTGGGTTTTATAATGAATTAAAATCGACTTGCTTAGTTTAACTAGAATTAAACTAAGTTATGTTTAAAGCGAATTCTTGACAGATCTGTAAGTACTCCTAGCCCGCCTTTCCCACTGGGCACTCTGGGCACGTGCCCAGGACCCCGCGATGAACAGGGGTTCCCTAGATCCTGCCAGATCATCAAATAAACATATTTATTTGGAAAAAATCAAACGATAATGACTGACATCATACCAATGTGCATTAGGGACCTTGAATTGCCTATTCTAACAAAATGGTGCTCTGTCAAGCTCATAGGGGGTGTCATTGGGGTAAAGAGGTACTTGTATACTTAACAAGAAAACCTGTAGCAAGCCTTTGACCCAGCAGTCCTTTCGTTTTTCAGCGTTTTTCAATAGTAATAAATTATGTTACGGAACCCATTTTATTGTATTCTGTTGTTTTCGTATCAACGTTATTGTTTTAGCTTGATTTACGAGATTTTGTTAGCCGCTGTATCCGCAACAGATGTTTTACTGAAAAATATGTTAAGTGATTTTTACATTCTTTCTATTACGAATAATATACTATGTTTTTTTTAAAACGAAGACGAGCTAAACTTAAATAAAACCCAGGACATTCTATATAAAGCAGGGGTTTACAATGCCTACAACCGTAGAGATGTGTAAAAGTGATTTTTACATTCTTTTTCTTATTTTACATTAATTTTCTACTAATACCTATGTTTTTTTTTAAACGAAGACGAGCTAAACTTATATAAAATCCAGGACATTCTATATAAAGCAGGGGTTTACAATGCCTACAACCGTAGAGCTGCGTGAAAAGAATGGGTCATAGTTGCCAATTCTCTTTAGGATTAAAGAATGTGGCGAAATCTCTGCCTGTGAATTTTACTGATTGATGTCTCTAAATAAGTTCATTTTGTCCCTAACCTCTGTGTAATTTGTGTTGTTGCAACAAAACCTAGATATTTATCTATTTATCTACCTAGTTTTAACTAGTTTATAAAGGATAGCTCGTTAATATGAAGTAGGATTTTTTGATAAATATTGACCTTATAAAATATTATGATTCCAAAATTTGTTTATAATTTAACCCAACAAGCTGCCGCCCACTTTATTCATTACCTTTCATTACTTCCCATTTAGTTTGTATGGCATAACATGGTATATTATTGAATTGCCTGCAGAATCGCTCATTGCAAAATAAAATAACGAAACGTTTATTATTCATTAAAAAAAGTATTGTAAAAACCAGACTATACCAAATTGGAATTTAACATGAAAACTATAAAGTAACACAATGCAGTAAATGTTGCGTGTTTATGAGGTTTTAAGTACATTTAAGAATGCATGAATATTATACATTTTAATAATAATAAAAATATTGGCAATATCTACTGGCCGGTATTTCACGGCCTTGTTATATATTTTCCATTTCTATATTAAGCTACGAAAGTGCTTGTATCATAGAAACAGGACGACTAAAGTACATATATCAAAGATACATTAGTAGCCGAAACAACCATACATAAATTAATTAGATTACAATGCCACTAAAGGACATCATTCATTTTGGGCTTTTATGTACTACTTTTGTAATGTCCAATGATGAAAAAATATATAAATGGTAGTTCCGATACTTGTGTTGATAAAACTAATAACAGTTTTGCATTTAATTGCTGTGCAATTAAGTTATTTGGAAAATAAGATATGGATTTTGTATTGTCTGTAAATCACGGAGACTTGCCATAGCTTTGAACTGTCATAATTATAGTTTGATCATTTTGCACACCTTAACTATGCATAATAAAGGATATTTTTAAATTACATTTTATTCTTTGTACATTAAAGTATTTTAAAATGTACATGCAACTGTTAATACAATTAAGTCCAAGTCCCCATACTATACGAAATGAATGATGTCCTTTAACAAATATTATCCTGAATAATTGTAAATGTGAATGTGTAGACGTGGATCGTGTGTATGCAAATTTAATAATTTTTAAATGTGTGCGTGTGTGTGTTTTAATCAGAACCAGGTAATTAAAAAAACTTGTAAATTTCGTGTAAATAAGTAAATAAATCTTCAATCTGTACAATAGATTCAAATTTTCTCCTTAAATAAATAAATAAAAACAATGTGAGGGTAACTAGGGAGGGAGTTGTGTACGAAAAATGTGTGACAATTTGATTTGTTATTATTGTTGTTATGTGTTTTGTGTTTGATATTAGCTTATTTAAACATATTAGACAAGCTTGTCAAACATAATCATATTTTGTCATTTATTCCCACTTAGTTGGTGGTGAGTTTTGGTAGTTCTCTTTAAATAAACCTTATAATTACATTATATTATTAGAATATAATGTAAAGAAGAATGTAATTAAATGCCTTAATTTTAAGTTGACAATGCCTCTTTAAGGCACATACTTATTAATTATTTTTTCAAGTTAAATAATTTGGTAATTAAATTTATATATTGCTGTTTATAATGTTCAATTTATTCAATTTATTCAGCCTACTTGACTAAATTAAATAATTTGAATCTACAATCTATAAAGAGCTGTCCGGAAAGACCGATGGAAAAGTTCCTTTCGCGGAGTCCTTTATGCTGATCGGACCAAGTAATCCACAGATGGGAAGATGGAAAACGTGGAGGGAAGTTATCCTTATTCGTGTTCTAATGTGATAACAATCCACCTGATATTAAGCTGGAGTGCTAGACATGAATGGAGGTGACTACTACTATACTTAAATAACTATTAAGTAGCATTCAGCCTTACAAACTGCGGTAACTTACAACCTGATCCCGAAACGCGGCAAGGTTACTTCACGGTCTGTGTACTTATAAGTAAAGATGGGACGATCTCGGATTGTTTTGAACCGAGTTAGGTCGATTTAAAAATATGGATAACCCGATTCGCAAACCGAATTGATGAATTCGATTCTAACCGGTCTGACAATCTAAATTGCCTAATACACAGTAAGATTTGCTATAGAATTTCGGATGTGTATGTATGACAAAATTAATTTGGTGTCTGATCTAAATATAATAGTTCTAACCGGTTTATTTGTAGATGTTACTGTAGACTGACTCAACTCGGTTTAGGCCTTAACTCGGTTTAATCCAAGTTGAAAAGTCGAGTCGTTACATCTCTACTTATAAGTCGTGGTACTACCCCGGATCGTTAGAATGGGCACCACTGCCTACCACTCTGTAGAGAGAAGCACTAGTGTTTGAGTTACTAATCTTTATCTGTTTTCTCAATCTAGTATTACATATTAACAGTTACGTAATTATGCCTTGATTGGCTACGCAGAGTTAATCATTAAACTTAATAAATACGTTACACTTTTTGCTATATCATTTGTAACTTCTATTACGAACATTTAATTGCAGAATGAGTTAAGTAACGGAGTATCTTTGTTTGCGAGACTAGTTCACTACCACTAGACCACGGTCGCCTTAAGCATTGATAGCACAATTAAAAACTCGTAATAGAAGTATTAATATCCATTGTTTTCTTCAATGTATCTAAGTAATTAGCTTTTTTATCTCGTACTTAGTCTGAAAATGCTGTTTGTAGTTTTTTTATGACTCGACATATGACAGCACCCCGCTTTATGTTAAGCTTTAATGTGGTCCATGAATGAATGTCACTGCTACTACAATTCAATAACTGTGAGTAGCAATCACATCCACTATGCCGGCCTTGACGAAATCACTTCACGGTCTGTATAGAGTTGCTAGCAAATAAAAAGAGTGCTGTCTTTTGTGCTGCGCAGTAGAAGGATAGGCAGATTAGTAGAGAATTGGATGGCTATGGTAGAAGCAAATCCACGCATCGTTAACGGTCAAACAATCAATCAAATTGTCACGACTTTCTCCCATGGGGATAGGCAGAAATAATGGAGCGCCACTTGCCACGATCCTGACACAACTACAGTCTTGCACATATTTTTTTTGTTTTATTGTGACTCGACAGCACCCCGCTAGATGTTAAGCTGGTGTGTGGTCCATGAATGGATGTCATTGCTACTACAATAACTGTAAGTAGCAGTCACATCCACTATGCCGGCCTAGTTGGAACCGGCAACTTACAAGCTGATCCCGAAACGCAATCAAATCACTTCACGTTCTGTGTACTTGTAAGTGGTGGTACTACCCTGGGTCGGCAGACTAGGTACCACTCTTTGATAATAACCAGACCCGAAGCAAATATCCAACCTCCTTTTTTATTTACAAATATTTGCAATATTTAATATAATTACTAAATAATACAAATAAAAGCTATGAAACAAATATTTGCTATGACCGGTAATCGAACCCGGGACTTTACGCGCAACAAACCAATCGCCGACCGTTTGTCCACGCCTGTCGTCCAAGTATTTCGAAAAATGAGTCCTTCGAAAAACGTGCTGTGCAGGTGTGCAACAACTGTGCAGGTTTAATTACAGACCAGCGCTCTTTATCTCTGCCGGCATCTCTACCTATATATATTAATAGGCAGCCATTTTGTTAAAATAATAAAGACAATAAAAATCAAAATTAAAATTTAAAGGAACCCCCGAAACGCCTGAAACCACTTTAGTCACCAGCTTTATAGTAATAAACAACATTAGTCATGGCTCAATAGTTATATCCCTTTAATATCCCTTGGATCCTTATGGTACATCATCAGATAACTACTCCAGGTCATCAATTTGATAACGGTCCAGCTAATGGCTCATAGTGAGTAACAATTTTAGTTAAAGGACTATAGTTCTATCTCTTTTTTTTTATATATTTTTTTTTATTGTGACTCGACATATGACAGCACCCCGCTTGATGTTAAGCCAAAGTGTGGTCCATGAATGAATGTCACTGCTACTACAATTCAATAACTGTGAGTAGCAATCACATCCACTATGCCGGCCTAGATGGAACCGGCAACTTACAAGCTGATCCCGAAACGTGACCAAATCACTTCACGGTCTGTATACTTGTAAGTGGTGATACTACCCCGGATCGGCAGACTGGGTACCACTGCCTACCACTCTTTGAAAACCAGACCCGAAGCAAATATCCATCTCTTTTTTTTTTATTAACAAATATTTGCAATATTTAATACTATTAAATATTACAAATAAAAGCTATGAAACAAATATTTGCTCCGACCGGGGATCGAACCCGGGACTTTACGCGCAACAAACCAGTCGCTCTTGTTGATTTGCTGATATAAGAGGATTCATGATGGTGCACCATCAGATACTCCAGGTCATCAATTTGAAACCGTTCCAGCTAAAGGCTCATAGTGATTAACAATTTTAGTTAGAGCACTATAGGTCCATTTCTTGTTGATTTGCTGATCTGAGAGGATCTATGATCAGTTTTTTTAGATCCAGAATGTTTTATTTCCTCGCACTAAATTTTCTTTAGTTTTAGTTTCCTACTGTAAAGACGAATCTAATGAGTCCAAACTTAGTAAACCTATTAACTTTAAACTTATCCAGGATTTCGTCTCCTACCTTCGAGTTCCATCATCAGAGTAGCTCAGTGGTACCAGTTAAAACACACATGTATTTGTATACGTTTTTGTTTTAAATGTTAAGTCACAGATATGTTTAAAAGTAAAGTAAATACCGATTATGCGTCTAAGATCGCTACCGCAACTAACAAAACGAGCTGATGACCTTGAAATCCCTGATCAGATCTTCATCAATTGTAGCTCAATTGTAGATCTTCATCACCATCTCGATGACTTCAGTTTTCAAACGATAAAACCCGCATCGTAATCGGTCCATTCGCTTAGGAGCTACGATGACAGACACACAAATACACAGATACACAGAGTCACAGATACACAGACACACAGATACACAGACAAGTCAAACTTATAACACCCCTCTTTTTGAGTCGGGGGTTATAAAGAGCATACATCTTGCTTGAGGAGATGCAAAGGTTAATAGTGCTATTAATATAAGTTGACCTGACACCTTCTTTCCCATACATAACTGAGCAGTGAACTTGATACTTTGCATCCTTTTGACGACAGGCGTGGACGAACAGTTTAGCGATTGGTTTGTTGCGCGTAAAGTCCCGGGTTCGATTCCCGGTCAGAGCAAATATTTGTTAATAAAAAAAGAAGTGGATATTTGCTTCGGGTCTGGTTATCAAAGAGTGGTAGGCAGTGGTACCCAGTATACAGACCGTGAAGTGATTTGGTCACGTTTCGAGATCAGCTTGTAAGTTACCGGTTCCAACTAGGCCGGTATAGTGGATGTGATTGCTACTCACAGTTATTGAATTGTAGTAGCAGTGACATTAATTCATGGACCACACTTCGGTTTAACATCAAGCGGAGTGTTGTCATATGACGAGTCACATCCACATAACTTTCTATACACAGCTATGTATTGTATAGACAAGCTCTTATTATAAGATTATGACCATTAAAAACGCCACGGCTGGCTGTTTACAAAGCATTCTTACATTAATGCATATTCGTTCATTACGCGTAAAGTCCCGGGTTCAATTCCTGGTCTGAGTTTTTAAACTTTATTTGTTATAATAAATAATTGAGCGCCTAATGTTTTTTTTAAAATTATATTTCTATACTAAGGTGCTAAACGTCCTTGTTTCATAGGAGGTGGTATTTAGTTGAAAAATTTTGTCCAAACTTTACAAAATCTCTATAGCAAATCAGTGCTTTATTTAATAATAATAAATAATGTGATAAAGAAACTTCCACTTTTAAATAAGGAATATTCAAGTGACAGCGTCAGTTAATAATCAGGTCACGTTCCTTTTTTGAAATGCGTTCCATTCTATACAGCTAAGCGTGAATGGTGCTCCTTATTTCTCTATTCTATGACTCGTGTTTTCCGTCCTTTTCTAATATCGAACGTGTATGTGAGACGGAAGATCAATCTTGAATACCAGTGCAATACCCAACCAGGCCAAACTATTTGCAGTTATGTTTTTGCTCATTTATTTATGACTAGCTGCGTAACCCGGCGTTACCCCGGTCAAAGTAAATAATCAGTTTTGTTTTTATACATAATCTTTGTACCTACCATTAAACGAATGTTGTTGTATATAGTGTATATATAAAATTGATTCATTAATTAACTTTTCAAAATAAATATAAATCAAATGCGAAAGTAGTTTGATTATTTATAAATAAGTTTTATTGCATATATTTATTACAGTTTTTAAAAAAATAATTATTTTGTCCTATCGTCTAGTCAATAATTTTCGCAGCGTACGCGATGTAAAGAATTTTATGAATATTTTTTTACACCTTGTGTTACATTATTCGAGATTTCGTACGGAACGCTAAACTTTTAGAAAATTTAATATAGCCTATGTTACTCACGAAGAATGTAGCTTTCTAATGGTGAAAGATTTTTTAAATCGGCCTAGTAGTTTCTGAGCCTATTCATTACAAACAAACTTACAAATCTTTCCTCTTTATAATATTAGTATAGATAATATAAATGTAAACAATTTGGGCCTTACGCTTTGGAAATCTATTTAAAATTCGTTGGGTTTTAGTGTTATGAGATATGTTTCTACCTTCCGCCGCCGCCCAAATCAGGAAGAACATCTGCATTCTGTCCACAGAAACAAAAGTCGAACTGACTGCTTTACCAACCTTTTTTATTGTGACTCGACATCTGACCTCGACCCGCCTGATGGCAAGCAAGAAGAGGTCTAAGAGTGCCGACGACTGCAAAAACCGGGTCTTCATGGATACCCGGGTCGGCGTCACTGTGCCGGACAGGGGTGCTTCTTCACGCATCGTATAAAGGATCCTAGTCCTATAACCTTAGATCTAACAAGCGAAGTTTGAAATAGTCTGCCCTCTAGGACCTCCCCTTCCAAGTCAAGGTCAAATGATGCGTCACAATAAAAAACCATGTGCAAACATGTGTGCAGTTCACACGCGATAGAAGTGAAACCTTCGAAAATGTGAACATATTTACAGTCAAATTAGCTTGGAGAGGTTTTTGCATTTGTAGTAGTGCGCCTAAGAGCGCGTTTCCATTATTAACACACGTCATGTCCTTAGGTATTAACTGGAAGCAAACGTAAAATAAACGGAAACTTTTATTGAAAATGCACGAAATTCGGTACTTACGAGTTATCTGTTTGATAAAATTTGCAGAATATCATGCACAAAACAGACCAATTGTTTTCACCGACGAAACATATATACATACGTCACATACACTATCGAAATCTTGGCCAGATGAAAGCACTGCAGGTTTAAAGGGACATATCGAAGGGCAATCGGGCAAAATATTTAAATTATTTTTTTTTTTATAAAAGTTGTTATTTATTTCCTGACTGTACATTACTAAAAACGTCTGCAAGCTAAAATTAAATATAATGATAGGAGATCGTAACATCTTTATCTACCGCCTCGATATAATGAAAACGCGCTCTAAGGCGTGTGTACTACAAATGCAAAAACGTCTCCAAGCTAATTTGATTGTAGACAAATGTAAAACTTTAGGTGTAAGATGATTTTAGGGTTTATTTATGCTAACAATATTAACAAGTTGTTAGGCGACAGGGTCTAGTGGCAGTGCAATTGTTACGCAAGCTGAGATCACGGGTATAAAACCACTCGCCCGCGCCGGTACCGTACTTTGGTTGTCTTGTTTTTATTATACAAGCACTTTAGTAGCTTAGTATAGAATGTTTAACCATTTAAAAATTATTTGCAGTTGTCGCTTTAACAGACCTGCTACAACAAATATATAAATATTTGTATTCAGTTAAATGTCATTTAGTGGCATTTAATTAACTTAATAAAGTTTAAAGCCTGTCTAAAGCGCGTTTAATTTTTATTGTGGTCAATGTCGCTTTCTTTTATTGTTATGTACATGTGTAAGTTTTCATCTTCTTCAATGAATTAAACAAATTTTATGCGGCTTACTATCGCGTTTATTTTGGTTTTGATTTTACATTTTTTTATTTTTTGTAATCGAAATGTGTAAAATTAAAACCAAAATAAACGCGATAGTAAGCCGCATAAAATTTGTTTATTTCATTAATCAATGTTCGCGCAAAATCTAAGAAAATACTTTGTATAAAGTAGACAAAAATTATAATATTTGTTAGGAAGAAATATGATGACATTTTCTGTCCCTTTTTCATTGATTATTTTCTTGGAAAATGGTAGAGAAAATGAGTTTTCTCTACCATTTTCCGGGTCAACAGTTCCATCTATATTATGTGAATAGTTCGTGATTTGCAATGGACAATAAATGTATTTTTCATATTATTGTTTTAGAAGAGAGATCATCTTGATGGTTGCCGGTATTCGACTAAACCGACATAGAAAATGTCGTTGCAGATATTTAGGACAGACGTTGGTTAACACACCAACGTCTGTAAAGTCTCGAGGTCAATTCCCGGTCGAAGCTAATTTGTTTCAGCTATAAGTATATAAGATGCTATTATTGTTTCCAAAACTACCACGTTTGATATTTTGATTGTTTTTCTGTTCCTGGTTTATTTCAAATTTTTGCAAAAATAACTGACAGTGCCATCTGGTTTGGCAGTTTGCTAGACTTGGGACTTGAGTTTATGTATTATGGGGTCCCAGGTGTTAGACAATAACAGCATCAACCAATAGGACGACCAACACCTCAGTCTCTCCGTGACCACGACGACTGCGAAGCTCTCGAAACGTCGGAATAATAAAAAAATGTAAAATCTAAACCAAAATAAACGCGATAGTAAGCCGCATAAAATTTGTTTAATTCATTAATCAATGTTCGCGCAAAATTTAATCAAATATTATAAATAATTGTTAATAATAAAAAAATAAGGAGGCAGATATTTGCTCCGGGTCTGATTTTCTAACAGTGGTAGGCAGAGTAGTGACGATCCGTTGCAGTACCACCACTTACAAGTTTAGTGTATAGACCGTAAAGTGACTTAGTCGCATTTCGAAATCAGCTTGTAAGTTGCCAGTTTCTTTTAAGCCGGCTTAATAGAGGCGACTGGTACTTTTTTGTATTTTTATTGTGACACGACATCTGACCTCGACCCGCCTGATAATAAGCAAGAGAAGGTCAAGAGTGACGACGACTGAAGAAACCGAGTCAGTTATTTGACTGTAGTAGCATTACCATCAGACAGAAGATTCAACATAGGCCTCCCCCTTAGAACGCCATTTCGAACGACAAGATGCCAGCTGCATCCACCGGTTATTCGTGACTTTCACTATGTCGCGTTTATTTTGGTTTTGATTTTACAATTTTTTATTATTCCGACGTTTCTAGAGCTTTGCAGCCATCGTGGTCACGGAGAGACTGAGGTGTTGGTCGTCCTATTGGTTGATGCTGTTATTGTTTCCAAAACTACCCCGTTTCATATTTTGATTTTCTGTTCCCGGTTTATTTCAAATTTTTGCAAAAATAACTGACGGTGTCATCTGGTTTGGCAGTTTGCTGGACTTGGGACTTGAGTTTGTGAATTATGGGGTCCCAGGTGTTAGATAATCGCCAACCACCTTCTCTATTGAAATTAGGATGCTTTTTAATCTCAATAGCCTCGCGTACCATCCTGGGTATCACCGAAAAGGTATTGGTGTAGACACCAATACCTGAGACCTGTGAAAACTAACATTCCTTTACAAGATGCAGGGGTGTACCAGTTAGAATGTGACTGTGGACTCTCGTATATAGGACAGACAAAAAGAAATATATGCACACGCGTACGGGAACATATCGCGGATATAAAACACCAACGTAGTGGAAAGTCTGCAGTTTGTGAGCATCAACAGGACGGCGCCAATCACTACATCCGTTTCGACAAACCGAAGATCCTCGCAAAGGAAAGTCGACTGATACCCAGGATGGTACGCGAGGCTA
Organism: Tinea trinotella; assembly: GCA_905220615.1. Classification (NCBI taxonomy): domain Eukaryota; kingdom Metazoa; phylum Arthropoda; class Insecta; order Lepidoptera; family Tineidae; genus Tinea; species Tinea trinotella. The sequence continues at coordinate 13,440,759 of HG992314.1, forward strand.
TTGAGATTAAAAAACATCCTAATTTCAATAGAGAAGGTGGTTGGCGATTATCTAACACCTGGGACCCCATAATTCACAAACTCAAGTCCCAAGTCCAGCAAACTGCCAAACCAGATGACACCGTCAGTTATTTTTGCAAAAATTTGAAATAAACCGGGAACAGAAAATCAAAATATGAAACGGGGTAGTTTTGGAAACAATAACAGCATCAACCAATAGGACGACCAACACCTCAGTCTCTCCGTGACCACGATGGCTGCAAAGCTCTCGAAACGTCGGAATAATAAAAAATTGTAAAATCAAAACCAAAATAAACGCGATAGTAAGCCGCATAAAATTTGTTTAATTCATTAATCAATGTTCGCGCAAAATCTAAGAAAATACTATTTCACTATGTCGTCAGTCCACCTAGTAAGAGGCCTACCTACGCTGCTTCTTCCGGTTCGTGATCTCCGCTCTAGAATCTTTCTTCCCCATCGGTTGTCGGTTCTTCGAGCGATGTAGTAGCAGTCGCCTCCATTCATGTACGAACCCTGATAATAATATTCATGCAAATGTCTTATCATTTAATTACTTGACAACCATTTGGTAGTAGGTACTTTATTAGGGTGAAATTCACTCTCGCATTCGGTGCTATGAATAAAGGCCCCGAATGTCTGTAACTATGACAGACACATTGACACGGAAACTTACTTTATATTTAGAACCAAGCAAGCGATATGTTCTAGCTTAGTATAGAAATGTATTATAAAATAAATAAACGATTCTACTATCGTTTCGGAAAGGCATATGACGAGAAGACGACAGGCTGGTGACTGGTTCGTTGCGCGTAAAGTCCCGGGTTCGATCCCCGGTCGGAGAAAATATTTGTTTCATAGCTTTTAATTGTAATATTTAATATTATTAAATATTGCAAATATTTGTTATTAAAAAAAAGAGATGGATATTTGCTTCGGGTCTGGTTATGAAAGAGTGGTAGGCAGTGGTACCCAGTCTGCCGATCCGGGGTAGTACCACCACTTACAAGTATACAGACCGTGAAGTGATTTGTTCACATTTTGGGGATTAGCTCGTAAGTTGCAGGTTCCATCTAGGCCGGCATAGTGGATGTGATTGCTACTCACAGTTATTGAATTGTATTAGCAGTGACATTCATTCATGGACCACACTTTGGCTTAACATCAAGCGGGGTGTTGTCATATGTCGTGTCACAATAAAAAAAAAGTAGGCTACAATGTACTCGTTTTGTACATTTCTATAATAAGCTATCAAGTGTCCTGTATCATAGGAACAGGACAACCAAAGTATTTATATCAATGATACATTGGTATCGGCAAGTGCATTTGAACTCGTGCTCTCGGTTTGCGTAACCATTGCATTGCCACTACACCACGGTCGCCTTAAACAATCTTTTGTCAATCTACTTTCACACATCCTTTCCATGTGTTCAAACCATCGAAGCATTACTTTGTCGAGTTCGAGACCACCCACGGGTACCAATGTATCTTTGATATGTACTTTGGTTGTCCTGTTTCTGTAATACAAGCACTTTAGTAGTTTAGTATAGAACGGTATTTTTTTTATTTTAATCTTTTTTGGGGACTTTAGTCAATGTTGACTATGCTAGTCCAGAACTGTAAATAAATAAAAAAAATATATAAATCTGATATAGATGGACGCGTTAAACATCAAGGATGTCTCCGTTTTAGCCAGAAAACACCCGACCAATTGGAATTGTGTTAGAATCATGGCAAGTGGCGCTCCTTTGTCTCTACCTATACCTGGGGTATAGGTAGATACTGGGGTAAATTATTATCAAGTATTCGATTGATAATAATTTATCTTTAAAATTGTTAGTACACCTTGTTTGTCGGTAGTTTAGGAATATTTTAGTTCTATTTTAATAGAGTGTCTAATTAGTTACAAAATAAAGCAGCTTTTGAAAGTAATCCTGAAACTACAGAGAGGTCTGAAGTATACTTAGTTACTAATTAAGAGGCATTAAAAATAAATATAACCTTGTTCAAACTACTTGCTACTCTTGTGAACTTAAAATTGAATTATACTTTTAAACGTTTTTTTTATTTATTGTGACTCGACTATGACTTGACTGATGGTAAGCAAGGGGAGGTCCATGAGCGCCGACGACTGAGAAAACCAACTCAGTTCACGGTTGCCTCAAATGGTTACTTAAAAAGAATGGTAATAGGCAGAATTCAAGTGTGGTAGGCAGTGGTACCTAATCTGCCGTCCGGGGTATTACCACCACTTACAAGTATGCAGTGATTATACTTGAAGTGAATGAAGTGATTTGATCGCGTTTTGGGATCGGTTTGTAAGTTGCCGGTTGGTTCCAACTGGGCCGGCATAGTGAATGTGACTGATACTAACATTTATTGAATTGTAGTAGCAGTGACATCCATTCATGGGCCACACTCCAGTTTAACACCAAGCTGGGTGCTGTCATTTGTCGAGTCACAATGTAAAATATAAAAAAAAACAATAAATTGGACTTTTATCAAATAATCAATCAAAATTTTTAAGGGTTTTAATATTATAATATTTAATAATTCGATTGGATTACAAATTTTAATAAAAAAAGTGGTGGATATCGTTGAGTTATTTTTGGCCGGCATAGTGACGGCGACAGGAGCAGCAGTGAAACAAACTCAGTTTTTAGTCGTCGTTACTCTTAAACCTCCTTTTGCGTATCATCAGGCGAGTCGAGATCAAATGTCTTGTCAAAAAAAAGTACTAAGTACTATCGTAGCTGCATTATTACCTTAATAATGGATATATGCTCCTGGATTGTTTATCAAGGAGAGGTAGTTAGTGGTGCCCAGTCTGCCGAGTTGTCTAAGCCAAGGGGAGGTCGCGTCTCGAAAAAAATCGCAGTTGTGACGGGTGAAGGACAACTGCAAGTGCAAGACACGACATCTAACCTCGACATGCCTGATGATAAGCAAGGGGAGTTCCAAGAGTGACGACGACTGAAAAAAACTGAGTTAGTTCCCGGCTACCTCAGTTGCCATCATTATGCCGGCATTATTTGTAAAGCTTATGTTTTTTAAATATTAATGTGTAATAATGGTGGAGTTGTCATCCAGTAATCATCTATAAGTTGATCGAGTATAGACTTCATCTAAAGAGTTTTAGTAAAGCTTTTCCACCGCTTTACTAAGACCATCATCATCATCTTAAACTTAACTATGATGACACAGAAAAACTCCTAAAAGTAATAAAATAAATAATATATGGCAGATAACACACCCACCAACACACACACACACACACACACACACACACACACACACACACACACACACATATATACGCACAATCACCCCACTACTAACAATAAAACCTTTGTAAGAAAATGAACTGTATTAGTGGGAGAAATTGATAACTGCAATACAGTCATTTTTGTTGACTAGTGCAGTGCTCATTGATCCACCAACTTTAAAATGTAAATTTTTTTTTGAAATAAACAATTTTTATTTATTTTTATTATTTATCATCTTCACCCTCATGTAATGGATGAAACACTGAATCATCCATTACATGAAGTGTTTCATCTTCATCCACTGAAGACACTATAACGGAAGACTTGGCTGTATGGAGTAAGTTTTCTTTGCCTTTCCAAATAAGGAGAATTGAACTGAAGAAGAATAAAAAAATATTGTTTTTTATTATATCATGATTGTCATCCCTGAGTATGCCTAGTTGAGTTATTAGTAGATCGATATAAAGTTTTTGTTAGCAAGTGACGGGCGAGGTCATAGACGGTTTTAATTATGTATCGATTTTATAATAATTTAAAATAGATGCTTTTGTAGGTTTTAGATTTGTAGTCTATGATACAGCTTTTGTAGCTTTAAAAATGTAATAACGACAAATAACAAAAAGTCAATCGTAGTTACCGACATAGCTCCTAGGATTTGCGAGCTGAAGTAGCAATGGGCTGGCCACATCGCTCGAAGAAGAAAATGTGGAAGAAAGGTTCTAGAGTGGAGACTACGAACCCGAAGACGCAGCATAGAAAGTCCTCCCACAAGGTGGACTGACGACATAAAAGTCACTAATAACCGGTGGATGCAACTGGCATCTTGTCCCTAAGAGGGAGGCCTATCAGCAGTAAACGCCTTTGACTGATGATGATGATGATGATTCGTAGTTGAAAGCGACCGTACTAATGCATTTGGTTGTCCTGCTTCTATGATGTTCTGTGAATGTCTTTAAACGATTAGTCACTAACTTGTTTTTTGATAAACAGGAGCTCACGGCATCTAGTACATATTAAATAATTTGGCACATCTTTATTTTTACTTTATGCTCTGTGCGTCCTCTATCGCCTATACCACAAAGAATGAGGCGCTCTTTAACCTTGTTCCTACCTCGTCTTTTCATACCCGTAATACCTGCACAGGTCGGGGAAAGCAGCGTATTCTATCGACCGCATCGGCAGTCGAACTAAAAAGTTTGGTGCGTCTTTTCTTTGCAGAACAATCGACAAGTGAAATGCTTTACCAGCCCATTTGTTTTCTCCACCTTATAGCCTTGAATCCTTCAAGCGGGCAGCCGTGAAGACTCGTTTTTTACCGTCGTTAGCACTCTTGGATCTCTTCTTGCTTACCATCAGGCTGGTCGTGGTCAGACCTTTTCCTAACTACGACCTAATTCGAAGCTCCTATTTAACCCCATTTGAGGGTATTGTAGGCGTGAATGTACAATACAATATCATGAATAATAAATGGAATGTAGCTTTTGAGTCTGTTTAATCGATAAGCTAAATGGAAATTAATGAATGAAGGTATATAGTAGTGAAGACAACAAATAAATAGACATCGAGGCCCTAAAGGTTAGACCATTGATTCCCAAAGTGGTGCACAGGAGACTTGAAGGAGGTCAACGTTGGCGTGACAAAAAAATGAGGGTTCTCAAATCGTAAGCGAGGGTCCACGAAAATTTATCTGGTTTCCATGTGGACAGATAATGTTTTAAGAAGCTCAGAGACTGTTACTTGTAAAAACTTGCATATTCTATTTTCAGTACGTGTCAAAACTTGCAAAGGTGCTTTTTTGTTGAGTTTTGGGATTATGGTAGAAATGTAGCAGCTGCTTTAGAACAAGTTTGGGTACCTCTGTGTTAGACCTATCAGGTGAATTTGAAATGACTTTGTAACGACTTAAATCTTAAATATTTGGCATTCTTATAGGTAACCAATGTACATGGTTACCTATTGATTTGTTATTCGTTGTTTGGTAACCTACAAAAATGTCAAATACCAGTACAAGTTTCACGCTTCGCCGAAAAGGTACAAAGTTATAGAATAGGAAGAACACATATGACTCCACTTGTCGATTGTTCTACAAGAAGATACGCTAAAAAGTTCAGTTCGACTGCCGATTGGGTCGACAGAATGCGGATGCTTCTCCTAATTGATGTTGTGTTGGTATCACGGATGTGAAAGGACGAGGTAGGAATAAGCTCTTTGTTCTTCGTGTGCGTCTACTATTAGTGGGTTCGCTTCCGGGATATAGAACCATTTATGATCTTGAAAATTTCGGAATGGTATTTGGCTGACCCCGGGATTTACGGGTTACCAAAAAAAATTTTATAAAATTTTTGTGGGAAACTGAACGCATTCATTATTTGACATTTGGCCATAATGGCCGGCGACTAATGAGATTGTGTAATAATCTGTGGCGTCTAATGTTTGGAGTTAATCGGCAACATTGTTGTTGTGAATTTCATATTCTATTCTAAGCCATTTATTTGGAAATAGCTCTGGTGTCTAAAATGTAAAATGAGTTTAAATTGTTTATGGTGTTTAGGGCTTTTCACTCTCTTTTTTTATTATAAGCTTTTATTTAACTTCACTTGTATATCCCGGAATATTGCAATCAATATTTCACCCATCTCCACTGAAGCTATTTTCTGTGGGGCTGAAATTTGGCATACGTGACATTACATGATTACTCAAATACTGCCATTTCTAATCCAATATGGCGGGCGTTACAAAATGGCGAACTTGTTCTTTATTTGCACTTTTGAGGTATGGTAAATACAAGTAAATCTTGCGACAATATTTAATGTCATATAAATTGTGTAATGTAACAAATTGATGGGTTTGATCCAATTTAAAGTTTATTTTCTTCTATTTAAATCAAAGCTTATATTAAAAAATATTTTTACTAATAATTTATTTATTCTGTCTCGACATTTATCTTCGATCTGCCTGATGGTACGCATGATGAAGGTTCAAGAGGACTGACGACTGAAAAAAACAATTCATATTACAACTGCCTCAGTCGCCAAAACAAATATACAAATTGATCTGTTTACATAAGCTTCTCTAGACCTGCAATCCAAAAAGCAATATTGACACCTGCAAGGAATATGTTTATAATAAAATTTATGATGCTTTGTCATGACTGTGAGAATGCGCTTCGTTTAGAGTCAGTTAAAATCCATTAATGAGCTTCAAAATTAAAATTACGACTGCACAACACACTAAGAATCGATGTTCATTTTCATTAACAGTTCAAGCTCAGTGAAACTCATTGTCCGAATGAATAAAAGTTTCTGACACTAACAGCAACCGCGTAATTTTTTTTGACAAATAGGAATGGTTATTTTAAATGAGTTACAAGGATTGAGAAAGATATGCTTCGATAGTTTGGGCACATGGAAAGAATGAGTAAAAGTAGATTGACGAAAGGAATTTATAAATCTGATGTGGATGGATGCGTTAAACAAGGCAGACCCAGGAGAGTGTTTTCCGACCAAATCGAAGACATCCTTAAGAAAGCTAGGTTGCCTAATGCCCATAACCACAGAGCCTGTATGAGGAGAATTGTGGATGTAAAGGAAGCAAGGGAGTTGTGTAAGGATCGTGGTAAGTGGCGCTCCATTGTCTCTGCCTATCCCTGTGGGGAAAAGGCGTGACAATTTGATTGATTGATTGATACAATGATATTCCTGTAACTTCCTGTAATTTTTGATGTCGAGTTAGCTTCTTGGATTGCCGTTCTAGATGAGGTAAATTAATAAAATAAACATATCACCCATTTTATTAACTCGTCGGTACCAATGTATCTTTGATATAGGTACCCTGTTTCACCCTGTTTCCATGATACAAACAAATGTAGCGCTTGTATGTTGTTCTGCTTCCCCTACGCCTTCGTGGGAGGCGTTATAATACGCATCGAAGGCTGTATCATTTGACAAAGGCATCCATTAACGCTGCCTCTATTCACCAAAATGTTAAAATAACGCAAACATTTCATTAGCAATGTTTACATATCTGTTGTAATGTTAGCTCATTTGTAATACTCGCTAATAGGGGTAGGCAGTAGCTTTAGACATTTATTGACTAAGATGTATTAGTGGCACACCCACTTATAATTACAATATGATATATCTATCAACCAAAGTGAAGTCTGGAGACAGGAAGGCTGGCAATTATTTCTGCCAACGTATTAGCCTTGCTATACAAAGGACGACAGGCGTGGACGAACGGTTTAGCGATTGGTTTGTTGCGCGTAAAGTCCCGGGTTCGATCCCCGGTCGGAGCAAATATTTGCTTCATAGCTTTTATTTGTAATATTTAATAATATTAAATATTGCAAAAAAAAGAGATGGATATTTGCTTCGGGTCTGGTTATCAAAGAGTGATAGGCAGTGGTACCCAGTCTGCCGATCCGGGGTAGTACCACCACTTACAAGTATACAGACCGTGAAGTGATTTGGTCACGTTTCGGGATCAGCTTGTAAGTTGCCGATTAGTGCTAGGCCGGCATAGTGGATGTGATTGCTACTCACAGTTATTGAATTGTATTAGCAGTGACATTCATTCATGGACCACACTTTGGCTTAACATCAAGCAGGGTGCTGTCATATGTCGAGTCACAATAAAAAAAAAAGGAGAAATGTTGCCAGTCTCTTAGGGACTATCTCTGATGCGAGATCATTAGATGTTATTTTTTATTTCAATTAATTAATTATAGTTAATATACATACCTTTAAAATGTATATATTATTTTATGTATGTGTAAATACATTGTAATTTGCAGCACGGCAATCTAAGAATCAAAATAAAGGCTTGCAAGGAATATCATTGCAACTCATTTTAATTAACTTGCCAGAATGTCCAAAAAAAGATATTAACATTCCGTAAAACTTCATACAAAATGTTTGAAGCAATTAATCAATTAAATTGTCACGCCTTTTTCCCACAGGGATAGGCAGAAACAATGGAGCGCTACTTACCACGATCCTTACATTACTCCCTTGCTTCCTTCACATTCACAATTCTCTTCATACTGGCTCTGTGGTTATGGGCACTAGACAACCTAGCTTTCTTGAGGATGTCTCCGATTTGGTCGGAGAATACCCTCCTGGGCCTGCCTAAAACAAATAAATAAATATTTATTTGTACAGTTTGATTTGCCGGCCTATTAAGTACTTAATTTAAAATGAGTTACAATAATATTCCTTGCAGGTCTTTATCTTGCTTTTTGGACTACCTTAATGACCGCAATTCTACCATAGAGATATATGTATAAATCTCTATGATTTCTACTGTGTTAATTTTACTCTAACAGCCGGTTTCAATTTACGAATTTTGTTTTACTTTGTACTTATTCTATTACGTTTTCTATTACGAAATCGTGAATTGGGTTGTTAATAATTTTATATCGAAACTGCCATTTACATATGAATTAGAAATAATTTTATCATTAGAAATAACAAAAGTAGTACTTACATTGAAACTCAAAATAAATGATGTCCTTTAGCTCTGTCTAAAATATCCGTTAAACGTAAATGTAAAATGTGAAGTTAAAGAGTGGTGCAACTCTTTTTTTTCTTTTACTTATACGATACTTTTTACAAATTCGTAAATTTTATTTTTTGGAAAAACCGGCTGTAAATACATAGGTAGCAACAAAAAAAAAAGGACAGATAGATATGTATGCACTTATACTGAAAGATATTTGTGTAATGGGAAACACATTTCTCTGTTACAGTAGCGCGAATTCCATTAGTATACGCTTTGATCTTCGCAAGTGTAGAGTTTTACGTGTGCTCAGAAAAGACATATAACATTGGATAATATTACATCTAAGTATTCGTATCAATTATTATGTTTCTTTCTAAATACAATAGCATATTTGGCCGGCATAGTGACGTCGACTGAAGTAACTGTGCATATGATTTTTCTGTCATAGGCGCTGTTAATCTTCCTCTTGCTGACATAGATATAAATAAAAGATGTTTAATTGTGCCTTTATTTGTAGTCCGCTAAAACTATGGTAGCTACCAAACACACTTTGAAATTTACACCAGCGACCGTGGTGTAGTGGCAGTGCAATGGCTACGTAAGCCGAGTGGCACGGGTTTGTGCCATTCGGCACAAACCCGTGCCGAGGATCATAGAAACAGGACAACCAAAGTACATACATCAAAGATACATTAGTACCGATGAGTGATTACTCATCGGTACTAATGTATCTTTGATGTATGTACTTTGGTTGTCCTGTTTCTATGATCGAGCACTTTAGTAGCTTAGTATAGAAATGTATTATAATAAAAAAAGGTAAACTACGTTGATGTATTAAACAAATTTTATGCGGCTTACTATCGCGTTTATTTTGGTTTTGATTTTATAGTAAGTAAGCCGCAATAAATTGTTTAATTCGTTTATCAATGTTCGCGCAAAATCTAAGAAAATATTAAACTACGTTGATTGGTTACTTTTGACCGCGACGCAATTTCTCTGCTTCTCCGTCACCCTAATTGTGTTAAGAGAATCGGGTCTCTGTTCTTGCGTTGGGTTCTTGTCAGTAAGCTCCTTGCTTACCACCAGGCAAGTAAAAGTCAGATGTCGTGTCATGATAAAAAATACGTTATATTTTTTTTATTGTGACACGACATCAGACCTCGACCCGCCTGATAATAAGCAAGAAGAAAATGTTTACATAAAATATAAGCCATGTATCATAATTATATTATTTAAATTGTGAATGTGAAGGAATGTGGTTATCAAAGAGTGGTAGGCAGTGGTTCCCAGTCTGCCGATCCGGGGTAGTACCACCACTTACAAGTATACGGACCGTGAAGTGATTTGGTCACGTTTCGGGATCAGCTTGTAAGTTGCCGGTTCCATCTAGGCCGGCATACTGGATGTGATTGCTACTCACAGTTATTGAATTGTAGTAGCAGTGGCATTCATTCATGGACCACACTCCAGCTTAACATCAAGCGGGGTGCTGTCATATGTCGAGTCACAATAAAAAAATTAAAAAAATAAAAAAAGTGAGGGAGTTGTGTCAGGATCGTTGCAAGTGGCGCTCCATTTTCTCTACCTATCCCTGTGAAAATTTCGACAATTTGATTGATTGATTGAAAAGGTGCTGTCATATGAGCAGTTAAAATAATTCAAATTGTGAATATAATTGATGATGCCTCCATACTCACACCCTCAATTCAGGAGTGGTTATTGATTTTCACAAATACGCCATTCACGTGTTATTAAGTGCTTCGATATAAAAGCGACGTTCATTTTTACACTCCAATTATTGTGTAAAAATTGCTTTTGTACTTGTTCCTACGTTAATTTATAGAAGGCAGACCCACGAAGGTGTTTGCTGACCAAACCGGAGACATCCTTAAGAAAGCTGAGTTGCCTAGTGCCCATAACCGTAGAGCTCGTATAAAGAGAAATATGAATGTTAGGGAAGCGAGGGAGTTGTGTTAGGATTGTGGCAAGTGGGGCTCTATTGTCTCTGCCTATCCTTGTGGAAAAAGGAGTAACAAATGACTGATTTGATTAAATTAAGTTTTACAATTTTTAGATTAATAAATAAACCTTTTAATTACTATTTCATCAATTATAATCATGACAGAATAGATACGTAGACCTGCTCCCGCTTCAGTCGTTCAGCACTTTTATTCTCAGCTGAAACTCATGCTGTCGCTGCTCAAAATTATATTTTATGGGGCGTTCTCACGGGGCGATTTCAGTTGATCAACTGCGAAATCGTTCGTTATTTGAACCGTCTGAACAGACTTTCAATCAAGTTGAAACTATAAATATATATTCAACAAAAGTTAAAGACCTTGCGACTTTTGTTGATTCATTTGGCAGCTGACAGCGAATCGACTCGTCTGAACTTGTTCGTTCAACTTGCATTGAATAATCAGTCCAATCAGTCAGTCAATCAGCGCGATTAAGTACTGTATATTGCATTCCTCTATCACCAGTATTTTGTTTGTTTGTAAAATAAAATGTGAATTGTGGAGTCCACATCCACGAGAAAAATGCTAAAATGGACAGATAGTGTAATAACACGTGTAATATTGAGTCGATTAATATTGAATCGTGACAACGCTACCGTCAATATTTGCTTTCGAATTTTTGTGTAACGATAAATATTGATCAACTAAAATCGCCCCGTGAGAACGCCCCATTGCCGTAGAAACAAGTACGACACTTTGTCTACTTTATCGAGAGTTAATCGATTGATCTTCTCTCACGACCTCTTGTTTTTTTACACTTTCCTTTTTTTGTATTACAAGTATATTAAATTGGTATCACCGTATTTTATTTAATTAATTTATCCTCGAGAATGTTGAGTCGTCTAGTGTGCATGACCATAGAATTTGTATTAAGAGAGTTGTGGATGTGAGGGAGTCTATAAAAAATGTATAACGGTTCACATTAAGTGGGATTATGTTGATTGGCGCTAGTTGACCTGTGGTCTATATAAGGTTTCCTAAGTGACTTAGCTAATATCCAACTATCTATATCCACTTATATCACCAAGTACATACTCCTGCGGGCGTACCACCATTTCTTATAGCATTATTGTTTTAATAGTCAAATATGCTTATTTGAATAACATTATTATTGGCAGTTTTGTGACGTCACATCAACTACTCAATCAATCAAATTGTTACGCCTTTTTCCCATGAGGATAGACACAGACAATGGAGCGCCACTCGCTTCCTTCACATCCAGAATTCTCTTCGTACAAACTCTAAGGTTATGCAAGCATTCAAGGTTATGAAGGCTTGCAAAGCATTCCACTTGTCAATTGTTCTACAAAGTAAAGACGCACCGAACTTTTAAGTTCGACTGCCGATTCGGTCGATAAAATAAATTTGACTGTAGTGTAACGTCCTCCTTTCATGGACCGCACTCCAGCTTAACAGACGTGGTATATGTCGATATGTCAAGTTTTAATAGAATAATTATGAAAAGTCATGATAAAGGTATTCGCAGTACTGTAGAAAGCCCAAGCGTGTTCTAAGTGAAATCGAAAGCTGTTGAGCTTGTTTCTCAGTGCTGGTTCCACCACAGACCACAGTCAAGAAAGGGACAGTAGTTTATCTCGTTAAACTTAACTTCAACCATGTTTCAATCATGTTTCAACTTATTTTTATTGTTACGCGACATCTTAAGTCGACTGGCTCGATGGTAAGCAATGAGGGGTTAAACCGACTTAGCGTACCATTGGCTCAGTCGTCGTTACTATACACGCCAAAGATGTCCCCTGACTTGATCATGAATGTCCCTTACTGCTAGTATACTATACTGTACTATACTATACTGCACTGTACTGTACTGTACTATACTATATTGTATGTACTGACCATTTTACTACCAGTACACGCATCAATTCCCATTAGGGTTCCTATAGGGATCGCAACCTTGAATCCTTCAATTACAGCTAGTAAAAACATCTGGCGTGCATAGTAGCGACGACTGAATCGTACACTAACTAAGTCGGTTTGATTCTTCTAAGTCTACGTCAGATGTCGCGTTACAATAAAAATTAAGATGATACTTCAAAGTAGTCTTTCAAAAAAAAAACTTTTTAAAAATTGTTAAAACTACAGTTGATTTTACAACATCGCTGTACCCACGTGTATGACTCATAGTAAATATAAACAATAAAGATTACGCCATACAATTAGGGTTCACACGTTCTTTTATATTAATAAGACATTTGTACAGACCGTAAAGTGATTTAGTCGCGTTTCGGGTACAGCTTGTAAGTTGCCGGTTACAACCATGTAGAACTAAAAATATATTTTTTAATCGAACCCATACGTGTGGGGTATCTATAGATAGGTCTTCAAAAATGATATTTAGGTTTCTAATATCATTTTTTTTTTAATTTTTGCTAAACTGAATAGTTTGCGAAGAGACAGTCTGAGTGACATGTCCAAAGTGCCCCCCTCCCCCTCCCCTGTAACTTGAATGATAAAACTAAAAAAAATATACGATGTACATTAACATGCAAACTTCCACCGAAAATTGGTTTGAACGAGATTTAGTAAGTAGTTTTTTTTAATACGTCATAAATCGTAAACCACATTATTTACTTTTCATTTAATCAACTTAAATATAAAAATCGATCAAAGTTACAACGTACTACAAGAACTTTTATATTATGTTACTTGATGCTACGGAACTCTTCATGGGCGAGTCTGACTCGCACTTGGCCGCTTTTTTATATACATCTATTAATTCATCCAAATCGTTTCTTCATTAAAAGTCGTCATTTGACAACCCTAAGTGACCTGTAAGCCTATCTGTATGGGATAAACAGATTTTGATAGTTTCCTTTGTAACTAGTTTTTGCTTAACAATATCTAAGGCGAAATAAGGACATTTATTTTTAGTTTGTTTGCGTACAATCATTTTAAACACTCATTTAAAGGTAAGTCAAATGTTCATCGTTTAAGGACTTCGTACAATAGGCTATTTACGATTTGACGACAGGCGTGGTGGAACGGTTAGAGTTTGGTTTCTTGCGCGTAAAGTCCCGGGTACGATTCCCGGTCGAAGCGAATATTTGTATCATAGCTTTTATTTGTAATATTTAATAATTACATTAAATAATGCAAAGTTTGTTAATTAAAAAAAAGAGGCGGATATTTGCTTCGGGTCTGGTTATCAAAGTGGTAGGCAGTGGTACCCATTCTGGCGATCCGGCAGAATGCAAGTATACAGACCGTGAAATGATTTGGTCGCGTTTCGGGATTAGCTTGTAAGTTGCCGGTTCCAACTAGACCGGCATAGTGGATGTGACTGCTACTCATAGTTATTGAATTGTAGTAGCAGTGACATTCGTGGACCACACCCTAGCTTAACATTAAGCTGGGTGCTGTTATATGTCGAGTCACAATAAAAAAACCTATGATATTTGCTAGAAATCAACTTATAACGAGTATAGCTAAAATATCGTTTAAAAAAAGGAAACTTCTTAATTGAGGTTTTCTTTGTGTAAGAATTAAAATAAATATATTTAATTATAACAATATATTTTGCTCCCCAAAAGGAATTGCTAAAGGAAATTAGACACTAAATGTTTTGTAATAGAATACAATATCCTATAAACAGAAATATAAAAAAACTATCAATTTAGGTAAAAGGGTTTTTTCTGTGAAATAAAAAGCTTGGATTATTTTAAGCTTTGACGTGACAATTTGTAAGAAAACACAAATTGTTTCCAATTTTTAGGCGGGAAAAGAACTCGATACGAACCTTCGCCATATTTTGACGAATATTCGAAATTCAAGTTACGATATTTCGCTTTTATCTTCGAGATCTCTTTTCGTAATACATAATGTGTTTTTTTATGAAAATGCTGTCGTGGGAAATACGATTGCTTACGTGTTGGGGAAATTCCTAAACTTATATCTAGGTAATATATATATATATATATATTTCACAATATATATTTTTATTGTGACTCGACATATGACAGCACCCAGCTTGATGTTAAGCCGGAGTGTGGTCCATGAATGGATGTCACTGCTATTACAATTCAATAACTGTGAGTAGCATTCACATCCACTATGTCGGCCTAGTAGGAACCGGCAATTTACAAACTGATCCCGAAACGCGACCAAATCACTTCACTGTCTGTGTTGGGGCCGTTCTTGAGCGGTCAATAAAGTAGTGGGAGGCAAACCGCGCATCTGTACATTCGCATGCAAAATATTTATAAAATATAAAAACTAATTTGTATGGCTTTTTTATATTTAGATAAAATTATGATTTTAATAATTTATCTGTTATAACATTTTCATATTGATTTAATTTGATTTAATTTAATAATTTTATTATTAAGTACCTTAGTTGATTATAACATATCACCAAATAACGATAGTAAGCCCCAAAAAAAGTAAAATGATCTATTTTACTTTTTTATTAGTCCACTTGACGACGCATTTACAAAGAATATTGGGTTGGATACCTATTTGAATCTTTTTTATTAATATGTATGTATTGATGTTCGGATTAAATCCGCGAATAACGAAATCTTTAGCCGCGAATATGGGAATTGGGTCGCATTTTTTTAATCCGCGAATAGTGAAACTGGAAGCGCGAATAAGGAGCTATTACTGTATCCCACCATACAAGTTCACAGACCGTGAAGTAACTTCGTCACATTTCGAAATCAGCTTGAAAGGTGCCGATTACAATTAGGCTAGGACACTTATGGGACGTGTCTGCTACTTGCAGCCATTTAACTGTAGTATGGTGTCTTTTTCTTTGCGGACCGTCAAGAAAAAGATACCTTTGAATCAGTCAAATGAAGTTAGTGAACAGCCCGTCCTGCCTAGTTGGAACGTGCAACTTACAAGTTGATCCCGAAACGCGACTTAGTCACTTTATCGGCAGACTGGGCACCACTGCCTACTACACTTTTTTCAAATTTATTCAAAAATCTCCGCGATAAGATTATGTTCAACTATTGTTGTATTATGGAGGTTAGCACGTATTAGTGTGCGACAGGGATGCAATTACAAACTTACATATGGTAGAAAGTGACAGATATATGTTTAATGTGACAGGTGACAGGGCAACGAACTCATTGTTTTGTAGACAGTACACCATTATATTTTACTATGAATTTTTTTGAGCGGAATGCGCCTTTACTACAACGGATTAAGATTGAATATTGTGTGCATTTTAATACAATTTTTTATTTTATTAATTTTATTTGACATGCAAGTTCATGTTTTATGCAACTTGTATTAAGGTTCATAATTTAGTGTTTAAATTCTGATTAATTATTGTGAGTAGGTGACAATTTGGTAAGGTTATAATTCGTACTTTTATAATAAGGTTTTTACATTACATTATACTTAGTAATTACTTAGAGAATTGTGGATGTGGGAGAAGCAAGGGACTTGTGTCAGGATCGTGGCAAGTGTCGCTCCATTGTCTCTGCCTATCTCTGTAGAAAAAGGCGTGACAATTTGATTTTGATTGATATTTAACTTAATTAAAATCTAAACAGTTCACTTATTTATACATTGAATGAGTTAGGATCGTGGATAGTAGCGCTTCACTATCACTGCCTATCTTTGTGGGAACTGAAAGGTTACAATGAGACCTTACCTTGCTTTAGCGTCAGGCGAGTCGTGGTCAGTATTAGTCACAATAAAAATGGCGCATAAGAATGCAATAAAACAAAAGGTAATTATAAAATTAACATAATATGTAATTATTATTTATGTATTAGAAACTTTTGTTTTTTGTTGTAAAGCTTATGTCCGTGAGAATAAAGGCTTTATTCCACTGCTGCGGTCGAAGGCTGTGCACGGTACCCTCGTACAAAAAAAAGAAAACATTAATTCGAAAATCAATCAAATAGTTACGCCTTTTACCCACAGATAGGCAATAGAGCGCCATTTGCCAAGAGCCTGGCACAACTTCCTCGCTTCCTTCACATTCACAATTCTCTTCATACATGCTCTATGGTTATGGGGCACTAGGCAACCTAGCTTTCTTGAGGATGTCTCCGATTTGTCTTTAAGTAGTTTTGTATATTAAAAAACCGTGTCAATGTTTTGTCGTTTTTAAGTGTTTATTTTATGGTTTATGATTTTATTATTAACGTAGGATAAACACTTTATTATACGTAATTAACACACTTTTAATTACTCCATAATTCATTTAAAAGTTACCATTACATCTAAGCAATGTAACTGGGTCACTAAACTCGGCATAAAAATTCAACAATATGTTCTCTATATTTTCTTAGATTTTGCGCGAACATTGATTAATGAATTAAACTGATTTTATGCGGCTTACTATCGCGTTACCACGATAGCTGGAAAGCTCTCGAAACGTCGGAATAATAAAATAAAATTGTAAAATCAAAACCAAAGTAACGGGGGTTGTTCGACGCCCCGCCGCACCTCAGCCCCCGAATCCATTTAACTCGTTCCCCATCTATAGATGTAAATAAACGGCTTCTGACATGAATCTTTATTGCAAAATCTCTGCATGTACAGCAATGGAATACAGGCCTAATATTATAATATCACTCAACGAATTTATTATTGCGTAATTTTTTTGATAATTATAATCTATTTCCATTGTTAGGCATTGTTTTTTAAATGTCACAATTTTTAGTTTCATTGTTATAATTATTATGACGAAAATTTAATCACCATTGTCCACGGGGAGTTGACTATGAATCATTGGTGGACGTTTTGTACGACAGTAGAATTAATCTTAAATACAATAACCTAAAATATAGCCACCAAAAACCCACCTGCTGCTCTGTTGACTAATGAAACTATTTTTTATCTATACTAATATTATAAAGAGGAAAGATTTGTAATTTGTTTGTAATGAATAGGCTCAGAAATTAAAGGGCCGATTTTAAAAATTCTTTCGCTATCAGAAAGCTTTTTCGTGAGAAACATAGGCTATATTGGATTTTTAAAAAGTGTAGGGTTCCGTACGACATCTCGAATAATGTAAACCAAGGTGTACGCTGCGTAAACTATTGACGGTAGAACAAAATAATTGTTTATAAACTTTTTTTTTTAAATATAACAAACTACTTTCGAATTTGATTTATATTTATTTTGATAAGTTAAATAATGAATCAATTTTATATACAAGAACACTTTTTTAATGGTAGGTTCAAAGATTATGTATACAATATTATACATAGGAGAAAAACTGATTATTTAACCATTAAGCGTGCGATGTACGATGTACCTGGGCAACGCCGGTTTACGAAGCTAGTAAATAATATACAGACTATTAATACAAAAAACAACCTAATTTAATATTTTTTTATTTAAGCCGGTATAGTGGATGCGACTGCTACTTGTTGTTTACCTCTTGTAGAAGCCGCCTCGCACTCGGACCGCACTCCAGCTTAACATTAGGAGCAACACATTTACACTATTTTGGCAGCTTCAATTTATTAATATTAAAAAAAAGTTATACCTTTATCTCACAGGGATGGCAGAGACAATGGAGCGCTACTTCCCACGATCCTGACACAACAAAACTCCGTTTATGAGCACTACGCAAACCAGATTACTTAAGGATGTCATATAAATATTAAACAATCGAATTGCCATTTCTACTGGCAAAGGAAGAACCAACGAAGCACTTCCACGATCCTGACTCCATTCTTTTACTTTCCTTATACTCACAATTAGTTTCATACAAAAGCTTTGTAACTATTATTGACTCTGGGAACTATGCTTTTTAATTAATGTTCCTCATTTGTTCATAAAAAGTTAAAGAGTGGTAGGCAGTGGTACCCAGTCTGCCGATCCGGGGTAGTACCACCACTTACAAGTATACAGACCGTGAAGTGATTTGGTCACGTTTCGGGATCAGCTTGTAAGTTGACAACTAGGCCGGCATAGTGGATGTGATTGCTACTTACAGTTATTGAATTGTAGAAGCAGTGACATCCATACATGGACCACACTCTAGCTTAACATCAAGCATGGTGCTGTCATATGTCGAGTCACAATAAAAAAATCTTTTAAACAAATGCATTTTAACAATTGTTAGGTACAAACCCATGAAAACAATGAAGCTGAAAACGTCCGCCCACGCCACGAATTAGTTTCGGGCTGAAAAAAAGAAAGGTTTATTTAAATTCCGATTTTTCCAGTGAAGCGGATATGCCTGTCAAATACGGAATTCTATTCATTTTTATTTCAACCCCTCAACGATTAGATCCTCGGTATTCAACTCCTATTTTTGGGATACCTGTTGGGCTGCTCAATGTAAAAATACAGTAGGAGATTTTTGCATGATCAATCACGTCACGATTGCTAGCGTGAACTGATTCGGTGAATTAAATAAAAAAGACTTAAAACTTTTTGAGTGTTGATTTGTGACAGCTGATTTTTATTTAATTTTTATGTTTTTAATCGTTTTTGTCGTTTTGTGGCTATATGTATATTTTTTAACTACACTTTTTCCTGTGTCTGTGTTCATTTTATTCTGTGTTATTTTTATTTTATTGTTTTAGAATATATTCGTTTTACATAAACTTACGAAGTAAACTTTACTTTTAATATTACTTTTTTCTTTAATATAATATATTTTTGTTTTTCTTCATGACGATTTCTACAATTAATTACAAATTGAATATAGTTTATTTAGAATATTTTTTATTAATATATATATAATATATAATATATAAATAATTAATAAATGCGTCACGTGTGATTATTTATTTTATTTCAAATCTTTTTTTGTCAAAAGAATATACTTTTATTGATCGTTTAAAATAGTATAAATACACTTTTAAAAATTCCTAACTTCAATTTTTTCTAGCTCAGCTTATCCATTGAAATTGAAGTTAAATCGAAGGTTCTAATCAATTCAAGTAAAAGCTATAAATCACTTTAGCTTTGTCATTCAAAGTAAATTGCAGTAAAGTACATTGTGAAGTAAGAACCTGACAGGCAATCGACAATGTTTTTGATTTTTCCTCTTATAAAGTTAGATTTTTTTATATTGTGACATATGACAGCACCCTGCTTGATGTTAAGTAGGGGTGTGGTCCATGAATACTACAATTACAATACTGCTACTACTACAATTCTTCAATAACTGTGATAGCAATCACATTCACTATGCCGGTCTAGTTGGAACCGGCAACTTACAAGATCCTTCAAGCGAAGCGTGAAAATATTATAATGACGGCGACTGGGTTGTTTTTTCAGTCGTAGGAGCATTTTTAATCAGTCTTACGTGATGGTGGATGTAATGAAAGCGAGAGTTGTGTCAGTTTTGTGGAAAGGGGCGTTGCAATGTCTCTATTTCTATCGCAATTCTATATTTTGTACCGTAAAAATATACTATAATTAGATCTAGCAGTATTTTGTTGAAGATGCCGGATAAAATGAAGCCGCCTGGGAGCTTTCATCAAAGACGCTCCCTCATCCCTTTGAGGTATAAGGAAGCAATGCATAGTGGGATACTCCTCTTTTATAGATCTACAAAAAAGTCTGCGATGGTATATATCTATCTTTTAAGGATAGCCTACTATACCTATTATATCTTCTAAAAAATATCAACCGTAGATTAGTTGGAAGTAATCATGGATTTGCAACGTAAAATAATAATAAAAACATTACTATTATTAGCCTATTCATAGCCTATTTCATTTTTATGACTCACGACATTTAGCGATCTCTCGCCACGAACTATTGTATAAGTCTATCTCATCTCGCCATCTCCGTTGTTTGGGCCTGCTGCGATGTCTTCTGCAATTCGGAGTCCACTCAGTAGTGGACTTTGCTCATGATGCATCAGCGACAAAGATGCCCTGCCCAGTTTTTTTAAATATCATATATAATGTGGCGCTGCTTTCTCGGCCAGGACGACGTCTACTCTGCTGAGTTCGCTAGTAAATAAATAAATTTCCGTTGTTCGCAGGGCAGAGGGACAAGCAGTGCAATGACTTGAAGGCCATGTTACTGCAACAGGGGTCACCTGGGCCTAGCTGTAGCCCCAAACCAGGGAGACCGACGCCGAGCCCCAATCTTGGCGCTCGCGTGGCTGGAAGCCCCAGTCTTAGTGATGGCGCTTCCAGCTCTAACTCCTCGAGGTAAGTGTCTACAGGCATGGCGCTTAACTGAGAAGGGTGCACTACTGCAGGAACTTTCTCAGTTTGTAGTATAGTATAGAACAGTACAGTACAGTGCAGTATAGTATAAAGACAAATGCCCACTCACAGACTACCTATCCTAAAATTTAATATTACTCGTACAAATTATGTCTATGATATATGTCTAAGCATATATCGAGACAGTCTAAACCAGTGTTTCCCAACGTGGGGCCCACGCCCCACAGAGGGGCAATACGATAGTTAAGGGGGGCAATTTAAAAATGGATTCGAAACGACTTAAACCCTTTCGCTTTGGGTTATTTAAATGCAATGCTATTATCGATGACAACTTTAACAAAAAATGCGAATTCTTAAAAAATGCTGTAATCATTTATATTTTTTAAGGGAACAAAACTATTTTTAAAGGTTAAAAATTATGTATGGGGGGCATAAAAATTTTAGAAATGTTAAAGTGGGGCATGCCCTAAAAAAGGTTGGGAAACACTGGTCTAAACAGTTCTATGGGGTCTATGTCGTCATAGTCATAACCATAGAGCTCATGTAAAGAATAGATAATATAAAAGAAGCGAGGGAACTGTTTCAGGTTTGTAAAAAGTTTCGGAATTATCTAAAAATTTGCCGGATCAAACTAGGCCATAGTAGTAGATGCGAATGCTACTCAAATTGTAGTAGCAGTCGCCTTCGTTCATGGACCAACAGGCACTGGTCCTTCCCATCCTATACAATAAATTATTCTGATTTTATAATCTTAGATCGTTCGACTGAGGCAACCGTGACTTGAGCCGTTCTTTAAGTCATTTGTACTCTTGGCCCTTCCTTTGCTTTTACTATCAGGCAAGCTAAGGTGAGATGTCAAGTCACAATATTTAAATTTAAAAAAAACTGTCTATTTTTTTAGCATTTTTTTACATTTCGTTACTAAAAGTGCTTGAAACAGGACGACCATATCAATCAATCAAATTGTCACGCCTTTTCCCCACGGGTATAGGCAGAAACAATGGAGCACCACTTGCCACGATCCTGACACAACTCCCTCGCTTCCTTCACATTCTCCGAAACAATTCTCCTCAGACAAGCTCTACGGTTGCCTCAAGAAGGCAACTTGCTTTCTTGAGGATGTCTCCAATTTGATCGGAAAACACCCTACACAGTACATAAAAACCAATGTATGGTACAGACAGGTGGTTTCGAACCGGGGAATCATGGTTGCGTCACCAATTCACTACGACTACACCACGGTCGCCTCATTAACAGATGTTATTACCAGTAGGTTCACGGGAAGTCCACGGCTGGGTCTGGGTGGCAGCCCCAAGTTAG
Source organism: Tinea trinotella (assembly GCA_905220615.1). Lineage (NCBI taxonomy): Eukaryota > Metazoa > Arthropoda > Insecta > Lepidoptera > Tineidae > Tinea > Tinea trinotella. The sequence goes on from HG992314.1 coordinate 13,463,006, forward strand.
ACTGTCACCGGCAGCTGGAAGATGAGGCGGCGCTTGAACGGCTCCAGACAGACCTCAAGGATGGCTGGACAGTGCACACCGGGAGAGATGACAGACTCTACTATTGCAAGTAAGTGATTTTACTTAAAATTATGATTGACACCACAAACCTAGAATACGTAAAGTGCATTCTAAATCTATGATCGACACATATAAGTCATCTTTATAATGTATCTTTTATGTTATATTATTATTATTTTTTATTAAATATAATAAAATATTTAAGTGTATAATAAACAGATTTTAAAAAGTATAATAACTATAATTAAACTATAAATAAATAATATCACCTAATGACGTCCCATCAGAGATAGTCCCAAGGAGACTGGCAACATTTCCCCTTTGTGTAGCAAGGCTAATCGTTGGCAGAAATAATTGCCAGCCTTCCTGTCTCCAGACTTCTCTGTCAGCCGCTAGAGCTTGGCTGAAGGTCCTCAAGGGCACGTCCTCTCGACCCTAAACGGCACAAATTTGTAATCAGTACCGAGGTTAGATATTTGCGCAACTTGAGATTCTCAGCACTTCCCACGCCTAACGAGGTCGCCTGGATGTGGGATGGGGCTAATGTGTCTACACAAGTCGCATCCCACACCAGAGACCTGCCAAGTTTCCACGGCCCAACGGTCATGCTGTCGGGTCTCTGGCCTTCGCTCCAGGCAATACCAGAGGGTTCTTATAATGCGGGTACTCAAACAGTTTCTTTTATATAATTTTCAAGCATTTATGAAATATAGAATATTCTAGAGATTTTTCGGTATCGGGAGTCGAACTAAAAGTTTTAGCGCGTGGAATTACCAGTTTGTGTTCCCGTCAACGACTTTAGATCCCTGATTCGAAGCGTGAAGAAAAGCGACTTTGACCGTCATAGTGACGGTGACTGAGGCAACATGGCGACAGAAATGGAAGATTGGTTAGCACACCTGTCATTATTATTATTTTTGGAATATTTAATGATTAGATTAAATAATACAAGTAATCAATCAAATTGTCATGCCTTTTTCCCACAGGGATAGGCAGAGACAATGGAGTGCTCCTTAACGACCGCATTTCTACAGCGTTAATTCTATTCTGATGCTTCTTCTGCCACACCCAACATTTACTTCTATACAATAATGTAGGAACAAGCAGCGCATTTACAAATATTTGTTATTAAAAAAAGGAGGAGGATATTTGGTCCGGGTCTCGTGTTTTTCCGTGGTAGTACCACTACTTACAAGTATACAGACAGTAAAGTGACTTAGTCACGTTTTAGGATCAGCTAGAAAATTGCCGTTCCAACTTAGAACGCTCCGGCATAGTGGATGCGACTACTACTTGCAGTTATTTAACGGTAGTAGCAGTCGTCTTCATTTATGGATCGCATTTGAGCACTTTAGCTTAAAATCAGGCTATCGTGTAGGTCGAGCCACAATAAAAAAATATCTTTAAAAATGCAACATTATCCGCGGTTCTCTTTCTTTATCTAATATAATTTATGAGCGACAATTTATCAAGTTTTTAATTTGGGTCGTTACTTAAATATATCTTAATAAAAGTGACAACCCTATTTTATTATTAAAATATTGCGCTTTTATACTTTATTAAGAAATACGTTAATACTCGTAGCCAATGGTAAAATGAGTGAGGTAGATACGCCATCTACACGCGTTTAGTGACTACAAGGCCTACTACAGCCCCCCTAGCACGGCAATCCAAGAAGCAAGATAAAGAATTGCAAGGAATATTATTGTAACTCATTTTTAATAACTTAATAGGCCGGATCATCAAAATATTTAAAAATATATTTATTCAAGTTTTCAACGTTGTTTTGTGTGAAGTTTTACAGAACCTATCATTTTTGGGTATTTTGATGTACTGTTTTAGTAAGTTAAAATTGATTTGAGTTGCAATGATATTCTTTGCAAGTCTTTATCTTGCTTCTTGGATTGCCGTGCTAGAGGGGCTGGATTGATTGACCTATAGCTTGTCTAACTATAAATGACGCGCCCCTCCACTTTATCAGTTTATTTAAATGTGTGAATACAAATATTACTATACTTTATCATCGTGCCCCTCCTTTTGTGTCTAACCAGCAACTGAATGACCAATTACAATTGCATTTTTGGTGTATTGTATCCATATTTTATATTTGCACGTGTACGTAAATGCAGTGGAGGGGCGCGTCATTTTGCCTTAGACAGACTCTACTATGATCTCAGTCAAAATAATAAATTGAAACCTAAAAATCTTTACTTAGGACCTTAGAATGCAGAACAAACTAATTTTTTTCTGTATCCTGAGCTAAGGACATGTAAAACAACACTTTAGATTGATATAATATATACTAAAACACTTATTATAATAAAATAAACGTTGCATTGTTTCAAGTTAATTCTTATAATGAAGGCGGGTACGTGTGACTTGTTTCCTGTCTGTGTACGGTAACCACAACATAGGAAATGGGACCGGACTTATTTTTATTCTTTAATCACAGTCGGCTATTAGTCCAATAAAAAAAAAGACAGTGTGTCGAACTTCATGCAATTTGGTGCAAAGGAAGATCGCTTCAGATGAGCCCCGGAATGAGTAAATACCCATGCATAGCCCAACATTAAAAAAATAACAAAGTAATTAAGAAATATCACTCGAAATTGTGCTTATTGAGACGGTGTATAAAAAATATGCTAGACATGTTTTTTTAAATGAAACGAAATGCCTTGCCGATCTTCATATTCTACGATGGCTTTGGAAAGGCGTATGACGAGAACAAAACATTTTTTTATTGTGAATCGACATATGACAGCACCCCTCTTGATGTTAAGCTGAAGTGTGGTCCATAAATGGATGCCACTGCTACTACAATTCAATAACTGTGAGTAGCAATCACATCCACTATGCCGGCCTAGTTGGAACCGGCAACTTACAAGCTGATCCCTAAAACGCGACCAAATCACTTCACGGTCTGTATACTTGTAAGTGGTACTACCACCCCGGATCGGCAGACTGGGTACCACTGCCTACCACTCTTTGTTAACCAGACCCAAAGCAAATAACCCACCTCTTTTTTTTATTAACAAATATTAGCAATATTTAATATAGTTATTAAATATTGCAAATAAAAGCTATGAAACAAATATTTAAACAAATGTTTCTTAATTTTATTTAGTTAATTTTACTTCGCAAAAAAATGTGGAAATAAATAAATCAAGGCAAGTAAAAAGTGATTAATAATAATAATAAAATTCTTTTAATTTATTATAATTTAAACCACGTACGTTTATTACGTATACTACAAGTATATCCTTTAATCAAGCGTAATGTCGTGCCTTTTACCCACAGGAATAGGAAGACAATGGAGCGCCACTTACCACGATCCTTACACAACTCCCTTGTTTCCTTCACATCCACAATTCTCTTCATACAGGCTCTGTGAAAATGGGCACTAGGCAACCTAGCTTATATTTTAAACTAAATTAATCATTATTATCCTATTTAATAAGCTGCAATGGCTTGTTACATTAGTACTTTAAGCAAAGGTACAATGAATGGTTGGTATGACGTCACGAACGCACTCCTCGCGCAGCAGTTTGGTGTCTATTCAACCATTGTCGTGGATAATCCCCCCTATCCACGAGGAAAAATATATTTTTGTACCCGAGACCTGGATGCCCTATTCTCGGTGAAACGTTTTAATTTGGCACGCATTTATCGAATCTTGATTTAAAGCTTTGACGATACAAAATCCATATCTTATTTCCAAATAACTTGATTGCATAGCAATTAAAAGCAAAATTGTTATTAGTTATAATCAGTACAAGTATCAAAACAACCATTTATATATTTTATTTATTATTGGGCTTTACAAAAGTAGTATACAAAAGCCCAAAATGAATGTCCAAATAGTCCTTTGGTGTTAATATTATCATAACTAAACCCTGAAACTATCCCACTCCTGAAATTTTACATTCATCTGATTATCTTGAAGTTCACATTTATTTAAAGGTTTCACTTCTATCGCGACTTGATATAGGCCCATGCTCTCGTTTTGCGTAACCATTGCACTACCACTACACCACGCCACGGTTGAATTTATACTGCGACGTTTCAATTTAGTGAAAACATCGCGTCTATTTTCAAACTTTTAATAATATCCCTCTGTAGAGCTTAACGTCTGCATGAAACGGAACGTAGATTTTGCAATCGGTTGTGAATTTTTCACTATTGTTATAAAGTAGAATGAATGTTTGTTTCTCTTCGTGTTTTAACTGTTAAATAAATGTGATTAGATAAATGTGTTTAATTAGGATTTATTGCATTCAATAAGATTTAAGGAAATGATGGTCTAGTGGTCACCAAGAACTCCCGGTTTGAAACCAACAAAGCACAAAAGTGCCGGTAAGCACGTTTGGTTGCTATATAACACGAACTATATAATTTTTTGTTTCTAAAATCATCCAAGATCGGTGTTAAGCAAAGTCCAGTCCATGAATAGAGGCGACTGCTAGTATAATTTAATAACTGCAAGTAGCAGTCGTATCCACTATGCCGGCCTACTTACAAGTTGATCCCGAAACGCGACTAAGCCACTTTATGGTCTGTTCACTTGTAAATGGTATTAGCGCTAAAATGTATACTGGCCACAATTGCTTACCACTCTTGGACAACCAGGGGACCGACCTCGCAACTTTAATGGTAATGAGAATGAAATTCATTCTCATTTGTCAAAAAGTTACGCGGTCGCTGTTAATGTCAAAAACAACTTTTTTTCATTCGGACAATGAGTTTCAATGAGCTTCAACTGTTAATGAAAATGAACATCGATTCTTCATGTGTGTTGCGCGGTCGCAATTTTAATTTTAAAGCTCATTAATGGAGTTCAACTGTCAATACGAAGCCGCAGACCCGAATCAAATCTCCACCTCTATCCAATCTTAAAAAAACAGGGGTCCCCAATGCTCATAACACTACAATTCATAAAACTGCTATGAAGAGAAATGTGTATGTGAAGGAACGGAAAGGGTAATGTCAGGATCGTGGAAAGTGGCGCTTCATTGTCTCTGTTTATCTCTGTGGGAATACAAGATTGACAGTTTGTTGATTGATTGATACACTTATCGTCCATACAACTATTCTAGCACCTCGTAAGCTTGTAAGTTGCCGGTTCTAACTATGTCTAAGTCACCTTTTATGGACCGCACTTCAGCTTAACATCTGGCGGTGCGCTGTCATATTATAGTTGATGCAGAGGTCACGCGAACTCTAGAGCCCCTGCAACTACGCAGAGACATGGCGGCTTTGTGCGTCCTCAATCGCCTACACCACGGAGAATGTTTTAACAAGCTCTTTAACCTTGATCCTACGTAATACCCGCACAGGTCTGGAGAAGCATTCGCATTTTGTCAACCGAATCGGCAGTTGAACCAAATAGTGGTAGGCAGTGGTACCCAGTCTGCCGATCCGGGGTAGTACCACCACTTACAAGTCTACAGACCGTGAAGTGATTTGGTCGCCCTTCGGAATCAACTTGTAAGTTGCCGGTTCCAACTAGGCCGGCATAGTGATGCGATTATTACTCACAGTTATTGAATTGTAGTAGCAGTGGCATCGATTCATGGACCACACTCCAGCTTAACATCAAGCGGGGTGCTATCAAATGTCGAGTCACAATAAATTAAAAATTAAAATAAATAAATAAAAGGTTCGGCGCGTCGTTTTTTTTGTAGATCAATCGACAAGTGGAATGCTTTACCAGTCCACGTGTTCTCTCCATCCTATAGACTTGGGTCCTTCAAGTAATGCGTGAAGAAGCACCTTTGGCCGGCATAGTGGCAGCGACTAAGGCAACCGTAAAGACACGTTTTTTTTAGTCGTCGGCATTCTTGGACTTTCTCTTGCTTGTCATCAGGCGGTTCAAGGTCAGATGTCGAGTCACAATAAAGTAAAAGTAACTGCAATTTCCCTTATCAACTTCCTTATCAACTTTTACGTGATAAACAAAGTTTTTAAAAGAATATATCGGCGAACAATAAAGGGAATAACTTCCGACATTACACAATCGAGAGAGCAGTTCAATAGTTATCAAAGTGGGCCGAGATGGAACTGGAGCGACACGGGGGAACATGACATAACTATACAAACAAACAAACATACATACAAGTCTTGGTATATTAGGTTTAGTAATGGCGATGAGGGAACCGTGAACTGAGTTGGTTTTTTTCAGTCGCTGGGCCGTCGGGGGAAGCATCCGCGTTTTGTCGACCGAATCGGTAGTCGAACTAAAAAGTTCGGTGCGTCTTTTCTTTGTAGAACAATCGACAAGTGGAATGCTTTGCCAGCCCATGTGTTGTCTCCCTCTTATAACCTTTGATCCTTTAAGCGATGCGTGAAGAAGCACCTTTGGCCGCCATAGTGACGGCGACTGAAGCAACCGTGAACTTACTCCGTTGTTTCAGTCGTCGCCACTCTTGGATCTCCTTTTGCTTATCATCAGGCGGGTCGACGTCAAATTTCGTGTCACAATAAAAAAAAATAGGCCGACATAGAGTATGTGACTTCTATAAAATTATTTAACTGTAGTATTTTTAATTTTATATAAAACTTAATTACACTATGTACAAAGGCGGACTTAATGCCGTTAGACATTCTCCGACAGACAAACCTTTAGTTAGGACATTAAGACAGTATTAATAATCTACTTGCAAAGACAATAGTGGATGTGACTGCTGCTTACAGTTATTGAATTGTAGTAGCAGTGACATCCATTCATGGACCACCACACTCTAGCTTAACATCAAGCGGGGTGCTGTCAAATGTCGAGTCACAAAAAAATATTAAATAAACTAATAAAGTGGAGAGGCGCGTTATTTGTAGTTAGACAAGCTATACTTAGTGATAGTCAATATTGTAAGCAGGTGTTGTTGATAAACTGTGTCATTAAAATTGATCCTTTCTGTCATTTCCCATTTGTCAAAGCGCATCGATTTCCAAGACGATTCCCTAAGCTTAGAATTTACACTGTTGTGATATTAATAATTCCTTAAGTTTTGTTTTAATGAAGGTTTAAACCCGGACGAGACAGAAGATTGTTCCTTTGTCAAATTGGGATATTCTTTAAAAAAGTACCCGCAGTGCCCATAATCATAGAGATTGATGAGAATTTTGTATGTGAAGGAGACGAGAGAGTCGTAGCTTAAAAAAACATATATTTATCCTACAATTGTTATAAATGTGAATGTGAGTTTGTTTGTTACGTTTTCACGCAACAACTACTTTCATCATGACTACCGATAATCATGAAACTTTGTACACATATTTTTGGAGGTACTACAAGTAACACAGGTACTTTTAATTCAAAAAATATATAATTTTTACTATAGTTTCAGTTGTTTGTATTTTTTCTATATTTATTTCTATTTTCGTCTGTTATTTTTTATGAGTTATCGAGTCATAAATAGAAAAAAAGGATATACAGTCGAATTGAGAACCTCCTCCTTTTTATGACTGTGTTATAAACCTAATTTCAAGCGGGTGAAACCGCGGGCACAGCTGGTTAATTTATAAATAAAAGACGTCGAGTTATTGTTTTATTACATTAATTATATAAAATCAAAATTAAAATTTTAAAGGAACCCCCGAAACGCCTGGAACCACTTTGGTCATATCATCAGCTTTATAGTAATAAACAACATTAGTCATGGCTCAATAGTTATATCCCTTTAATATCCCTTGGATCCTAATGGTGCATCATCAGATAACTACTCCAGGTCTTCAATTTGATAATGGCCCAGCTAATGGCTCATAGAAAGTAACAATTTTAGTTAAAGCACTATGATATTATCTGTTATTGATTTGCTGATCTGAGAGGATTCATAATCAGATACTCCCGATCTTCAATTTGATAACGGCCCAGCTAAAGGCCTAGTTAAAGCACTACAGTTCTATCTCTTTTCTTGCTGATCAATTGATATCAATTTGCTGATCTGAGAGGATTCATAATGGTGCATCATCAGATTGCCCGGTCTTCAATTTGATGACGGTCCAGCTAAATGCTCTTAGTGAGTAACAAATTTAGTGAAAGCACTATAGTTCTATCTCTTGTTGATTTGCTGATCTGAGAGGATTCATGATGGTGCCTCATCAGATACTCTTGGTCTTTAATTTGATAACGGTCCAGCTAATGGCTCATAGTGAGTAACAATTTTAGTTAAAGCACTACAGGTCCATTTCTTGTTGATTTGCTGATCTGAGAGGATCCATGATCAGATTTTTTAGATCCGGTATGTTTTATTTTATCGCACTAACTTTTCTACACTTAGTTTCCTACCTTTAAGACAAATCTAATAAGTCCAAACTTAGTATACCAAAAAAAAGTTTGAACACATCCAGGATTTCGTCTCCTACCTTCGAGTTCCATCATCAGAGTAACTCAGTGGTACCAGTTAAAACACACATGTATTTGTATACGTTTTTATTTCAAATGTTAAGTCACAGATATGTTTAAAAGTAAATACCTATAAGGCTGGGAATACAAGTCCGATTTTCCTCTCCGATAGTCCGATCCGATAGTCACTCGTGCCATACATTTGTTTGAATACTTAATACACGTCAGATCCGATAGTCGGATCGGATGTCAGAATCGGAAACAACGCCAAGGCGCTTACGATTTTATGGCCGATCCGATTGTCTGAAGGTGCAGTTTTCATACAAAATACAGAAACAAAATAGACGTCCGATTCCTACTTCCGATTTGTAAATAATTTGCTCAGCAATATCGGACGTGTATTCCCAGCCTTATGCGTGTTTAGAACGGGCAACCCTTGTACGTCGCTATGCGACGAAGATTGTTATTTTATGTCAAATAAATATGCCATTGTTAAAACACGTAAAAAATGTTATAATTTTTCCCCTAAAATATTCAATCAAGGTAATCGATCTAAACTGCAAACCAACCTCGCCATATGAATATTTTAAGGGAAAAATTATAACATTTTTTACGTGTATTTACATTGGCATATTTATTTGACATAAAATAACAATCTTCGTCGCATAGCGACGTACAAGGGTTGCCATCCTAAACAGCGCGTCTAAGATCGCTACCGCAGCTAACAAATCGAGCTGATGACCTTGAAACCCCTGATCAGATCTTCATCAATTGTAGCTAAGAACCATCTCGATCACGTCAGCTTTCAAATGAAACAAACCGCATCGTAATCGGTCCATTCGTTTAGGAGCTACGATGCCACAGACAGACACACAGATACACAGATACACAGATACACAGAGCCACAGATACACAGATACACAGATACACAGATACACAGACAAGTCAAACTTATAACACCCCTCTTTTTTGGTCGGGGGTTAAAAATAGACGACATACGTGGCGTACTATATGTCGATTCACAACAAAAGAAAAAATGGAGCGGAGGACAGGGGAGCGTGATTCACCATGATCCAGATAATACTCTCTTGCTTTATAAATTAATTTCCTTTAATACTCCAGCCATAAATTTCATCTATTATTTTTAACAAAGACAACAATTTCATTTTAATAAATTTAACAAATTTTATGCGGCTTACTATCGCGTTTATTTGTTCGCGCAAAATCTAAGAAAATACAATTTTATTTGTATTTTGCATGCCTAATATTAAGATTCAATTTACGGTTGCCTCAGTCACTATCACTATGCTGGCCAAATTTTAAGCAAATAATTTAAATCTACTCATAAAGTAAAAGGATTGTCAATCAATCAATTAAATTGTCACGCCTGTTTCCCACGGGGATAGGCAGAGACAATGGAGCGCCACTTGCCACGATCCTGACGCAACTCCCTCACTTCCTTCACATTCACAATTCTCCTCATACAAGCTCTACGGTTGAGGGCACTAGGCAACCCAGCTAAAAGGATTGTCTACTATAATAATAAAGTAGACAATAATATTTATTTATTTAAATCCTTTATTGCACCAAAATAAACTTATAAATTGGTCATAGACGAGTTTAAAGCCTATTAGGCATTCTCTAACAACTAACCTTTGGGATGATGAGAAATTATGGGCAGGGCGCAAATATACTACAAACTCAATTACATAAACTACATACAAGTATCACAAGTATATATATACATATATGTAGGTAAAAATAGACATGCCCAATTATATATGTATGTTCATACATTTAAGCTAAGTTATACGACATAGGAGATAATTAAATGACCCCGAAATAGGGCTAAAGCAGTTGCTCTTACGAAAAAGGAAACTCACATTAATAAAGCTGATTCCCCTTCGTAGATAAAGTGGCACTGATTTATATAACTATATGTACTTACGTATATTATGATTGTACATTTATAGGATCGCGGAAAGTAGCGCTCTGTTCTTCCTGTCTATCCCCGTGGGAATTGAAGCGATAATACTGACAATTATTGATTACAAAGTAAAAATTTACTCTTTAAAAAATATATTTGACAAATATTTGTAAATAACCATATATCCGAGTATATATTTATATATCCGAGTATATATTTCTTGTGTGCGTGTTTATGTGACTGAACTCCTCCTAAACGACTGGACCGATTTTGATGAACGTTTTTATGTGTTTATTTTTATTTTGATACACAACTTTATTTATTTATTTATTTTCTTTGCTGGGAGTATTTTGAGATAATTTTATTTATTTATTTTTATTTAAATTAATAGGTAGATACAACGGGCTATAATCTTGGTTAAGTTAAACATTTACTACAAAATAGGTTACATTGCTGGACTATAGCCCAAAAAGTATCATACACAACAGATTAAACATAAATTAATTAAAAGCAAAGCATAAAATGTCAATAAAATACAATGGTAAATAATAATTAAAATAATAATAATGTCAAAAAGCTAAATTAAATTAATAAGTTAAGTTAAAAGTTAAAGTTAAAAAGTTTAATTTTGACATATTGCTTATTAAAAATATATTGCTCAAAAACCTATGTTATATTCATTATTTTTAAAAGGAAACGATTTAAAAAAATCTCAATTCACAATATCTTCAGTTCGGCTAATCTGTAACACGACATTCATTGACTGTTAGGCGGTATGAAAATCGCCGGTTCAGCTAGTGACATATATAAATATGAAGTAGACCAGGCAAGACCTCAAATTGTGTGCAAGAACTGGCTCAGAATGTATGACAGTGTGTTGTTCGATATTAAAAGTGTTTGGCGTGACCCTTTAAATCCTTTTATTTTCGCAGTAAATTATTGTGACAAAGATTTTGTATGAAAATTGCCAACATGACCGCTCTATTCTTTTTAATCTCTTTGCATCTGGTTATGAATTGGTTATAACAAATAAAACATCTTAGCTACGACTGGGAATCGAACCGGAACTACTCGCCTAGTGATTTTCTCACCGATGAGGCACGCGTATTTTGCGAATTGTCTTTTAAAAGTTTACTATAAGGGATGTAAAATTGTTATTGCATAATAATATGCGGAAAACTTAAAAAACGCAGTTAAATGATTTTTTTTATTGTGGCTATGAAACAAATCATTGCTTTGAACGGAAATCGCACCTGGGAGTTAACGCGTAACCGACTGGTGTGCTAATACGTGACGCCAAAATTATTAAAAACCTTACGAAAATACTTCACCAAATTTTATAATTAAGTTAATTAACATCCATACCAACCTAATTTAGGTTCTAAATCATAATAATTATGTAGGCTGTGAATTCAGTTAAATTGGACGACCAAAATATATACATATATTCATAAATATTGACGCCTGAAAAGTAAAAGTGAAGTGAAAATGAAATATATATATTATTAAAAATCAGGCGATCACACTCCAGCTTAATATCAAGCGGGGTGCTGTCATATGTCGACACAATAAAAAATGATCACGGACCTGAAGATGCAGCGTAGGTAGGCCTCCCATTGAGAGGACTGACGACATAGTGAAAGGCATAAATAACCGGTGTATGCAACTGGCATCTTGTCGTTTGGAATGGCGTTCTAAGGAGGAGGCCTATGTTCAGCAGTGGACGTCATTGTGATGATGATGATGATGGTGGTGATGATGATGAATGGCCGACGTAATAAGTTTATGTGAGACTGGTTACAGACTAACCTTTTCAGCGGTTTAAACATTTGTTATTTTTAATCTAAGAATTTGTTAATAATAAAAAAGCATATATTTGTTATTGTAGTTTTAGAGTCGTAGGTAAACTATAAAGTGACACAGTCACGTTTTGAAATCCACTTGAAAGTTGCCTGTTTTATTATCCCGGCAGTTTTTTTAATTTTTATTCCTCATTATACATTTCTTTACTAAGCTACTAAAGTGCTTTTATCATAGAAACAGGACCACCAAGGTACAGTGGTTTCGAACCCGTGCCATTCGGCTTACATAGCCATTGCACTGCCACTACACCACGGTCGCCTTAAATGCAACGGCTACTTGCAAGCTTGTAACTGTAGTAGCAGTCGTCTCTTTACATAGTCTGCAATCCAGCCTAACTTAAGCTGGGTGCTGTCATATTATGTCGAGTCAACAATAAAAAGTCAATTTTGAAAAAATTGTTGCTTATATCTTCCTAGTTTTCAATCGTCGGTATGTAAATGAAGTCACTTTGAAATCACAGTCCTTTGTAATTGATTTTCTCGTAGCACGAATTAGGAATTAAGATTGTTCCCAAACTATGTATCTTAATGACTTTTGACAGAGTTTGACATTTGTAAATACTACTTTGTTTGTTAGCAACCGGAGGTGGGAGGTTCAAATCCCAATCGCTTCATGTCTTTCTATATAATAATTTTAATAATATATAAAATAAAATACAAGCAACTTACAAGCTTATCCGGAAACGCGACTAAATCACTTCACGGTCTACCCCGGATAGGCAGATTGGATACCGAATTTAATTATAGGGTACATATTTGTTTGTGATTCATGAACCGCATTGCAGTTACGATATTAATTAGCGGCTAACTTAGAAACATTATGCGGTCACTTTTATTTACACTAACGATAGGCGTGGCGCATTGATTAGCACACCAGTCCGTTACGCCTAAAGTCCCGGATTCGATTCCCTGTTGAATCAAAGATTCATTACCTAACTTTTAATTGAGGGAGTTGTGTCAGGACCATGGCAAGTAGCGCTCCATAGTCTTTGCCTATCCCTGTGGCCCTATGCCGATCCGTTAAGTGACTTAGTCGCGTTTCGGGATCAGCTTGTAAGTTACCGCTTTTTAGATTTATACCTATACGAAAATGTGCCCTAAATTACTGCCATTCCGTGTCGTATACAGGCTGGAATATGTAGGAGAAATGATGAACGAATTTCCGTAGTTTTATTTATAAAGATAACAATGTGTTTAGGATGTTTATCTAAAGTTTTTCGTGTGATTTTAGGCTCTAGAATTACCTACATTTGTTTACAGAGAATTTTAGGAAAACACTTTGGTAAAATAAACTTTTTAATAATGTATTTTTAGGGGACAATAAGTCGGTGATATTATTATGCAAGTAGGGGTCTACAGTAACCATAGAGCATGTATTGAGAGAATTGTGGATGTGAAGGAAACGAAAATATTTTGTCAAGTTAGTGGAGAGAAGTATGTCTTCATTGTAATAATTTACGAGTAATTGATTGATTGATCAGCTTAAAAGTTATCTTTCCAAACTAGGACGACATAGTACATGCAACTACTACTTGCAATTAGGGCGACCGTGGTGTAGTGGCAGTGCAATGGTTACGCAAACCGAGAGCACGAGTTCGAGACCACCCACCGGTACCAATATATCTTTGATATATGTACTTTGGTTGTCCTGTTTCTATGATACAAGCACTTAGTAGCTTAGTATAGAAGTGTAAAAAATATATTTGGCTGTAGTAGGAGTTGCCTCTTTTTATGGACAGCACTCCAGCTTAATACCAGGTGGAGTGCTGTACAATATAGTAACAAGAAACAAAGACAATGATAAGAGAAAACAATACATTATTCCGAAATAAATTAAATTAATACGCACTTATTTTAGGTTTACCGGGTGGCAGAATTCTCGAGGATGTCGGTAATGCCCATTTGAAGCGACCGTGGTGTAGTGGCAGTGCAAAGGTTACACAAGTTTAAAACCACCTCCCGGTATTTACCAATGTATCTTTGATATATGTACTTTGGTTGTCCTGTTTCTATGATACAAGCACTTTAGTAGCTTAGCACGGACAAGAATATATGATTAAATATATCTAATTTCTATTAAATATAATAATTCCTAAAGCATACAACTCTATAGTTCTAACTATAGTTCCTTATATGGTATTATTTTGACAGCATGCAGTGTTTATCTACTGCCACACAGTGTGGACAATTAGCCAGCTGGCAGTTGTCCAAAGTGTAACTGCTTCCTGTCTGGACTACACCGCAAAAACTTCGTGACTATGCCAGTTTGGATTTCCAACGTGCTTTTCAAGTGTCCTTGTTTGGTTTAGTAAGAGGGATAAAGTATAACTATAATAGTTTGCATTAAAGGATATTATTAGGACGTGCTTATCTAGAGTATCCAAGTTATCTAGAGTTTCTGATATAACTTGGTTTATAAATACTTTACTTTTGTGTTTTGAACACAAGCTGGTATTCATATGAGCTACAGTAAATTGTAACTAATTAAGGCAGTGTTTCCCAACGTGGGGCCCACGCCCCACAGGGGGGCAATTAAAAAATGGACTAACCAAACCTTTCGCTTTGGGTTATTTAAATGATAGATATCGGTGACAAATTTAACCAAAAAGGCAAATTCCTAAAAAAAATGCTGTAATCATATATTTCCTAAAGAAACAAACCAATTTTTAAAGGTCAAAAATATGTATGGGAGGCATAAAAATTTTAGAAATGTAAAGGTGGGGCATGGCCTAAAAAGGTTGGGATACACTGAGTTAAAGTATGTCTTTTAAAATAATAAAATCTAAATTGTTCTAAAATGTAAATAAAATCAATTTATTTCTATACTAAGCTATTAAAGTGCTTGTATCAAAGATCATTGGTGCCGGCGAATGGTTTTAGACCCGTGCTCTCGGTAACTATTGTACTGCCACTACACCACGGTCGCTGTGCAGGGCACATATTTTTAAGGATATTATTACCTTTTTTTTTATGATTTAGATCGACTTTTTGACATGTTGTTGCAATAAAGATTTTTCCGGGAAGACGCATGTTTTTTAATGATAAAGCCAGCAAATGTCCTCAGTCCTACAGTCCTCAATATTTTGGTCGACGCGCATTGCCATTGCATGCACAATTTTATAATCAATTAAATTGTCACGCCATAATTTTCCACTGAAAAGCTAATTGTAGAATAAGCCATAGGTATATTTATAATAATTCTACAAATTACAATATTTTGAAATTAATTTTATTAATTTATTTTATGATGTCCTAATCATAGCTATTTAAAAAATAATGACTTAATAATTTAATTAATGACTACATTTTAATTAACTTAAATTTAATTTACAAAAATAAGAACAAATAAAACACATTATATTAAAATACTAGCTGTGCCCGCGGTTTCACCCGCGTAAAGTTTGGTTTATAACACAGTCATAAAAAAGGAGGTTTTCAATTCGACTTTTTTGTATTTATAACTCGATAACTCATATAAAAATGACAGGCGAAAATAAAAATAAATATATATTCCAAACAGTTAAAACTATAGTCAATTGGAAACTATAGTAAAATATATTTTATTTTAATTAAAAGTAACCGATATTACTTCTTGTCCCTCCAAAAATAAAAAACGTAACAAACAAACTCACATTCACATTTATAACAATAGTAACATATGCATATAGTAACAGAAGGAATATAAAGAAAAATTCCAAACAGCTGAATGTATAGTCTATGGAAAGTATAGTGTATAGTCTCCATAGTACAGTTGATTGGATTAGATGTTGACGTGACTGTCGTTAATACAGTGCAATGGTATTATAGTACTTAGGGTTTGAACCAACGCCTTGCATCTATTTTTATAATAGGAAAAAAAATTGACAAAACTTTTTTATGTTTCGTAAAAAAAAATTAAAATAAAATATATACTATAACATATACTATCTGATACCTCCAAGAATATGTGTACAAAATTTCATGATGATCGGTTGAGCAGTTTTTGCGTGAAAGCGTAACAAACAAACGGACATTCACATTTATAATAATAGTAGGATAATAATAATAATATGTTAATATAATATAATAATTTGTTTTTAATTCTCAACAGCTTGTTATATTTTCTTAGTTTACTCAAAATAAATTTCTGAACGCACGCAATTTTGTATGGGAAAATGATTTTTCTTTTATTTTATTTATTATAAAAGAATTTTTCTAAAATAAACGTAGCCTAAGTTACTCCTTATTACATCAGCTACCTGTCAATAAAAGTCCCGTCAAAATCGGTCCAGCCATTCCAGAGATTAGCCGGAACAAACAGACAGACAGACAGACAGACAAAAATTGTAAAAAATGTCATTTTGGTGTATGTACCGTATATATATTCATATACATGTATTAAAAAACGGTTATTTCAATATTACAAACAGACACTCCAATTTTATTATATGTATAGAAGATAACAATACCACTGAACACACAAAACGATATTGTTATCAAATAATGAAACATTCTAGAGATCTAGAACGCCAGACTAGATTTGATCTAGAAATGTTTAGATATATTAGATTAGATCTTAGGATCAGCGTTTTTAACTACTACATACATAGGTACTATGGAGAATGTACCTAGGAGTGTTTTTTGTGACTGAACATCTGCCCTCAACCTGCATGATGGAGGTGCAAGAGTGGCGACGACTGAAAATATTGAGGCTGCCACGATGGTAAGCGGCGGTTTTTCCAGTCTTCGTCACTCTTGCTTATCATCAGGCGGGTCGAGGTCAAATGTCGTGTCACAAAAAAAGCAAAAGTAAAAATGGTAAGGTCGGGCGCCGACGACTAAAAATCGATTCAGTTTATTTTAGGTTTTTTTAGTTTTTGGTTGTTTTAGTTTTTGTCACTATGCCGGCCAAACACGTTGGGCTATTGCTAGTGTTACAATTTTAAAACAATAATCAAGTATGTGGGGTCTCCAACTTACCACCAGGCTGGCATAAAGAACTAAGGCAAACTAAACATAGGCATCTTTTTTTTAGTCGTTCGCGCTTTTGTATTTTCCCACGCTCGTCATCAGGGATATTAGAGTCAAATAAAAGAGAAGTACTGGTAGAACTATAAGTAAAGCAAACGTGCGAAGGACGGCACAGTGTGTTCAGATTATGGGCACAGGTTCGAGATGACTCAATTACTTCACCTCATGATAGTAGAGTGTGCCCGCAGACGAGCGGTCGCAGAGATTGGCTGCCAGCCAAACCATCCGATGCACACATCCCCTTACAGTATAGCTTACAATAGTAGTTTTAATTGTAAAATTAAGTTACATCAAACTTGAAACATGACAGCTGACCTTGACATGCCGAGTGGTAAGCAAGTTGTTGCTAACAGAGAAGACGACTAAATAAAACCGAATCTCTTCACGGCTGCCTCAGTCTACATCACTTTGCTGACCATAAAAGATATATTTTTTTTATTACACGCTCTCTAAAATGTCATAGTCATATTTGATTATAAGCTGCTGGCAGACCGCGTCCCTCAATAACAATGACAATGGGCTTCGGTTTGACAGTTGAACTCCAATAATTAAAATTGCGTACAGTACGGTCGGTACGGTACGGTCTTTCCGTGACCACGATGGCTGCAAAGCTCTTGAAACGTCGAAATAACAAAAAAAATGTAAAATCAAAACCAAAATAAACGCGATAGTAAGCCGCATAGAATTTGTTTAATACTTGATTTACATTTCTCTCACCACTACACTGCTTAAACATAAATTAAACAATAATAATTTAAAGATGAATTTAAAAGTATATTAACTATAATTAAACTATAAATAAAAAGTATCATCAATGACTTCGCATCAGAGATAGTCCCAAGGAGACTGGCAACATTTCCCCTTTTGGCAAGGCTAATACGTTGGCGGAAATGATTGCCAGCCTTCCTGTCTCCAGACTTCTCCGTCAGCCACTTGGCCAGGCGCTAAGCTGAAGGTCCACAAGGGATAATTTAATAATTTAGTAAATTAAAATATATTATTTAGTTGCGTAGCCGTATTGCATTTACTGTGTCACAAGTCCTTTGAATATTCATATCTATACGTTTTTATTGGCTAAAACGGATTTGCTTCGGTGGAGAGATTTACTCGTACTGCTTTTTTAGGTCTGGATCGAGGAAATCGGGTTCTGATAAACGTATTCTTATATTCTATGATTTTTATGTTATGTTTTAATATTAATAAATAAAAAAAAGAATATAGGTATTTGCACCTCTCTCTTAATTGAGTTTTAAAAATTAATAATAGAGATTTTTTCATTGTGGCCCGACACCTTTATACCTTTCGGCTGATGTTTAACTGGAGTGCAATCCATGAAGACCACTGCTACTTGCAGTTACTTAATATTTACTTTGGCAGTATAGACGACAGGCGTGGCCGATTGTCCTGCGATTGGATTGTTGCGCGTCCGGGGTTCGATTTCCGGCCGGAGTAAATGTTTGTTTCATAGCTTTTATTTTTTATATTTAATAATTATATTAAATATTGCAAATATTTGTTAAAAAAAAATATTCAAATAATGAAATTTGGTTACAATAAGTTGTCTAGTGCCCATAACCATAGAGCTTGTATGAAGAGAATTGTGAATGTAAAGCGCTCCATTGTCTCTGCCAATCCCCATGAGAAAAAGGCGTGACAATTTGATTGATTGAATGAGTCACAATAATTTTTTTTTTAAATATTGGCTTGGCGCAAAATCTAAGAAAATGTTTATATAATATATACATTTCATTTCAACAATGATTAACAACCTACATGAACCGCTATAGTTAACAAAAAGCGCGCGTACATTTCATATTTCATTGGCAAAATCTCACCCCCCACATTTGGGGCTTAAGGGATGATGGAGAGGCACTTGTCACGAGACCCCTTCTACCCTTATTAAGGTACTATTTGTAAATGTGCGAGATCCTCAAACTTATGTATTCAGCCGTTACATTTTTTTTCAGTATTTTCAGTAGTTTTTTTTAATTATATGTATCTATTCTCAATAGCAAGCTAAGGGATGTCTAAGAGCGCTGAAAACTGAAAATCCCATTCAGTTACCCGTAAACTTTATCTTAACTATGCCAGCCAGTGGTCTTCACGCTTGTAGGATCCAAGGTTTATGGGCTGTTAAAGCATTCCACTAACGATTGTCGACAAAATGCGAATGCTTTCCCCGATATGCTGTCATATTTTGTGTAACAATAAAAAAAAGGCATATAGTTAATATATATATAATATAGTTGTCATAGATTCAAATACACAATACGTCCATTTTTACTTTTATGTGTTTTACCGACATAACTTGAAATAAAAAGTATATTTTGAACAATAGTATTTCATTATAGTAAAACAATATATTATAGTAGAGTAGATATATTATTTTCAGTATACACATTCTGTAACTTTCAGGCAATCGGCTACATTGTTTACTCGTTGTTCAATATAGGGTACAGATTGCAAAGCAATGAGATTAATAATTATTTTTTTTTTTATTGTAACTCGACATATGACAGCACCCCGCTTGATGTTAAGCCGAAGTAAGGTCCATAAATGAATGGCACTGCTACAACAATTCAATAACTATGAGTAACAATCATATCCACTATGCCAGCCTAGATGGAACCGGCAACTCACAAGCTGATCCCGAAACGTGACCAAATCACTTCACGGTCTGTATACTTGTAATTATATGTCAAACTAGTTTTATTTTATTTTTCTAATATCATAAACATAAATCGGAGACATCCTCAAGAAAGCTAGGTTGCCTAGTGACCGTAACCATAGAGCTTGTATGAAGAGAATTGTGAAAGTGAAGAAAGCGAGGGAGTTGTGTCAGGATCGTGGCAAGTGGCGCTCCATTGTCTCTGCCTATCCCCGTGGGAGCAAGTGCTATCATCGCTAGACTAAACTACGAGTACTTTACGGTCTTAACACGAGAAATTGTTAATAAATTAATTAATTTAAATTAATTATTGCTCAAACCGTACCAAAAATATAGTTTTCAATTAATGAAGTGCATTTCTGAACAAAAATCAATCACTCGCCATGATGGCTTCTCAAATATCGAGACGTGAGCTCCACAAACAGAGAGTACCGTCTGTGGAAACATTGTACAGTCAGCAGCAGATATATTTGAGCACGCAATGTGATCAAAAGTATCTATATATTCAGGATGATCACAAATATCTACACACCATTAGTTGTCATATTAATGTGAGCATTCAATGCGTCAAAAATATCTACATATATTATAATTGTGTATTTTTGACGACAGGCGTGGACGAACGGTTTAGCGATTGGTTTGTTGCGCGTAAAGTCCCGGGTTCGATCCCCGGTCGGAGCAAATATTTGTTTCATAGCTTTTATTTGTAATATTTAATAATATTAAATATTGCAAATATTTGTTAATAAAAAAAAGATGGATATTTGCTTCGGGTCTGGTAATCAAAGAGTGGTAGGCAGTGGTACCCAGTCTGCCGATCCGGGGTAGTACCACCACTTACAAATATACAGACCGTGAAGTGATTAAGTCACGTTTCGGGATCAGCTTGTAAGTTGCCGGTTTTTACTAATTGTATATTGCTTACATAATTGACAAAATAAATTTGTTTGTTGACATATTTTTGACAAGTAAGTGTGTAGAATGTAGATACTTATGATAACCCTGAATGTATAAATACTTTTGGTCACATTGCGTGCTCAGATATATCTGCTGCTGACTGTACATACAAATGTTTACTTTAAAACAATATCTTTTGTTAATATACATAGAAAAATATTTTTTTATATTTATTTTTTTTGTCATCCGACAGGCGTGGACGAACGGTTAGCGATTGGTTTATTACGCGTATAGTCCCGGGTTCGATTCCCGGTCGGAGCAAATATTTGTTTCAAATTTTATTTGTAAAATTTAATAATTATATTAAATATTGCAAATATTTGTTAATAAAAAAAGAGGGGGATATTTGCTTCCGGTCTGGTTATCAAAGAGTGGTACCACCACCCAGTGTACCGATCTAGGGTAGTACCACCACTTACAGTATACAGACCGTGAAGTGATTAAGTCGCGTTTCGGGATTTGCTTGTAAGTTGCCGGTTCCAACTAAGCCCGCATAGTGGATGTGACTGCTACTTACAGATATTGAATTGTATTAGCAGTGACATCCATTCATGGACCACACTTCAGCTTGACATCAAATGTATGTATGAAAGAAAACCTGTATGATGAGAATTGTGTATGTGAAGAAAGCTAAGAGTTGTGTCAGAATTGTGAAAAGTGACGCTTTGTTGTTTTACTTTATCCATGTAAAAAATACAGCATAAAATAAAAGATTTTGACCTTATAAAAACGCCTAATTAACCCCACAATCAAAGTACAACCCCTGAAAGGTTACCGAGGTCCCAGAGTTTTGTATCGTAATTTTGTATCTAGCCCAAAAACTTGAGTATCAAATTACTCACCTTTATTGTAATTACTCCGAGTGATCGAATTTTCTTTCTTTTTGCTTAATAACTTAATATCAAATTACTGATCATTACTGTAATTACTTTCGAAGTCTAATTTTCTTTTTTTTGTCTAGGTTAGGTTTCTATTTTCTTATTTAATTAGCTAATAGAATAAATTACTTATATATTTTGTTCTTACACATATAATTTATAATTATTATATTTATCAACTAAATATATCTACTTTTATCTACTAATACGGCGTTCTCACGAGGAGAACTTAGTTGTTAAATATTAATAGTTCAACAAAAAATTGAAACCGAATATTGACTTTAGTGTTCTCACGGTTCAATAATAATCGACTCAATATTACACGTGTCATTACACTATCTGTTCATTTTAGCAATTTTGCTCGTGGATGCGGACGCCATAATTTACGTTTTATTTTACAAACAAACAAAAAACTGGTGACGAATACAAAATACAATACATACTTAATCGCTGATTGACTGACTGATTGGACTGATTATTCAATGCGAGTTGAACGAACAAGTTTAGACTCGCTGTTAACTATTAACTGAATCAATGAAAGTTGAAAGATCTTTAATGTTGTTAAACCGATATTCTTCAATTTGATTGAAAGTCTGTTCAGACGATTCAAATCGCGAACGATTTCGCAGTTTATCAACTAAATTCGCCTCGTGTGAACGCTGTGTAAAATTGGTAGAAACTTTCGCAATTAAATTAATAAAATAAAAATGCAATTTCAATTAAGATTGACGCTATGGTAAACAGGTGGAGGTCAAACGAAAGGTCTTGACTCAGTTATTCACCATCACTAAAAAGCAAGAGTTTCAGTGCCCATGACAAGAGAGCTGCTTGATTTGTAGATAAGAAGAAAGCAGAGGAGCTTTTTTTCTTAGATTTTGCGCGATCATTATTTAATGAATTAAACAAAGGTCATAATTTATTTTGGGCTTCTATGTACTACTTTTGTAATGTACAATGATAAAAAAATATATAAATGGTAGTTTTGATACTTGTATTGATAGAACTAATAACAGTTTTGCTTTTAATTGCTGTGCAATTTAGTTATTTGGAAAATAAGATATGAATTTTGTATCGTCTGTCAATCACGGAGACACGCCATAGCTTTGAACTGTCATATTTATAGTTTAATTATTTTGCACAGCTAAACTATGCATAATAAAGGATATTATTTCAATTACATTGTAATCTTCGTACATTAAACTATTTTAAAATGTATACGCAACTGTTAATACAATTAAGCCCAGGTTCCCATACAAAATGAATGATGTCATTTTATGCGGCTTACTATCGCGTTTATCAAAACCAAAATAATAATAAGCAGCATAAAATTTGTTCAATTCAGAGATTTGTTAGGATTGTCGCGAGGTGCTTTCTTATCTCTGCCTATCTCTGAATGGAGGTTTTACAAGTTAACTGACTAATTAATTACTATTACTTATATTATAAAACATATGTACGAGTATAGATTAGAATAAAATAATATTATAGATAGATTGAACGCTCAAATATATTTAAAAAATATTTTACAGATTTTTTTGCCAAATTATATTTGCATGTTTTTCATGAAAATTCAGTTAATTATGCCTGTGAAAGAATAAAAAGGAAGCAGGTCAGAACTTGACGAGTGAAAGGGAGGCTTTCGTTGTACTATCTAGCCTGCAATGTGTTTATCATGAAGGCATCTGTACACGTATGGTAGCGACAACAAAAACATTTTTGTGAAAATATTTTTTTAACTGTGTGTTTTTTTTTATTGGTTTTCATTTGTACTTTTGTTCGTATGTTTTTAAATTTATTTTACCTAGTATCTGTATTTTACAATTTTATTTTATTATTCCGATGTTTCGAGAGCTTTGCATCCATCGTGGTCTATCCATCGGAGAGACTAAGCCGCATAAAATTTGTTTTATGCATTAATCAAGGATCGCGCAAAATCTAAGAAAATAGTAGTATCTGTAATTTACTGTTGCTGGACATATGACAGAACCCCGCCTGAGGTTTTTGCAGTCGTCGGTATTCTTGGACCTCTTCTTGCTTATCACCAGGCGGGTCCAGGTTAGATGTCGAGTCACAATAAAAAATAATAAAAATGCTGTCAATGAATGTAGGTAGCTGCTACTATGGTTATTTGACTTCAATCAGAAACGCGACTAAATCTCTTTACAGTCGAGGTCGGACGTCAAGACATTAAATTTTGTTTCATTATATTATTTATTATTCATTACATGATCTTTTCACAACCGCAATAACCGCAATACCCGCACAGGGCGGGGAAAGCAACCGCATTTTGTCCTGCATAGTGACGGCGACTGGGGCAACCGTGAAGACTGTTTTTTTTTCTGTCGTTGGCACTCTTGAACTATACTTTTAGCGGGTCAAGGTCAAAATGTACAATAAAAAAATGTTTAATTAAGTTTAAAAAAACCTTTTAAATTTTATACGGAAACCGCATAATAATGCAAACTTTTTTTGCTAACCATACTTTAGTCCCCTTCAGCCGTGAGTTGGCTACATTATATAACTAAGCATAGTGTCTTGGACCACTCCACACATTGTTAGTTACAAACTGAGTGTTTCCAGTTCCTACAAGCACACAAGTTTCCTACGTAAAATCATGTTGCCGAAAACTAACAGTTTTACAATCTACCTGTATTTTTATTATATATATATGTATTTTATTGTGGCTCGTCATATGACAGCACGCACACCTCCTTAAATAACTGTAAGTGATAGTCGCATTTACTATGCCGGCCTAGTGCAAACCAGCAACTCACAAACTGATTCCGAAAAGCGTTTAAGTCACTTCATGGTCTGTACACTTGTAAGTGGTGGTACTACCCCGGATCAGCTGATTGGACACCACTCTTTGACAACCAGACCCAGAACAAATAACCGCCTCTTTTTTTTAATTTACCAATTTTTGTAATTAAATGTTGCAAATAAAAGCAATGAAATAAATCTGCTCTGACCGGGAATCGAACGTGGGACTTTACACGTAACTAAGTGTTGTGTTTACAAATACGCGCACGCATCTGTCTTTAATATTTCGATAGTATAGTAGTGTTGTTTTGGCAAGTGGCGCCCTATTGTCTCTGCCTATCCCTAAGGGGAAAAGTCGTGATAGTTTGTTTGATTGATTGTTTTAGTGCCTGTGACCATAGAGCCTGTATGAAAAGATTTATGTATGTAATGGAAGCATGAGAGTTGTGTCAGGATCGCTTTGTAGTCTTTGCTTATCCTTAACAATTGTAGGAAGGAAATATTTAACTCACATTTATTATTAATTTATTGATAATAAATTTGCTCCGGGTCTGATTGTTTTATTTAACTGCAGTAGCATCGTCTCCATTTGTGGATCGCACTCCAGCTTAACATCAAACGAGTGCTGTCAGATATCGAGCCACAATATAATATGCAAATAAAACTATAGTTAAAGAAAAGTCACATTACCTGCTTAAGTAATATGACTGTTTTTCTCGACTATTTAGTAAAAAAATTTCTTTTATTATTAAAGGATCTTTTTAATATCACCAAGTTCTTCTTAAAACATTCTTAACTAAATAGTCAAGAAAAAATATCTCGGTTAGCATTTTTTTTTGAGCTAGGGGTCTTCCTGGTCTATAATAACTTATATGGCTGATTGTAATACCTATTTTACTCTTAAAATCCCTTAAAAATCTATTATCCGTAACCGACATTATCCGAAACTATCCGATGATCCGAAATAAATACATATCCGTAACCGTACCTGAGACCGGTATAATATTATTGCTATATCCGAAATTTCATATCCATAACATCCCTACTGTAGATAACGAAATGCCACAGTTTGGCCGGAATTTGGGATTGAATCCCACAAACTGGAATGTTGCCCTAATTTCAATTTAGGACATCGACTTCCGACCAGCATGCATTCAATAACATTGTCTTATTCTTTAATTAGAACACAATAGAAATGGGATTTTAATTCACTATATTCCTCAAATGTTGTAATTATTAAATAACGACTAATTACAAGTGACTTAGTCGCGTTTCGGGATCAGCTTGTAAGTTGCCGGTGTCAACTAGGCTGGCATAGTGGATGTGACTGCTACTTACAGTTATTTATTCTGGTAGCAGTGATGTAGGCAGTTTCAAAGAGTGGTAGGCAGTGGTACCCAGTCTGCCGATCCGGGGTAGTACCACCACTTACAAGTATACAGACCGTAAAGTGATTTGGTCACGTTTCGGGATCAGCTTGTAAGTTGCCGGTTCCATCTAGGCCGGCATAGTGGATGTGATTGCTACTCACAGTTATTAAATTGTAGTAGCAGTGGCATTCATTCATGGACCACACTTTGGCTTAACATCAAGCGGGGTGTTGTCATATGTCGAGTCACAATAAAAAAATAAAAAAAAATGTTAAGTTTATGACTACACTTCAACTTAACATCAAACTGGCTGCTGTTAATACAATAAAATAACATTGCGAATGTGTTTCTATGACTTACAGGTTTAGGCAAATAAAATGGAGCATTGCAAAAGTCCACGATCCTGACAAAAATACAATTCTACATATCTTTTAATACAAGCATTTTTTTAAATTATGACTCGACATATGACAGCTCCCCGCCTACTAAAGTACGGTCCATGAATGGAGGTGACTGCTACTACAGTTAAATATCAGTAAGTAGCAGTTGCCAGTGATGACATATGGCACTGTGACGTGGCTCCTAAATGTTGGCCTGTTGGAAAAGCTCAGAGTCACTCAGCGGACAATGGAGAGAGCTATGCTTGATGTATCTCTGCGCGATAGAATCCAGAACGAGGATATTCGCCAAAGAACCGAAGTTACCGACACTGGCCACTGGCTGAAGTGGCTGGCCACATCATTCGAAGAACCTACAACTGATGAGGAAGAAAGGTTTTAGAATGGAGACCACGAACCGAAAGACGCAGCGTAGGTAGGCCTCCCACTGGTTGGACTGACGACATAGTGAAAGTCACGAATAAGCGGTGGATAAAACTAGCAGTTCAGCAGTGGACGCTTTCTGGCTGATGATATTAATGATGATGATGAAGTAGCAGTCGCAACCGTTCAATTTAATTTATATTTTCCATAACTAAATATAATAATTATGTGATTTATAAAGTTATTTATATTTTCTTAAATTAATTAAAAGGTTTCTCATAAGGTCTTTGATCCCGAAATGCAATTATTAGGGTTATTACATGCTTTTGCATCCATCGTTGTTCTACAATGTATATATGTATAATGTTATTACATAAAAAATTGTATAATAATACCTAGCAAATAAAAAAAATACATATATTCTGCAAAGAAAACCAAATGAAAAGTTCCTTTTCTAAAAGAATGACAGGAATTTTCTTAAGCGTAAAACTTTAAAATACAAAACTAGCTGCAAGAAAAGTTACCTGCATTTGAATGAGTTGTAGAAGCCATTTTGAAAGGGAAATTCGTAATGAAATAATTCCTTCTTTTATTTTTATTGTGACTCGACATCTTAGAGGCCGACGATTCAAACAACCCGTCTCGGCTTACGGCTGCCTCAGTCGCATTCTTTATGCAGAAAAATCTTTAAAAAAACATTGCATTTTGCTGAAATTCAGATTTTTTATTTAGTCTCATTTGCCGGATAGTGGGATATATGGTTTATATATATTCGATTTAATATAAAATTATTTATTTTTACAAAATGTTTTTTTATTTTTTTGACTCGACATATGACAGCACCCAGCTTGATGTTAAGCTCGAGTGTGGTTCATGAATGGATGTCATTGCTGTTACGATTCAATAACTGTAAGTGGCAGTGCAATGGTTACACAAACCAGAGAGCACGAGTTCGAGACCACCCACCGGTACCAATGTATCTTTGATATATGTACTTTGGTTGTCCTGTTTCTATGATACAAGCACTTTAGTAGCTTAGTATAGAAATGTAAATAAATAAAAATAAAATGCTAAGCTGGCCTAGTTAAAACCGGCAACTTACAAGCTATTCCCGAAACGCGAGTAAATTACTTCACGGTCTGTATACTTGTAAGTGGTGATACTACCCCGGATCGGCAGACTGGGCATCACTGCCTACCACTCTTTCATAACCAGACCCAAAGTATATATCCGCCTCTTTTTTTTATTAACAAATATTTTTAAAGTGAAAAAATTTACGCAATTTATATTATTTCAAATTAATTAAGAAGTCTCTCATATATTTTTATCAACAAGGAAATATAATCTCTTATGACGTATAAAAGATCTCATATTTTTCTTGCTTTACGATTCAATTCATTTAACTTACAAATAAGATTGTACACGATTTTCATCTCTATGTTTTTATGCATTAAAGTTGTATTTGCGTGTCAGTTTTATCCTTTCCGTATTCAAGTGGAATTATTACGGACAGATCTTCTTGGATTAGATCTTAGTCTTTGAAATATGCTTTTTATGTATAAAATGATTTAGTTACGGAAAAAACCTCTCGCAGATGGTTTAAGGGTCTATTGTTGTGAATATTAATTAAATAGGTTACCTTCATATAATATTGTGATGTACCGCGGGATTCTTAAGGAATACAATCAAATACCAATTTTGTTGAGGAAGCGATTTATTTGCACAATACAAATATCCTAATTGTAAGCACGGTCCAAGTCCAATTGTCAAGCCAAAGTGAAGCCAAGCCAAAGCCTTATATCCTTTTCAAAGTCGTGTCACAGTTGCAGTCCTCGCTGTCCTGTAAAATGAAGCTAGTCGTGTTTAATTAAACGTTACTACATCTAACCCTTTTACTCACAGGCCATTTTTCTTTTATCCATAATTTCTAATGTGTCCAAGCCTACGCACCATACATTTCTCAATATTTGTTATTTACATCTTCTTTCTAATTGCATTTGTCCGCCACAAATATATTCTGCAGTCTATTTACAAACGTCACCAATGAAAACTAATTTTATAATGGAATGTATCTTCTGTTAATTTAAAACTTTTAATGTTAAAGCTATGCTTCTTACGCCAGGCCTGGCGGCTGCACCTAATTTGGAAAAAACGACCACTCAGCACGATTTCTAGCGCTCTAGGGCGAACGAGAGATGGCGAGGGAAGGGAGTGGGGCAATGAATGGCAAAGAAGCATAGCTTGTACTAATGTTCTCTGGTTATTTTTTTTATATTAAGGCGCTATATAAACTGCTAGGACCAGGACTGCTAATAGAAGAGTTGTTAATCAAAATTGGCAATAGTTTTGTAATGGCCCACAATTAAATTTGTTTTAGTATTGAGGGTGTAATTTTCTAATATTACAAAACACTTGTAGAGCATGTAGTAATTTAATATACATGAAATCGCGTTCGGCTACCTGATCTTGTAAGTGGTGTACACTGTACATGAGTCAATGCTAAATAATTTTGAATTATATTCCATCAAAAAAATTCTTGTCGCTAGCTCTTACACTATGTCCTGCTGGTTGGGCAACCCAGATAATAAATATAATTATTAACAATTTTTATTTTTGTTTTCAGGTAAGTTGCGACTGAAAATGGAGTAAGTTTAACAATTAAAACTGAATTATTGAAGGAATAAATGTCCACAATATAAACGATCATTTTGTTTATGTAATTGTTCTTAGATCAAGTTATGATAAACAGGGTTAGGTTATGTTTCATGGGAGGCAACCGTAAGTAAACCAACTCAGTTTACAGATGCCTCAGTTGCCGTAATTATTATTAGCTATTTATGACGACAAGCGTGGACAAACGGTTTAGCGATTGGTTTGTTGCGCGTAAAGTCCCGGGTTCGATTCCTGGTCAGAGCAAATATTTGTTTCATAGCTTTTATTTGTAATATTTAATAATTGCAAATTGCAAATTAAATATTGCAAATATTTGTTAATAAAAAAGAGGTGAATATTTGCTTCGGGTCTGGTTATTAAAGAGTGGTAGGCAAGTAGTACCCAGTCTACTAATCCGGGGTAGTACTCGTACCACCACTTACAAGTATACAGACCGTGAAGTGATTTGGTCACGTTTCGGTTTCAGGTTGTAAGTTGCCGGTTCCATCTAGGCCGGCATAGTGGATGTGATTGTTACTCACAGTTATTGAATTGTAGTAGCAGTGACATTCATTCATGGACCACACTTCGGCTTAACATCAAGCGGGGTGCTGTCATATGTCGAGTCACAATAAAAAAATAATAATAAAAATAATTCAATGCAATAGTTACTTTATTATACTAATATTAGGTTTCTTTCAATTTTATAGGTTCTAATAGACCATTACGTATGTTTGTTCCACAAGATTAGTTTTAACTTTGAAACTAATTTAACCTTTAATTTAATTGAAATCATACGTTTTCATTATTGTTTTTACTAGTGTTGTACCCGCATCAATTAATTTAATTAATGAATTTGAACAATTTAATTATAGTTATTATATGAAATATGTTTAATTAATAGTTAAAAGATTTTTGCGTCTTTCTCTCGTGTTTAATTTGATTATCTTATTCTCCATGCCACCACATTGGCCGCTAGGTTTTCTAATTCTATTAAAATAAACAATCAATCAATCAAATTGTCA
The DNA here is from genome assembly GCA_905220615.1 of Tinea trinotella. Lineage (NCBI taxonomy): Eukaryota > Metazoa > Arthropoda > Insecta > Lepidoptera > Tineidae > Tinea > Tinea trinotella. The sequence goes on from HG992314.1 coordinate 13,493,274, forward strand.
CGCCTTTTTCCCACAGGGATAGGCAGAGACAATGGAGCGCCACTTACCACGATCCTTACACAACTCCAGAAAATAAAATAAACAGAATAGTAAAATATCATAAACAATGTTCACACCAAACCTTAGGCAAAATATTGTGAATACCATTTTCGCTATATAGAGCTTATATGAGAAGAGTTAGCCGCGTCGTTTCTTTGTCGAACAATTAACTAGTAGTATGCTGTATGATTTGTTCTCTCTATCCTAGCTAGATCCTTTAAGCTGAGCGTGAAAGACTAGCTCTGTCCGGCATAGAGAAGACGGCAAGAGCCTTAAATGGAGTCTGCTTTTCATTCTTTCATTCGGCTGCACCTAGTCCTTTCCTTGTTTACCATCAGGCTAGCCAAGGTCAGATGTCGCATTACAATAAACATTCGTCGATTCGACTACTGCTTTCATTGGGTAGTGTTCGGTTATTTTGTGTAATTAAGGCAACCGTGGTGTAGTGGCAGTGCAAAGGTTACACAAACCGGAGAGCACGAGTTCGAGACCATCCACCGGTACCAATGTATCTTTGATATATGTACTTTGGTTGTCCTGTTTCTATGATACAAGCACTTTAGTAGCTTAGTATAGATATGTAAATAGGAAAAAATAAATATTTAAAAAAAAGTTTCCCGAGGTTTATCTTTTCTTCTTCTTGAATCTTACTGCTACTTTTGTTCTCTTAAGCTTCCTTTGCACACTAATTAAAATCTCACTACATTGCTAATAACTCACATAGGAAAACGAGTGCAACAGCCAGGACACTAACGAAATTTGATGGCAGACAGGCGAACTATCAATTTAAAGTTGACAAAATAAGTTTGCCAATTAGCAACTCGCTTTCCCCATTAGTTGTCGCATTTTACGTGTTCCAACGAGCACGGATGACTGTTCACAATGCGGTACTTGTACCTACATTCATGTATGAAAGTGAATGTTATTGTTTTTTGCGTGAAATAAAAAAAACCGCAGAGCCCATCGCGTGGCAAGCGGGCAAGTAAAGGTAACGTTGTGGACTTGTAACCGAAATGTAGGTTTAAAAGATTTTGCGAAATGTCAACACTCACCTTCACTGCTCTCACCCGGAAGCATAAAAGATCATGACAGTAAGATTAATGCTGTAGAAATACGGCCATTAAGGGTAACCGATGGGGTAACTATTGCGGACAGTGTGAGGAATAGTGCATGCGGTACCGAAAGGACCGGCAGCGTCTATACCAGAGTCTGTAATAAAGAGAATTGAGGATGTAAAGGAAGCTAAAAAGTAGAGGAATTTAACAGCCTTTCTCTGTGGAAATTAGGGCGTGACAATAATGAGATCCTGGTTATTGCTCGTACAACTATGACTTCCTTTATATTCATAGTTCGTCTTAAACAAGATGTACGAATAGAGTCTCAACTTTTTTTAATAATACTTGATTTGTTCTGTGCCTATGAAATTTAAATTATACATATCGATAAAATCTCCACTTAATATAGTGACAGCCCTATTTGTGTGGATTGCGAAATGTCCCTTGTCAATAGTTCTCAAAGTTTGAATATCGTTACTAGTCGGGAAACTTGCTTAAAGCTAGGGATGTAGTTTACTATAGATACGTCTTTTTTAAATGTTGTTTTGATTAAAATTATATAATTTGTTTTTACTATATTATCAGCTGAAAACAAGTCAATTTATAATATAAAAGTTCTTTTTTTAACCAATTTAATTATTATTATTGTATTTTTATTTCAAATTCAAATAATTTATTTATTGTTATGGGTTAGTAAATACATTGGTCTTATTCCTATGTTAGTGTTCCTCCATAACTACCCATTTGGGTGTATAAATATATGGTGTTTACTTAAAATTCCAAATTCCTACCTAACAAAACAGTTATTCACAATAATGATTCAATTAAATAACAAAAATTCAAAACAGGATAAAAAGAAAATAGTGTTTATTAAATTTATAAAATGGAAATAAATAATTTAAAATATTAATGTTATCATATAATAATAAGGACATTGTCGTCATTTAAAAAGTCATCAATTCGGTAATAGCATTTTTTTATTAAAAATATTTTTACTTATATTTAAATGAAATAAAATTTAGATTTTTTAGGCAATCTGGCAATTTATTAAATATCTTCCAATCCAAAAATGGGGTCATTCCAAAAATGTTTTTATGTAATAACATTTTTTTAGCTAACATAGTCACTAATTGGTGTCGTGTTCTTGGACGTAATTTCTTTATTGGCAATTTTAATGTCAAATAAATGAATATTTTTTTTACAAAAATTGCAGTCTCGTATATCTACAAACATGGGAATGTCAAAAGCTCAAGTCTTATAAAAGTGTCTCTACAGCTTTCGTCCCACTTAAGTCCACACATAGCTCTCAAACAACGCTTTTGCGCCCTAAAAACCGAATCCTTATTTACTGAATTTCCCCAAAATATTATATTGTATCTTAAAGTTGAAGTAACATATGCATGGTATGCCATAAGGGAGGATTTTAGGTCACAAACTGCAGATAGTTTCCTAAGTGCGTAGACATATTCATTTAGTTTACTGCATAAATTCTCCAGATGCAAGTGCCATCTACATCCCTTATCCATCATGACACCCAGGAATTGTTTAGCTTACAATATTTTTTTCAGGTTTCCTCTGGTTAGAATGAACTATTTTTGTTTTATCAAAATTTAATATTAAATTGTTATATTCTAGCCAGTTATTTATAAGATTAAGTGTTGAAATTATTTCTGATTTTTAATTTTTACTATGCTTATTAACCACTGTGCAATCGTCAGCAAACAAAGTCATTGGATGTTTGATATATTTTGGCAAATCATTTATATAAATTAGAAATAAAAGGGGACCCAGAATACTTCCCTGAGGAACACCCAAATTTACATACCTAGAATCTGATAAATAGGATTTTTCGATATGGCTTCTTGAACATAGACCGTTTATTTGAATCTGCTGTTGTCTATCACACAGGTAAGAAGATATGAGTTGTAATGGAATTCCTCTCACACCATACAAATACAGTTTGTTAAGTAACTCTGTATGATTGACAAAATCAAAAGCCTTTGACATATATATGGCACATACTGGTATCGCTTTGTCCATAGATACCATAACATGTTTTAGCAGATTATAGACTGCTGTGGTAGTTGATTTGCCTTTCCTAAAACCAGTCTGTTCGTCACAAAACAAATTATTACCTTCGAAATTATCATATAATTTATTGTAAGTCACCTTTTCATATATTTTAGAAATAGTTGGTCTATAATTTTGCAATTCAAGTTTGCATCCTTTTTTATGCAAAGGACGTATTTTAATTTAGTTGGGAAAACGCCATTGGTTAGAGATAAATTTATCAAATATGTAATTGGTCCCGACAGAATATGAATGTTTTCTTTTATTATTCTAATAGAAATTCCATCAATGCTAACACTATTAGTATTTTTTAAACATTTGGTTATTTTAAATATGTCATGAGTAGTTACAGGGGAGAAATATATAGATTTATTAAAATTAGTCAAAGTTATTCTATTTTTGGTATTATTACTTTTATTTTTATTTGTCAATAATTGAATTTGATCTATAAAATAATTATTAAAACAATTTGCAATGTCAAAGGGTTTTATTATTGTTTTATTATTATGATTTATTTTAGTTATGTTTTCATTGGGATAATTAAATTTCGTATTATTAATAACTTGCCAAATTGCCTTCGTAAAGTAAGTATTTTGCGCTCGTTTTGTCAGATTGTTAATTCTCTTAAAACACTTATTGTATTTTTTAAATGTAATTTTATTGTATAATGTCGGGGAGCGTCTGTATGTCCATAATAGCGATCTTTTCTTTGTACTACACATTTTAATACCTTTTGATATCCATTTCTGTTGTTTTCTAGATTTTATTGTCTTGGTGAAAATTGGGAAGCAGAGATCATAAAAAAGCAATATAAATTCAAAGAAAATATCAAATGCATCGTCAACGTTATTATTATCATAAATGTCACTAAAACTTAAGCTATTAATACTCTCTGTAAATTTTTGTTTATTTTCTAGAGAATAGTCTCTTCTCAGTACCTTCCATGATTTTAAATTACACTGTTTGCTGGTGGAGAATATTTGAGCAGTATGGTCAGATAGGGCGAATTCCATTATGCTACATTTACCTCTCTTTACATTTGTTGCAACATTATCAATGCATGTTTTACTAGATAATCTCGTAGGTTCGTCAATAATCAAATTAAAATTAAAATTTGCTAAAATATGTTCATACTTAACAGCGTTTGATGTCATTTTAATTATTAAAACACTTGTAAGTTCACGATCTAAGTTGAGCGGGATTTTATGGGCGCTTCGTGCATATTCCTACGATGCTTCGGTATTCTTTATTAGCACAGAATGGATCAGAGTAGGTTGCCTAGCGCCCATAACCATAGAGCTTGTAGGAAGAGAATTGTGAATGTGAAGAAAGCGAGGGAGTTGTTTCAGGATCGTGCCAAGTGGCGCTCCATTGTCTCTGCCTATCCCTGTGGGAAAAGGGCGTGACAATTTGATTGATTGATAGATCAGAATGTAATTCATTTGAATTAGTTGTAATTACTTGTACTCGGACCAAAAAAACTACACAATAATTAAATTGGATAGAAGAATAGAGCACATAGACACTGCGTTGCATCAGTGGTCGAGCGTACAATACAACGCGTGTGATTTTTTTCTTTAGAATATAAAATTAAAAAATATATATATATAAAGAGTAAAAATAATCGACACTATCGATGTCACATCACTAAAACTGCATAAAATAAATTAGAGTTTCTTCTTATGCACTGTTCAGTTTCATGTTCAATTGTATATTTTTGCTCTACTTTATATCGATAAGAATGTTACGACATAGACAATTCGGCGCGTATCGATGCATACCCGTCACTTCATTCTTTAATGTACTAAAAAGACATAATAATTATACGTATACCTTATACCCAAGTTCGCTATGCCTACTAAACAACTTCTACTTTCTTAAACACTAAGTACAGTCGCGGTCGGGTAGCCAGGTTGTATTATTTACTTGTTTATGGTTTACAAGAACAAAATCTTACCACGCCGCAAAATTATTATAAAATATTAATCGATATAAATAAAAAGTTACATCACTAAAAGTATTCGAGCATCTACAATAGCAGCTCGTTCAAACGGTATCGATGAAATTTGAATTCACTACTTGTCGACTCTCCAAGCCAATTGTTAAGTAGAAATTATTATGTTGAAAATATTGAAATGTTCTTTTTTTAAATTAAAATAACGACTACTTTTTCAAGAGTGGTAGGCAGACTATTCTATAAGTCGACCCAGACTACAGAATCAGGGTTTTACCACCCAGACCACCATTTTTAACAAGCTTTTATTAGTATGTGTATGTGGAGTGACGATAGCGGATAGAATAAGGAATAGCACAGTGCGTGATAGATGTGGCTTGAAAGAAGATGTTGAGACAAGGATTGACAAAGGAATGCTTCGATGGTTTAGGCACATGGAAAGGATGAGTAAAAGTATATTGACGAAAGGAATTTATAAATCTGATGTGGATGGATGCGTTAAACAAGGCAGGGGGAGAGTGTTTTCCGACCAAATCGGAGACATTTTCTAGAAAGCTAGGTTGCCTAGTGCCCATAACCACAGAACCTGTATGAAGAGAATTGTGGATGTGAAGGAAGCAAGGGAGTTGTGTAGGAATGTGGTAAGTGGCGCTCCATTGGCTCTGCCTATCCCCGTGGGAAAGAGGGTGACAATTTGAATTTTTTTGACTCGTATGTCGAATAAATTTTCACCTACTTCTAGAGGTCTGAATAATTTAAAAAAAATTACACGTATTAAAAACTGATGATAACTTCAATAAAATATTTGTTTGACCGGCATAGTGACGGTGGCAACCGTAAACTGGCTCGGTTTTTTCAGTCGGACATCTTCGTGCTTAACATCAGGCGGCTCGAGTAAGATGTCGAGTCACGATAAAAAAAAGTACACTCTACCTTTTTAGTTTACATTGTCATATAAGCGTGTTTTTAGTTTTTTTTATCCTATAGTTTTATTCTATTTTCTTGTGAATGTTAAGCTAGAGTGTGGTCCATGAATGAAAGTGACTGCTATTTCAGTTTAATTTATATTATTATTTATTTACATACAAATACTAAGCTTCTGAAGTGCTCGTATCATAGAAACAGTACAACCAAAGTACATATATTAAAGATACAAGGTACCGGTAAGTGGTTTTGAACCCGTGCTTTTGGTTTCCGTAACCATTGCACTGCCACTACACAACAGTCGCCTTGATTACTACAAGTACTCACCTCCATTATGCCATAATATAAGCAATTAACAATTGGAATGTTTTATCAGCTTATGTACTCTTCCCATCATACAGCTTATGTACTCTTCTTACTTTTCTTTTTTTCGAGCTCCGTCTTGCGGCCGGAGAAGGGGGCCGGCAAGCAGGCCGAGGACAGGCTCTGTCTTGCGGCCGATGAATGAGAGGAGGGCCCAAGCGTGCTGCACTCGGGAGACGACATGGGCCCTAACAAACAATGCTGGTATGGTCCGCGTCGGTAAAACCGATACCGCAAGTAAACTTGCGGCGTTCCCCTATTCGCCACCCAGGGGACGCGCTCGATGGGAGACCAGCTACTCCACATGAGTCTGAATCCTTTTTTATATTATCGGCGCCATTGAACTTCGCGTCGCTTAAAAAAAACTGAATCATAGAGATAACATTGAGAGAGTTATTATCACCAATACTCTTGGATTCTTCAGTTCCTCGCGTCTACTTTACTACATGCACGGGGACTGAACGTACTTCTGGGACGGCTCTGGTTTGGTTTTAATAGAACTGTATGTCATATCTTCTCAACAAACATCCCGCAGTGCCTGAAGACAAGGATTTCAACCAATGTGTGTTGCCAGTAATGACATATGGCACTGAGACGTGACCCCTAAATATTGGCCTGTTGGAAAAGCTCAGAGTCGCTCAGCGGGCAATGGAGAGAGCTATACTTGGTGTGTAACTGCGCGATAGAATCCGAAACAAGGATATTCGCCAGAGAACCAGAGTTACCGACATAGCTCGTAGATTTTTTAATCTGAATTGGCAATGGGCTGGCTACTTGGAGTGGAGAATACAAACCGAAAGACGCAGCGTAGGTAGGCCTCCCACTAAGTGGACTGACGACATTTTTTTTTATTTTTTTTATTGTGACTCGACATATGACAGCACCCCGCTTGATGTTAAGCTGGAGTGTGGTCCATGAATGAATGCCACTGCTACTACAATTCAATAACTGTGAGTAGCAATCACATCCACTATGCCGGCCTAGATGGAACCGGCAACTTACAAGCTGATCCCGAAACGTGACCAAATCACTTCACGGTCTGTATACCCCGGATCGGCAGACTGGGTACCACTGCCTACCACTCTTTGATAACCAGACCCGAAGCAAATATCCATCTCTTTTTTTTTTATTAACAAATATTTGCAATATTTAATAGTATTAAATATTACAAATATGAAACAAATATTTGGTCCGACCGGGGAACCCGGGACTTTACGCGCAACAAACCAGTCGCTAAACCGTTCGTCCACGCCTGTCGTCACATAGTGAAAGTCACGAATAACCAGTGGATGCAACTGGCATCTTGTCATTCGGTGGCGGTGGAGGAGGCCTATGTTCAGCATTGGACGCCTTCTGGCTGTTGATGATGATGTATGCATATATAATATTATATGTATACACTATACTGTTTTAAAATGTCCGATTCTGTGTTTGTATTTCCATATTCCACTAGTATTTCAATTAAAATATATTTTTATTAATTATAAAATAGTAAACTTTTTATCGTCATCATCAATTTTCACGCCTCAATTTCTACAGGGATAGGCAGAGACAATGGACCGCCACTTTTACAGTCCACACAACTCTCTCGCTTCCTTCACATCCACAATGTATAAAATATAGCATTCTCGTCTCTTAACAATTTATATAAATTACTTCGCCAATATGATGGTTTTCATGAAATTTTCACATCCCCCAATAGAGCCTTCCCTCAAGGCAATAACTCCCCTTTCCCTCAGTCGTGAATATGTCGTAAATTGTCGCTCGTAAAACGTGCAAACCTGTTGATCTACATTTTGTCAGATAAAAACTGATATGTCCCTTTCTTATGGTAAAACTTTACACCACATAATATATTATTATACATATCAATCAATGAAATTGTCACGCCTTTTTCCCACAGGGATAGGCAGAGACAATGGAGCACCACCTACCACGATCCTTACACAATTTCTTCACATCCACAATTCTCCTCCGTGGTTATGGGCACTAGGCAACCCTATTATACATAGCATATGATAATATACATTTATAAAAAAAAATAAAAAAAAAACCGACAGCGTAATAACTAACGAACTTTAAATAAACAAAAAAACTGTATAAATAATATACTTAAAATAAAAAGTAAAAAGAAGATAAAACAAGTTATGTAGACTAGAATTTTGTTAAGTAATATCGACACTATTGGATCCTTCAAGCGATGCGTAAAGAAACACATTTGGCCGGCATAGTGACGGCGACTGAGGCAGCAGTGAACAAACTTGGTTTTCTCAGTCGTCGTTACTCTTGGACCTCCTCTTGCTTATCTTCAGGCGGGACGAAGTAAAATGTTGTGTCACAATAAAAAAAAAATCTATACATACACACATAAAACTAATAATTCTATTGCGAATTATTATATCTTTCCAATAATAGTTCCGACTTACCTTACCAACACCACTTCTACAGTTGGAACTGTCTTGAGCTGATGCAGAAACGTTAATTAAAACGTATCAATTTGATTGATTGGTGTTAGCAGGGCCGTCTTTACCCGTGGGTTCAAGGGGTGCAGTGCACCCGGGCGCAGAGTCCTAGGGGGCGCATGCCGACCGCCATAAATTTCGATAGCCACCTACTACACTGAGACCACGCGAGCGGAGCCTTGACTTTCGCACCCCGGCGCTGAATATGCTTAAGACGGCCCTGGGTGTTAGTACACAAACTAAGCCTTTATATCTTTGAAGTATGTAATCTGCTATCGAGGAACTAGCTAAATAAACGCGGTAGGAATGCAGTTGTGACGTCATGAATAGTGAAGTAACATGCAAAATGTTAATAACGATAAACACACACTTTCCTCAAAAAGCAAATAGATTTAGTTATTAGGAATTATAAATGTGTATTAAATTGAAGTATAAAAATTAGACAACAACAATTTTTAATGAATTAATTTTAATGAATGAATTTTTTTTCACACATTTTAATCACGTTTCTAATAATGATTCTAGCCTGACTACGGATGACGACTCTCTTTTATTCAATTAACTCACTAATTTATCAATAATCAAACAAAGAAAATACCGACACGTTTTTATCGATATTAAATGACATTGCCGAGCTATGAGCGTCACTAATAGCGGCTACTATGATACGGGTGGGGGTTTTTTGACGCCCCACCGCACCTCAGCCTCCGAATCTATTTAACTCGTTCCCCATCTATACCTTCGTGATGAGCTTAAACCTACACCCTCTCGTTTGGAACCTCATTTGTAACATGATATTCCAAGAAACCTAATAAGTTGCCACATCCGGCATCAAAACAACCACAACACACACTTCCTGTTGCCTTTGACCTGCTATTGACATCCTATATACTCGTATGCTTATTATTGACACGTCTTCATCTCATAAGGATGGGCAGAAGTAATGTATCGAATCATTTGGCAGATACAAATATTATTTGTATGTAATTCATATTTAAATTTGGACGACCAAAGAATATATATCAAAGATACATTGGTACCGGCAAGTGGGTTTGAACCCGTGCTCTCGGTTTGCGTAACCATTGCACTGCCACTACACCACAGTCGCCTTATGCACATTACTACTTATTTAATTACGGCCATTGACTTTAAATTAATGGTACATACCAATGTTTTTTTTATATGTGGACTTTGGTTGTCCTGTTTCTATGATACAACCTTTTTAGTAGCTTAGTATAGAAGTATAAAAATATATAATGAAACAAAACAGTAATGTGCCTGAAAATCGATTTGAATTATGAAATTGCTTCACAGAAATTCCATTATTATGTTAAAAGCCTTTTTCGCGGCCGATGGATGTTGTGGGTTTAATCAAAAATTCAAAAACAATAAATATTTATGACATACGGTGATGTTTGCTAAAATGGATTTCCCTTGCCTTGCCCGGTTAATATGATATGTACATAATATTTCCTATTATATCTTTTATTTGTTTGTGAATCATAGATACTGTCCCTACTTCGTCTTTTCACACCCGTACCTGGGGAAAGCAACCGCATTCTGTCGACCAAATCGTCAGTCGAACTAAAAAGTTAGGTGCGTCTTTTCTTTGTAGAACAATGCGTGAAGAAGCACCTTTGGCCGGCATAGTGATGGCGACTGAGGCAGCCGTAAACTCCTCTTGCTTATCATCAGTCGAGTCGAGGTCAGATATCGTGTCAAAAAAAATGGGAGTTAAAAAACAATTACTTTTTTTCATTAGATGTTTCTGTAGGTAGCTCCTAATATTTTATAGTTAAAATCTTAAATAATAATAACTTACACCATCATAACCTATGAAAGAGGGAGGATACAGACAAAAATAACATAGAAACGCCCACTACAAATTTAGACAGCCGCATTGGAAGTAGAGTGCTATTTTTAAAATTATATATCGATATCCTTGTTTGGGCTCCTATCGTGACATTTACCGTAGCGACGGGCGGCGACCGCAATCCTAAATTGAACTCTATCCGTGATATGTAAATTCTAACAGGATCTCCATAATTTAATTGTCTTTTCACGCCTTCAAATTGATTTATTTAATTAAGTATGTGCCGACCTTTTTCAAGTTCGCACTAAAATTTATAACAATTTATTTTCATTAAAAAAGCATTGTCATTTCAACACATTTATTATTTTGTTTTTGAAACTTGAGCGTTTCATTTGTCACGTCATTGAACACGTAGCGTCAAAAGTATAATACATAAAAACATATTTTATGCGGCTTAATATCGCGTTTATTTTTAGTCGCAGGGACCATAATGGCTGCAAAGCTCTCGAAACGTCGGAATAATAATAAAAAATTGTATAATCAAAAACTAAAAATAAACGCGATAGCAGGCCGCATATAAATTGTTTAATTCATTAATCAATGTTCGGCATAATCTAAGAAAATACTAAGTTTAATACACTTTTATTATGTATGTATAAAATTATAAAGTAAAGTATAAGTATAAGTAGTAAAGTATGTATTTTATGCTAAGGTTTGTATATTTTTTTATTATAATATTTATGAAACGTGACCAAATCACTTCACGGTCTGTATACTTGTAAGTGGTGGCTACCCCGGATCGGCAGATTGGGTACCACTGCCTACCACTCTTTGATAACCAGACTCGAAGCAAATATCCATCTCTTTTTTTTTATTAACAAATATTCGCAATATTTAATATTATTAAATATTACAAATAAAAGCTATGTAACAAATATTTGCTCCGACCGGGAATTGAACGCGGGACTTTACGCTCAACAAACCAATCGTTAAACCGTTCGTCCACGCCTTTCGTCAATTATTTTTAAGTTAGGATAGGATATTTTTTTATTGTGACTCGACATACGACAGCACCCCGCTTGATGTTAAGCTGGAGTGTGGTCCATGAATGGATCCACTATGCCGGTCTAGTTGGAACTGGCAACTTACAAGCTGATCCTGAAACGAACCAAATTTTTTTTTAAGAACCTAATAGCAGAGGAAAGTATTCTTCTATTGTCATCATCGTAATGATGAATTTCACCCGGCAGCGCCACTTTTCACGATCTCTCATCCTTCACATCCACAATTCTCTTGATACGTGTTTTAGGAAGAAGCAACTTCGTGGAATTAATCTAAATACCTCAATACAATAATAGTCTTAGAGCAATAGTTGCTTAATGTTATTCGTATAAGGGTTGATCGCACCTCGGGGTTGTTTGCCCCAAGTAATATTCACAGAGGGACCCTTCATTCTTGTTACAACAATCTTATAGCCCTTAAATAATTCCCACACAAGGAACTGTTCCATTTTGACACGAATTCATTAAAATACACCTTACTCCTACATCGACTTAATACTCGACTAAAACTTGCTCCTACGCGACTAAACACGAAGCGAATTTAGTAGATCAAGTGCGAAATCGTTCGCGTCTGAATACAATACATACTCAATAGAGCTGATTGACTGACTGATTGGACTGATTATTCAATGAGAGTTGAACGAACAAGTTTATTCTGTCAACTTAAGTCTGTTCAGACGCGAACGATTTCGCAGTTGATCTAGTCTATTCGCTGTCAACTAATAATTGAATCAATAAATATGGTAAATATTATGAAAATGTTAGGTGTAACAGGTATGAAACCTAGCACATTCTTAACTTAATGAAAATCTTGCGTCTTTTGGATGTTTGTTCTGTTAGTTTGCGTGGGAATGAAGTGAGTTGATGAATTTAATTAAGTAGCTGGATGTTCATACCTTTGATATTGGATGCTAGGATATGTGGATGTTGTGATAGAAGAAGAAAATTTTATAAATCAAAATACTTTAACTACAAGTTTTCTATATTTTTGTACTGTTTAATACTTGTCACAATAAAATCACAATAAAATAAAATAAAATAAAATAAAGTCCCACCAGTCAATCGTGCTATATCAGTGGCTGTCAAATGTGGTTCTATAACACGCGAGGCATCTAAACCCCACACAAGTGATTGCAAACCTAACTCAAAATGCAGCACTATTCTTTACAAATTTAAAATTTAATCGCGATCGTGTTTGAAACGGGATTGATACGTTATTTAAAACGCGTTGGTAAATCAACTTTAACACAAACTTGTAAAACAACACTGTCTGTATCGCAGGGAGAACGATTTAACACTTATTTTTATATTTCTATGCTAAACTACTAGGAGTGCTTGTATCATAGAAACAGGACGGCCATATCAACAGTACGGGCAAGTTGTATTGAAATGGCTCGTGGTTTGCGTAAGTATTGCACTACCACTACCCAACGGCGGCCGGTCGCCTACAACTTGGCTTGCCATCTTTTTTTCAAAATAAGAGGCGAAAAAGTAACGGTGACAAAAAAAGGGTGAATTGACTCGGTTTTTTTTGTCGTCGGCACTCTTGGACCTCCTTCTGCTTACCATCAGGTAGATCGTGGTCAAATGTCATGTCACAATAAAAAAATGACCGACAAGTTTAAACAAGGTGGACCAATAGTTTTTTTAATACTTGTATTTTACCTATATATTTTATATTTATAAAATATGCAGTCAAATAAAATATTATTATTTCTAAGTTTATTATTATCCACTCAGTTTAGTTCACTCCATATAAAATTATAAACATATAACATTATAAAGAGTATGTGTATGTGAGGAAAGCGAGAGTGTTGTGACTAGAACGCGCCGTTCCATACTCGTTCTACTCGTCTCTATGGGAAATGAAGCCGAGAATATTATATCAACTCGATTTCAATTCGAATTGATATATAATCGTAGGTATAGACATTTTAAATAAAATCCTTATCAAAACCTCATCGTTATCATCATCACGATCCTGAGACAACACTCTTGCATCCTTCATTCACGCCCATAATTCGACTCTGAGGTATATAAATTAGGAGTCCGATTTTGAAGACTCCTTTTTCCTGATTATCGGAAACAGTCTTCTTAAGGATGCTAACAACACTTAGCATCCTTAAGAAAGCTAGGTTGCCTAGTGCCCATAACCATAGAGCTTGGATGAAGAGAATTGTGAATGTGAAGGAAGCGAGGGAGTTGTGTCAGGATCGTGGCAAGTGGCGCTCCATTGTCTCTGCCTATCCCTGTGGGAAAAAGTCGTGACAATTTTGATTGATTGATTGATTGAATGATTTTCTTGATTAAAGTCTGTATTATATAAACACTTAAATCGTGTTATTTAAGAATGGACCCCTTCCTGTATTACCCTGGTATAACAATTGACATTTATAAATGGCTCTGAGTATTGCTGATTAACGACTGACAGACTTCGGACGTGTAATAGAAGTAGAGGGCTTGGACTAGTCTTTAAATTAAATTAGCATTTAAGTATTATCTGATAATTCTAACCCCATTATATATCAATTTTGTTGTTGACTACTAAAAAACTCTAAGCCTAGGATAATAAAAAATACCATAATATTTCATCAGATGTGCCAACCCTAGATTATATATCTCAGTGGGCTATCATTATTAATCAGCTCTGAACATCGCGCAAGATGATTAATTGCGCGCCAACCCTATTCTTTGTTATAGTTTGTTTTTATGCCCTACAAAGGTAAATATTACATATAAAGATAGGATTTCCTTTTTTTCATTGATCTTTTTATGAGCTGCCATTTCAGTTTACGGTTGCCTTAGTCGCCGCCATAAAACAGGCCAAAGCTAAATTCAAGATTATAAGATGGGGCTTAAGTGACTTAGTCGCGTTTTGGGATCAGCTTGAATGTTGCCTAAATAACTGCAAATGCTATTACTTGCAGTTATTTAGGTTTAGTAGCAATTTTCAATATTTATGGACCGCACTCCAGCCTAACATCAGGCAAGGTATGCCATCCTAATGTCAAGTCACAATAAATAAGTCTGTACTCGTATTCATAAGGCTTAATTTCGAGGCAAGCTATTAGTTTTATTTTATTTATTGTTAGCTTTTGTCAGCTCCATAGGGCTTAAAATAAGTTATCTTACGTGGTAGGTGTAGAGATCGTTATTATTTTAAAAATATCACCTTGACTTGCCATCAAATCTTTTGTTAAGCAAGAAGTTCCAAACGCTGACTACTGAAAAAAAAACAATTGAATTGGGGTTGCCTCAGCCTCCGTCATTTTTGAACTCTGTTTTGACAAATTATTCTGCACCAGAACAAAACCAAAGTTTATTTTAAATTAATTCGGTCAATGAATGTATATTTCCTACAATATATCAATCAATCAATTGTCACGCCTTTTTCCCACAGGAATATGCAAGCGCCACTTGCCACGATCCTGACACAACTCGCTTCCTTCACATTCACAATAGGGTATATGCATGTATTTTTTTTATGTGTTTAATTCACTTATTACATCGTTATAACATAATAAAAAATATAAATATTGTTGGTAAAGTTCTAATTATTTTTTAAAAATAATTTTAAAACTTCGATTAAATTTGACACATTTGAACGCCATCATCTAGCGCGGACTTTTGATGACGTCACACGTCATGACCAGTATTTGTTTACTACAAGTGTTACTGTTTTTTATGTGGATTTTTAAGTTGTAATAGCTAAACAAAAACACTGCATAAACACAAAGAACAGCAATTTTTTCTCTTAAACACTACGCGCACAATATGAGCATCGACCTCGAACGTGTCATGTGACGTCACATTTCATTCGGCCAATGGTGATGCGTTTCACTCATTTGAATTTCACTTGCTTATTTTTCACTTTTTGCTTAATCTTTTATGCAATATATACAAAGAAAATTAAATATATAATTATTTTAGCATGATGTTAGTACAATAAAGAATCGGGGGAAAAATTTGCAGCAATATTTAAACCACATGCATATTCCCTATTCTCCCCATACAAGCTACAATACGATATAACTCTACATTATTATGAAAATCTGCTTTCTTTTACACAAATAAAAAAAACTTGTGTAATTTAGACGTTTTATTTCTATCACTTTGGGATTGTTTTGGGCTTTAGAATGTAGCGTAAAAAGGTGTTTAACTCGCTAACATTACTAACCTCTTTCGAATTCCTAACGTATTTAAGTTGTTAATTAAGAATAGCTCTCCTGAACAAAGCTGTGAGGTAATTAAATATTCCCTCCCTCAAAACAGACGCTGAAAAATAAGTTTTTCACATTTTTTTAAATTAATTATTTTAATTGCGTCCCGTTATTGTATACATTCTATTTAAAGCTTTCATTGCTAAAATTACATTTTAATTTACACGTTAATTTTGTTTATTGTAGAATGTTACTGAGAGAAATTCGTTATTTGTACTTCATTTTTTTTCTTATTATATTGTGGCTTTACATAGTACGGCACTCCGCCTGTTAGGATGGAGTGCGGTCCATGACTGGAGGCGACTGCTACTACAGTCAGTCTTATATTATAATTATTTTTCATTTATTTATTTACATTTCTATACTAAGCTAGAAAGTATAGAATATATCATAGAAACAGGACAACCAAAGTGCATATATGAAAGATACATTTTACCGGCAAGTGGTTTTGAACTCGTGCTCTCAGTTTGCGTAACCATTGAACTGCCACTACACTACGGTCGCCTTCATTAAAGATTATTGAAGGGTATAAGGGTATGGAGGGTCGAGGTCAGATGTCGAGTCACAATAAAAAATAAAAAAAACTCAAGTTGTTTATTTATTGTTCTCCTTTACATATTTCTACTTTTTGCTCTTTGCAAATCCCAAAGGTTGTGACAGAGAAAGAAACTTCACAGTTTTATGCCTAACTTAGTTTTTTTTTAAACTAATAAAATGAATAACTTTGTACAAACACCACCGATTGCCGTTAACATTGTTGATATTAGCCTATTTATTTGTCCCAAGGCAATGGCATCCCTTACTTTTTTCCATGACTCACAACATTTAGCGATCTCTCGCCACGAACTATTGTAGGAGTCTATCTCATCACGCCATCACTGTTTGGCCCTGCCACGATGTCTCCTGCAATCCGTAGTGGACTTGGCCCATAATGCATCGGACATGCGACAGAGATGACCTGCCCAGTCCCACTTCAGTTTGACGTTTTTTCAGCTACATAAATTGGTATTTTAGAGCGCAGTATGGTGTTACGAATTTTATCTGTAAGTTTTACGCTCGGCTCTTTGGCGAACCCCGAGCCTGGACCTTCAGTAGTCCGTCAAAGACAAAGTCTGTGCATCATAGGTAAGAACAAGAAGAATGCATTTGTCCATGAGCTTTCTCTTTAAGGAGAGTGGTAGACTGCCCTTCACATGTATTCTTCAATGCAGCTATTCCCAACCTGGGGAAGGCTGGAACAAGAAAATTACGAAAGCACAGTGGTGCAGCCAAATTTAGCTAGACCATTTTGCCTTTTTCAGTTTCAAGATGGAATAATGTGTCAAGTGATAGGTGCCTTTTACATACGAAAACACTGCATTAGAGTTTAATTGAGATTTTGAGAATAAAATAGATTTACCTATGTCAGTACTGCAAATAAGTTGTTTTAGGGGTCCGCGGGTCATAGTAAGTTGGCGCTAGGCGGTCCGCCCTTGGAAAAAGTTGGGAAAGGCTGCTTTAATGGTTCAAATAGCTTTTCCAGGCATTTGCCACTCGGTGTTCTATCTCTTATTCTTGCCTTGTGTAAACATAAATCTTAAAAATATAATTGTCCATTTATCGACACAAATCCTGAAAACCCTTTCAGCGCGAAGGCGTTAACCTGTTTTATGGTTTTCATAATTTTCAGCAACTCAACGTAATTATGCTAATACAGTATACATAAAAGCAGCTCTTAAACTTTTAATTAAAGATTTAAGCAATTTTAACCCCTTTTTTATGGCTAGTAAAGAACATTTTAACTCGAGATTACATCATATTATATTATTTTGTATATATCTAATCGTAACAATTTATGACGAGAAAAGCCTAAAACGCGTTTTAAAATAAATTTTACCTTATTCGACGAAATTACCAACTAAATTAAGAAAATTCCAGGACCTTAATGCAAACTACATACAAACGTTTATCAGATCAGATCAAATTGTCACGCCTCTTTCCCACGGGGATAGGCAAAGACAATGGGGCGCCACTTGCCACGATCCTGACACAACTCCCTCGCTTTCTTCACATCCACAATTCTTCTCATACAAGCTCTACGGTTATGGGCACTAGGCGATCCAGCTTTCTTGAGGATGTCTTCGATTTGATCGGAAAACACACTCCTGGGCCTGCCCAGAAATAACAATATGGCTGCATGTTTAAGTTAAAAATCCGCTATTATTCAGTTTTTTTTATTATTAATAAAACTAAGAATTTTAGAGCAAAATGTTTTCTAACTTATAGATAAAGTAAAAACCTACAAATGGCGATTATCAAAGTTGTATTTCAGTACACATGTTATTGAAAAGTTATTGCATTTATTTAAGCAGACAAAAAGGGTACCATAGAGCCGATTTTAAACAATTAAAATGAAATATTACATTTATATTATATTTTCACGTTAAAGAACAACTATTCAAGAGTAGGATGCATCGGAGTACCTCAATTTGAACAATAATAATCTTACGAAAATGTTTTTTTTAAATTAACAATTAGATTTCTCGTCTCCTGTTTATTTCCCAAAATTTAAGTTGTGGTTACTTTTTAAGCTCAATAGCTCGGTTTGTTGCTGTTTAAGGATTAACTAATAAGCCGATTTTGTTTTTACCATAGAGCCTTGTATGAAGAGAATTGGGAATGTGAAGGAAGCGAGGGAGTTGTGATAATAATTTCGTTTAAAATGTGTCAATAAAAACACCTTTATTATAAAATGTAACATAAAGACGTGTTAATTTGATACAAGCGGCCCCTAACGAGAGTTTACAAGTTAAACGAAGAGAACTCTATTAAAACTACACAGAACTTGTTAGTTAAATGAGCTTTGGGTAAAGTTTCCTACAAATTTTTCAATGCCTCAAATTGAAACGCTAAGCTTTCGGTCGCGTTCACTAAAATATAACAGCACTTTCTCTCTTTTAGTAAATTTATTCACGCTGTAGACTAAATGAGATAAGGCAGCGTTTATGACTTGTTTTATTTCTTTAATAAGTAATGTAGCTCTACCACTAATAAGTGTAAAGACCGTGAAGTGGCTGAGTTGCGTTTTACACAACAGTTGCTGCTTTTAACCGGCATAGTGAATGCGACTGTTATTACTTGCGGTTCAATCGCCTTTATTCATAGACTGGACTGCAGCTTACAGCTTATGCATTGGCCACATCGCTCGAAAAACCGACAACCGATGGGGAAGAAAGGTTCTAGAGTGAAGGCCACGAACCGGCAAACGCAGCGTAGGTAGGCCTCCCACTAGGTGGACTGACCACATAGTGAAAGACACGAATAACCAGTGGATGCAACTGGCATCTTGTCGTTCGGAATGGTGTCGTACCAACACTTACAAGTATACAGACCGTGAAGTGATTTGGTCACGTTTCGGGATCAGCTTGTAAGTTGCCGGTTCCATCTAGGCCGGCATAGTGGATGTGATTGCTACTCACAGTTATTGAATTGTAGTAGCAGTGACATTCATTCATGGACCACACTTCGGCTTAACATCAAGCGGGGTGCTGTCATATGTAGAGTCACAATAAAAATATTTAAAAAAAGCGACTTAGGTAACCGTTAACTAAATGAGTTGTTTCAATTGTCTACGATCTTTGAATTCCTTACAATCAGATAGAGAATGGTCTGAATATGTTAAGTCTCACTAATAAAACTGTAACAAAAACAAACATACAGCCGGTTGTACCAAAAAAATTACGAATTTAGTTTTACTTTATACTTAATCTATTACATTTACTATTATGAAATCGTGGGTTGTTAATAATTTATATCGAAACTACCATTTATATATGTTTTTATTATTAGAAATAACAAAAGTAGTACATAGAAACCCAAAATTAATGATCTCCTTTAGCTCTGTATAAAATATCCTTTAGACGTAAATGTAAAATGTGAAGTTAAAGAGTGGTGCAATTTTTCTTATTTTCTTTTACTTATACGATACTTTTACAAATTCGTACATTATAATTTTTGGTACAACCGGCTGATAGGGTCGTCATGTTTCTATGATACAGACATGTCAAAATGCGTCTCTTTTAGTGTTAAATATAAAATAAATTCACCAACCTAGTGAGAATCAATTTTTAACAAGTGGTATTCATTATTTGAATTGGAGTACTAAAGGGTACTTGAGCCTGAGACAGGACACTGGAGGGTGCTCCAAAAGGCACCCCTATGAATAAAATATTGAGAAAAGGCAATGTTCCTTAAGTATTCTAACTTAACGTCAGCAGATTTGAAAGGTTCTTTCAGCTTTTCATACAATATTAGTTTTTATTGTTTTTAGTTTACGGTTGAGATTGATGTTATTTTTATTTGTTTGTTAGAATTAAACTGAGATTGAAAAACTACATATTTTATTGTGACTCGGTGGACTAAGCTGGAGTTCGGTCCATAAATGGAGATGATTGCCACTAACGTTAAATAACTGCAGTTGGTAGTCGCATTAAATTTGGCGGCCTAGTTAGAATTGGCAACTTACAAGTTACCCCATATTGACATGCTAGGTACCACTGCCTACCACCTTTCAGCTAACCGGAAGAAATTATCTAAATAATAGTGAAAACCGCAATTAAATCTGTTGCTTAGATTAAAAAATGTAAGCGTACAGACAGCGACGCAGGAAGCTACTTTATTTTATACACTATGTAAAGATTCGACTTGCCTGGTGGTCCAGGAACATTGACGACTTAATAATAATAATAAGTTTACATTAAAAAAGTACAGTAATTAGCAAAGGTAATAGTTAAAAAATCGTACACTTTTGTCTCACGCAAAGGTTCTTAAACTTTTTTCTCATAGACCCCTTTCAAATTTTTTTCTGGTTCCGGTGGACCCCTGCAGCTACATATTTCCAAAACTCGACAAAAACCATCTCTGCAAATCTTGACACGTTATACTGAATATGGAATTTGCAAGTTTTTACAAGTAACCGACCGACGACCCCCATTTTTTGTCACTCCAACGGGGGGCCAAGGGGTCTACCTGTCGAGTCTCCCGTGGACCCCTGGACCACTTTGAGAATCAATGGTCTAACGTCTACACAACACTGGTTATGTACAATTACAATAATTTATATAATTTTCGTTTACATGCAACTTTTGTGTCATGCACTCTTAATGTTGGACGCACTGCGACGATCGATTCCATGACGTTTCAGAGAAAACACTAATCGTTATTATACTTTGACACGAAAACAGTTTTTGAAGAGCACTCGACAATATTCGTAACCATTTTCAATTTTATTATATTGTATGTTAAACCTTAGGATAACTTGCTATACATTGTAAGCAAGTAAAATATGTGTACAGGCGGTGAAGTGACTTTGTCGCGTTTCGGGATCAGTTTATAAGTTGCCAGTTCCAATGTGACTGATACTTGTAGTAATATTTGACAGTATTAGCATTCGCTTCTATTCATTCACCTCAATAAATTACGAAACATTATTTTCTTAATTCGTGATTTTTGTATTAAAGTAAGAAGAACTATCGCTTGCAGAACCGACAACCGATGAGGAAGAAAGATTCTTGAGTGCAGACCGCGAACCAGAACAGCGTAGGTAGGTCTCCCACTAGGTGTACTGACGACATAGTGAAAGTCACGAATAACCAGTGGATACAACTGGCATTTTGTCGTTCGAAATGGCGATCTAAGGGGGAGGCCTATGTTCAGCAGAGGACGACTTCTGGCTGATGATGATGATGAAGAACTACATTGTTCTTTCGAAATAAGAACGAATTGAATGCGAGCAGTAACAAAAAATGAACAGCATAAAGTTTTCTACTTAATTTCCTCTTAAAAAATAACAATATAATTTATCAGTTGTGACATCGGGTGATATCGCAACAATTTACTTGCCTGAAAACTTTCCCGCACTTCGGGCAAGTGTTTTGTCTTACTTTTGTTTTTCAAGACACTTACATTAAGCTTAGTGTTGCCAGATATCCCGATTTACACAGAAATCTTATTCTGCCTAAATAAAGAGTAAACCAGACAGTAAAGTTTTTGTAATTAGTATAGTTATCATCAACAGCCAGACTGCTGAACCTTAGAACGCCTTCCCGAACGACAAGATGCCAGTTGCATCCACGGGTTATTCGTGACTTTCACTAAGTCGTCAGTCCACCTAGTGGGAGAACTACATACGCTGCGTGTTTCGGTCTGTGGTCTCCGGAAGCGCAGCGTAGGTATAGTAATTTAATATAACGTATTTATTAAAAATGTCTATGTTGGCTATTTTATATCATGTATATTTATTTCAAAACTCATTTAAAATGACAAGTATTTAATAACGGCGATATACCTATTTTACATCGTCTCGATTTCTACGCTTTTTTTGCTCAAATGGTTCCAAAATCTCGCTTTGTCGAAATAAAATCTGGCAACGCTGGTTAAGCTGTAGATTGTTAAGCGTAAATATAAACATAAGCCTAGCTTAATTTTTTTTTAATCTTTCGTCAATTACTTAGTGATTATTATTATACAAACATTGGAATTTATTATAATTTTCCTAATGTTTAGAAAATATCATTATTAAAATAAAACGTTGGATTAAAATTTTAAATATTTAATATATTTTTGTGGCTCGACGTTAATTATAATATATAAAGATATGTATAGTATATATACCAAAGAGCTTTTATGAAGAGAATTGTGAATATGAAGGAAGCGAGGGATCGTGGCTAGTGGCGCTCCATTGTCTTTGCTTATCCCTGTGGAAAAGAGGCGTGACAATAATTGATTGATTGATGCATATAATAGTATGGATATATTATTAACTATTGAAAATTTATACGTTATATTGTAACCAGTGTGGTTCAGGTTACAACAGTGTTTACCATTCTTTATTAGGCCATGCCCCACCTTAACACCTTTTTTTTTTTAATTAACGTGGGAGGAAAGCTCTACCAGCCGAAGTGCCGGGCTCTCACCGGCTAAAACCTCCCACTCCATTTCCACAAACCGTCATCGGCGGAGCACTGGTATCGCGTTAGCAGACCCGCGTAACTCCGCCGACGTTGGCCCTTTCGGGCCCCAACTAGCAATGTGGCCCGCTCAGTCGCGACATTGCTGACTCGACGAGCGGGCCCCTTTTTCTGGGAGAGACGTGCGGAAACGGCTGCACGCCTCTCCCTTACTGCCACTGCCCGGCATGGGCAGCGGCATCCACTAATCGCTCCACCCCGGGCTATGCTGAAAAGCACTGCCCGAGGGAGCACCTTGTTTTGGCGCTGCCGAGCAACCGCTCAAGGCAGCGCCACCTCTTAGTAGTGCGCCGCTCAGGCAATGTTCGGTCATTGCCCGGGCGACGCACTCGCTTCTCCGTCCCAGCCAGGCGCCTAGACACCCAGCTGGGACAATCCTCTCATGTCCTATTCCCGATGCGCTTCTGGTAGCCAGAGGCTAACAGGAAGAGGACGGGGTGGGGGCGGTGTCAAGCCCTCGGGTTGCGCCACGCTGGCTGTTAGGCCGGGGCGCCCACACGCTGGTTTTGGTCCGCGTCGGAACCCGGGTGCACTACGCCCGGGTCCCGATACCGCGACGGAGTACACCGTCGCGGCTCCCTATCTGCCACCCGGGAACGCGCCCGATGGGAGACCAGCAAACTCCAGCAAATCACCTGCGCGTGATTGCTGTAGCCACAGACATAGTCTGTGACGACCATGGGCACCTTAACAACCCCCTACATAATATTTAACCTTTAAAAAAAATTTTGTTCCCTTACGAAATATAAATGAACACGAATTTAAGAATTTGCCTTTTATTTTTGTAAAATTTATCACCGATCTCTAGTTATCGTTATCGTTAAATTGCATTTAAATAACCCAAAGGTCGTGTCGAGTCCATTTTTAAATTGCTCCCCTAACTATCAAATTGCCCCCCTGTGGGCAAATGCACAGGGCCCCACGTTGGGAAACACTGGTTTACAATCTGACGAGATAGATTATAAACTAACGGTGTTCACAATGTGACATATATAGATAAGACACGTATGTAAAGTTAGTGTTTGTAATAGACATCTTAACAGACAATGTTTTAGATCCCTGAAGGGCGTCATGCCTCGGCCATAAAATGAGATTACGGAGGCTTTCAGGTAAAAAGAAATAACTACTTCTCTTTTACAGTTTCTTAAAGTTCACTCACTGGCCACTACTTTTAAAAGTAATTCACTTGATCGTGGGTGAGATAATAAAGTGTTGTTACAACTTACGTTTGTTGTTTTTACTTTTACTTTTTACATGTTAAATGTAATCGGTTTGTCATTTAATCCTTCGTATAGATATAAAAAAGACGTGAAAATGCACACAAATACATAATTAAGGCGACCGTGGTGTAGTGGTAGTGCAATGGTTAGGTAAACCGAGAGCACAGGTTCAAAACCACGTACCGGTACCAATTTATCTTTGATATATGTACTTTGGTTGTCCTGTTACTATGTTACATTATTAGATAATTTTATAAAATTGTAAATTAAACAATTTAAATAAAAAATATGGTGGCGACCGTGGTGTAGCGGTATAGTGCAATGATCACGCAAACCGAGAGTACAAAGTTCAAAACTACTTGCCGGTATAGTTTGTCTAACTATAAATGACGCGCCCCTCCACTTTATTAGTTTATTTAAATGTGTGAATACAAATATTACTTTATTATTATACTTTATCAGCGTGCTCTTCCTTTTGTGTCCAACCAGCAACTGAATGACCAATTACAATTGCATTATCGGTGTGTTTCATTCATATTTTATGTTTTCTCGTGTGCGTAAATGCAGTGGAGGGGCGGGGCGTATCATTTCGGCTTAGACAGACTATACCTATGTAATTTTGATATGATATGATATGTACTTTGGTCGTCCAGTTTCTATGATACAAGGACTTTTAGTAGTTTGGTATAAAACCTGAATAACAAAGCTTGGCCAGTTGAGTCGCCAGCCGTAAAGTATTGTCTAACATAAATAGTTTATTTATATAAAATCGATACTATCAAAAATTCAAGACCTAACTATACTGAATAATTTAGATTTCATAAGTTAATTGAAGAGTATTTTTTTAAATTTAGATGTCTGCTTGCCCCAATATCTAATTAAAATAGATTTTTTGGTCAGCATAGTGACGGGACTGAGGTAACCGTTACGTAAAACGGTTTTGTCAGTCGTGGGTGCTCTTAGAACTCTCCTTCCTACCATTAGGCAATTCTAACAGATGTCGCGTCTTAATTTCACCCGCGGGGATGGGCAGAGACAATAGTTCGTCATTCCCTCGCTTCCTTCGCAATTTTTTATTAGTACCAAAAATAAAACAAATTGACAGAGACAATGGAGCGCCACTTGCTACGATCCTGACACAACTTCCTCGCTTCCTTCACATTCACAATTCTCTTCATACAAGCTCTACGGTTATGGGCACTAGGCAACCTAGCTTTCTTGAGGATGTCTCCGATTTGTTCGGCGAACACCTTCCTGGGCCTGCCTTGTTTAACGTATCCATTCACATGAGATTTATAAATTCTTATAAATTAAAAAAGACTTATTAAAAGGACATCATTCATTTTATATGGGGACTTGGGCTTAATTGTATTAAAAGTTTAATATGCATTTTAAAATAGTTTGATGTACGAATATTACAATTTATTTAGAATTTATCCTTTACTAGCTGACCCGGCGAACTTTGTTCCGCCTTAGACGCCATAAATGAGCAGACTTTTGATTTTATTAAGTTAATTGTTTTATTATATAAAGTTGTCAGGTTGATCTAGCTGACCCGATAGTTATGACTATGAATATTGAATTCGAATTGGTTTTTCGAATTCATAAAAAGAGCGTTTTTTATTCTAATGCTTTATGGTATACAACATTCTTAGTTTTTTTATCTTGCGCTAATATAAACAGTTTTGTTGATATACCGACACGGGAACAGGCGACATATAATTGGCCATGTGTAAAACATGGATTTTCAAGGTTGATGCCGCAAACAGTTAGGGACTGCCCTTGAGATTTATTTATTGTCATTGCAAATGCTAGCCGCACTGGAAATTGCAAACGTTTAAAGTTGAATGGCATGTCATTCGGAATCAAAGGAATCCGTGGAATCAAAACGTCTTCGCCTTTGTACTTTCCTTTCAAAATTGTGGCTTCGATGACGTTGTTCATTAATTTCTTCACCGCAAGTCGGGTGCCATTACAAAGACGTGGCTGGTTTATATTCCGCAACATAATGATTACCGATCCGATTTTTAATTGCAGATTATGAGGTGGTAATCCAGGTAACTCCAGCGAATTTAAAAACTCCGTTGGATAGTTGACAACATCATCTTGGTTAGTAACGGATTCAATAGATTTGTATGTCATTAATTCGCCAGCTATCTTATTTTGAATCTGAAAATTCATTTCGTTGACATCAACGTTTTTTGCAGACAATATAACTCTTTCGCTCAATTATACATGATCTCTGTAATTTTGAGCAATGTTTGGTAAAACCTTCTCGATGAGTTCGGTTTATCAATAAAATAAGATTGACAGAAGAATCCGTTTTAAACGTCATTTTTTTTCATCCTCTTTGACTATATTTGCAGCACGCATTCAGTCAATTCTATGTCAAATGTCTTAAGGTTACATTTAAAAAGTTTAATAATTTTATATGGTGGTTAAGTAATTTTAAATTTTCTAATTTTCCGCGCAATTTCCTTAAGTTTTTCTTTCATAAGAACCTTCTCCTGATAATAACGAACAGAACAAAAAAAGAATTAGCGAAATCGGTCCAGCCGTTCAGGCGTGATGCCGTGACCAAGGGAAATAGGGATTCATTTTTATATATATAGATTTTGCATAGTTTAGGTGTGCAAAATAATCAAACTATAATTATGACAGTCCAAAGCAGAACAAATCTGGCATTAATTGACAGAAGATACAAAATCCATATCTATATTCCAAATAGCTCAATTGCACAGCAATTAAAAGCAAAATTGTTATTAGTTTTATCAATACAAGTATCGAAACTAGCATTTATATATTTTTTCATCATTGGACATTACAAAAGTAGTACATAGAAGCCCAAAATGAATGATGTCCTTTATTGTAAATGTTATCTTTGGTATTTATAGACTATGGTACTCAACATCATTAAAATAAAGATGATAAAGATAATAAATATGTTGTGTTAGAAAACTATTAACGTTATAAATATAAAAGTAAATAATTAATAAAGTTTGTTCGAGCGTTTGTTACCTTCTTGTTAGAAGTTCCCTTGTTAACTTGTCTATGGACGCGTGAAAGTTGTTTTGATCTTTTATTATTATATCTAATTCGCACAGGCAGAGATACGGAGCGATATTTACTATCATCCTGACCCAACTCGGTTGCCTCCTTCTCGTCCAAAGAATTATTAGAAGGAGTTCGACGAGAGAGTTTTATAAATTGTCACGCCTTTTCCCATGGGGCTAGACAGAGACAATGGAGCGCCGACTGCCACGATCCTGACACAACTCCCTTTCACCCCTCACATCCATAATTATTTTCATACAAGCTCTATGGTTATAGGCACTAGGCAACTCAGCTTTCTTGAGAATGTGTATCCTCTTTGGTCGTAAAATTCCCTTATGGGTCTGCCTCGTTTAACGCATCCATCCGCGTCAGATTAAATACAACTTTATTTATGCCCTGTATTCTAATGTGTACATCATTCTGTCTCTGAGGGTATCTCCTAATTTAAGCGCATACTTGAATAATTACTGCATGTGACAGCTTCAATTGTAACAGCTTAAACTATAGCAGCTCAAATCGTGAATATCAGATACAAGTATAGGTAGTATCATTGTTGAATATATCTCTTTGTATATATTCTCTAATTTAGGAAATGACAATATTAATTTTGGTCTATTTTTGTACTACTTTTGTAATGCCCAATGATGAAAAAAAATAAATGGTAATATTTTATTATTAGATTTTGCGCGAACATTAAATAATGAATTAAACAAATAATATAAAATTGTAACATTAAAACCAAATAAATGCGATAGTGAGCCGCATAATAATTTGTTTAATTCATTATATACTGTAAATAATAGTTTTGATACTTGTATTGATAAAACTATTAACAATTTTGCTCTTAATTGCTGTGCAATTGACTTTTTTTTTAAATAAGATTCAGTTATTGTATCGTCTGTCAATCACAAAGATATTAACAGTTCTGCTTTGAACTGTCATAATTATAGTTTGATCATTTTGCACATCTAAACTATTCAATATAAAGGATATATTCCAGTTTACAATGCAACTTTTTAAAAAAATATATTTTTCATCATTGAACTTTTCAAAAGTAGTACATAAAAGCCCAAAATGAATGATGTCCTTTATGTTATGAAGGGAATGTTGTTTTTTTCCTCCTAAACAGCTGTGGATAACGCTCCTGTTTGGGCATTTGCTTGGAATATATAATGCGACTTTGACATATAACTGCTTTATTACAACAATTTGTATATATTTAGGCGACCGTGGTGTAGTGGTAGTGCAATGTTCATGCAAGCCGAGAGCACGGCTTCAAAACCACTCACCGGTACCAATGTATCTTTGTTATATGTAGTTTGGTTGTCTTGTTTTTATGATACAAGCACTTTAGTAGCTTAGCAGACTTGTTATACATAAATTTGAATTATTAAACTGTAGTAGCAGGCGCCTCCAGCTTAACAAAACAAAACCAAGTAATTTTAACATAAATAACTATCGATATAATGTTTCTTGAGCTTTAGTTCCTAATAGCTAAGTATGGTTTAATTTGTGAACAGGGTCGGAGTGCTATATTGACATATTTGCCATCTGCACAAGACTGAATTCCATTTGAATGAAAATACTTGAGCAACTCCACACAATGGAGGAACGATATCCATAAATATTTGCAATATTAATTTAAATAAGAAAAGCTGAGTTGCCTAATGCACATAACCGTAGAGCTTTTAGGAAAGGACGTAAGGGAAGCGTGGCAAGTGGCGCTCCATTGGCTCTGCCTATCCCTGTGGGGAAAAGGCGTGACATTTTGACTGATTGATTGAAATATAAATATTGCACATTATAATAACATAGTTTTATGAAAAGAATGACAAAAATCGAACTTATACTAAAACGTATACAGTTTATACCGCAACGCGACTGAGTCACTTCACTATCAGTACACTTGTTACCTAACCTAGTCCGAAGCAAATATTTTTAATATTCAACCGACAACCTATGGGGAAGAAAGGTTTTACAGTGGAGACCACGAACCGGAAGACGCAGCGTGGGTAGACCTTCCACTAGGTAGACTGACGACATAGTGAAAGTTACGAATAACCAGTGGATGCAACTGGCATCTTGTCATTCGGAATGGCGTTCTAAAGGGGAGGCCTATGTTCAGCAGTGGACGCCTTCTGATTGATGATAATGATTATTAAATATGACAAATACGAGGATGCTCAGAAAAAACGTTTGCTCCGACCGGGAATCGAACCACTATATTAAATGAAATGAATAATGCATATGACGAGGCGAATAATTAGAATTCCTTTTAATATCCGCGTAATTGATTAATCCTGCTGGCAGCGTGTCGGCGGTTCATTACGCCGAACAGCTGTTTCGATATTCATTGACATATATAATATACTGTTATATATAGGTTGCCTAGTGCCCATAACCTAAGAGCTGAGGATGTGAAGGAAGCGAGTTATGTATGGATCGAGGCAAGTAGCGCTCCATTGTCTCTGCCTATCCCCGTAGAAAAAAGACGTGACAGTTTGATTGATTGATTATATATCTAATTAACGTCTTTTACTTTACGACAAAGATTCGTATACTTGTAAGTGGTGGTTCTACCCCGGATTGGCAGACTGGGTACCAGACCCGAAGCAAATATCCACCTCTATTAAAAAAAATCTGTTATTTTAATAATTAGAATTATTAAATATTACTGTTATTTAAATATTACAAAAAAAAGCTATGAAACAAATATTTGCTCCGGCCAGGAATCGAACCCGGGACTTTCCTCGTAACGGACTCGTGTGCTAACTACTACGCCACGCCTGTCGTCAATAATTAATTAGATCTATATGAAAAACTCAATAGAAAGTTTGAAAACAATGTTTTATTTGCCGTGAAAGCCTTTGAACAGCAATAAAGGTGTATTTAAGAGGAAGGATTTTGCGGTGTACGTGTAGAGCCGGTCTTAGTTGCGGTTGCACATTGTTGATCTCAAATTGCGAACAACTCATCCGCACTAATGAAAACCTTTATGAAACAAAAGGCTTTAAAAGCAATCGATGTTAAGTTAACGCAAGCAAGTTATTTAAATACTTTTACTTATTTATTTTACACTAGCTGACCTGGCGAACTTCATAGCACCTAACAGTCTCAATGAATGTCGTCTTGCAGATTAGCCGAAATTAATTTGTGAATTGAAAAAAAATATACAATCGATTTTCTTTATAAATAATACAACATAGGTTTTTGAGCACTATATTTTTACTGATATACCTAAATTGACAATTTGTTTTTAATTCTCAACATCAAGTAGCTCAAGATTTCTTAGTTTACATAAACTTTTACTTAGTTTACTAAACGCACGCATAAATTTTGTATGAGTAAATGTTTTTTTTTCTTTTATTTTATTTATTATTCACACAATATGTTTATAAATTATAGCCTATGTTATACTGTAAAGTTTCAATAAAATCTATTTAGTAGTTTTTGTATCCTTAATTAATATGAGACGATTTGTTCTTTACTTGTTATCAATCAATCAATCAATCAAATTGTCACGCCTTTTTCACACAGGGATAGGCAGATACAACGGAGCTTTACTTGCTACGATCCTGACACAACTCCCTCGCTTTGAACAGCTTCTTAATTGTTATAATAATAAAATAAAATGCTGGGGAATTTCCTTAATTTCCTTGTAAGTGTGACCTGACAAATATTTTCAAATATAATCTTTTAAGAAACTGATTCGTTTTTCTAACAAGTGCTTTTCTAAAATGGCGAGCTTTTATAGAACAACGCTTTAGTCACGTTTTAGCTTTGTTTAACGTCGGTAGCGGGAAGCGTTAAGATTTAATTTTATTAGACAACTTGTTTTATAAACTCTCGGAAAAGTATGGAATAAAAGACTTTTACGGATCACTTTCGCTTTTATTTTATTTATTTTTAGTCCAACAAATCGAAGACTTTACTTTCATTGTAATCACGGAGACTTTTAATGTTTTATTTTACTAAAAGTTTTCAAAACTACCCTTAATGTTTTATTGTTTTTAAACTGTCATTAATTAATTTGTCTTCTGATGTTTTATTTCAATTCAATGTTTGCGTAAAGTTTAAAAATATATATACTAAAAGGCTTTTTATAACCTAAAATTATCGTGTACTATATTTTTTTTTATTGTGACTCGACATATGACATCACCCCGTTTGGTGTTAGGCTGGAGTGCGGTCCAAAAATGGATGTCTGATACTACAATTTAATAACTGTATGTAGCAGCCACAACTACTATGCCGGCCTAGTTGGAACTGGCAACTTACAAGTTGATTCCGAAACGCGACTAAATCACTTCACGGTCTGTATACTTGTAAGTGGTGGTACTACACCGAATCGGCAGCTGGGTACCATGACTCCATACTTGATAACCAGACTCGAAGCAAATACCAGTCTCTTTTTTTATTTACAAATATTTGCATTATATAATATACTTAATTAAATATTACAAATAAAAGCTATGAAACAAATATTTGCTCTGACCGGGAATCGAACCCGAGACTATACGCGCAACAAACCAATCGCTAACCGTTTGTCCACGCCTGTCTCCTATTGTTATAAGCTTTGAGTATACATCAGGGATTCCTAATGCATACTCAAAGGTTATTAGCTAATTAGTTGGACAGGACAAACAGCAAGACGCACTAAAGGTGGACACTGGAGACGACATGGGAGGGACTATCATGAAAAAGGAGAAGGGGACGTCCTTGAAAAAGGTGGATAGAAGATATAAAATCATTAGTAGGAAACGAATGTAAAAAAAGAGCAGCAGACAGAGAGGCTTGAAACAAGGCTGGAGGCGGCCTATACCCAAGAAGGGGTTCCAATCAACGGTGTGGATAAAGGAGTGACATTTATTCATGGACCACAAGCGGGGTGTTGTCATATGTCGAGCCACAATAAAAGAAGACACTACGTATACAAAGTAACCCTGGTATACAAAGTAAAAAGATCAAACAATAATTGATGAAGCAAATGGCTATCGTGCTCCCTATCGAGAT
Source organism: Tinea trinotella (assembly GCA_905220615.1). Lineage (NCBI taxonomy): Eukaryota > Metazoa > Arthropoda > Insecta > Lepidoptera > Tineidae > Tinea > Tinea trinotella. Next base: position 13,525,529 of record HG992314.1, read on the forward strand.
ATTCCGAGGACATTATAACGATAGCTGTAATAAACTTGGAGACAAGAAAATTGGACCATTATAGCTTTTTCTCGCGGCAAACGATTTTTGATTACGACATTGTTCCCTATTATAACTGAATATTTCATCCGCCGCCATTATACGAGTATTTAGTATTAACGTGGCCACGTTATCTGTGCTCCTGGCGCCTGGCGTCGATGTACGGCACTCTAATACCATGTTGAAGAGGCATCTTTTGAAGTGAGGAGAAAAGAATAAAATGGCTGGCTTAGTGACGGTGACTAAGACTGAGTAGGATTTATCAGTCTTTCGCACTCCAGGATCCCCCCCCCCCCTTGCTTACTAGCAAGTCGATTAGAATAGGTCAGATGTCGAGTATAATAATAATAAAAAACTATTTAGAATATTTTTCAGAATTATTGTTAATTCGATTGTAAATAAATGCTTTGATTATTTATTTAGGTAAAAAAATCTTAATTTAATAAATTGCTTTGAATTAACAGAATAAAATAATATATTGTGGGAAAAGACGTGACAATTTAAAATATTTTAAAATTAAATACAAACCAGTATTTAATTTTAAAATACTTATTCTATAAAATAACGGTATTAGTATTTTAAATGCACTTATTTTTCTTGAATATAATTCTATATCTAAAAATGTTTCTAAATTAAACGGATGAATTTTCCAGTCGAATAGGTAAACGTTAAGGGGTAACTTTCCATCACCTTTTACACCCCCGAATTGTTTTGGGATTAAAAGAAAATCGTGTTTCCCTACCCCCTTGAGAGCTTCAAGCCGTAATTATATTGTTTCCCTTTGATAAAAAAAAGATATTTCAGTTTAATATCAAAAAGGTTTTTGAAACACTTTGTGGTTCTTAAGTGGTAGTAAAATGGTCTTGTAAATCAAAAACCAGCTTTAATCATTTCTATTTTGGTTGCCCAGTTTCTTTAATACAAGTCTGTTTAGTAGCTTGTAAGTACTGCTTTCTACTATGCCGGAATAGTAGATGCGACTGCTACTAACTGCTATTTACCTGTAGTAGCAATCGCCTTCGTTATTGGGTAGAACTCCAGCTTAACATCAGGAGGGCTGCGATTATAATGTGGGGCTTCATCATCATGTAAAAAATAGATTCACTTTTTTCTTGTAAAAGGAAACCTGCGGTGAATTTAATTAGTACATTTTAATTATTATTCAACGTTGAGTCTGGTCACAGTCACGGATTCCTTTCACGGAGGAGATTATTTTTTAAATCTAGCTAAATTAAAAGTCAGATTTCGAGAAAAGAAATGGTTTTATAAATTAAACATTCTATGTCGTCTTAACATCATCATGGTATTTTCTTAGATTTTGCGCGTACATTGATTAATGAATTGAACAAACTTTATGCGGCTTACTATCGCGATTATCGGCTTACTCTCCGTGACTACAATGGCTGCAAACCTCTCGAAACGTCGGAATAATAAAAAAATGTAAAACCAAAACAAACGCGATAGTAGGCCGCATAAAGTTTGTTTAATTCATTAATCAACATCATCAGCCAGAAGACGTCCACTGCTGAATAAAAGCTCTGTTCGGAATGGCATTCTAAGGGGCCCCCTTAGAACGCCATTTCGAACGACAAGATGCCAGTTGCATCCACTGGTTATTCGTGACTTTCACTATGTCGTCAGTCCACCTAGTGGGAGGCCTGCCTACGCTGTGTCTTTCGGTACGTGGTCTCCACTCAAGAACCTTTCTTCCCCATCTGTCGTCGCTTCTTCAACTCATTAGTCGTTTCCTAATAAATTGAAAGAATTGAAAAGTAGTATAACTTGATAGACATATAACCATATAGACCGCTAGTTTAATATTAGGCATCTATTGTTTATACGAGAAGATTGTTCTCGGAAATCGGAGTATTAAAATAAAATTCTGAATATTCACAAAATTTTTATTCACATTTTCTTCTTGGACGTGAAACAAAGCATTGCTTGAGCTCTTAAAATATTTCCTCGGTATTGTTTTTATATTCGTGTACATTCATTCATAACAATGCCTGCATTCCGGTAACATTTGTAAAAATAAAAATTTATTAAACCGGGAACAAATAAAACACGAAACAGGTTAGTTTTGGAGACAATCACAGCATCGACCAATGGGCCTACCAACACCTCAGTCTCAAAGCTCTCGAAACATCTAAATAATATAAAAAAATGAAAAATTATTAACCGATAGTAAATAAACGCGATAGTTTTTGTTTAATTCATTTACAATTCTAACATTGCAACGTTTTATAAAATACAGCAATTTACAAAGTCACTTTATATCTTGTGAAAGTTGTCTACTACGAGTACTTTAAAGCAAATCTACATTTCTTCACAATTTCGCCTCAAACATCTTCAAGTGATCTTCAGACAGACTGTACTTTAGTGCACAGAACACAAATCATTAGACATCATTAGTTTGTTTATATACACCTATGAGAAAGCAGATTTTTCAAGAGTGGTAGGCCGTGGTACCCAGTCTGCCGATCCGGGGTAGTACCACCACTTACAAGTATACAGACCGTGAAGTGATTTGGTTACGTTTCGGGATTAGCTTGTATGTTGCCGGTTCCAACTAGGCCGGCATAGTGGATGTGAATGCTACTCACAGTTATTGAATTGTTGTAGCAGTGACATTCATTCATGGACCACACTAAAGCTTAACATCAAGCGGGGTGCTGTCAATGTCGAGTCACAATAAAAAAATGAATCAAAAAAAGTCTAGAGTCGAGTCAGGTACGAACGCCTCTTTGAATTTAATTTTGATTTTGACCTATTTTACTGTTGCATGATTCGGGTTCGCATACAGTGACATTATTTGGTGAGCAGTGCTATATTATAGACGTGTCGTCTATTTATATGTGATCTTTAACATTGTTTGAACGAGAGACGTTTAATTTCCTCTGACGAGCGTCAAAAGCCTTTTTCAACTGAAAGGAAGGAAATACGTTTTGTTTTAGGGATATTTTTTGAGTAATCTTACATGTTCAGTTCTTTGTACAACGTTCTATAATTAGCCTTTTGTTTGTCTTTTGACTTGCTTGCACTTTTATGAACTACAATGCACTATGTAAAACAGTTTTTTTTTGGTATTGTGGCTCGACATATTCCAGCACCCAACCTCATTTAAGACTGGAGTGCGTTCCATGAATGGAGGCGACTGCTACTACAAGGTTTGATTACAACAGACCACGGTGCTATTTAAAAATTCGGAAACCTAATAAACAAAGCGGTGACCGTGGTGTAGTGGCAGTACAATGGCTACGTAAGCTGAGTGGCACAGGTTTGTAATCACTAGCCGGTACCAATGTATCTTTGATGTATATACTTTGGTTGCCATTTAATGGCAAAGGCTTCTTGCTCTTCTTATCCACGACACTTTGCGATCTCTCGTTATGAATAAGAGTCTATCTCGTCCTTTATTAACAAAGTGAAATTGTTAATAAAGTTTAAGGTTGTTTTAGGACCTAATCAGCTTTCTCTTCTTTTTGGTACCCCAAGAGCGGCTCCTTTGGCTAAGGAGAGCGTGACTCCGCCATGGCTCTTCCATTGACCATGATTTTCTGAACGTGACCTTTGATACAGTCTGTCCAGCTGCATCGGCGCCTTCTGTGGCCAGCCTTCCCCTTCACTATGTCGTAAATGAATAAGAAAATAAATGCGTGTACCAAAAATATTTCTACTCTTGTCACCCTACAGGGATTTATTATATTAGGAATAAGGAGAATACATGATATTTTTTTAGCGACGAAAAAGGATGTTCGCCCCCACGACACGTTATATTTTACTTTAGCAACGAGATTGGCTTCTTCGTAATAATTTGGGTGCTTCCCTTACAAGATCATGAATAAATAGACCGCTCGTGGATTGCCAAACCAAACTAACCTCAAAACAACTGAGGACTATTAAGTCGGCTGTCACAGAAAACGGTATTGCCAATCTAAAATATTCTAAACATACTTTACTTTGTTCCTACTGGGGCTCGATTCTACGAGTACTGATTACTTGACAGCGAAATAAAATTTCCACGAAGTTTAGATGTGATTTTCATGTATCATTGACTGCGTTAAAAACGCATTGTAAAATACTGCTATTACACACAAACATTATTAAATATTTATCGTTTATCTATACAACAAATGTAAATATGTAACGTTTATCAAAATCAAGTATCTCTCAAAATAATAATAAATAACGAAATGCCACTGCATTGTCAAAACATATGACATTTGTTTAACCATTAGTGCAATTATAATGCGATTATGGCGCCGTGACAATTGCGTGAAAGTCAAGCCGAAAAAGCGTTTCCACGTCGTTTCGCTGATATGTATTCAGAGATTTGGGTCCCTGTTTCTATGATACAAGCACGTTTAGTAGCTTAATATAGAACTGTAAATAAATTCAATAACAAAGTTTATTTTTACACTGTAGTTGGTCTTTTGTGTGATGTCTATTCCGTGTGTTGTCTATATTTGTTGTACATCCTCCTATATGTCGAGGAAAACATATGATTATTTTAATAATATATGATGATGGAAGGAAGTGGGGATTGTGTATCATAAATTCGGAATTCATTTCACATGAATTTGTGTTATTTTCTCAATAATTATCTTTATTTTGTTCATATTTATTATTTCCTCCGGATGTTATTAGGAAAATAACTTACGAAAGGAAGTTATAGATGAGGAGAGATTTTTATGTAGAAAACAATTATATACAGTATATAATATATTTGCGTAACTAAGGTATGGCACGTGTCCAGTGGCGTGCGGTGATATTTAACATAGAGTAGGCAGTATTATTACCAGATAGTTGGTAGTCTTTTATGTATTTTCTTCATAAGTGATGTTTGAATATTTGCCACCTCAAATTGATTGATTTTAATTTCACAATATCAATTTTCGGATGCTCAAAGCGGCTTCGAGAAGACTGTGTTTTGTGCTAACAATATTAACAAATTGAATAATTTATTTATAAATTAACGCGCCTATCTAAAATAAACGATTGGTATGAATGCAACCAGTTAACCAATTAAACGATTCGTATAGCTTTGTATTAAATTTTCTATTTACCTTACAATATAGTTGAGTTAATTTTATATCGGGAATAGAACGCCCGCACTCCACGATAACTTTTTATTCGTCGTATTTTAATTTAGAAAACGCAAAATTCTTTAATTTATTTAAGCAAACTACACTTACACAACTATCACACTCCATTTTACAAAAAAAAAGGAAATAAAAGCTATATTTATATATAATTAATTCAAAATTTAAAAGTATTTTTTTATCTAATTCACCGTTATCAATCGCTTGCATAAAACACTAAAATAATGGCGGATAGCGCTAATGAATTCATCAATACAATACCGTAACAATAGAATGACAAAAAATATTAGTAAGATCCAATCTCACTTTCGATCACACATGCATGATTTGTCTTTGTGTGTGTTTATACAAACACGATCGCGAATGTATTTGTGTGCTATTGGTGCAAGATGTGTGGGTGAAATCAAGATTTTTAAAATTAAGTCTATGTTTATGGCTTAAACATAGATGGCGCTAGTGCCTAGGCTGATTGATAATTGCAAATTAATTTCAACTAATATACATAGATGGCGCTAGAATATTTTTTGTAAATTAATATTGAATTTATATGTTTATAGTTATTTGACCGCGTGTTATTTAGTGACAAAATGAAAAATACATTTTGTGCATCATTTTCTAGGGTAGTCGGGGTCTATATGTCTATTTAGACCGCACGCCACTGCACGTGTCCTGGGCACTCTTAGCGCCATCCGAAGGGGATGCTATTAGCAAAATATAAAACTTTAAAATATTATTAAACCAAGGAAAATCTTTTCTAGTTAGTTTTTATGGTTTCTTTCAAATATGTCTAAAGGACGGTGAAAGCTTAGTTAAAGAATATCTTGAGCAAGATTTAATAATATATGTTTTATTATTAGGTATATTTTGTTAACTTTACAGTTAGGTAACTTACGAAGAAGCGCATCCTCGATGCTTGCCCTGGGCGCCGTATCTGATCGGTACGCCACTGAGTATATAAGCATTAATTAGGACTCTTATTTAAATTCCTTAATATATTAAAAGGGCATTATTTTTTTTATTTACATTTCTATACTAAGCTACCAAAGTGCTGTGTCACAAAAACAGGACAACCAAAGTACATATATTAAAGATACATTGGTCACCCACCATTTTGAACCCGTGCTCTCAGTTTGCGTAGCCATTGCACTACCACTACACCAGAGTCGCCTCAATATTTGTAATGTTAAATAAACAATCATCACAGATATGTGCAATTTTTTTGTTAACATAATATTCAACACTTATGTGTAGTTAAGGAGAATGCCTGACATACCTAATATATCTAAATCATGACATTAGCGACAGGCGTGGCAGATTGGTTAGCACACCAGTCCGTTACACGTAAACTCCCGGGTTTGATTCCCGGTCAAAGGAAAGATTTTTTACATTTACTTGTAACATCTTTTATTTAAATTAAATTTTACAAATATTTGTTGGTAAATTTTTGGCATAGTGAATGTAATTGCTACTCACAGTTATTGAATTGTAGTAGCAGTGACATTCATTCATGGACCACACTTCAGCTTAACATCAAACGGGGTGCTGTCATATGTCGAGACACAATATAAAAAAGAGGCGAATTATTAATTGTCACTGCTCTTTGGCCATCAGGCAAGTATAATGCGATTAAAATAAGAATAGGACGGAATCGGCGCCATTTTGTGACGTCTAACTTTGCAACCAACTTCACTTTAGTATGGTGTCTTTAAATATGGACCGTCAAGAAAAAGACACCTTGAAATCAGTCAAGTGAAGTTAGTCAACAGCCTGTCTTATTCTTATTCTAATAGCATTATAAGAGTCAGATGTCATTAAAAAAGTTTCTCAATAAGCAAATATCTTAATTAAACTTGTGCATAGTTCAAAATGGACGTATAACAGTGTAGCGACCGCTACATGCTACCGCTAGATGGCGTTGCATGTGTCCAATATCTCGCAAACGATTTACCGACAAAGTAATCAATAAATATATGCGCTCCAACGACGAGACGTCTCACCCGGCTAAGTTGAGCCCTGTACGCAACACGCGTTCTAACATGCGGAATAATGCTCCGCTAAAACAGTGTAAATAACATTAGACATACGCCTTTATTAACATCAGAGGCTCCTGAACATTGGCAGCCGGCTGCTTCATTTCCGATATACCGATATTTCCGGGAACATGACCCGTTTCACAATGGTGACGAACTTACGCGGGAAATGTCATTGAATATAGGACATACACCAAATATAACTGAAATTAGTTTCAATTTTCAACCAGTTTGTTACGAGTAGCACCGGGTTCAATTCCTGGTCAGGGAAAATATTTATTTCATACCATTTTGATAATATTTAATAATAAGATTAAATATTACAAATATTGGTTATTAAAAAAATAAAGAGGTGGATATTTGGTTTTTGGTTTTGGGTTTGGTTATCAAACAGTGGTACCCAGTCTGCCGATCCAGGGTAGTAGCACCATTTACAAGTATACAGACCGTAAAATTATTGACGCGTTTCGGGATTAGCTTGTAAGAAAAGAAATTTTAAATAGATATTTAAAAAAGCTATATCAATTATTGAGTAGTCATCTCAATAATTCAATCAATCAATTAAAATTGTCACGCATTTTTGCCACAGGGATAGGCACAGACAATGGAGAGCCACTTGCCATAATCCAGACACAACTAGCTCCCTCCCTTATATCCACAATTATTTTCATACCCTCATTTATTATCCTCAGGCTAATCACTAATAAAATTAGATACTTTTGTATTCCTTAGTAAAATGGTTAATAAATTATTATAGTATTACAATACACGGATTAACATTATTATGGCAGTAACCTGCAGTGGAGTATGCCGAATTAATTCCGCGGCCGCCATCTTGCCATTGTGTTGTAAGAATTATATCTCCCGCCAAAATTCACGAGGCTTTGGAATTTAATTTCATACGCGGAATTAAAATCTTATATTACTTTTTGTGCTTCATTTGAGAGATATTTTTTTATTTTGTCAGATATTATTTTTTCAGAGTAATTTAATGTTTAATTTTTTCTTTTATTTACATTTTTATTAAAAAGAAACACGACAAAGTGGCATTAAGATCATTTATCGTATACCGCGGGCGTTCGCGTTCTGTCAACCGAATTGGCAAGTGGAATACTTTAACTGCTTACGTGTTCTTCCCTTTCAAGAACATTGAATCCTTGAAGCAGTGTAAAAAGCACCTTTGGCATAATGACGGCGACTGAGGCAACTCATTTTTGTCAGTCGTCGGCACTCTTGGACGTCCTCTTGCTTGCTGTCAAGCAAATCGAGGTCAGATATTGAGTCTGAATTAAAATGTATTGGCGGATTAAGCTAGAAGTATAAAAAAAATTGCAAGTCGCTCATTGACGAATGAAAAAAATGTCATAATAATAATTTTAAGGTGGACTGGGGCTACCGTAACCTGAAACAGTACATTCAGTCGTCGAATACATTGCTTACCCTTGGCAATTCCAGGTCCGATGTCGCGTTCCTGCGAAAAAGAAAAAAAAGTTATTATCAGATTTGAAAAACCGCGAAGCTTGTTAACATTGTAAATAGCCAATAAATAATCCTTGCTTAAGTATATTATAAACGTCAATGTGTGGATGGATGGATGTTTGTTGCTCTTTCACGCAAAAACTACTGAATGGATTTTAATGTAACTTTACAATAATATAGCTTATACATTAGAATAACATATAAGCTATAATTTATACGATAAACATATTGTGTAAATAATAAATAATACAAAATATATTGTAATAACATATTCTCATACTAAATTTATGTGTGCGTTCGGAAATTTATTTTGTGTAAACTAAGGAATATACATATATCAAAGTACTTGTTTTGAGAATTAAAAACAAATTGACAATTTTGGCATAACAGTAAATATATATTGCTCAAAAACATATGTTGTATTATTTATAAAGAGAAAATATTATATTATTTTTTTCCATTCACAATAACTTAAGTTTAGTAACACGACATTCATTGACTGTTAGGCGGTACTAAGTTTGCTGGGTCAGCTAGTATTATTATAATAATATAAATTAATACAAGCTTACATAAATCTAAAGTGTTATTTATGAAACGAAAGTTAGTTTTTGCCCAAACTGTAGTCTAATGAAAACGTGTTAAACCGCAACCAAATAGTTATCGAAACTTGTCGAGTTTTCGACAAAGTTTGCACTAAATATTCTACGTGACATGCTTGCCGACTTGCGGTTAAGTTTCGGGCGACGTGATTCGTGCGGTCACTCCTTTGATCATGATGTGATATTCAGCGAAAATTTAAAGGAAATTGCACTTTGCTGATGTTTGTGATAAAAATAAGGATTTTGAAACGTAAAAGTTTGTTATTCAAATATTTAATATAAGATGCAATAAGTATAAAAAAAATTATAAATGATTACGGATTAATTTTAATTTATTTTTTATGCTTTGTAGTATTTTCTTAGATTTTGCGCAAACATTGATTATTGAATTAAACAATTTTTTTGCGGCTTACTATCGCGTTTATTTTGGTTTTGGTAACAATTAAAACCAAAATAAATGCGATAGTAAGCCGCATAAAAAATGGATACACTTGGCCGGCATACTTAAGCAACCTTAAACTGATACGTTTTTCTTTTTTATGCGCTCTACTCTACTTACTTACTAGCAGGCAGATAAAGGTCAACTGTCGCGTCTTAGCAAAAAAAGAGTACGATCTATACGACACAATAAGTTTTTAAACACACGATAGGCGTGCACGTACGGTTAGCGGTTGGTTTGATGCGCGTAAAGTCCCGGGTTCGATTCCCACTAGAAGCAAATGTTTGTTTCATAGCTTTTATTTGTAATATTTAAATTATATTAAATATTGCAAATATTTAATATAAAAAAAGAGGTGGTGGTAGTGGTACCCAGTCTGCCGATCCTGGGTAGTACTACCACTTACAAGTATACAGACCGTGAAGTGATTTGGTCGCGTTTCGGGATCAGCTTGTAAGTTGCCGGTTCAAACTAGGCCGGCATAGTGGATGTGATTGCTACTCTCAGTTATTAAATTGTAGTAGCAGTGGCATCCATTTATGGACCACACTCCAGCTTAACAATTATTTTTCATAATTGATTCACGTAATAAATTCCTATGAAATCATCTAAATAACTATATAATCAAAAACGAGCTTTTTAAAAGATACATTGTCACCTATGAAAATATCCTGAAAAAAAAACCCACTCAATCTTCACTTTTTTTATAGGTACAAAAAATAAACATGCCCTTACTTACTAAAAGGAGATATGTGTACCCCCAAGGGATTAAAATAACCTCAAAGGCATGTAGAGGTAGGCGTCACCCCCTAGTACACAAGACGGTCGATTTGCGTCAAAATAGGAAAACTTACTTTAAATTTATTAGATTTATCACGAAACGAACGGAGACGTGTAAATGGATTGTGGTCTTCCTGCTTTTCGAACTACACACGAGGACAGGAATATACTCTGAATAAGTATATGCGATGAAATAAACTTTGGTTGCCTCTCAGAGTCGTATAGACTCATCGTATCAGAGTCGATTGTACTCTGATACAATGATTTTTTTATTGTGAGTCGACATATGACAGTACACCGCTTCATTTTTAGCTGGAGTGCGGTCCGTGAATGGATGCTACTATAATTCTATTGTAATACTTTAATATAATTGTTAAATATTACAAATAAAAGTATTTGCTCCAACCGGGAATCTAACCCGGGACTTTACGCGAAACAAACTGATGTGCTAATCGGCAACGCTTGTCGTCAATGTTATCTTTATCCTAATGTAATTTAGTTTTAGTTATACGAGTATTGGATAAACTGATTTATGGATCGGATAAACCGAGGACACCGAAGATTGTTTTTTTTATCAAATCTTAAAAAACAATGATCCACAGTGCCCGTATAAAGAGAATTGTAGATGTGAAGGAACCGAGATAGTTGTGTCAGGATCTTGGTAAGTGGCGTTCTGTTGTTTCTTCCTGCCTATCCCTGTGTGAAATAAGCCGTGACAATGATTGATTGATTAAAATTCATTATGAACTTCCTGCACCTTAAAAACCACCGGATACATCTCCCAAAGGTTAACTGGTAGACAATGCCTTATTGCCTTAGAGGATGGCAATGAGGCATCCTAAGGCAATGAGGCATCCTCTAAGGCAATAAGTTTGCCTCTTGTAAACCTTTGTAGTTATTTCTGTGCAATAAAGAATTCTATTATTATTATTATATACCATCCATAGAATAATAAACAGCCAAATAATTTCAAAAAAGTCACGGATGGCTGTTCATAATGTGATGCTTGTTCCTACATTAATGTATGGAAGTGAATGTTGGGTGTGGCAGAAGAAGCATTAGAGTAGAATTAACGCTGTAAAAATGCGGCCGTTAAGGAGTGTATGTGGAGTGACGATAGCAGATAGAATAAGGAATAGCACAGTGCTCGATAGATGTGGTTTAAAAGAAGATGTATACTAGTTACAAGGATTGACAAAGGAATGCTTAGATGATTTGGACACATGGAAAGTGTTCGACCAAATCGAAGACATCCTCAAGAAGCTGGAAATGAAGAGAATTGTAAATGTGAAGGAAGTGAGGGAGTTGTGTCAGGATCGTGGCAAGATAGGGCAGATACAATCTCTGTCTATCCCTGTGGATAAAACGACAGTTTGATTAATTGATATTTTATTATTTAATTGAAATCATTTAGAATCTGTGTGTAGAATTTTCAGGGATTTATGTGCGTGAAGATAATGTAGGAAACATTTGACATCGACGCCGCTGTTAATTAAACCCACAAACCGCCCGCCGCTGTTCACTCGTGCGTCAATTAATTAATGAACAAAACAGACAAGGGTAAGCAGGCTTTATAGACACATATAGATATCAATAAAGATCAATTAGGCTTTTTAAAATGTTTTATTTAATCAATTTTATTAGGGGAATTACGCACATAAAATGGCGATGCCCTTCCCATTATAAACTAAACCTAGTCTATAGGTGAACGTGGTGTAGTGGCAGTGCAATGGTTACACAAACCGTAGAACACGAATTCGAGACCACCCACCGGTACCAATGTATCTTTAATATATGTACTTTGGTCGTCCTGTTTCTTTGATACAAGCAGTTTAGTAGCTTTGTATAGAAATGTAAATAAAAAAGTATATATTTACAGATGCAAGCTCATACAGATTTAATGTGGATAAGGCTAGTAATAAAAAACATAAGAAACAACTCACTCGAAAATATAATTCAACGAACAAAAAAAATTGGTCCCCAAAGCGTCATGCCACATTTTCTCTATCCTTTAAGTACACCGCTACGAATTTGTATAACATGTTGGCTTGCTCAGAAGCAGGCTTTGCCAATATACTGTTAAAGCAACCAACATTCCAAATAATAATCCCCAATCTTTTAAATAACCACTCCCTATCACGTCGGTTCCTGATACAATCCATCAACAAAAACTTTTTTAAATATATTAAAGAAGAACATATCTATTTTCACAACACATGACCGCATTTCGACCGTTGTTTATGAGCTAAGGAGATTTTTTTATTGTGAGTCGATATCTGACCTCGACTTGTTTGATGGCAAAGAGCGCTGGCATCGAAGCTGCGCAATAACTTGTTTGTGACTTACTCGCGTTTCCCTGATCCCGAAACGCGACCAAGTCATTTCACGGTCTGTATATAGGCAGGCTGGGCACCACTGCCTAACCACTCTTTGATGACCTGAAGCAAATTAATATTAAATATTGAAAATATTTGTTCTTAAAAAAAAAGAGAGATGGATATTCGCTTCGGGTCTGGTTATCAAAGAGTGGTAGGGAGTAGTACCCAGTCTGCCGATCCGGGGTAGTACCACCACTTACAAGTATACAGACCGTGAAGTGATTTGGTCACGTTTCGGGATCAACTTGTAAGTTGCCGGTGATTGCTACTCACAGTTATTGAATAGCTGTAGCAGTGACATTCATTCATGGACCACACTTCGGTTTAACATTAAGCGCGGTGCTGTCATATGTCAAGTCACAATAAATAAAATATTTATTAAATAAATATTACAAATATAAGCTTAAAAACAAATATTTGATCCGACCGGGAATCGAACCCAGGACTTTACGCGTAACAAACTGGTATGCGAACCAATCTGCCACGCCCGTCGTCAAACCTATATGTGTCTGTATACGCATACGTCTAACTGCTATGTAATTCGCAGCCTGTCATGAGTGGCCCCTTACAATCCTACAATTATTATAAATGTGAATGTGAGTTTGTTTGTTACGTTTTCACACAACAACTACTTAACCGATCATCATGAAACTTTGTACACTTATTTTTGGAGGTACTAGAAGTAACATAGGATACTTTTAATTAATATATATATATATTTTTCTATAGTTTCCAGTTGACTATTTTTATATTTATTTTTATTTCCGTCTGTCATTTTTAAATAAAAGATCGAGTTATAAATACAAAAAAAAGTGGGATGTACAGTTGAATTGAGAACCTTTTTTATGACTGTGTTATAACCCTAATTTTACGCGGGTGAAACCGCGGGCACAGCTAGTATGTATATAAAATAGGATATGGGAAACTGGATTTTGTCACCCCTCAACCTCTCTCTACGCTTACACAATGAAACTCAATGGGGTTTTTTACAGAGGAATAATAGGATTTCAGTTTTTTTTATTAAAGGCGACCGTAATGTATTGGCCTTGCAACGGTTACGCAAACCGAGAGCAACGAGTTCAAAACTATTGTCGGTATCAATCTATCAAGGTATCTTTGATATATATACAGTTAAACCTCTATAAGTCGAACATCAAGGGAGACGCCAAAAATTTCGAGTTATAGAGTTTTCAACTTATGGAGGATTTCGACTTAGGCGGATTTTGATTTGACATAAAGAGTTTAAGGTTTATTCTTATAAATTTTGAGTTAGAGAGGTAAAATAAATAAAAATTCAACATATTTTATTTATCAACATTATTTCAAATCATTTTAAAATAAAAAATATGGCTTCAAAAAAAGTCAGTAATTTTTTTTTTCTTTAGATAATTTGGTTGTTCTCTATCTATAGCATTGGTAGAGCATAGCATCTATAGAGGTAATAAATTCCAAATGATCAAGTTGTAAAGGTTTTAAAATAAAACGTTGCTATGTTCAAGATACAGAGGTCAAATTTATTTTTTCGAGTTATAGAGTGAAAATGTGTACCAAAATGGCTTGGAGGGACTGGGTGATTATTTCGACTAACAGAGGGTCAAGATTTCAAGTAATGGAGGTTTTGGTGTTTGAAGGGAAGGGAACAAATCATTTTTTCGAGATTTGGAGGTTTTTGACTTATCGAGGTTCGACTTAACGAGGTTCTACTGTACTTTGGTCGTACTGTTTCTGTACTGGACGTACTGTTTCTATGATACAAGCACTTTGGTAGCTAGATAGAAATGTACACATTTTGCAAAATTGATATCAATCGATTTAAAGCGACCGTGGTTTAGTGGTAGTGAAACCAAAAACTCCTGATTCAAAACAACATTCGGGCGCTAATGTAACTTTTATATATGTACTTTAGTTGTCCAATTTCTGTGATACAAGTTCTTTTAGTATAAGTTCTTTAGTAAAGATATGTTAAAAAATAAGATCAAACGCCGGTTACGCCTTAATTCCGGAAGGGATAGGCAGAGTTATCGGACTTTACACGATCCTGTCACAATTTTCTAGCTTCCTTTAAATTCACAGTTTCCTTTACACAAGTTTAAGGATTGTGGGTACTTTTTTTATTATGACACGACCTTTGATTTCTACCTGCCTGATGATAAGCAAGAGAAGGATCAAAAGTGACAACGACTGAAAAAAACAAGTTAGTTCACGGCTGCTCCAGTCGCCGTCACTATGCCGGCTAAGTCACTGCGGACTTTTTGACTCCTGATTTAAACCCACCCGCCAGTACCAATGATGTATCAATGTATATATGTACTTTGATCGTGCTGTTTCTTTGATATAGGCACTTCCGTAGCTTAATATAGAAATAAAAATATATGGTTTTATTTCTATATTCTTTCGAGCAGTAATCCAAGGAAACGTGCCCTCAATTGCCGCGGTGGCATTCATTAAGAGAACGCAGACGGCAATTAGTCGTGACTAACTTAATTACTTGAGGGAATGAATCTCACTCCAGTCACACGGACGTTATTAAGAAAACAATAAACCTTCGTGGACTGAAACTGGGCAAGGTCCAGGGGGCAACCACCAACTTTTAAAAACAAGCATGTTTCAAGACAGTACTCTTTTACGTATAAAACAAGATTATTAAATTTCTTACCACCATCTCAATTTTGTTTTGTTTTTTTTTTGCCGACCAAATCGGAGACATCCTCAAGAAAGCTAAGTTGCCTAGTGCCCATAACCATAGAGCTTGTATGAAGAGAATTGTGAAGTTGTGTCAGGATTGTGGCAAGTGGCGCTCCATTGTCTCTGCCTATCCCTGTGGGAAAAAGGCGTGACAATTGGATTGATTGATTGAACTTATTATTATCTTTAATAATTATCGCTGTGGTACGCTTTGAAAGAATAAATATTGATGTGTCAATAGTAATTTTATTCAAATACGCATATTTGACGTATGAATTTGACGATTTAAACCATAATGCTATAAGGTGGTACCTACGCCACCTTATAGCCAAATCCAGGGGTATCCAAAATCTGTGTAAAAATAAATTAAATGCGGATCACATCCGTTTGATACGATATTTAGGTACTAGACTAGTTTAAGTAAAAAAAAAACAGTCAAAATATAAAAAAGTAAATAATATGTAGATACTTACATATTTTGGAACACGGACATTATTAAAATGTTGCCTATATATTGCAACTTACAAACGACTAAGTCACGTCACGGTCTGTATACTTGTAAGTGGGGGTACTACCCCGGATCGGCAGACTAGGCACCACTGCCTACACTCTTTCTTTGATAAACCAGACTCGAAGCAAATATCCGCTTCTTTTTTTATTAACACGGCTATAAAACAAATATTTGCTCCGATCGGGAATCGAACCCGGGACTTGACGCATAACAAACTGGGGTGCTAACTAACCAGCCACGCCTGTCGCCTTGCTACAGTCACTATGCAGGTCAAATAATCTATTTTTGACACACCTTAATTCTTAATTCAATTCAGGCGAAAGCACGGGTTTAAAATGACTTCTGGTGAACCAATGAATCTTTTATATAATATGTACTTTGGTTGTCCTGTTTCTATGATACAAGCACTTTAGTAGCTTAGTATAGAAATGTAAGTATATTAAAAATAATAAAAAATACACGATCCTGACACAACTTTTTACAATAATTTGACTCCCAACCTAATAATATCTAGTTTTATGCATAAGCGTTAGTTAATATTCGATATTATTAAAAATACATTCGACGTTAAAAAATCGATTTCAGCGTCGAGTTTCATTGTAAAGAGAAAAACCTATTTTACATAATATTCATTTCCACATTTCCCTTCTGCACACAGACTATAGATTTTTAGACGCCGGATATTAAGGTATACAAAGGCATATACAAAGGTATATAAAGGCGTAGGTATTTTTAGCGATTCACCACATGAAATATTATTTAAAATACAAAATTTTAGGCACACTCTTTGTTCAACAAAATTTTCCATAGTAAAAATCACCGAAGACTCAAAACCAAGACCAACAAAAAGTGCAGTTTTAAACAAATTAAATGACCGATCCCGCTCAAATTTTGCGCGGTAAATCAATACAGTGCTACCAACATGCAGTAAAAAAAATTAAAACGACCTCTTTTACGCGGGTCTTTTTATTGACATATTCCCGAGACTTTTTACCCAGAGTAGTACATATCGCAACGAAAGCTTGACTTCGGTTGCAAATTATTGGCAATATTTGGTATAATGTCATTGATGTATGCGATGTTCTTTGTTTTGAAGAATATAAAGGTTTAACTTATTTATTTTATAAATATAAGTGAAGTAAGGAATCTGATTTTATTTTATTTTTTTCTGCGATGGAAAGCGTTGTGGTGTTTTTCTTAAATTGAGATGCGACGATCTATCATATCAAGAAGATATTTGGCAGAGGTGCAAACAGTACTCCACGCAATAGTGATTTTCTTTATTGTGACTCGACATACCCGCACCCCGCTTGATGTTAAGCTGGAGTGTGGTCCATGAATGGATGTCACTGCTACTACAATTCAAGCAGTAAGTAGCAGTCACATCCACTATGCTAGCCTAGGTGAAACCGGCAACTCACAAGCTGATCCAGAACTACCTACCACTCTTTGATAACCAGACCCGCCTCTTTTTTTATTAAAAAATATTTGTGATATTAAATATAACTATTAAATATCACAAAAAAAATAGTTTATTTCAAATAATGTACATTTCAAAGTTGGTGGGTCTATAAGCACTGCACTAGTCAACAAATGACTGTATTGCAGTTATCAATTTCTCCCATTAATACAGTTCATTTTCTTTAAACAATGGTTTTATTGTTAGTAGTGGTAAAACAAATATTTGCTCCGACCGGGAATCCGGACTTTACGCGCAACAAACCAACCGATCGGCCACGCATGTCGTGTGTGCCTCATATTGTAACAGGCGATGCTCTGGGCCGAAGAACCGCCTCATCTTGTGGTCTCAGCTCGATAGGGTCTCTATGATTCAAGTCACAGCGAAGGGTAGGAGTAGGAGGTGAAGTCTAGCATAATGTGGTCTATTCCTGTACATTATTCAGGAATGGTTGTGAAGTAAAAACAGAGCGATATGTCGAATGTTTCAATGTTGAGTTGCAAAGGAATCTAATATAATGGTATAACATTATTTTTTATTCGCTTAGCAATATTGTGATAAAAGAAGATACATAGTACTCTTTTTTACTATACGCGTGGCGAATAAAGTCCTGGGTTTGGTTCCCGGTCAGATTTGTTTCATAGTTTTTTATTTGTAATATTTCTTAATTAAATTAAATGTTACAAATATTTGTTTAAAAAAATGAGACGGAGTTTTGCTCCGGATCTGGTTTCAAACAGTGGTAGATAGAGGTCCAGTCTGATCCTAGATAGTGCCACCACTTACACTTAGTTTCAACTAGGCCGCCATAATGGATGTAATGCTACTTCAAGTATTTAACTTTAATTTTTTAACTAAGAATATTCAATAAAATTCGGACAGCTATAATTCAAGTTATTGGGATTCTTGAGAATTCCATTCAAGCTTATTCTTAAGGGATGACACCTAGGGGGTTGAAGAGCTATTCAATAAAGGTTTTATTATAAAAATTTATCGCCCCAGGCCCGTCTCACTGACAGCTTATATTACCCCATAACAACGTGTTCGTGGTTTTCGTATACCAAAATGAAATTGAGTTATTTTCTAACACTTTCTTTTGGTCATATTCAATTTATAGTCTTTCTTTATTTATGATGTACTTTGTGGGCTATTTGCTCAGTCTACAGACCCACCTCTTAGATGTATAGACCATGAAGTTTCATTATACATTTCTATACTAATCTTAATAATAATAAAGACTATAGTCTTCTTGGGACTATCTCTGATGCGACGTCATTGGATGATATTTTTTATTTATAGTTTAAATAATTAATTATATTTAATATACGTTTAAGTTTAGTAATAATAATAAAGTGCTTGTATCATAGAAACAGGTCAACTAAAGTACATAAATATGAAAGATACATTGGTACTGGCAAGTGGTTGCGTAACCATTGCACTGCCACTACACCACGGTCGCCTTAGCTTCATTACATTTCGGGATCACATGATAGTTGCCGACATAGTCTATGTGACTGCTACTTACAGATAATTGACTGTAGTAGCAGTCACCTCCATCACTCATGGACTGCACTGCAGCTTAACATCAAACGTAGTGCTGTCATATGTCGAGTCACAATAAAAAGAGTTGCTGAAATATTTTATTTTTAGGCTTATAGTCGTGAAAATAATGACGACCATACGCCTTGTAACAGCACTCTGCCTGATGTTAAGCTGGAGTCATCATCACCCAGAAGACGTCCACATAGGCCAGCACATGCCAGTTGCATCCACCGGTTACTCGTGACTTTTACTATGTCGCTCGTCAGTCCACCCAGTCCATCAGCCTGCCTACGCTGCGTCTGCCGGTCCGTGGTCTCCACTCTAGAACCTTTCTTTCCCATCGGTTGTCGGTTCTCCAAGCGATGTGGCCAGCCCATGCTGGAGTGCGGTCTATGAATAGAGGTAACTGTAAGTAGCAGTCACATTTAATATTCTGGCAACTTACAAGCTGATCCCGCGATCAGTCACGCGACCGAGTCACTTCACGGGGTCTTAGTATTTATTTTATTGTGGCACGACATCTGACCTCGACCCGCCTGATGATAGGTCCAAGGAGGTCCAATAGTGACTACTGAGAAAACCGAGTTTGTTCACAGCTGCATCAGTCGCCGTCACTATGCCGGCCAAAACACTTAAATGAACTTTTAGTTCTCTAAATTTATCACGGTTAATGGCGTGTGCTGTGACGATTCACTGCACTCCGCTCTGTTAGAGAGAGACAATCAATTGTGTTACTACTCATAACTACTGTAAAGTTATGTGTTACGTTTTGTAATGTAGTCCCGGTTTTGATTCCCAGTCGGAGTAAATATTAGTTTCATAGCTTTTCTTTGAGATATTTTATCAATTAATCAAATACTTACGCCTTTTCCCACAGGGATAGGCAGAGATAAATTAGTGTCACTTGCCACGATCCTACCAAAATTATCTTCTAAAACTCGACGATGATGGGCACTAGGCCCTTGAGACCACTTGATTGGCCGGAAAACACCCTTCTGGGCCTGCCTTGCTTAACGCATCCATTCACATCAGATTTATAAATTCGTCAATCTACTTTCACTCATCCTTTCCATGTGCCCAAACCACATCTATCGCGCACTGTGCTATTCCGTATTCTATCCGCTATTGTCACTCCACATGTACTCCTAAATGACCGCATTTCTACAGCGTGAATTCTACTCTTATACTTCTTCTGCCACACCCAACATTCACTTCAATACATTAATGTAGGAACTAGTACCGCATTATGAAAAGCATTACCGCATCATCCGTGACTTTTCGGACATAATTTGGCTGTTCTATTCTATTTGATAAATAAAAGACATGGATATGTGCTCTGGGTCTCGTTATAAGAGAATTTAAAAATAAATAAATAATTGAAGAAGCACCTTTGGATGCCGGCCAAGGTAGCCGTGAACAAACTCGGTTTTTTCAGTCGTCGTCACTCTTGGACCTCCTCTTGCTTATCATCAGGCGGGACGGGGTCAAATGCCGTTCACAATAAATAAAGGAATATTAGGATTTAAACAGTCTAGTCGTAAGAAATGAAAGAACATAATTATTAAGGTAATTACATATTTTACTATAATTATTACCTAGATACGTATATTAATATGGTATTATTAAAGCTTTAGTACACTCTTGTGTACAGTGTACCTGTGTAGTGTACACTACTGTACATCATACACAGCCGTGAAATAACAGACGTAAATTAAATAAACAAATTATTAACAAGTCTTTTTAAATAATAAAATAATACGACAGATGTATTTTTATAAATTATAAGATATGTGGACGGATAGTAAAACTTGTAAATAATTTTAGTTTTCTTAAATAGTAAAAGACTTTTAAATTATTTTATTTTTCTTAAATAGTAACTTAAAAATAATTTAAAAATAACTTTAAAACTCGAACTTAAAAACAATTTTAGCTTTCTTAAATAGTAAAAGACGTGAAAATAATTTTAGTTTTCTTAAATAGTAAGAGACTTGTATATTATTTTATTTTTCTTAAATAGTAAACTTTGTAAATAATTTTATTTTTCTTAATAGTTGTAATAATAATTAAATCTTAAAAAACTTATTTATTTAATCTCGTACATGTTTTACTTCCCGACAACACACTACAATAGTGAACGTACTCGACAATTACATTATCATCAATCACTAATACATCGCAATGGCGTTATTCTATTGACATATCCACTATGTAGGACCACCACAATCACAACAGTATCGCTACGAAAAACATCAATTTTATACTCCCATGATACATGCAGAGACCTGATCCTCCTATAATACACTACAGCAAACTGAGTTGCACTGCTTTATGAACGTAAGTTTTATACTTATTACAAATTGTCACGCCTTTTCCCCACAGCGATAGGCAGAGACAATGGAGCGCCACTTGCCACGTTCCTTACACTTTATTCACATCCACAATTCTCTTCATACAGGCTCTGTGGCTCTGTAAGTTACCCAGCTTTTTTGAGGATATCTCCGATTTCGGATAACACCCTCCTGTTTCACGCTTCCATCCACATCAGATTTATAAATTCCTTTCGTCAACCTACTTTCAGTCATCCTTTCCATGTGCCCAAACCATTGGGTTTATTGTTTATTATTTGTCAATCCTTGTCACTACATCTTTCAAACCACATCTATCGCGCACTGTGCTATTTCTTATTCTATCCGCTATCATCACTCCTCATTTTTACATGATATTAATAAATAATAAAAACGATATAACACATTGCTCGAAGAACCGACAACCGATAGGGAAGAAAGTTCTTGAGTGGAGACCACGAACCGGCAGACGCAGCGTAGGTAGGCCTCCCACTAGGTGGACTGACGACATAGTGAAAGTCACTAATAACCAGTGGATGCAACTGGCATCTTGTCGTTCGGAATGGCGTTCTGAGGGCCTTTGTTCAGCAGTGGACGCCTTCTGGCTGATGATGATGATGAATTGTAGGTTAAATTAGCGGTCAATCTTGATGGAAAATCTCGACGATGACCACGTTGTCTGACCGATTTTTTGCGAAATAATCCTTATTCCAAAAGCTTTAACATCTCCTTTTGATTGTTAATAAGTTTTGTACTTGTTTGTCTTATTCTCAATGTTCTAACTTGACTGTCCCTAAAACAGATTCTCCTGATAGTGGATCATCTATCGCTTCCTCTTCAGCACGCGTCACAGAATCAAATACTTCGCGCTGCACACGCAACTGGAGTCTTCTAGGTAGTTTCCTGGTCTTCTCACAAAGGCTTGTGAATAAGCTGGTTAGAGGATCACGTTCCGCCTGAACAACAAAGAACCCTATCAATCAATCTAAAAATTACACCACTGCCCTGGGTTGGATTCCCGGTTGGAGCAAATATTTGTTTCATAGCTTTTATTTGTAATATTTAATAGAAGGATTCAATTTACAAATATTTGTTAATAATAAATAAATAAAAATTAGGCAGATATTTGCTTCAGGTCTGGTTGTCAAAAAGTGGTAGGCAGTGATGCCCAGTCTGCCGATCCGGGGTAGTACCACCACTATCCGTTTTTTTTATTGTGACATAGACCGTCAAGTGACTTAGTCGCGTTTCAAGATAAGCTTGTGACTTGCCGGTTTTAACTAGGCCGGCATAGTGGATATGACTGCTACTTACAGTTAATTAAAGTAGCTATTACCTTTATTCATCGACCGCACTCCAGCTTAACATCAGGCGGGTGCTGTCATATGTTGAGTCACAATAGACAAATAAAACTTTTACTAATGTATCTTTAAAGTATGTACTCTGGTCATCTTGTTTCTATGATACAAGCACATTACCTTAGCTTAGAATATAAATATACAAAAATGAAGAATTTACCTGCTCAGTTTCCTCTGTTTCCCTTTCAATCGTATTTGGTATGACATCTTTCTCTTTTGTAACTACTGGTTCCTCTGGTGCGCTCTCCTCATTCTCCATCCATTCTAAGAACTCTACGTTGCTAAATTTTTCCGTCTGTCGCGCATGGTTGCCAGCATTCTTTACGATGAACTCCATTATCTTCTCGAACCTCCATGGAGGTATGGAGTTTTTCATTTTTCGTCTCCTCAAAGCCTCTCTGTGGCTGTCCCTTAATTTTTTCCATGTGTTTTTAGCTTCAGCAGCTAAAAAGATAAAATAATTGCGTAATTTTTTATTTATCATTTATTCACATTACTATACGAATATTCGTGAATGTGAAGGAAGCGAGGGAGTTGTAACAGGGTCGTGGCAAGTAGCACTCTATTGTCCCTGCCTATCCCCGTGGAAAGAAGGCGTGACAATTTGATTAATTTATTGATTACTATACTAAGCTAGTAGAGAGCTTGTATCATAGAAACAGGACAACCAAAGTACATATATCAAAGATGCATTGGTACCGGTAAGTGGTTTTGAACCCGTGCTTTCGGTTTGCGTAGTTGCACTACTACACCACGGTCGCCTTATAAAGGGTATATTTGGACTATATGAAACTAAGGCAACCGTTGAATTGGTTTCACAGTCGTCGGCGCTCTTGGACTTTCCTTTGCTTACCATCAGGCAAGTCAAGGTCAGATAGTTGACAGGCGTAGCGACGGCGACTTAGGTAGCCGTGATCTGACTGGGTTTTCACAGTCGTTTGCTTTCCTCGTCTTGCTTATCAGGCGGGTCGAGATCACAGGTTAAGTCACAATAAAAATGATGTCGGCTAAAAAAATCATGTTTTCACGGTGCGTGATTGATTATTATTATTGTGACTCGACGTCTGACCTCGACTCGCCTGATGTGGGAAATGATATAGTCAGTCAGTTTTACAACTGCCTGTCGCCAACACTATGCGCACCAAAGGTGCATTTCACGCATCGCTTGAATGATTTAAGGATAGGATGGGGAGAACACGTGGGCTGCCAAAGCATTCCATTGGTTTGTTCGGACAAGGATCCAATAAATCAATCAATCAAATTGTCACGCCTTTTCCCCACATGGCTGCCTATCCCTAGCGCGCTATAATGTAGCGCCACTTGCCACGATTCTGACACAACTCTCTCGCTTCCCTCACATCCACAATCCCTTTGTGCATTACCTACAAAGTAAAACAAATTACAAAAAAGTTTTATCGATATTTCATTTAGAGATACAAGCCCAAGGTCTACGGACTTATCGAACAAACGCAATAATGTCGGATCAATACAAAAGAATGTTATATATAAATTGTGATAATTATGTAATAAAATATTAAAGATATTTGATGGAAATATTTGACAGTGTAATACCAGCCTAAATAACGTATGACATTGACAGCCGCGCTTGGCCGCGCGCGACAAAATGGCGGCATAATAAAGTCCACTCACCACAAGACATTCCGCACTCCTTCGCTATTTTACTCCAAATCATTTGCTTCTTGTCTATCTGTTTATAAAAATAATTCGACGTGTCCCACAGGCATGGATGTTTTTTTACTTTTTCTATAAATATTTCCATGTTTGAAGCGTTGGTCGCACGAACTACGTGAACGGGTGCGCAATGCACGCACACGACTGGTGCACGCGTCGCCTCGCTTAGCTGAGGGGGGAGGACGGCCGGCCCCGTGCGCAGCGCAGTTCGCGTGACTACGAACACGCCACAGCTGCGTGCCATACGCACTACGTCACGCGAGCGTGGCCCCACTTTCATTTGACACATTTTATATGTTAAAAGGTTTTCTATTTTATAATGTTTTTATAGTATTTAAACAAATTTTATGCGGCTTACTATCCCGTTTATTTTGGTTTTGATTTTCCAATTTTCTATTATTCCGACGTTTCAAGAGCTTTGCAGCCATCGTGGTCACGGAGAGACTGCAATGTTTGCGCAAAATCTAAGAAATATAAAGTATTTTCTTAGATTTTGCGCGAAGACTGATTAACAAATTATACAAATTTTATGCGGCTTACTATTGCGTTTATGTTGGTTTAGATTTAACATTTTTTTATTATATTATATTTGATTTTGGTTTTCTGTTTCCTGTTTAATTTTTTTTGCAGTGAGGTTGACAGTATCATTAGTTATAATAAAATTAAAACAAATATCTTTGATAAAACAGACGTGGGTATGTCCTTATATCTAGAATATTTTGCTCAACTAAATCAGCCTCTAAAGGAGCCGATGAAAGGGGTGGTCGCAAAAAACTGTTAATGTACGTAATTAACAAGATAATAACATCACACTTTCCCTTTATAACGCTAGAAATTTCGAAATGTTTTATTTATTTATACCTCAATATAAATATTTTTTGCTAATATCCTTTAAATTTCAGAAACATGGCTATTCTAGTTAATGTGTTTATAATTAAGCAGACAATAATCATAATTGATTAATATGCAAGGATTTAATTGAATTGTCGTCAAAACATCACTTGAGTTATACGCAAGTGCCGGCCATGATTCGACTGCTAAATAACTGCAGAACTTTGTAGAATAATTAAGAATGTCGAAGAAGAAGAAGCACCTTTGGATATGCCAGATATTAACGGCGACTGGGGCAGCCGTAAACCGACTTGGGTTTTCAGTCGTCATTACTCTTGGACCTCCTCTTGCTTATCATCAGGCGGGTCAAGATCAGATGACGAAATATATTTAATAAATAAACAAATATATTTCTATAATACAAAATTAATTGATCATTTAGTTTTTATGATATAAGCACTAAAAAAAAACCATTCCTTAGTATCAGCAGTTGGTTGCCAACAGGGCGATCCACTCGGTCCTGCCATCTTCAGTTTAACAATTCATAAGATAATAAGCAGCCTAAATTCAAAATTTAATTTATGGTATCTCGATGATGGCACGATTGCAGGAAATGCAGATACAGTTTTTGACGACTTAAAAAAAATTATAAACGATTTTAAGACCATTGGTTTAGAGCGAATTTTTCGAAATGCGAACTGTATCTTTCTAATTTATTAACACCTGGCGAAAAATCTAAAATTATTTCACTTTTTAATAGTCTGGCACCCAATATTAAAATTTTAAACGATGAAACCCTTCGACTTCTAGGATCACCAATCCTAGATAAATCGATTCAAATTTATGTTCAGGAACAATTAACAAAATTTAACTCAACTTCAGAACGCTTATTTCAAATTCAACCACACATGGCACTTTTTATCATCCGATTCTGTTTGTTTGCTCCCAAATTTACATATGTACTCCGATGCTCCCAACTTTGGAAATTTCCTAATGAACTTTTATTACTAGACAAACTTTTACAAAATTCTCTAACAGAAATCCTAAATTGTCCGATAAACGACCGTACTTGGGCCCAGGCCTCGTTGCCATTTCGTTTTGGAGCTGTGGCATTGCGCGGAGTGATGGCAAGAGACCTGACGGCATGACTGTTGGACCGTGGAAACTTGGCAGGTCCTTGGTGTGGGAAGCGACCGTTAGTTTTAGTAGACACATTGGCACCATCCCACATCCAAGCGACCTCGTTAAGCGCGGGAAGTGCGGCGATTTCTGCTGAGAACCTCAAGCTGCGAAAATACGCTAACCTCGGTACTGGTTACGAATTTGCGCCGTTTGGGGTCGAGACGATGGGCCCTTGGGGACCTTCAGCTAAGCGCCTGGCCAAGGAGTTGTCCAGGCGGCTGACGGAGAAGTCTGGAGACAGGAAGGCTGGCAATTATTTCTGCCAACGTATTAGCCTTGCTATACAAAGGGGAAATGTTGCCAGTCTCCTTGGGACTATCTCTGATGCGACGTCATTGGATGATATTTTTTATTTATAGTTTAATTAATTAATTATATTTAATATACGTTTTAGTTTAGTAATTGTTATTATTATTATTAAATACTATAAGCACTATAAAACATAAGTATTATTTTTTTATTGTTACTAGAAATCTGATCTTGACTTGCCTGATGGTAAGCAAGAGGAGGTCCAAGAATGCCAACGAATGATATCAGTTCACGGTTGCCTCAGTCGACTATGTTGGCCAAAAAAGTTTATATACAAAATTTAGTTGAAAATAAAGTCCGAATGGTACAAAATTTTATTATAACTTATTCAGAGTACTAGGCGCACATAACATACTGGTGGTGATTGCATTAACACATCGTCAGCTCGAGCCACGAGAAGTGATTACAATTTGCATGCATTTCCATTTCAATTACTCTAATAAACTTATCGCTTCCTGGTACCTTCACACTATATTGTATTACTTTTTTTTTTTGGAAAAAGTAATTTTTTTTAAAGTAAAAGTAAAAGGTAATAGTAAAAAGTTTCTCGGTTCCAACTAGGCCGGATTCCAAGTAGATTGACGAAAGGAATTTATAAATGTCATGTGGGTGAATGCGTTAAACAAGGCAGACCCAGGAGGGTGTATTCCGACCAAATCGGAGACATCCCCAAGAGAGCTAGGTTGCCTAGTGCCCATCCCCATATGGGGACTATGTATGAAGAGAATTATGAAAGTGAAGAAAGCGAGGGATTTGTGTCAGGATCGTGGCAAGTGGCGCTCCATTTTCTCAACCTATCCCTGCGGAAAAAAGGCGTGACAATTTGATAATCAATCAAATTAACAAAGTTCTCTTATTTTTTCTACATTGGCATTGTATTAGATGCCGCAAAGTTTTGTGAAACATTAACAAATAAAAAGTTTCTGAAATATCACTCATTGAGATCTTAAAAACGTAAAAAACCTTTGTGTGCAAGGCAAAAGAAAGAAATCACTTGGCAACAAATTAAATGGAAATAAAGTAGGTTTTTCTCGGGCAATCCAATTGACAAAGAAGTTCCGATAATTCCCCCCATGATTCTCCTTCTCTCTTCTTTTAAGTGAATTTAAAAACGACACAAAACGAAGTTACTTGGACTACATTTTTGATGAAATAATTTTCGACAACTTTTGAACGAAAAATAAAGTAATTAAAGTATTTTAAGAGTGGTAGGCAGTGGTACCCAGTCTGCCGATCCGGGGTAGTACCACCACTTACAAGTATACACAGCGGGAAGTGATTTGATTGCGTTTCGGGATCAGCTTGTAAGTTGCCGGTTCCAACTAGGCCGGCATAGTGGATATGGTTGCTACTTACTGTTATTGAATTGTAGTAGCAGAGACATCCATTCATGGATCACACTCCGGCTTAAAATCAAGCGAGGTGCTGTCATATGTATAGTCACAATAAAAAATAAATAAAAAAAGCGGCCAAGTGCGAGTCGGACTCGCCCATGAAGGTTTCCGTAGCAGCAAGTAACATAATATAAAAGTTCTTGTAGTTCGTTGATCGATTTTTATATTTGAGTTAATTGAATGAAAGGTAAATTGCGGTTTTCGATTTATGACGTATTAAAAAAACTACCTACTAGATCTCGTTCAAACCAATTTTCAGTGGAAGTTTGCATGGTAATGTACATCATATATTTTTTAGTTTCATCATTCTCTTATTTTAGAAGTTTCAGGGGGGGGGGGGGCACCAACTTTTTACCACTTTGGAAGTGTCTCTCGCGCAAACTATTCAGTTTAGAAAAAAATGATATTAGAAACCTCAACATCATTTTTGAAGACCTATCTATAGATACACCACACGTATGTGTTTTATAAAAAAAATGAGTTTCAGTTCTAAGTATGGGGAACCCCAAAATTTATAGTTTTTTTTTATATTTTTGTGTGAAAATCTTAATGCGGTTCAAGGATACATCTGTTTACCAAGTTTCAACAGCATTGCTCTTATAGTTTCGGAAAAAAGTTGCTGTGACATACGGACGGAAGGACAGACAGACAGACATGACGAATCTATAAGGGTTCCGTTTTTTACTACGGAACCCTAAAAACTAAGTCTCCCGAATGACTTTCTTTGCACGCAGCCTAATATCAAATGAAATCAAACTTTGATTTTCACAAGTATAGGCAGAATCTTTACTTCATATTTTTAAGCTTCCACAATCCTGACTCAACTAATCGTAAAAGCTCTTCATAAAGTATGATGAGAATTGTGGATGTAAAGGATGACAGGAAGTTATTCCAGGATCGTGGCGAGTGGCGCTTCATTGTGTCTACCTATCGCTGTGCAAAAAGGGAGTGGCAATTTGATTGATGGATAAAAAACGTTTTATACAGGCTGTTTAGAAAGATTACTTACCCCTAAGGGGGTGTAGCGACTCGTAAATGACCACTAGACTTGCGACGTATTTTCGGCTATTATTTGATATTGGCCCTATTCGGCTACTTTTAACCTATTCGGCCGAATGCCGAATACTAAAGTAATATGTTTTGTTGTAATTAGAGATGTAACGACTCGACTTTTCAACTCAGTTTAAACCGAGTTGGGTCGGTTAACATCTACATTAAACCGATTTTAACTATTATATACTCAAGTATATAGAATTTTAGATCAGACATCAAATTTATTTAGTTATTTCGACATCTGAAATTCTATAGCAAACCATACATGTATTAGGCATATTAGATTGTCGGACCGAATTGTCAACTCGATTTGTAAACCGGTTTGAATTTAATCAATTCGGTTTGCGAATCGGGTTGTCCGGACTAACTCGGTTCAAAAAAATTCGGGATCGTCCCATCTATAGTTGTAATCAGAAAGTTGCAAAAAGAAAATATTGATTTATTTTATATTTACATTTCTATAATCATTAAAGTAGAAAACTAAACTTTGCCAAAGACGCGGCGCGATAGCAAAAAATCGTGCGGGACGCCGATGCGGCGTGGGAGGAGCGAGAAACAAACACGCCGAATACTTTTTCTGAATATTCAGCTATTCGGTCAAAAAGCTCACCAAATAGTATATTCGGCGTATGACCGAATATACTAATCGTTGCAAGTCAAATAA
The DNA here is from genome assembly GCA_905220615.1 of Tinea trinotella. Classification (NCBI taxonomy): domain Eukaryota; kingdom Metazoa; phylum Arthropoda; class Insecta; order Lepidoptera; family Tineidae; genus Tinea; species Tinea trinotella. The sequence continues at coordinate 13,555,400 of HG992314.1, forward strand.
TAGTCGGATAAAATCTAACCAATTAATGTTCTGTTTCAGCCACATAACCCGCACTGCATCATGGCTGCCACCAGCGGAGAGCTGGCCAAGCATCAGCGATGGAGACGGCGCAACCGGTGATATGGACGAACTGCCATATGGATGGGAGCAGGCACTCGACTGTAGAGGCAAACCTTATTACATTAAGTAAGTTACATATATTATTGAAATTATTGCTTAATTGTTATTTTTTAACGAGCTTTTATTAGCTTGACTTGTATGTATGTAACTATGTAACTAAAACTTTTAAAGAGAGGTAGGCAGTGGTACCCAGTCTGCCGTTCCGGGGTAGTATAACTAGTAATTATAAATGACGCGCCCCTCCACTTTATTAGTTTATTTAAATGTGTGAATGCAAATATTACTAACTATACTATTATACTTTATCAGCGTGCTCCTCCTTTTGTGTCCAACCAGCAACTGAATAACCAATTAAAATTGCATTTTCGGTGTGTTGCATTCATATTTTATGTTTTCTCGTGTGCGCAAATGCGGTGGGGGGGCGCGTCATTTCGGCTTAAAGCACCACTTACAAGTATACAGACCGTGAAGTGATTTGGTCGCGTTTCGGGATCAGCTTGAAAGTTGCCGGTTCCAACTAGGCCGGCATAGTGGATGTGATTGTTACTTACAGTTACACATATCACTTCAGCTTAACATCAAGCGGGGTGCTGTTATATGTCGAGTCACAATAAAAAATATATAATATATGACATCACCCCACGTGATGTTAAGGTGGAGTGCCGTCCTAGAAAGGAGGTCACTGCTGCTACAATTGCTCCTGTAAGTAGTAGTCACATCCACTATACCGGCCTAGTTAAAACCTGCAACTTATAAGCTGATCCCGAAACGCAACTTAATCACTTCACGATGTCTACTTGTAAGTGGTGGTACTAAACTAAACTAACCCAGATCGGCAGACTGGGTAACGCTGCGTACCACTCTTTGACAACCAGACCCGCCTCTTTTTTATTAACAATAATATTTGTAATATTTAATATAATATTGTAAATAATATATTTCAAGTACCAGGTTAACATAACTGGGTAGAAGTAAATATGTTCCAAAGATGATATTATTACCTAAATTGTTGTAAATCTTTTCAGCCACTTAAATAAAACCACAACCTACGTGGCACCTCTCTGTTGTTCCTGCGAATCGCCACCAGCTCCCCGGGACGTGGTCCTGGAGAGACATCCAGAACTTGGCTTTGGTTTTGTGGCTGGATCAGAGAAACCGGTGCTCGTGCGTTTTGTCACTGATAATTCACCAAGCGTTGGCAAGGTAAGAAATTTTAATTAAACAGACAGACAGGCCAAAATCATTTCTAAACATACGTAGAAAGGAAATGAGAATAATATAAATAATTTACTTGATTTTCCATTTCTTATTTATTTATTTATTGTTCATTAGCAAAATGGTGTATTATTTACTAAAATTGAACTTAATTTTAATTGTTGTTACTTTGTTTTTCTTAAAGAACCACAGCATGCATTATTTAACCATCGATGTATTTAACATCGATGTATTTAACTAGATTAACAATAAAATCCAAAATTTAATTGATATGCAAAATGAACGGACTTCATTCATTTTGTATGGGGACTTGGGCTTAATTGTATTAAAAGTTTAATATGCATTTTAAAATAGTTTAATGTACGAAGATAACAATGTAATTGGAATATATCCTTTATTATGCATAGTTTAGGTGTGCAAAATTATCAAACTATAATTATGACATTTCTAAGCTATGGCGTGTCTCCGTGATTGACAGACGATACAAAATCCATATCTTTATTTCCAAATAACTCAATTGCACAGCAATTAAAAGCAAAACTGTTATTAGTATCAATACAAGTATCAAAACTACCATTTATATATTTTTTTCATCATTGGACATTACAATATGATGTCCTTTATTATGAATTATAAATAAATTAAATATGCGACTAATGTGACCATTTAACATTAAAATAATTACAAGAATAAAAATAACATACAAGATAAACAAAAAGCTACACAATTCAACATATAAATTACACTTATAATAGTACTTACAAAATATAGAAAAACGAAATTATGATTTAATAATTTAATCCGATGATTTTATTTATTTTTAACTTCATATAATATTATTTTTATATTTTCATTATCAATATTAAATTCATTCATGCATCTGATTTAGCTCCATGCTCTTGCAAGCTTGCAAGGTTTTGAACCCGTGCTCTCGGTTTGCGTAACTATTGCACTGCCACTACACCAAGGTCGCCTTAATATGCATTTACTTACCTAAATTATTACAAATAAATAAACAGGTAAACATTTTATAATTTAAGCTCGAACCTGGCGATCAAATCCTCTGTGTGAACGGCGAAGACGTAAGGACGGCTGCGAGGGAGCATGTTATATCAGCTGTTAGAGCATGCACTGAGAAGGTCAACCTTCGCGTCTGCCAACCAGCCAGGTCAACCAATCCTGCAAGAAGATCTGCTTTACTATCAGCAGCCAAAAGAGCCAGATTAAGAGCTCGCCCACCTCGAGTTAGGTTTGCTGATTCTGTGCAGTTAAATGGGGCTCCCCTATATCCAGTAAGTGCGCTTTTAATAACTGATTTTTATAACTGATAATTTAAGCGGCGAAAATGCGGCGATTCCTGCTGAGAACCTCAAGCTGCGCAAACACTCCAACTTCGGTAATGGTTACAAATTTGCGCCGTTCGGGATCGGGACGGTGGGCCCTTGGGGACCTTAAGCTAAGCGCCTGGCAAAGGAGTTGTCCAAGCGGCTGACGGAGAAGTCTGGAGACAGGAAGGCTGGCAATTATTTCTGCCAACGTATTATTAGCCTTGCTATACAAAGGGGAAATGTTGCCAGTCTCCTTGGGACTATCTCTGATGCGACGTTATTAGATGCATTTTTTATATTTATAGATTAATTATAGTTAATATACTTTTAATTTTATTTGTTTCTCAATAAATGATTATAATTTATTTTCTCATAATTATAAATATTTGACGTCACCTAGTGACGTTTCGAGATCAGCTTGTAAGTTGCCAGTTACAACTGGCCGGCATAGTGGATGTGTCTGCCACTTACAGTTTAATAATTTATTTATTTAGCGGTCTCCTCATTTCATGGATCGCACTCCAGCCTAACATCAGGCGGAGGATGTCGTATGTTACGTATCATCACGTATGTTCGTATCACACCAAATCTGAGGCATCCACAAGAAAGCTGGCTTGCCTAGTGCCCATAACCTTTGACCTTGTATGAGGGTTTTTTTTTATTGTGTCACGACATCTGACCTCGACCCGCCTGATGATAAGCAAGAGTGACGACGACTGCAAATACCGAGTAGTTCGCGGCTGCCTCAGTCGCCTCCTATGCCGGGCAAAGAATTGTAGATGTGGCAAGCGTGGCAAGTGGCGCTTTATTGTATCTGCCTATCCTTATGAGAAAAGGCGTGTCAATTTGATTGATTGATAATGATAATTAAAATTGCAGCCATCAGCCTTCTCGCTGGGCGATCTGTGTCTCCCACCAATGGCGAATGTTCTCAAAGTGTTTTTGGAGAATGGGCAAACGAAGTCGTTCAAATATGACACGAGCACCACCGTGGCCGACGTGGTCGCAAGTTTGAGAGACAAGTTATGCATAACTGCTGAAGAGCATTTTAGTTTGGTTGTTGAGCATGTAAAGAGTTTGAGAAGAAATAAACTGACATTGCTTGATCCTAAGGAGTCTCTTGCAAGAGTAAGTGGGTTCCTTTATTATTGTGACTCGACACAGGGCCGTCTTTACCCGGGGGTTCAAGGGGTGCAGTGCACCCGGGCGCAGTGTCCTAGGGGGCGCATGCCGACCGCCATAAATTTCGATACGTACCTACTATACTGAGACCACGCGAGCAGAGCCTTGACTTCCGCACCCCGGCGCTGAATATGCTTAAGACGGCCCTGACTCGACACATGACCTAGCTCCTCAAGAAATCTAGGTAGCCTGTATGAAGAGAATTGTGGATGTGAAGGAAGCAAGTGGCAAGTGGCGCTCCATTTTCTCTGCCTATCCCTGTGGGAAAAAGGCGTGACAATTTGATTGATTGATTGACATATAACATTAGTTGATGTTAAGCTGAAGTACGCACGAATGGATGTGACTGCTACTACAATTAAATAGCTGTAAGTAGCAGTCATACGCACTATGCTGGTCTAGTATAAAGTCCCCATTAAAAACAATGAACGATACCTGTTTTGAAGTCAAGAAAAAGAAGGTACTCGTAAATATGAAAAGCGAGTTGTATCAGGATCGTGGCAAGTAGCGCTCCATTGTCTCTGCCTATCTCTGTGGGTAAGAGGCGTGTCAATTGAAGTGATTGATTATTTGAAAATAAAAAGATTGGCAAAATATTAAATAAATAATAAAATGTCTCAATGTCCTATTTTTTCTATATAGAATACTACGAGTATATCCCTAAAGAAAACAGTTTTTTCACAAAATGACAATTTATTGAATAATTACATAGTTCCTGGGTTTCCTAATCACCCCTGGGTTCTCTAATCCCTAAGACCACTGCCTACCACTCTTATATAATAGCACCCCACCCCTGCTGCCCATTCTGACGATCCGGGGTAATACCACCACTTACTAGTAAACAGACTGTGAAGTGACTTAGTCGCGTTTCGAAATCAGTTTGAAAGTTTCCAGTATTTTTAATGTTTTTTTTACTTTTTTATTATATTATAAGGAAATCTGACTTCGACCCGCCTGGTGGTAAGCAAGAAGAGGTCCAAGAGTGCCGACGACTGCGAAAACCGAGTCTTCACATCTCGTCTTCACTAGGGTAGTCACCGTCACTATGCCGGCCAAAGGTGTTTCTTTACGATGTGTTAATAATTATGGTTCCAGGTCGGTCCAGCTTATCATCATGTGAAAGTAAATAAAACAACCAAAATTTCAGATAGCATCCCGTCCTGGTGCCCACAAAATGCGTTGCCTCTTCCGTGTGGTCTTCATGCCTTCCTCAGCCGCTGAATTAGCTCAAAAAGACTTGGACGCTCTGGACTATTTATATTTACAATGCTGCAATGACGTCGCTCAAGAGAGATTCGCACCAGAACTTCAACCGGATATTGCGCTAAGATTGGCTGCACTTCACATTCATCAGCATGCGTTGGCTAACAATTTCGCACCAGCTAAATTGAATGTTAAACTTGTTGAGTAAGTATTTTTTTATTTTTTTTATTGTGACTCGACATATGTCAGCACCCCGCTTGATGTTAAGCCGAAGTGTGGTCCATGAATGAATGACACTGCTACTACAATTCAATAACTGTGAGTAGCAATCACATCCACTATGCCGGCCTAGATGGAACCGGCAACTTACAAGCTGATCCCGAAACGTGACCAAATCACTTCACGGTCTGTATACTTGTATAAATGGTGGTACTACCCCGGATCGGCAGACTGGCTACCACTGCCTACCACTCTGATAACCAGACCCGAAGCAAATATCCATCTCTTTTTTTATTAACAAATATTTGCAATATTAAATATTACAAATAAAAGCTATGAAACAAATATTTGCGCGGACCGGGGATCGAACCCGGGACTTTACGCGCAACAAACCAGTCGCTAAACCGTTCGTCCACGCATGTGTTTTGAAAGAGGATGTAGGGACAAGGATTGAAAAAGGAATTCTTTGATGGTTTGGGCACATGGAAAGGATGAGTGAAAGTAGATTGACGAAAATAAGACCAATGTATATACTAACCCTTAACAATAAATAAATTATTTAAATTTGACAACGAATGGTTAAACAAGGCAGGCCCTGGAGGGTATTTCCTGACCAAATCGGAGACATCCTCAAAAAAGCTAAGTTGCCTAGTGCCCAAAACCATAGAGCTTGTATGCCGGCCAAAAAACAAATTTTAGTAATCATTAAGTTAATGCGACCGTGGTGTAGTGGCAGTGCAATGGTTGCGCAAACCGATAACATTGGGTTCAAAACCACTTGCCGTTACCAATGTATCTTTGATATATGTACTTTGGTTGTCCTGTTTCTATGATACAAGCACTTTATTAGCTTAGTATAGAAATGTAAATAATTATGTTTTCAGAAGAGAGTTTGGATTAGAGCGTTTTGTGCCAAGTGGTCTTCTAGAGAGTATGAAGCGCAAAGAGTTGAGGCGACTTATAGAACACTTCTTGAAGCTCAACTCACAAATGACTGGCAGCCAGAGGCAGCTCACACAATTACAGGTAATTAACAGTTCTTTTTATTGTCACTCGACATATGACAGCACCATGCTGATTTGAAACTGGAGTGCGGTCAATGAATACCTCCATTAATAGTTGACTGCTATAAATGAAGGTATTTAAACCCACTATAGTTGAGTCACCGGCCTATGTAGTTGAAATCTGGCAACTTACATACTAATCTCGAAATGCGACTAAGTCGTTTCACGGTCTGTATACTTGTACTGCAGCTTGTATTGATCGGCAGACTAGGTTCCACTGCCTGCCTTTTATTAAACTGACTTTTTTTATAAACTAATATTTTAATAATTACATAAAATATTACAAATTAAAGCTTTGAAACAGATATTTGCTTCGTCCGGGATTCAAACCCGGGACTTCCCGCGTGACAGACTAGTGTGCTAATCACTACGCCACGCTTGTCGCCAATTAACATATTTATTGTGACTCGACATATGACAACATCAAGCCTGATATTAAGCTGGACTGCGGCACATGCGGACTAGACTACTACAGTTAAAAAACTAGAGATAGTAGGTAAATAACTATGGGCACATGGAAAGGATGAGTGAAAGTGGATTGACGAAAGCAAGTTTTAAATCTGATGTGGATGGATGCGTTAAACAAAGCAGGCCCAGGAGCGTGTTTGCCGACCAAATCGGAGACATCCTCAGGAAAGCTAGGTTGCCTAGTGCCCATAACCATAGAGCCTGTATGAAGAGAATTGTGAATGTGAAGGAAGCGAGGATGTTGTGTTAGGAACGTGGTAAGTGGCGCTCCATTGTCTCTGCCTATCCATGTGAGGAAAAGGCGCGACAATTTGATTGATTGATACTATTGCGTTTATTTTGGTTATTATTGCGACGTTTCGCAGCCATCGTGGTCACGGAGAGACTGAATATTGCTATTTATATTTCAGGCGAAACTCCATTATTTAGATATAGTGGCCAGTTTGCCCAGCTATGGTGCGAAATGCTTCAGCAGTTGCAGGCCTGAGCGCGTGTTACTACTCTCGCCAAGGTTTGGGCTCAGTCAGATCGTTGGAGTACGCAATTCTGTGGTAAATATTCATTTATAAACATATATTCAAAACTAAGGTAAGTAGCGCAATTACAACGCCTTTCATACCCGTGTAACCGTAATACATAGGTCCAGACAAGCATCCGCATTTTGTCGAGCGAATCGGCCTCTTTTTGGTGGATACGATGTTTTTGATTTAATTGCTTAAATATCTAATAGTACACAAGGGAGCGCCAACAACTGAATAAAAAACGACTTTGTCAAAAGTTTCACATCACGCTTGAAACATCCAAAATTATAGGATAGGTAGAACACATGGGCTGGTAATGCATTCCACTTCTCAATTGTTTTACGGATAAAGCTGCAACGGACTCTTGACAGCCGATTCTATCGAGTGTGGAAAGACGAGCTCAAGAATTAATATTTTACGAATTCTAATAATTATAATGAAATTGAGTGGTTTCAACTACAAACTAGAACATAAACAAAACATCGTTTAGGAGATGTGGTACTGGATGATACAGATACGATAAATAAAAGATATTTCACTTTATTCCACTTTAACCTTATCGACTATATATCCTAAGTACTGCAACGAGCGTAATGATCTCCTGACAAGATGCTCGATTCGTCAGAAGGCGCGGGAACGACTGACTGCTCGTGTTGCCACGATGTCACTCAGTATGTCCTACTTATGTAAGCCAATCAGGTGCATTTGCATCGATGTGTGCGACACATCATTAGCGTGTGCTAATCTGTAATTGTCTTGATACAATTGCACGTGGTTGTCTGATGTCGCTACAATAGTATATATTCGTTATTTAATATTATAGAAGATTTGTATATTTTTCAGCCTCAATCAATAGCACAATTGGAGGAGTTAGAAGGTGTAAGGTTAAAAAGAGAAGATGATAGTTCGGCGTCAGTTGCTGTGTTCCTAAAAAGAGATAGAGTATTAGGTTTCAGTATGGATGAAAGAGATGCAAGAGAAATGGCGCTCGTTTTAGCAGGGTAAGATTATGATAAAATCCTTTCCACATTTTGGTAAAAAAAAACGCTTTCGGAAATGTAAGGACATTCAGATTTTTAGACATTTTTAACATAGTTGAGACGACCGTGGTGTAGTGGTTATGAAATGGTACCAATGAAAAACTACATGCTACCAATGTGTCTTTGATATATGTTTTATGAGCACACAAGCACTTTTTGTAGCTTAGTATAGCTCGTCTAACTATAAATGACGCGCCCCTCCACTTTATTTGTTTATTTAAATGTGTGAATACAAATATTTCTAACTATACTATTATACTTCATCAGCATGCTCCTTCTTTTGTGTTTAACCAGCAACTGAATGACCAATTACAATTGCATTTTCGAAGTGTTTTATCCATATTTTATATTTGCGCGTGTGCGTAAATGCAGTGGAGGGGCGCGTCATTTTCGCTTAGACAGATTATATACAAATGTAAATAAAATGTATATCAATATCTTTACAGATACTACAGACTGTCTACAGGTCAGGAATTGAATGTTGAACAAGAACGAGAGCCTATTACTGATGATATTGGTATGTATCTGACTACAAATCAATGCCAAAATAATTGAACATAAAGTATGACACTTTCTCTTTTGGTTTCAGCTCCGCCATATTTGTCCCAGCACAATGTGGTACCATCAAAATGGAGTTATTTAAATTTCCACGATCCAATGTTATTATCAAAGAAACATTACGCCATATTCAGTATGCCCCCACCATATCATTCCACGCCAAACCAGAATAAATCTAGCCTAGATAATAATATGAATTCGAGCTTAACAAATAGAAATCATAGTAACAATTCTAGTCCATTAATAGGCTACGATGCACCAGGCCTATTAGGAAATGATGGACTATTTGACAAATGTAAAGGAGACGAAGAATATAGACTATTCGATCCAAATAATGCTGTTTATTTGGATGATGGAATGGGTTTTGATTTACAAAGCGTATTATCGATGGAATTGTTAGAAAATAGTGATAATCCAAGACTTGTTGAAGCGAGGAACGAAGAAGTGTTACGTAGAGTTGCAGAAATGCAGAAATTAGTTGAGAATTCTGAACAATATCTTACGGAGCAAGCGGAAGAAGACGGTTATAAGGGATTGCCTGATGAGTTTGTCGGTAAAGAAACAAGTGTCGACCAACCAGAAAGCGATACCGAATCAAACAATAGTAAAATGTCATCGGTTGACGACGCACCTGGGATTCTCAAACATAGTGATTCATTACTTTTATTAACTGAAACAATTAATCAGGGTCTAAATGGTCTAGCTATTCCACTTACAGAAAATAAGGACAATAATAGTGATAATCTTAGTAAAAGACAATCTCAAGGACTGAGCGCTATTCTCAACAATTGCGGTTTGACTGATGCACTTATTGCACTGCATAATGATGTACAATCGGAAAGCGATAATGACTCTTTGTATACTCCGACTAATAGTCCCATACGTAGACATCACAATAAAAGTACAAATAAAGTTGTTAGAACTAGTTTTGGGCTCCACAGCCCCGACAATAATCCAGATGGCACAGAGCAACAAAATTTAAAAGAATATTTGAAACAGTTAAGGGAAAAAAGTAGTAAAGAAGAAAAGAAGGTGGTACCTTGTGTGGAAGTGAGCCCATTTTGTTATCAAGAAGATGTTGTGGAAAATGACGCAGAGCTTATCGACTTAACCCTGATACCTCCACCGCAGACGCCTGACGAACTCGATTCCACGTCACAAGTGCCTCAGATCTTACCGGTTGTTCCCGCTTCCTTTGCCGACGATAAAGATAATAATAAAAGGCTTTCTGCTGATACATGTGATAGTGCTCCAAAGAAAACATTAGAAGAATTCATAGCAAATGTAACTATACAACCGCCAACTGTAAAAGTTACGCCAGCAATAGAGCTTACACCCGAAGAAATAATGTCTTACATAATACCACCTCCCCCACTCTCTAATTCATCTACTTTAGATAGAGACGCAGTTAGTTATGTCAACCACGAACAATTGAAAGCCGAATTAAAGAAATCTAAAAACGAAATGAGTAAGGCAAATGGTGATGTAGTGAAAGGCACACTTAGTGTTAGTGAAATAAGAAATATGTTTACTGCAAAGAGCTTGAGCGAGGCTCGCAACAGTTTACTTCTCAGAGAGAAGAACGCCGGTAAGACTCCGCCACAAACAAAATCCACTGAATCACCAAAAAACAAAAGAAAGAGTGCATCAGTTGAGAAACAAACGAACGGCACCACACCTCACGTAATAGAATACCCCACTGTAGAACGAAAAGGTATGTTCTCTTGTTGCAGCAAAGACAAACACAAGGATGACACCAGCGACGAAGGTGAGAGAATAGAATCCAACATAGCAAAGTCCGATTCCATACCAGATGTTTGTGAAATTCGTCCTCCCCCACGAAGAAAAAACGTGGAGAACCATAAACCTCCTGAACGTCCTCCCAAAGCACTGCCCGTGCCCGCACCCAGACCTAGGTCTAACTCCTTCACTTTCCCTGCACAAGAGCTGAGCGTCGTCAACCACTTCAGCACACTCAACAATAGAAAGCTGACGTACAAAGTTGTGTGCGACGCCAACACTGCACCGCAGTTACCTCCCCGCGAGCACAGAGTGTTGTCTCCACCTCCGCCGTTATTGCTACCTCCAAAGAAACCGCCGTTACCTCCGCTGCCCAGTCTCGAAGTGTTGCGCATGAAAACTTCACAGAAAACGATGAACGCAAGGAACCCCGAGCAGCGTCTCGCAAGCATCGGGTCGCCGCACTTCCAACGAAACTTAAACATTTACAGGAACCTCGAGACCGAGAGCTCAGCAATAGAAGAAGAACGTCCTCAATGTAATGGGTCGCCAGTGCGACACGTCCGCTCTACTTCCGAGACCAAAAATACCATATTGAAAAACAGTGACAAGTCGACGGGTCTTTCTCTGTGTTCCCCACAAATGAACAGAAAGAATAGACCGGACATATTGAACGGAGCATTCAGTCCTCGGTTGGAGAGGAAGGGTTCTAGCCGCAGTGAGAACCATGTGAGGTTCGCAGACATGGATGACATTCCGACTCCGCCATCACCGCCGTCGATGCAATTGATGGGTGTGGGTGTGGGCGTGGGTGCAGTGCTGCGTGGGGCCGGTGTGGCCTGCGAAGGGCTGATGAAGAGATTGCAACAAACGGCCCTGCATTGCGCACACCAGCACGCGCATGGCGGTGGGGAGGACATCGATGAGGTTAAATTCCAGGTTGGTGCACATATTTTTTAGTTACACAGACTATAAACAAATATATAAATTTTAGAAGTAATAAATTATTAAATTGTTAAGTAGGAGTGCGATCCATGAATAGAGGTTACTGTAAGTAGTAGTCACATCCACTATGCCGGCCTAATTAGAACAGAAGTTTGTGTGCTTGTAAGCGGTGGTACTATCCCGGATCGGCAGACTGGGCTTTTTTTTGTATCCGTCCCTTTTTTTTGTAATATCTATTCTAATTAATAAATATTACAAATTATAGCTTTAAAACAAATCTCCGACAGGGATTCAAACCCGGGTATATGCTAGGTTTAACACTGCGGTACTCCTGGTTCTAAGATTGTTGGTCTGCAGACCAACCTTACCCAAGAGCTCATGAGAGTCGACCCCACCATTTATTATTTTAAGAATTTTATATATTATTATTATATATATATATATATATATAATATTATTTTGGATATTTTCCTCTCTTGCCCTATGGACTTCCACTCCAGCGATGCGTACTCTAGTTTACTACGGACAAAGGCACAGTAAAGTATTTTAATCAAACTGGCGGAAAAGCGCATAACAAACCCTAGAACTGTTTAGTATCTTGGTTAAATAGTATATTTCATTACAAGTGCGGAAAGGCTGTCATTGCAAAGAGTTCCGACAAATGTCTACCTGAGCCGAGGCGCAGCCGAAGGCGAGGGTTGACAGTCGGAACAAGTTGCAATGACGGTTCCGCACGTGTTCTGAACGACTATTTTTAATACAGTTGCGAAAAAATGAAGCAATTTAATAAAATAATAAAAACACAATAAACTTAACTAACTAATCATTTATTTCTTATAAAAGTTATAATTCACATAAACATTGAAATTGGTATAGTTTTTTATACTAACTGGGGATGTTTTAGGTTGCATATTTACTGTTTTAATTTAATTCAAAAAAACTAGCATCGAAATTACTCATTTTGTGCAACAAACAACTAAACTCGCAAAGAAAATTTCTGATTGGATAGGCAGAGATTAAGGCTGGGAATACAAGTCCGATTTTGCTCTCCGATAGTCGGATCCGATTGTCTGATCAGACAATCGGAAGGCACTCTTGCCATACATTTGTTTGAATACATAATACACGTCCGATCCGATAGTCGGATCGGATGTCAGAATCGGAAGCAACGCCAAGGCGCTTCCGATTTTATGGCCGATCCGATTGTCTGAAGGTGCAGTTTGCATACAAAATACAGAAACAAAATACACGTCCGATTTGTACTTCCGATTTTTACTTCCGATTTGTACTTCTGATTTGTACTTCCGATTTGTAAATAATTTGCCCAATAAATATGGTACGAAAGACTGTAATTCTGCTGCCACTCCGCTTGTACCTACATTGAGTTGGGTCCAAAAATTGTGGACTATTCATACTAGGAGATAATAGGCTCTATATTGTGCTTATCAATTTGTACACGTTCAGTCAGTTACTTGAGCCAATTCTATTCGCATTGGGAAGTGTGAACATAGCTGCGGTAAAAGGCTCTTAAGATATCTCAAAGGCACTAGCAACTATGTTTCAAGTAAACTTGTAAACCTATTACAATTTATGCTAGTGCAGATTGGGTCTTGAGTAGCAGTGATGATTACCATTCATATACTGGTCATGCTGTGATGTATATGCTGGCAATCTCGCAAATATTTTTTAACGAATGACGAACGGTTGGCGAATGGTTTGTTGCGCGTAAAGGGTTCGATTCCCGGTCGGAAAAAAAATTATTTATTTGTTATTAAATAAAAAGAGATGGATATTTGCTTCAGGTCTGCTTGTCAAAGAGTGGTAGGCAGTGGTACCCCGTCTGCCCATCTGGAGTAGTAATAATTATCCTTACTTCCTTACTTATATTATAAACGCGAAAGTTTGTGAGTATGGATGGATAGATGGATGGATGTATGTTTGTTACTCTTTCACGCCAAAACTATTGAATGGATTTTAATGAAAACAATATAGCTTATACATCAGAATAACACATAGGCTACTATTTATCAAGATATTGTGTGAATTGTCAAAAATATGACAATAAGTGTCAAGTAAGTAGGATAAAAATCTACCATCTGCGAGATATTCTGGCGTGCGCTGCCAAAACCGCTAGAGTTACACATATGTAATGTATCATGAATATGTTTATCTTAAATAGACCTACAAAAAAGCCCGCGACAGTATATATCTAGATCTTATGTGTAAGCCATTATAGCCAAAATAGTGTAGCGTAAATCCTACGCACGGCGAGTGAAGTGGGGGAAGAAGTCGGAACGCGGACAGGCAGATGCGTGAGGGCAGACGTCATTGACGGTTGTGTCCGTTTTGCCAATTTTCAAGTATATAGGTTAAGTATACTATATATGCATATGCATGGTATTATAGAGTACTATAATACCATCGCACTATATTCCAATCCAATTAACTATACCATGAAGACTATACACTATACTTTCCATAGACTATACTTTCAGGTGTTTGGAATTTTTCTTTATTGTTATTACCTTCTGAATATGCATATCCTACTATTATTATAAATGTGAATGTGAGTTTGTTTGTTACGTTTTCACGCAACAACTACTTAACCGATCATCATGAAACTTTATACACATATTTTGGAAGTACTAGAAGTAACATAAGTTACTTCTAATAAAAATATTTTTTTTTTACTATAGTTTCCTATAGTTTCAGCTATTTGGAATTTATCTATATTAATTTTTATTTTCGTCTGTCATTTTTATATGAGTTATCGAGTTATAAATACAAAAAAAGCATATACAGTCGAATTGAGAACCTCCTCCTTTGTTATATCTGTTATAAACCTAATTTTACGCGGGTGAAACCGCGGGCACAGCTAGTATGCAATAATTCGTCGTCCATCTTTTCTTTTCGCTCCGTAAATCTTGACAAGCAATCATTCACAGCTCGAGAACAACTGACTTCAGAAAAAGTCTGACGCAAGAATCGGATGTGTATTGTGTGCATCCGATCCGATAGTCTGATCAGACAATCGGAAGCGAAATCGGATTTGTATTCCCGGCCTTAGATAGGCAGAGATTTTTTTTCCTTCTCCCATTCTGGTAGGCAAAGGGAACTATGCCCATACAGCCAAGTCTTCAGTAGAATTTTTTTATTAATATGAAATGAAAATGAAATTTTATGAGATGAAATGAAATGAAACCTAACCTAACTCATTCAATCAAATCATTAAATTTGAAACAAATTAGTAGCTTCTTTTTAGAAATATACGTATTTGCATGAATCATAAAAACTTTTTTTAGTAAAAACTTCATGGTTGGTTTTTCTTTTTAGAAGACATTATTTTGACAGTTGGGAAAGAGAACGCACGAGTTCGGGAAAGGTAAAAAAAAGCACGAGTGTGTAATAGCCCACATCCCGAACGCTATACGTCCCTGCAATACGCCACTTTTTGAGCAACTGTATTAAAAAATATATATTGACCTATATTTCTATATAATGTGTTCATCTTTCAGCGTGCTAGAAGTGAGCTGACAACGTGTGCAGTATCACTGGTGAGTGCTTCTAGAACCTTCGTTGGTGTTTTGGGTGCTGCTGGCAATGGAACATCAGAGGGCGCTGCTGTCACCGCCGCAGTGGCCGAATGCCTTGCACCTTTACGGAGACTTACGGATCTTGCGCAGGTAGGAGATATGACATTTTCACACTAACAGTAGTCTAGTAGTGGCGAACTGGTCACGCATACTATACAAAGATCTACTAGTTCAAAAGCACTTTGTTTTTATTGTGACGCGTAGGCCGGCATAATGGATGTGACTGCTACTTACAGTTATTGAATTGTAGTAGCAATGACATCCATTCATGGACCACACTCCAGCTTAACATCAAGCGGGGTGCTGTCAAATGTCGAGTCACAATAAAAAAAAGTTACTTATTATTTAAGGCTGGTTATATGACAGCACCCCGCCTGATGTTAAGCTGGAGTCCATGAAGGTAACTACTACTACAGTCAATCATCTGTAGGTACCAGTCACATTCACTATGCCGGCCTAGTCATAGAAACAAGGACCAGCAAGATGGTAGGCAGGTACATAGTAGTAGTAGTAGTACCCACTTACAAGTATACAGACCGTGAAGTGACTTAGTTGCGTTTGAAAATCAGCTCGAAAATTGCCAGTTCTAAATAGACCGGCATAGTGGATACAACTGCATTTGCAGGTTTCTAAATGTAGTAGCAGTCGCCTTTATTTATGGAGCGCACTCCAGATCTGGCGAGGTGCTGTCATATAACCAGCCTTAAATAATAAGTAACTTTTTTTTCTTGTGACTCGACATTTGACTTAATGTTAAGCTGGAGTGTGGTTCATAAATGGATGTCCCTGCTACTACAATTCAATAACTGTAAATAGCAGTTCCATCCACTATGCCGGTCTAGTTGGAACCGGTAACTTACAAGCTGATCCCGAAACGCTACAAAATCACTTTACGGTCTGTATACTTGTAAGTGGATGGTCCGCCGACTCAAAATAGTACCATTTCTCTTTTTTTTATTAACAAATATTTGCAATATTTAATATAATTATTAAATATTGCAAATAAAAGCTATGAAAGAAATATTTGCTCCGACCGGGAATCGAACCCGGGAATTTACGCGCGACAAACCAATCGCTGACCGTTCGTCCACGCCTGTCGTCCACTTAAGCTATATTTATATTTCAGGCCCTTGGTCGACACACGTCCTCACCTCTTCAAACTAGGAACTTGGTTCTCCGCGTCCATGACGTGACCTCTGCCTTCAACGACCTGGCTGGTGCTGACATTGCACAAATCTATCACGACCACGTTTCTAAGAAGGAGAACTCATCATTGGAAGGCCAATTAGCATTACGAGCGGAATGTTTAGCGAATGTTCTAGCAACGCTGTTAAGAAGTCTAAGGGTATTCTCGCCATGATTTTTATTATGTTCTTTAATCCCTTTATGGGGCTGGTTTTTAAAACTTTTGTTTAGTAGCTGATTAATTTATTATTTGAATACCTTAACAGTTATTATAAACCTTCTAAGCCAGTGTTTCCCAACGTGGGGCCCACGCCCAACAGGGGGCAATTTGATAGTTGAGGGGGGCTATAGAAAAATGGACTCGACACGACTTTAACCCTTTCGCGTTGAGTTATTTAAATGCAATGCTAGATATCAGTGACAGCTTTAGCAAAAAAGGCAAATTCTTAAAAAAAATGCTGTTATTATATTTATTAAGTGAACAAAACAATTTCTAAGGATTAAACATTATATATGGGGGCATTAAAAAATTGTTAAGGTGAGGCATGGCCTAAAAAGGTTGGAAAACACTGTTCTAAGCTCTAGCTAGGGACAGATTTATCAATTCTTGGTTAAACACTTGATTAAATAATTGATGGAACAATATTAAGTATTAACAAATCAAACAACAGTATTTTTCTGAATGAATTTATATTTACCGTAGAAAATGTTAATATAATATTTTGATATTACTTAAATATGGGTATTAATACAATTGTTAAAAATGTAATACAATTATAAACTGAATTTAGCTAGTTCAAAACTTTATAGCGTCTTTGCGCACGTATAGTCAGAATAATTAGCTCTCTCATCTACTTTGAGGCCGTCGAGTCATTGTGCATCGACTTGCGCCTTACTAGAGATGACATTAAGTTTTAATTGAATTTCGAGCACATTTTAAATATAGTCATTACGTTATTACATATCAATTTAAAAATATCATTTACACTCATGTTTTCTCTATCTGTTATATTTCAAAAGAAAGAGATGTAACACCAAATAATAGTAATTACATATCGTTTAATTAGATACCTAATAATATTTTGGATAAAAATATATAATGGACTTTATAATATTGAAATATTTGATATATTATATTATTACAAGTAGCCATTCTTACAATTTTTTTCCAAAAAAATTACGATGTTTCATGGAATTTAATAAATGCAATTATCAAAACCATTTTGCCTCACTGTGGCACTTTTAGGTCTAAAGATCATCAAGTGACTCAGTCACATTTCGGGATCGACTTATAATCATCCGGAATGTTTCATATAACCCGTTTATATTAAGCAGAAATATTTAACATAAACGATAAGTCATATATCGTGCAAAACTCAAAACCTTAATTGCGTCAAGAAGCTTTGGCCGGCATAAAGGCGGCGACTGGGGCAGCCGTGAAGACTCGGTTTTTGCAGTCGTCGGCACTCTTGGATCTCTTCTTGCTTACCATACAACTGGTCATAACTAGTGAATCAAGAAAATCCGTTGCTATAAAAATCTTTATAACCCGTTTAATATGCATATTAGCGATAATAGCTCTGAAGCTAGTATAAATTTATAAGGACTGTACCTAATTAATTTATTAGACATTTGCCCAAGACTTTTGTGTAGACAAAATAAACACTTTTGTCTACACAAAAAGACAACTTAGGGCTATTAAAAAAGGTCGTTCTTTCTTCTTGCAATTTATACATCACAGTCCAATTTATTTATGTGAAATCATACAATGAGGGTGGGAACAGTATTTATTTTATATTTTTTCCTAAATATAGACATTTTAACTTAAAATATGACATTAATTTTTTTTCTGTAAGTCTTCAAATTACTTCACAATATTTTTTTAAAGATTGCAATAAATGTCCACCGGCTTATGTTTTCGTTGAGCCACATGCGTTGGCCGTGACGTCATCGAATACCTTTCTTTGGGAAGCTTCGTCGCGCGCACGTTATAATTAATTATTCGGGAATATTATAATAATGTCTTCTCAAAGTACGGTGTATAAATACTGTATTATTTCTCAATGTACGAATACTTCGATCAGTACATCAAATAAAATGTTCATTTGTGTGCCAAAAGGTGAAAAATTAAAAAAAATATATGTTGACTAGACGACTAAAAGATAAATTATTTTCTCTCTATAGCTGCTATTCGCAAACTAGTTTACTAGGTATTAGGCAAGAAGCAACAGCTTACATACCTCGACCTACCCTAAGACTGTTTTGTTTTAATAAATATTTGGTGTGGTAAAATCACTCAAATTTGGTTCAGCAATATGGTTATTTTAGATGTAATAAACATCTTTTAAACCAAATTGGATAATTTTAAAACCTATTATAATTATTTTAAATTGAAATATTATAAGATAAGAAAACACAATTTTCAAACGACCGACCGACTGTCAAATACTGGGGACGTTTCTTTTATCACATGTTCATACTTACATCAAGCGCATTAAGCAGGCAAGCCCTGACTTATTTTCTTTATTTACATTTTTTTTATTGTGACGCGACATCTGACCTCGACCCACCTGATGATAAGCAAGAGGAGATCCAAGAGTGATGACGACTGAATAAAACGAGTTCGTTCACGGTTGCCTTAGTCGTCGTCACTATGCCGACCAAAGGTCCTTCTTCACGCATCACTTTAAGGATCCAAGGTCATAGGATAGAAAGAACACGACAGCATTCTGTCGATTGTTCTACAAAGAAAAGACGCACCGAACTTTTTAGTTCGACTGCCAATTCGGTCGATAGAATGCGGATGCTTTCCCCGACCTGTGCGGGTATTACGGGTGTGAAAAGACGAGATAGGAACAAGGCTAAAGAGCTCATCGAAACATTCTCCTTGGTATAGGCGATAAAGGACGCACAAAGCCGTCATGTCTCTGCGTAGTTGCAGGGGCTCCAGAGTTCGCGTGACCTCTGCATTTGGACAGCTCAGCGCTGCAATGAATCCAGGGCATTGAGAAGATACTTGGCAGAGTCGTCCCAGAGATGCGAACAGTACTCCGCGCAAGAGCGAATCTAAGCCTTGTATAAAAGCACGCGAAGCTCTGGCGCGAAGAACCACTGCACCTTCTTCAGGATGCCAACAAGGTCATCCTGTCTTATTGGACCGCAGGGACCACTGTGATTCAAGTCGCAGCAAAGGGACATTCCAAGAACAAGGGACAAGGGTTGCAACAAGGGACATCTTGTTGCAACTTTTCAATAGGGAAATAAAATATGAACATGCATAAAAGTTATATAAGCTATTATTAAATTAAATAAATAAAAATAAATATTGTCTATTATTTTTAGGGAGTTTATAGTTTGGCCACCTCTGTGTTTGCCTATAGCTTTTAGAAATAGTTATTTCAATGTTCAGTCAATAATAGACTGTTTTGAAATACAAATTTTAAATATATTTATTTATTTGTACATTATTTTACGAACTCGTAAAGTAATGTACAAATAAATAAATAAATTATTAAAACAAGACCAATAAATATGCGAGTTTGGTCTATTCTAAACCAGTGCGAAACGAATAATGAATGAATGTTAGGCCGTATAGGTAGATGATGACGTCACGCTTTCTTAAGTGAAGGCCAGCTAATGAATCGAGGTATAGTGTTTTAAGTAAATTTAAAAGCATTATAACTTTTTAAATACGTATCGTATCGAAGTGAAATAAAAACTATTGGTTTAGTTATATTGCGATCTTTAATTGTAGTCAATAAAAAATAAAATTTTTTTCACTTTTCCCACGCTCATTGGACCGTCAGCGACTGGCGTCAACATTAATAATCATTCATGTATCTGTCGTTTTGTGTTGAATATAGTTAAATATTTGGTGAAATCGACCTATTACTTTTAGAACAAAACTTATTTTAAGTTGTCCTTAGTATTGTTATTAAATAACTGACCAAATAAATTAAGTAATTGTTTTTTAATTGTTAGTTTTATGGCCAATATCTCAACATAGTTTTGTGTTTACCTATCACCATATCTCTATAATATTTGATGATTAAAAACTTGGTATTTAAATAGAAATTGGTTTTGAAGATTATCCTTTGCTCTGGGGCAGTCGTTGTTTTATTGGGCAGCAAACATTATAGTCCCAGGGTATTTGTACTTTGTTAATAAGCTTTAAAGCACATCTTAAGTATTTACAAGCAGCTTTACTTTTTTATTCTAAACAAGCGGTTATTTAATATTATATAATCATTGATTAAGTAAATTAACGTTTAAGTGTTGAAATACTGACCTTAAAATGATTTTGTTAAGTTAAAGTTTAATATATGTTGTATATTTTTTTGTTAATAGATAATTTAAAATGTTGTAGTTAATATAAATATATAAATACTTAAGTAATATTGGTGGTGTTTAGAGCCACACCTACTACCTTCAGGTACGAGTGTCTGCGGATGTTATGAAGCTCCGAATCTGTTATTTTGGGATAATTTCAGATAGGGGCAGAGACTAAATGAAACATTTTTACTGTCAAAATTTCTTAAAAATCTTATACCCGTAACCGAAATTATCGGATGTTCTGAATAATTACATATCCATAACCGTATCCATATCCATAACATCCCATAATAGAGTGCTCTAAAAAAAATTATTCAACTAAGTTTTTTTTATTGAGACGCGACATCTGACCATGACTGATTGATAGCAGACAAGGAGAGATCCAAGAGCGACGGTGACTGAAAAACGCTTCTTTATTATTATTGTCAATAATAATAATAAATAACATTGGCCGCCATAGTGACAACCGTGAACTCTAGGTGTTTATCCGTGGTTATCAAAGAGTGGTAGGCAGTGGTCTGCCGATCCGGGATAGTACCACCACTTACAAGTATACAGACCGTTAAGTGATTTGGTCACGTTTCGGGATTAGCTTGTAAGTTGCCGGTTCCAACTAGGCCGGAATAATAGATGTGATTGCTACTTACAGTCATTGAATGGTAGTAGCAGTGACATCCATTCATGGACTACACTTCTGCTTAACATTAGGCAGGGTGCGGTCATATGTCGAGTCACAATAAAAATAAACTGACTTGCTTTTTCAGTTCAGTCTTGGACTTTCATCAAATAGGTCGAGATCAGATGTTAGGTCACAATAAAAAAAAATCGTTTATGATTGCTGCTGAGCCGGGGCATAAATTTCATATTGCCCTCTTTCCCGTTTAAAATTTGAGAGTATTTTTTAATAACTACGTAAAGTACAACGCAGTTTACGATGGACACACAAGAGATAGACTGACGTAAAGGTAGCTTTCAGTATGAGACAGTTTCCAGCAGGCCTCTGTGGAGATGGCTGCTGGAGGCCTACATCCAGCAGTGGACGTCATGATCATGATTTCAAATTATCACACAAAACAAGTAGTGTTTGGCGCCCGCTTGGATTTTCCCCTAGATCAGTCCAATAGTGCCGATGACTGAAAAAACCGACTGACAGCTACCACATTTGTATAAGGGCCACTGTTTGATAGTGCTCTATATTCCTTTTTTTAATAAAAAATATATATATTAATTTATAGACAATTTTAGTTAACATCCATTTTATCTTAATTTGTTATCTTATATCTATTATATCTGCCTACCCGTAAAATGTTGCTATGCTCTGTTTGTTGTTGCATTCCTCTCCAATATGGATCTCACTCCAGCTTAACATTAGGCTGTGTGTAGTTAATGTTGTGCTTGTATGTTAAAAAAATATAATTTAAATTAAAATGTCTCACTTCATAATTTAAGTTTGAGTATTACCTAAAATTGTCTATATATTATCTGTATATTGCTTTTTAATTGCAAGCATAAAACTGATAGTTCAAAGAGCAAAGGCGATTGTGGCTTGACTTGGAATAAATACGAGAACTTTATTTAAATACCTACAGGCGGTTGTACCAAAAAATATAATTTACGAATTTGTAAAAAGTATCGTATAAGTAAAAGAAAAAAAGGAAACTGGGTTGCAATACTCTTTAACTTCACATTTACGTTTAACGGATATTTTATACAGAGCTAAAGAACATCATTCATTTGGATTAAAGGACTACTACTACTTTTGTTATTTGTAATGATAAAAACATATATTAATGGCAGTTTCGATATAAAATTATTAAAAACCCAATTCACGATTTCGTAATAGTAAACGTAAACGTAAAAGAATAAGTATAAAGTAAAACTAAATTCGTAAATTGAAACTTTTTAGTACAACCGGCTTCTAGAATTCGACCCTCCTTCCTGTCCTATGTAATTTCACGCAAGGATATAAATGTCACATCCGTAAATCTATTAAAATTAATAAAGGATGTAGAGGTATATGTCGGTTTTCGTATATGGTAAAATTTCTATTTTAGTGCAATCAAAGTTACAAATACGAGGGCTGTAAATAAAATATGTTATACTAAATCCATTCTGCTACAAAATCAATTGTACACCGAGTTGCAGGTAGTGAAGCGACGTTCTATGACAAACGCTATTAGAATGCGATTAAAATAAGAATAGGACCGAATCGGCGCCATTTTGTGACATCTAACGCTGCAACCAACTTCACTTTAGTATGGTGTCGTTTTCTTTGCGCACCGTCAAGAAAAATACACCTTTAAACCAGTGAAGTTAGTCAATATCCCGTCCTATTCTTATTCTAATAGCATTATAACAACTTTATTCATTGCTGTCAGTTTATGCACGAGTAGGCGACATGAACCCGTGTCGTGTCGCGTCGAATTTTATCGCATTCATCGCTCACATAGGACACTGCTATTATTTCACCGATTCACAATAAAAGCTCTTCCTACTGTTAGTTTTTTGTTTGAAATTAAAACTATAACTATTGTAGTGTATTTATCAAATAGAAAATGTGTTACCATAGATTATAATAATATACGTTTATAATAAATATATGGTAGATAAATTGTATAAAAAATGTGTGATTTATTAATAAATGTAATCGATGTATAGTTAACTGTTTAGGTAATGTTTTTTTAAATGAAATCAATCTTTACGGGCTGAGCGCTTCGTTCCGTGTGTACAAGCAACTGATTTTGGGCCACATTTTTTGTTGTCGGCGCTGGCGAAACGTAGCATTCAGCTTTATACTATTATTTTTTGTTAAATCAGAGTTGTAGTTTGAATTTGTGTTTATTATTAACAAAGAAATGGCTTTAATGTTGGCCTTACCAATTCCTGCAAGGCACGAAAAAATAATGATTATAGGTGTATCTAAAATGCCCTTTAATACGGGCAGTGAAATATATTATTTTCGATACTGCTGAGGCTTCCTCTATCCTAGCTATCCTTTCCCAGCATCCTATCCCCTATCCTAGCATCGTAGCTCTAATGCAGCTAAAGAGAAGTAAGAGCTCCTAAAACAACTCCAACACTATTTCTGACGTCGAATAATAAGTCAAAAGTTTATGAATTATAGTTTCAAAGGTACTGAACAAAATATAATAAATAAATAAATTCAATCTACAACAATAAATTGTTATAATATCAAATTAATAAAATAAATGTAATGTAGATTACAACAATAATAATCTCCCGGTATCGCGAGCAGATAAAATTGATAATTTTTTAGTGTTGCCAGTAAATATCTTTTTAAATTAAGGTACAGGAAGTTAATATGACACGGGGTAAATGTATTCCGCGTAACCATTGCGACTTTAAATCATCAGATAAAAATATTTTATATCGCAATCTTTTATATTTATATCCTTGTTACATACTGGTTTTAAAAATAATTTGTTACCTACAAAACGGTTTAGGTGCTGGTCATGAAACCAGTTATGAACCATTCCCAAACCCAATTGTTATATTTTCACATAAGTCGCTTTTACCTCGTAGCCACATTAGCCCCATTGTACCTATAATATGAATGCTCATTTAAATTCAATTGGTGCTATTTTAAGGATTTTGAATATATTTTTTTCTAATTAAATAAAATTAATTGTTTGGACCCGACTGTTTGAATTTAATCTATACATATAAATAACATTGAAGTGTCTGTTTGTAATATTGAAATAACCGTTTTTTAATACAATGTATATCATTTTTTACAATTTTTGTCTGTGTTTGTTCCGGCTAATGTCTAATAAATATGATTGCACACATACGGATGTTTAACTGGAGTGCGATCCATGAGTAGAGCTAATTGCTGCCACATCCTGTTTGAGAGCACATCCGCTATGCTTGCCAATAGAATGCTACTGAAGGTGCGATTTCGATGGCGGCTGCACATTCCTACACAGTCGTTATGAAACTTTGCGTGATAAAAGATGTCAGACACTAATCTTTTGTTACTTTTATTAGGAGAGAATTAATTTATGTTATTACATTCAACGAGGCATAGAAAATCTGCTGATCATATATTTAAATGCAGATCACACAAAGGAAGTTTTTCAATACTAATTAAAAAGTGTTTGATCATAAATTTAAGAGACTTGTCGTTTAAATAACAGTTTTATTCGTGTCAACGCTCTGCACAGATCAATCTCATACAAAACAGTAGTGAAATCTGCAGTCGCTAACGGAGACGCATCTTAAGGTTTCGATACCTGAAACAAAGAGCATTGCACTGAAGTGGTGAATGCAGAGGTCATAAACTTTACAATGTGCTCTCAAGTCTTATTAAAAATAAAAGCCTATTTTGTTATCCTACTTATTATTATAAATGTGAATGTCAGTTTGTTTGTTACGTCATCATTCATCATCATGAAACTTTGTTCACATATTTTTGGAGGTACTAGAAGTAACATTGGATACTTTTAATCTTTTTAAAATATTTTTTACTATATTCTCCAATCGATTATAGTTTCAGCTATTTGGAATTATTCTATATTTACTTATATTTCCGTCTGTCATTTTTATGAGTTATAAAGTTATAAATAAAAAAAAGGCATATACAGTCGAATTGATAACCTCCTCCTTTTTTATGACTGTGGGCACAGCTAGTTTAAAATAATTATGACCAAAACATATGTTTAAAATAATAAACAGGGGTCCGCAATGTTTAAATACATAGAGCCTGAATATGAAGGAAGCGAGAGAGTTGCGTCAGGATCGTGAAAAGTGGCGCTTTTGTGGTAATTGAGACGAGACAAATTAATGAATTAAACAAATTTTATGCGGCTTACTATCGCGTTTATTTTGTTTTTTTTCCGAAACGTCGGAATAATAAAAAATGTAAAATCTAAACCAAAATAAACGCGACAGTAAGCCGCATAATTTTTTTTAAATTCATTAATCAATATTCGCGCAAAATCTAAGAAAATACTATGAGTAAAATTAATTAATCAATTGAATGAACTATAAAATAGCAGTCGGGTAAAATTAAACTTAAAAATGTATTACGTAATTTAAGAAAAAAAATATGCACCAAAAAGTTAGTTTACAAATGCAAGGAAATGTAATATATTAATAATATCTCTTTATAATGATTTTATTCCCATAAGCTGTACCTTATATTAACCAAAGAAATAACTTTTTTTACAATTTATAACCAAAACTTGTAGATATTTGTATGATTTTAAATGTCTAAACCAATGTTTTTTAGGTTCAAAGATCGACCTTAATGCACTTGTAATAACGACGCTTTTTTAAAGCTGCTATTCAATATGATTAAATATACAATATATTTGTGCATAAAAGCATTTTATGTAATAAATAAAAATCTAATCGCATTAATGTATGTTTTTTAATCCTTTCCCTTATTAGCGACATCTGTGGCGCATTGTTTACGCGTAAAGTCCCGGGTTCGATTTCCAGTCGGATCAAAGATATATTATAGAAACGGGCGGACCAAAATACATTGATAAGTGGTCTTTGGTTTCCATTAGGACTGCCCCACTGACGACTTGCTTGTGTCGAGGGAAACAGGCCGAGAGGGCAGAGCCCTATACGTTGGTAGGGCCAAGTCCACAGCCTTAATACCGTAGATGATGCAATCCAAGCAGCGAAATATGAAGAGACGTAGAGTATAGTGGTGAAGAATATCAACGAGAGCTATAATCCTCAGAACATAGGCAAGGAATGTAGACAACGGTACCATATTACCGCAATTTTTGTTTAGTGACTGGTTTGTTGCGCGTAAAGTCCCGGGTTCGAACCCCGGTCGGAGCAAATATTTGTTTCATAGCTTTTATTTGTAATATTTAATAACATTAACAAATTTAATTTTTAAAAAAGAGATGTATATTTGCTTCGGGTCTGGTTATCTAAGAGTGGTAGTACCCAGTCTGCCGATCCGGGGTAGTACCACCACTTACAAGTATACAGACCGTGAAGTGATTTGGTCACGTTTCCTGATCAGCTTGTAAGTTGCTGGTTCCATTTAGGCCGGCATAGTGGATGTGATTGCTACTCACAGTTATTGGATTGTATTAGCAGTGACATTCATTCATGGACCACACTTTGGCTTAACATCAAGCGGGGTGCTGTCATATGTCGAGTCACAATAAAAAAAATCATACTTTAATTGTTTACTATAGAGCTACACGAATTTACTATCATATACTATTTTCTCGAATAACCGACAACCGATGGTGAAGAAAGGTTCTTGAGTGTAGACCACGAAACAGAAGACGCAGCGTAGGTAGGCCCACCACTAGATGGACTGACGACATAGTAAGTCACAATTAACAGGTGGATACAACTGGCATCTTGTCGTTCGGAATGGCGTTCTAAGGAGGAGGATGTTAAGCAGTGGACATCTTCTGACTATCAATATCAATAAAGTTTAATAAATTTCAATGTCATGCCTGTTCGCTGAACGCAAATCCGAGCGTTTGCTGCGAGGTTATCTGGAATCATGAATAGAAATTTCAGGCGGACTTGTTTTGTAAAATACTATATATTTTATTATTTTTTTAAAACATAAATTATAAGAAATGTTGATGAGGCATACATAGGTGATTTTCACACGATCATTTACAACTGGTTTAGGGACATAAATAGAAAAATAATACAAGTGTACGTTCAGGGAGGACTGCAAATGGTTCCGTAGTTAATTTCTATTATTATACTTATGTATTACTAATTTTAAACGGGTTAAAAAGGCACGATTCACTGGGTTACGAGTCTAAAAAACAAGGAAACTGATTAAGACTGGTAATGTTTTTTTTCTTAAATTAAATTTAAGCTTATATATGAGTCTCTGATATATGTCAATTAATCCATCAATCATTCAAATTATCACGCTTTTTTCCCACAGGGCAGACACAATAAAGGGCAACTTGCCATGTTCCTGATAAAACTCCCTTGCTTCACTCACATTCACAATTCTCTTCATACAAGCCCTACGGTTATGGGCACTAGGCAACCCAGTTTTGCTAAGGATGTGTCTGATTTGGTCAGAGAACTCCCTCCTAGACTCCTAGGTTCGCCTTGTTTAACGCATCCATCCACATTAGATTACCTACACAGTTTACTAACATAAAAACATTGTGTTAAGTACATTTGGTAAGTATATATTTTAAAGATATTCTTTATTGAGAAACAGATAAAATTAAAAGTATAATAACTATAATTAAACTAAAAATAAAAAATATCATCTAATGACGTCGCATCAGAGATAGTCCCAAAGAATTTGGACTTAACAAATGGACTTTCCATATTCTTAGGTCAGTCCCAAGGAGTCTGGCAACAATTCCCCTATAGCGACTTTAATACGTTGGCAGAAATAATTGCCAGCCTTCCTGTTTCCAGACTTCTCTGTCAGCCGCTTAAACATTTTTTAAGTACATAAATATTATATCTTTTTATGTGTTATAGTGCTCGTATTTTCCTAGATGTTGTTTAAAAAAGTACTACGATTGACTGCCTTAAATATTAAAAAATAAACGCAATATTAGGCGGCAAAACATTTTATTTCAAATATATTAATATATAAAATCCACTTCCATTTGAAGCGATGGCTGGTGGAACCTTAGGAACAGGTTTTAAATGCAATAGCGTTTGCAAAAAGTGTGCACCTATAGATGTGGCTATCGTCATGCTGCGACCAATGTTTACAAATAAGGAGGCAAAACACTTGTGCTAAGGTAGATGACCTCTTCATAACTACCTGCAGGGGATCTAAACTAGTAACAAGTCGCAATTACGCACAAAGTCGATCCAATTAAATAATAGATACATATTTGTTAGTAGAATCAGGCCGGCATGGTGGCAGCGACTGAGACAACCGTAAATTGAGTTTTTTCAGCAAGGGGAGGCTAATTACTTACTTACTATAAAAAAGGCCGAATGTTGCAGGCTAAAAAACTAATACTGATTTATGTAGCAGACGTGGTAGGTAGACTTTTTAATAGTCATCTGCATCACATGCCGACCCGGGTCAATATCAGCACTGAAAGTAAAGACCGTGAAGTAACTTAGTCGCGTTTCGTGTTTCTGTGTCAGCAATTGCACTGCTCATGGATTTCTGTCTTACTTAACAAGTCCAGATCCTGATTCTTATAATACGAGTACATTATGCCAACGAAAATTCAGTGAAATTGCGTCGCGGTTGCAAGTGACCAATCAACGTAGTTTACCTATTGATTTGTTATTCGCTGATTGGTTACGAAGATATCAAATACCAGTGCGATGTAATTTTTTATATTTTTTTATTGTGACACGACATCTGACCTCGACCCGCCTGATGATAAGCAAGAGGAGGTCCAAAAGTGACGACAACTGATAAAACCGAGTTTATTCACGGCTACTTCAGTTCATTATGCCGGCCAAAGGTGCTTCTTCACGCATCGCTTGAAGGATCCAAAGATGCACGAAACCGATGCTTCTGCGTAAGTTTTTAGCAATCAGATTTCAAGATTGCGAAAAATAATTCAATGTGGTTCGGCCGCGTATTTTTCCTAATAGATTTAGTAGGAGGAATGATGTCCATGGACGAACAGACGTACACTAGTTATGTGTCATAAAACTACCTATACATAGTTCATAGTACTGTTTGAAATAAGTTGTGAATTCTAGTAATCACAGACAACCGTTGGCGTTGTAGTGTATTCTAGAAATGTCTACATTAATTCTATTAACATTTCACACAAGTAATTGTGCTTCGTGACGTTTTATTTAATGATCTCTAAAGGTCATTGTACATTTAATTATAAGCTACTTAATTGACCTCAATTGTAGGTTTTTCACAAGGCTTGCTATAAAAATAAATTGTGGATATGAAAGAAGAAAAACATGGGTGGGGTCGCGGAATGTTACGCTCTATTGTCTTTGCTTATCCCTCTGAGAATTAAGGCGCGTTAGTTTAGTTGATTGATTGTTATGATGACGGGAAGGAACTAGATATTAGAAAACAGTTGTATTACTAAGAAGCGGCAGTCGAACTAAAGTTGTTTTCTGAGTCGCTGGGTCGTTTCTTTGTAGAACAATCGACAAGTGGGATGCTTTTCCAGCCCATGTGTTCTCTCCATCCTATAGCCTTGAATCTTTCAAGCGATGCGTGAAGAATCACTTTTAGCCAGCATAGTGATGGCGACTGGGGCAGCCGTAAAGACTCGGTTTTTACAGTCGTCGGCACTTTTGGATCGTTTAACAAAATAGAATCAATACAGTCAATATCAATTTGTAATTCAGAATGCACAATTTAAAATGCTTCTTTAGGTTTGTTTGTGGCATTATTCAAGTTTTTAAGGCACCTTGGTGTAGTGGTAGAACAATTATCGCGCAAACCGAGAGTAACCCGGTTCAAAACCACTTGCCGGTACCAATATAACTTTCGATTATGTTTCTATGATACATGCCCTCATAGTAGGTAGCAATCAATCAATCAAATTATCACGCCTTTTTCACAGGGATAGACAGAGACAATAGAGCTGCGTTGCCTATTGCAGACATCATCCGTCCACATCGCTCATGGGTATCCAGCTTACCATTAGGCGGGAAGGTTGCATTTGAAGCATCCTTTTTTGTTGTGAGTCGACATATGACAGCATCTAGCTTAATGTTAAACTGGAGTGTGGTCTATGAATGGATGTCACTGCTACTACAATTCAATAACTGTGACAATCACATTCACTATGCCGGCCTAGTTGGAACCGACAACTTACAAGCTGATGCAGAAATCACTTCACGGTCTGTATACTTGTAAGTGGTGGTACTACCCATCGGCAGACTGGGCACCACTGCCTACCACTCTAAGATCCCTGTATCTGCGTATGTAATAATTAACTATACCCAAATAGGTCTTTATAACAAAAAAACTAGCAAAGTCTTAAGTAATATAATTTAATGTTATAAAACTACTATGAGAACCAAGACGCCTAAGAATCTTGTTTCATTGCAAAAAAACTAGTACTCAAATGCAAGTACTAAGAGAACCTAATCCTGTCTAAGCTGCATATCTGAGGAGGCTGATGTCAATGAATTCTACACACTTTATAACCTAACCTCACTAACATTAACAATAACGTAAAAGTTTACGTCCAAAATGTAGTACACATCTAATACAAAACAAGACACAAACTCTAAACTAAACTCAAAAAGTATAAAAGACTCAACTATAACTTTTGAGTCACTAAAAATACGTTAAAGTAAACGTTCCTAATGCTATATTTTTGCATGGATACAAGTTGGTAACGCAAACTTAGTTTTTATTTAACTCGTAGGGTGGTGTAGGCTGTTCGGAAACCGGTCGGTAATGGTTGCATTTCGAAGCGGTCGCCGGTGAGTGCAAAAACTATACTTTTAGTTCTCTTCCAAGTAAATGTTACTGCCCTTAGAGCACGTATACAATGCTCCCCGGGAACCAAATTATAAAACAGCCAATGTATATTTAAAAAATACATTTTTTTTGTATTTAAAATACAATCGTGGTCTTGTGGTAATGAAATAGTCAAGCAAATCGAGATATACCTTCAGAACATTTTGACGGCAGGCGTGGCTGAACGGTTAGCGATTGGTTTGTTGCGCGTAAAGTCCCGGGCTCGATTCCCGGTCGGAGAAAATATTTGTTACATTGCTTTTATTTGTAATATTTTTTAATTGTATTAAATTTTGCCAATATTTGGATCACACTCCAGCTTAATATCAGGCGGGATGCTGTCACAATAATGAATAAAAATGTATCTTTGATATAATAATGTACTTTGGTCGTCCTGTTTTTATGACACAAGCATGTAGCTTAGTATAGAAATGTAGACTTATTTTATTTGAAGTTCAATGGGGAAGTAAATTTTTGAAGAGTCCTTTATCTTTCTAATTGATTGCGAAAATAATAAAATACTTCTACACATAAATATAACATGTTTTTTCGTATAACTATTACAAACTTGATCAATATCTATCAATAACGGCCTTTAGGATATCAATGACACTACATATCTAAATGCGTATGGTATTAATTGTTCATGGACGGACAGACAGACAGCACCGCATCAATATGCTCTCTAGTACAGAGTTCTGTGAAAAAGCATGATAGACATCGTTTTTTCGATCTTCGTATATATTTTTTTAGTGTGAATATTACTTTAAATATAACGTTTTCTAACCTAACCGATAGAAAACATCGCTCGAGGAACCGACAATCAACGGGGAAGAAATGTTCTAGAGTAGAAACCACGCGCCGGAAGATGCAACGTAGGTAGGCCTCCCTCTAGGTGGACTGACGACATAGTGAAAGTCATGAATAACCAGTGGATGCAACTGGCATCTTGTCGTTCGGAATGGCGTTCTAAGGGGAGGCCTATGTTTAGCAGTGGACGCCTTCTGGCTGATGATGAATCCTAAGTACCTGGGAATATCCTTTCTTACCAGTCTAGAGAATAGTAAAATATAACTTTTTTATATTAACAACTTTAATTCCAAAGAAATATAATTTCATGAACAATTCTAATCTTGTAAGCGGCATTTTCAAGTTTTTGCCGCAACACTGCAAAAGTAATTTGGTAGTAAGAACTTGTCCGTGATGCCAGCGGGACCAACTTCATTTAAGACACATTATAAAATATAATGATGACGATAGTGAAAGTAACCGGTGGATGCAACTAGCATTTTGTCGTTCGGAATGGCGTTCTAAATGTGGCAGCTTACGTTCAGCAGTGGACGTCTTCTGGCTGATGATGATGATGATGATAGTGATGATGATGTTCTTACATAATTGGAGTGTATGTTAAATAGGAATTACTTGCTTCACACAATCTAGAAGCCTAATAATGTAAAAACATTTATATAACAAGTTCATCTATGGAGAAAATTAAATAACAAAAAGTGACCAATTTGTTGCAATTCCAATTTATCAAATTAATTTTGTTTTTTATTGTGACTCGACATATGACAGTACCCCGCTTGATGAAACGCGACTAAAACACTTTATGGTCTGTATACTTGTAAGTGGTGGCACTACCCCGGATCAGCAGACCCAGTCTTTGCTAACCAGACCCGAAGCAAATATCCGTCTCTTTTTTTTATTAACAAACATTTGCAATATTTATTATAAACAAAAAATATTACAAATAAAAGCTATAAAACAAATATTTGCTCCGACCGGGAATCGAACCCGGGACTTTACGCGCACCAAACCAATAGCTAACCAATCAGCCACGCCTGTCGTCAAAATGTTCTGAATACATGTATAATATCTTAAAAACTTGTTAGATTTCATAGTATCAACTATTTGGTTCTTGTGGTAATAAGAACGCCAATTGCAATAGGGAATCTTTAAAGGGTATTTTTTGGGACTCAACATCTAACCTTGACTTGCCTAAAAATAAGCATTTGGAAGTGCACGAATGCCGATGTCTGAAAATAAACGCCGTCAATCAATATAAAAATCGATCAAAGTTACAATGAACTACAAAAACTTATATATTACGTAACTTGCTAATACGGGGTTCATGGGCGAGTCCGACTCCCACTTGGCCGCTTTTTTGTTAAATCAAGGCGTGCGCGTTAATTGTTTAGGATACTGTGATTGTTTAATATAAAAATACTAGAACATTTTCGGATGTATTCTTTATTAGTTTCTCTTCTTTTCGTAGTTTACAGTAAAATATATATTTTTTAAATTTACCAAATATACCTTCTATGGTCCTACTACATTTGTTGTCGCCAGTAGATGGAGCGTATCGGGTTCACGGGGCGCAGCACTCGGCCATGGTGAGTGAGGGCCGTACTTTCGCTGCATGCAACAGAGCGGCGCATTTCTTCGCAAGGACAACAGGTTCAAATCCGGCCGAGCGTGCACTCTCGCATAACCATTGTCTAATGCACTTGCCATTTTTTTTTAATTTATCATTCAGAAATAAGTACGATTAAGATAATTTGTAGTGTTGATTTGTCTCCTTATAGTCTTTTATATTTTTTGTTTCTAATATAGTTTCCTTTCATAGTTCCTTTCCTTTTTTAAATTATATATATTTAAAAATATATTTATATATTATTATATTCCTTATATCGTGTCATCTTGGTGTGTTTTTTTATATTTGCAATATTTGATAAATATATAATAATTGCCGGTACCAATGTATCTTTGATTTATTGATATGGAAATGTAAAAACAAAAGAAATATATACATTTCCATACTAAGCTACCAAAGAAACAGGACAACCAAAGTATAATACATATATCAATACAATACATATATCAAAGATACACTGGTACCGGCAATTGGTTTTTGAACCCGTGCTCTCGGTTTGCATAACCATTGCACTGCCACTGCACCACGGTCGCCGTATATTGATAATATTTGATGATTATACAAAGATGTTGAAGAGCGGTAGACATACATTTAATGGTTATTTGCTTCGTCTGTTGATTCGCTTTCAAGTGTTCATACAGATCGTAATTGTCCAAGTCGCGTTTCGGGATCAGCTAGAAAGTTGCTGGCTCCGTCATGGCAGGTATAGTGGATACTTGCAGTTATTTAACTGTAGTATTATTAGTAGTATTATTACTATTAGTGCGCCGCCCTCCAGCCTAACATCAAGCTGTCATATGTCGAGCCACAATAAAAAATGGAATTCGCAGGAAGCCGCAGATCGTGGCGTTCCGTTGTATCTGCCTATCCTATTAGAAATTGAGACGTAACAATTTAATGAGTTATTTGTTCCAATCAATCAATCAAAATTTATTACTCATAGGCCAATTTACTATGCTTTGAGTAATATATGTTTTAAAAAAATGGTTCAAAAATACAATTATTTGAAATCGCCTATTTAAATATATAGTATAAAAATATAGCCGTGGTTACCAGGCAAACAGAATGCGTAAGGAGTCATTTACTGCGGTCAATCACAAGGATACTAAACTGATGGCTTCGCACAAAAAGCCTTGGCGACATTCCTATAGAGCAGAGCTTGGCCGACAGAATGGAATTAAATGCTATCAAACATCAGTATATATTTTATGCCGAGTTAATATATATATATATATATAAATCACGCTACAGACGTTTATAGGTTTTTTCTTATGGCACGATTAAATTTGACCAGACTTGACCCGATGCATAAAGCGATTAGTGATTATGCTTATCAGTAATACGTAGCTAAAACTTGCTGACCACGAAGTCCTAAGTCACTTAAGAATAGATCAGCATCAGACAAGATCAGCAGACTGGACATATGATTACCAACTCTTTCTACATACCACTCTTAAAACTCTGTCCAGTGTGACGGTTATAAATATTGAAACCAAGGATAAGTATTATAGCTGTAATAAGTGTATAACTTGTTTATTTAATAATGTAACCGCTTATTAACTAAATTGTCATAAGCAAATTATTTACTAAACGCGTTTAATAAAAAATAATCAATTAAATTATTCCACATTGCCGCGTCCAAATAGAAAAAAAAACAAATAATTACACACATCACTATTCTAACGTTTAAAAAAGGAATTCGATTTTTATTTTTATGGTGGCAGCCATGTTCCCAGCGTCTGTTTGCGCGGGAACTTGCGTAGATAAAGTGGGCGCTCAATAAATTGACAAGGGACCGTATATGGTATAGAGAGGCATACGTCTTATAAAAGCCACGGCTCTAAGATAGCATCGCAGAATCTGGATTAAATTAGATCTAGGAATTATGGCGATAGGATATGGAGATTCTAACCAGCGGGAGTTGGCAGTGTTGCCAATTAAAACGCTCCTTTTTCATAGAAAATTAATGCACCTTATTAGAAATAATTGACATTTTAATTATAGGAATAGAGTATAAACGTAATTAACCATACATTTAATAGATATTTAATGTGTCAGGATCGTGTAAGTGACGCTTCAATGTCTCTTCCTATCCCTGTGGGAAAAGGGCGTGACAGTTTGATTGATTGGTTGATTTAATAGATAATCAATATAAAATATATTTTTTGTATTTTTTATAAGTGGATCGCATAATATTTTAACTATTTTTACGACTACTTTTACAACAACTCTTGCGCATTCTTTGAATTTATTTTTATTAATTCAAAACTTAAAGACTTTGAGAACCAACCTTTGGAACAGGAGGAGCAAGTCAAGAATCTGAATACAAACAGAAATATAAAGAGTTAGGTACCTTTGAGACCTAGCCTTTGCACACTTGTTTTCGAAATAAATATTTACATGCTTTTAGGTTGAGTGATTCTATCTCTCTACAGCCGTTTCCCCAGTGTCACCCACGTCTTCCGCCAAGTGATTTCTCTCATTTAAGGTGGTAAATACAAGCTAAGCAGGCTTTGGACTGTCCGGTCCGTGTATACTTAAGTGTCCGACTTCAATCTCTCGGTATTTTTGTAATCTTCCTATTCCTTCTTAAGATGTGGCCGAAGTTTTGCAGGACACGTTGTAAGCAGACAGTGGAAAGACGAGGTCGCATCAACTATGTCGATCCAATTGAAAATTTATGAATTAAACAAATTTTATGCGGCTCACTATCGCGTTTATTTTGGTTTTGATCATACAATTTTATTTTATTATTCCGACGTTTCGAAAGGTTTGCAGCCATCGTGGTCACGGAGAATCAATGTTCACGCAAAATCTAAGAAAATATTAATTGGAAAATGTAATCTAATCCCAAAACGCAACTTTACTTCGAAAGTCACTTTGCAGTCTGTTTTTTTTCTTCTAAAAGTTCATCCACCCTTGTGTGTTGTAAAAGTCGTGAATATATGTAATTGTGTGAGTTCTAAACAGCATCCCACAATAATGTCTTGTTCAATAATTCATGCGTTTGCAGTATGCGCTGTTGGTTTTTTTTTCTCTTTTGCAAAACACTGAGGCAAAAAGGCACGCACTGCGAATGGAATGGGCTTATGTCGTTGCCATCAAATGTGACGGCAGCCGTCTAACACGCGGTCAATGTTGGTGAGTTTGCTATTTTATTACTCAAAGTATAATAAATTTACTTGTTTTATGATCAATATAATAACACTCGTTTCATGACGTAATCAATCAAATTATCACGCCTTTTCCCCACAGGGATAGGTGTAGGCAATGGAACGCCACTTGCCACGATCCTGACACAACTCCCTCGCACCCACAATTCTATTCATACAATTTCTACAATTATGAGCACTAAGCAAAGTTTATATCCATCGAAAGTCAATAGAGAACACGCTGATCTTGAGTGATTGCCGATACAAAAAAATCTATGTTATTGGTTCTTCTTAATCGACTTGTCATTAGACGAAGCATATAATTTAAGCATACGTAGTAAGGCGACCGTGGTGTAGTGGCAGTGCAATGGTTACACAAACCGAGAGCACGAGTTTGAGACCACCCACCGGTACCAATATATCTTTGATATAAGTAGTTTGGTTGTCCTGTTTCTATGATACAAGCACTTTAGCAGCTTAGTATAGAAAAGTAAACTAATAAATATATATAATATTAAAAATATATGATCGATGGTTATAATAATTAAAAACATTCAGTAGCAGACTATTTGCTTTCTCCATCCCATAGTCTTTGATCCTTAAAGCGAAGCATGGAAAAGCACTCCTGGGCGGCTTGGGACGACGCCTAGGCCATCCCTAAACTGAAACGGTTTTACTATCAGGCTAGTCGAGGTTGGATGCCGCCGACTCAATTAAAAAAAATGACAAAATTTATTATTATTTATATTTTTATTTGCATTTTTATAATAAGATACATTTGGTGCCGGCAAGTGGCTTTGAACCCGCGCAAATTATTGCACTACTACCACACTACGGTCACCTAAATGTATTGTCATCATCATCATCAGCCAGAAGGCATCCACTGCTGAACATAGGCTCCCCCCCTAGAATGCCCTTCCGAACGACAAGATCCCAGTGGCATACACCGGTTACCCGTGACTCACTATGTCATCAGTCCACCTTGTAGGAGGCCTACCTACGCTGCGTCTTCCAGTTCGTGGTCTCCACTCTAGAACCTATCTTCCCCATCGGTGTTGATGTATTGTAACTTGAAAAAAAATCATTACTTATAATAATTGTTAATACCAATAACATAACGATGTGGAGTTCTAGCCAAGCAAGTTCCAAGAATGGCTATATGACATTTTAGCAAATGTCTCTTGTTAATTAAGATAAGAGAGGAAGTAAGCATAATAAAGATTAAAATTTAATAAAGTTTAATATTACATCGGTATATAAATTATTTAATCAACTAGCTGTACCCCGCAGTTTCACCCGCGTTTATAAACTGTAATCGCAATGTGAGTGCATGACAGGAAAGGGGTCCTCATGGTCCACTATGCCGGCCAACGATTAGTCCCCATCCTTATTATGTATAACAAGTTCTAATGCGTGAGAACTTCTAGACAGACTTACAGGACAAACTTGTTCATACAACTTTTCAACTCTTTTTGCATTTATTTCTATGAAGATTTATGTAAAAACCTATTACATTGTATGAGTACACTTCACGCCTTTCTTACTGAGAGGGCTGGCAGAACTACTGGAAATAGCCGTAAAAATTCGTGAATCTGGCCTAATACCACCACTTTCAGCAGAAGCGTAGCGTACCTTGGCGGGGCCCCGTATAAAAAAATTGTTTGGGGGTCCTTAAGGGTTGTCTGTCACTTTTTCCAATTTTTTTACAAACAATTCAAACACTACTTGCCTTTTTTTGGCAAACCGATTTATAAATCATTTATCACTGATGACTAGCTTTTCTAAAGTTTCTGCCTCTACAGAAACTTTACTCTCTTAATAAATAGCGACAGGTCAATAATAGTCAACAATAGTGACGTATAATTGATACGGCAGATACGGCGGTAGCTACGCCCCTGACTTTCAGGAGTACAGACCGTGAAGTGACTTAGTCGCATGAAAGACAGGCGTGGACGAACGGTTTAGCGACTGGTTTGTTGCGCGTAAAGTCCCGGGTTCGATCCCCGGTCGGAGCAAATATTTGTTTCAAAGCTTTTATTTGTAATATTTAATAGTATTAAATATTGCAAATAATTGTTAATAAAAAAAAGAGATGGATATTTGCTTCGGGTCTGGTTTTCAAAGAGTGGTAGGCAGTGGTACCCAGTCTGCCGATCCGGGGTAGTACCACCACTTACAAGTATACAGACCGTGAAGTGATTTGGTCACGTTTCGGGATCAGCTTGTAAGTTGCCGGTTCCATCTAGGCCGGCATAGTGGATGTGATTGCTATTCACAGTTATTGAATTGTAGTAGCAGTGGCATTCATTCATGGACCACACTTTGGCTTAACATCAAGCGGGGTGCTGTCATATGTCGAGACACAATAAAAAAAAAAAAAAAAAAGAATCTGGTATGAAAGTATTGAAAGTATTGTTGGACAAGGCCGGCATAGTATAGCATAGTAGTAGCAGAGGCCTCCATTCTTGGACCGTACTCTAGCTTAACATCAGCCGTGGCAGTAGGACACTCTTCAATCTGGTTGGCTGTACCCCATTTTTTCTTTCATTTCTTTTTTATATATCTCTTTCGTCAATCTCCAATTTACCAATTGTGGAAATTAATTCTTCTCTCAATTATCTTCTGTTTGGCCGAACTTAGTCGAAATAGTACGGAAAGAGCCGATCGTTTATGTACTTAGGACCGAACTCGCACAGGCCCGTGGCCCCGGGTTGACGTCCTGGCGGCAAGCGAGTTGGTATGCCCTATACATACATTTCACGTTATACATGTGTATTATACTTTCATATTATCGAGGGTTTCAACAAAACAACGCACGTAACACTTTTCAAATGAGTTTCTTTGATACAAACACGTGGTCGCATATTCGTTTGTTTCAAGATATTTGACACTGAAATACTTAATTTTTTATATTATTAATTTAATATTTAAAAAAATGATTTATTTACTATAGAAATAAATATAAATGTCAAGAGCCATATATGACTGTCTCTCGGCTCTCAAAAAGAGAAGAAACTTATTAAACGTTTCAGAAAGAACGTTTTCAGGTCTCATCCAAATTATTTTTATTTCCTTAGCTAATTGAAATGACCACAATAGTATTTTCCAACTAATATCGCATTAAATTAAATTTAATAAATCCTTATATAATATAATTTTTGAATATGAATTTAAATAATACAATAAGAATCCAGCAGGAAAGACACACGCACACACCCAAAAACCACTTTCGCTTTTCAACCGAAAAAACCTTTAAACTTTTTCCTTTGAGCTTTTTTCATGTTGGCCGTGAACTGTATTACGGGCAGGCACGTCTGTTGAACGTCTCCCGAGTGTTTTTTATACGCCATGTTTGTTTGTGTGCGTGTGATAAATGTGTGCGTGTGTGCGTGAGGCGCAGGCGCAGGTAAGAGGGTACGTCTGTGTAAGTTTGTGGTTACATTGGGAACTGAATTTGTTGTGGATTTCGTTTTTAATTCAGCGGCTGTCGTTGGGTGGTTTATATTGTATATTATTTTATCTAAGTACGACATTGTGCGAGTAACTTATAATAGCACTCCGCCTGATGTTAACCTGGAGTGCGGTCCATAAATGGAGTTCCATGGGAGTCATATCCATGCATGGCCTGGTTGGAACCGGCAACTAACTGATCCCAAAACGTGACCAAATCACTTGACGGTCTGTATACTTGTAAGTGGTGGTACTACCCCGGATCGGCAGACTGGGTACCACTCTTAGACTTCCACTTCTACGTCTTGTTGTGAACATTTATGTTAATATAAAAAATGCTATTGGATGAACAAAAACAAACTGGATTCATTATAATGAAAAGCAAGATAGCTGACGTGTCTTAATGGACAAAAGATTCCAATAATTATAGATTTAAAAAAAAAAATAAAAAAAAAAAATATTGTTTGTATGAATGGAATTATGGATTCGAATCAAGCAAAAGAGTTGTCTTAGGATCGTATTTGG
The DNA here is from genome assembly GCA_905220615.1 of Tinea trinotella. Lineage (NCBI taxonomy): Eukaryota > Metazoa > Arthropoda > Insecta > Lepidoptera > Tineidae > Tinea > Tinea trinotella. The sequence goes on from HG992314.1 coordinate 13,596,082, forward strand.
CGACGGTTAACGATTGGTTTGTTGGGCGTAAAGTCCCGAGTTCGATTCCCGGTTTGAGCAAATATTTGTTTCATAGCTTTTATTTGTAATATTTAATAAATATATTAAATATGGCAAATATTTGTTAATGAAAAAAGAGGTTGATATTTGCTTCAGGTTTCGTTATCAAAAAGTGGTAGGCAGTGGTACCCATTCTGCCGATACGAGGTAGTGTACCACAACTTACAAGTATACAGACCGTGAAGTGATTTGGTCGAATAAGTCACTTTATCGTCTGTACACTTATAAGTAGTGTACCACTGCTCATCTCTCTGAAATTCCATACTTACTATTTTCATTATTTTATACTGTTCAGACAATGCTTGTGATTGTCAATTTGATTAATAAACAATGTTAATGCAATCATTAAAGAGTAACTGTGTACGATTATTAAATGACTCCCACGCGAATCAATTTACAAAGAAAGGGGTGTGCCGTCCAATGTGAACGCCACCTTAATTTCTCTGCCTGGGATCGAATACGGGATAGCTTGCAGTTGAAGCCTGGACTCTGCGCTACGACGTCGTCGCCCGCGCAACAAGAAAATAAATTAAAAAATATAAATGACATTTCTAATTTTAAATTGCGAACTGTCAAATATCATACACGTGTTGATGACGTCACAGGAAACGGAGGATCCCTAAGGAGCGTGGTATGTTTTTCTTTTTATATTGTAATCTTGAACGAATTAGATTCCTAATAGTTATTAACCGTGTAGCTTGATTTGTTGCAAGCCTAATATTATTTTATACAACATAAAATGATGAGCTTTTTGAACTTAAATTCAGTTGAAGTTAAATTCAGTTATTGTATAAAACGTTAGTTTAATTATAATTTCAAATTTAACCATTTTTTTATATTATGCAGTCTTTTAAGCTTTTATAATAGTAACTTAAAATTTTATTGTTATTTTAAGTAGTAGGTATTTATACATTTAAATGAAAAATAATTTTAACTTAATTTTACTCAAACTATTACAACTTAATTTCTATATGGGATGGATAGGATGAGAGATAAGGAAGCATAGATTTAATTTGTGTATCTAAGACATAATTTGATAACAGGTTTTTTTACATTTAGAATCCAAATTCACTCAGGTACACTTCTTTATAGCTTCCGTTTCGTTATACAGAACTTAGACTTACGAAGTCTATGCAAACTTTAGTGCCCTTGTAGTCTGTTCGTAGGTATTAATTTTAAATAAATCGATTTAGGTATTTTTTTAATATTATAAATGAATAGAGTAGAATTGTAGATGTTATTAAAATCAGAGGCTTGAGTCAGCATCGTGACAAGTGGGCACCTATCCATCTTTAGAATAAATTAGGATGTATTTAAACAATAATTGGTGCACAGGCAATTTACTCCGGTTAGAGAAAGAGAATAGCATTTTTTTAAATATGTTCTGAACATTTAACATCTTAGGTATCCGCATGGTGACCTTTTAAGATATTTTTTTTAACACAACCAATTCATTATTGGGATAAAAACAAGTAGTTAACTACTACATTTTCTGGATTGGCTACGGATTGATCTAATATTTAACCAATGGATACTTTTTTACATTTCTAATTTCAATACTAAGCTACCAAAGATGCCCGTATCATTGAAACTGCGCGACCAAAGCATATACACATCAAAGACTCATTGAAACTCGCAAGTGCTTTTCAACTGAGGGTCTTTGGTTTGCTTGACCATTTCACTTCACGGCCACTTGACAACGGTCGTTTTGTCTTTGATATTTAATCACATTGAGCGTCCAGTGTCTATGATACAATCAAGTTCAATAGAATTAGGTTGTACAGTAATTATTATAACAAATAATAATGTAACTATTGCGTAAACGATGAACTTAAGGGTTAGTAGTTTTTAGGGTAAGCACATAGTTTTTTTTTATTAAGATGCAATGGTAAGCCCTTGACCTTGACTTGCCTAAGGGTAAGCAAGGGGAGGTCAAAAGCGTTGGCTCAGTCGCTGGAATAATGTGAGTCATGGCAACTAGACATAAATTGTGCTAGGTTATGCGCGTGCGGCGATGTCTACGCCAGCTATTGGGTAAGGTCAGGGGCAAAAGCCTTTCTTTCGCCTAGGGATGTCACACACTTATCTATTAATAATATTATATTTATTTATTTAAGTTTTGAAAATATTACAATAAAAGTTTTTTCATGTGTAATTATTATGCGCTGTATTATCTGTTGATTAGATTTTGCGCGAACATTAATGAATGAATTAAACATATTTTATGCGGCTTACTATTTAATTAATAACCAAAAATAAACTATATACCGTATGCATTATTACTAATATTAAAAAGTAATTACTAATAAACTATACTTACTTGTAACTACTTATATCTAGTACCTATCTCCGAAATATAACAAAAAATTATAAATTTTTTTAGATTTTGCGCGAACATTGATTAATGAATTAAACAAATTTTATGCGGCTTACTATCGCGTTCATTTTGGTTTTGATTTTACAATTTTTTATTTATTTTTTTATTATTCCGACGTTTCGAGAGCTTTGCAGCCATTGTCTCTCCGTGACCACGGTGGCTGCAAAGCTCTCGAAACGTCGGAATAATAAAAAGAAAATTTTAAAATCAAAACCAAAATAAACGCGATAGTAAGCCGCATAAAATTTTTTAATTCATTAAATAAATATTAATTATAAAAATAATCTATTAACTGAAATAATTAGCGAAATAAATCTAAATTTTGTATAACTACGGTAGCATGTCTCGTTTTAGGGGTCAACAGCCCTTCACGGGCGCAGTACAAAAGCTGTAAAAAGAGCATGGCGTCCGCTTTTACACATCCAACCTAGTTTTATTGACATTCCAAGAAATCTCCGAGCGAGAGGCCATTTTTAGAATAGAACGAAACATTTTAACATTTACTTTTGAATTTTATTTAGGTAGAAGATACATTGGAAATCTAGATATACCTAGGTAAAGTTCTGTACTCAGAGAGGTAATGGTTGATTACCTAATAAAACATTAGTTCATATTTGACAGTTTTTCTATTATTACCTAATGAGTTATTAACTGTTACGTACAGATTTAATAATTTACTAATATGTACCAAAAAAGTTTCAATTTACGAATTTAATTTTACTTTATACTTATTCTATTACGTTTACTATTACGGAATCGTGAATTGGGTTGTTAATAATTTTATATCAAAACTACCATTTATATAAGTTTTGATTATTAGAAATAACAAAAGTAGTACATAGAAACCCAAAATTAATGATCTCCTTTAGCTCTGTATGAAATATCCGTTAAACGTCAATGTAAAATGTGAAGTTAAAGAGTGGTGCAATCCATTTTTCAATTTTTTTTTATCGATACTTTTTACAAATTTGTAAATTATAATTTTTGGTACAACCGGCTGTTAAAGTACAGTAGAACATACCCTGCATTGGGAAGGACATCGCGCGAATCTCGTCATAAAAAATGTTAGACATTTCTGTCTCTGGCCATTAAGAAATCGAATTCATGACTTGATCTCACTCCGCCATGTGTTAACCTACATGTCCTAATGTCAGCCTGGTTAGATATCTTGTCATTGTATCTTAGATTTTGCGCGAACATTGATTATTGACTTAAACAAATTTTATGCGGCTTAGGACAGAAAAAAGAAAAAAGAAAATCAAAACATCAAGCGGGGTAGTTTTGGAAACAATAACAGCATCAACCAATAGGACGACCAACACCTCAGTCTCTCCGTGACCACGATGGCTGCAAAGCTCTCGAAACGTCGGAATAATAAAAAAATGTAAAATCAAAACCAAAATAAACGCGATAATAAGCCGCATAAAATTTGTTTAATTCAATATCTTGTCATTATTTTTGAAGGATCTACGATTACAGGACAAGACAGGACAAGTGTTTATAAATGACTAATTCTCTTAGAATATTCTTTCAATACAGACTTAACGCATTGAACCGAGCGATCGGTGAAGATTCGACACGAATGATATGAGATTTTTATAGCATATCATAAAAGACATAAATTTCTTGCTTTATAGATATTTCTTTGAAGTTTAGTTTTAGTTCGTCCTAAAAAGTCGTCACAAGTAAATTAGTCACTGTGCCTGTGGCTTATGAGGACGCATATTCGTCATAACTAATTAATTTTCGATATAAATAATTCTTAATCGCAAGTTACAAAATTAATATTTGGCAACACGAGATAGGTTCACAAAAAACAGGTGCTTGAATTACTGGCCTACTTAAGACACCCTAGTAAATTGAATTACTTGTGAAAGTATATCGTAAAGGATGTAAAACTGTAAATTATTTTCAAATCGTAAGATGGATGTAACATAAAAATCCAAATGTAAAATATATAAATAAACCCAATTTAATGAAAAATCTTCGGATAAAAACTCGATCTACTATGATAAATGAAAAAACTGATTTTACAACTTCGTTACAATACTATTTGGTCATGAGTGTGACATAATTGTATAATGTAAAACAGGTTTCAAAACGTATGTCGATACACGTCAAAACGCTACCCTACCTGCGCTCATAGAAAGGTCAAGCCGATGCGGTCGGTGTGTTTATTTTAAATGCCTTTAGGGATGAGATAAGTTGCATATTGACATTTTACATATTTTTAAACCACTTATAGCCTAATCTTTATATTAATAGACCCCCGCTGACCGGAGTGCAATCATGAATTTTCCTATCCAAATTTCATTATCTACTGATTGTAGATTATGAGTGATTCTGTGTTATAATGTACCGAATCACAGACAACGCCCGGTTGCGATAGTAGCCGCTATTTAATTAAGTATTCCCATTATCTTAATTTAAAAAATATTTATAGATATTTCTTAGTCATTTCTTTTTTTATTCATACTTGGATGACCTGAATATTAGATATAAACCAGACGTTTGTTTAGTGATATATATTGCAATAGAAAATATTATTGTATTTGCAATAAAGTTAGTCTAGTCTAAAAAGTTGACTAACTTTCAAATTATGCTTTTATAAAATAGTAAATTTATTTTAGTGATCGTATTCTTTATTCAATCTAAAAACTTCATCAAAATACCAACAAAAATGGATGTCATTGGATGTCAAAGAGTGGTAGGCAGCGGTGCCCAGTCTGTCTATCCATCCGGGGTAGTACCACCACTTACAAGTATACAGACCGTGAAGTGACTTAGTAGCGTTTCAGTATCAGCTTGTAAGTTTACATTACATAGTGGATGTGACTACTACTACAGTTATTGAACTGTAAGTAGTAGTCACATCCATTCATGGACCGCACTCCAGCTTAACATCTGCCATCCAGCTAACATATGTCGAGTCAATGAATACGTTTTGCCAATAAACTAACGCAATTTATTGTAATTAAAACTAATATGACATCGCTAAATAATTTCTGTAAAAAAATCGACAATAAATTATATCGACCTTTACACATCACTAGCAACTATTGACATTTTAGTGTCAAGGTTCCCTCATAACCCTCCCCTATACCGGTTTTTACAACACTATATACCTGAGGAATAGTGCTAACTATTGAATTTATTTATAAAAAATGTGTTAACTCATTCTTCTGTCCAACTAGCGTTTAAACAGATCCTATGGGTGTTACCTGTATTACTTTTAGAATAATACAATACATATATTTTTATACAATACAATACAATGTATTTTTATTAATATTTTTGAAATATGAGATCTTATGGATAAGAAATCATAATTTAAAATCTATGTTAACCATCTTTCTGGTATCTTTGTCGAGTCTATCTGTAAAGTAGTCTGTGTAAATACAAATTAAATTGTCAAGCCTGAATCCTAACAAGGATAGGCAGAGATAACGAAGCGCCACTTGTCACTATCCTGATTCAACTCCCTCGCTTTCCTCACATCCACAATTCTCTACAATCTCTCTCATACAATTTTAAGGTTATGGGCACTAGGCAACCCAACTTTCTTGCGGAAGACATAAATTGAACTTGATTATCTAAATAAATTAAGTTTCATTTATGCCGAGGCCGGCATAACGGATGCCACATGCAGAATGTAACTGTTTTCTCCTCACCCTACTTACCCTAAATAATATAAAGTAATAAGAAATAACAAGTTGAAAAACCAGTCGAGCGTTACGACCGCATATAAGGCAGACCCAGTGTCACAAGTAGACAAAGAGAATTAAAAAAAAGAAAGGTCATTCGTCCTATTGATAGGGGAACATAAAATGTTTTATAAAACATCCGTGGAGTTGGTTGGGGCTATACAACAGATGATATTTTTATTATTTTAGGCTAAGAAAATATCAATCAATCAAATTGTCACGCCTTTCTCCCATGGGGATAGGCATAGACAATGAAGCGCCACTGGCCATGATCCTGA